>OX387183.1:59027814-60253565 GCA_947561395.2 Buxus sempervirens | reverse complement strand
ACTTGTCTGAAGTAATCTTGTAAAGACCTTGTAGGTTGTAAAGGCAATAATATGAGATGAGGATTGCAATTGTTGTAAAGATAGAAGGCTTGCTTTGAGCACTCTAATTTCTTCAAAGTAATAGCACCGGAAGCACAACCAGGTCAATTAAGGCCAGAAACGCATAGTCGGAGACCGTTTAAAATAAAGACAGAAGGCATCCAAGCCTCAAAAATTCTTCTTCCACTATTTCTTGGCGTTGGTAGACATTGCATCTTACCCAAATCTCGACATCGATTCATCTAAATCTTCCTTTTGTTTCGTGAAATCGGCATATCCATCCATCTGAATCTAATCCACCCTTCTGTTCGCTTTTTTGAAAAGACGGGAATGAGAGAATGACCTAAGCATGCTTATCTATCTATCTAAGAAAAGGTTATGGTTATCTGGGATGTTCCCTTCTCATGTGCTCTACAATTTTCAGTAAAAGGCTTCAGCCATGGGTCATGGAGACTGTTTCGGCTATGAATGATAGCATTCCCCACAAGGTGTGAACAGGCTAATCTTGAGGCTGTTTTGTAACGTTTTAAAATAAGAAAAAGGTTTCTTTGTTTTGCTTTTGACGACAAAAACCCAAAAATTATATTTGGTAAAGATAATTTTTAAATTGATTTAAAGAATAGAGAAAAGGAAAAACAATCCGAAAACCTTCATCATCTTAGAAGCTTGTTTTAAAAACAGAGAATACTTTTATGTTAATTTTGTAAGTTCTTCTTGTTTGACTACTCAACTTACTTGTGGCTTTATTTAGCCCCACGGCCACACAACAATCAATATGATCATTATTCCCATACTATTACTATAACTACCACAATTAAAACTACTGTCACCACACTATTATTACTACCAATACAACAACTATCACCACCGCTACCACTACACTATTACTATCATCACCACCATCAAACAACCACCACTACAATCACGACCACTGAACAACCATCACTACAATTATTACCATTACACAAACACCACCAAAACCGCTATCTCCACCACGACCATCACTATAAGTACTACCATTACCCCACCGCCACCACCACCATAATCAAAGCCACTACTGCCACCATAAAACTCCTAGCACTAGCACCTTTACTGCTCCTAAACGACTACCACCATAACTACCATTACATAGTCATCACCTTACCACTACCACCACCATTGCCATGCCATTATTACCACCTCCACTATAACAAGAACCACCGCTGCCACTATCAGTAATACCAATACGGCTACCGCCGTCACTACTTTTTTTTTAATAGACAACCGCCGTCACCATCATCACCATTATCATTATAACTATCATTAATATTGCCATCATTACTACCATAACCGTACACTACTCTCATCACAAATTGTTTCTAAATCATGACCATTATTAGATTTACCAAGTCTATTTTTATTGATTTTTAATATCATAATTAATTATCACGAAACGAATCGTTTCTTCACTTTTTGCAAAATCAAAAAACAATTTGAAAAGTTTTTTGCTTTGAAATTATCTTTTTCTTTCGAAAAAACGTTACCAAACACTCTCCTAATAGTATCTCTTTGCCCTTACTTATATAACTATGGCAAGCAGGGAAATTTCTCCTCGTATTTTCCGGAAGCACCTCCAAGACATAATACTGTTTAGGTTGAAAATATTCTGTGTTTTCACATGGAAACGAACCTCTATTTGTACCATTCCTATTATTTGAAAGATACCCAATATCATGATCCCTAAAGACGGGGTTTGCTTTCTTGACAAGAACATTAAAAAGCAAGAACGTAGGGGACTCGCATATTTGCCCTAAATTTTATACCAACAACTGATGGAGACCCCTCCATTCTTACTTTCTTAGAACCCCCATATAGCCGACTGTTTTTTCACATGGTCATTTGACCGAGAAAACCCGGGCCAGTGAAAAACCGAATGCAGGTGGTGCTACTTTGGAGGGTGATTTTATTTTAGTTGAAGTTATTTACATGGAGAACAAAAATTAGAAAACCAGTAATAATAGTGGCTACTTCGTCTGAATGTAATTTCAAATTATTGGTTTCAGGTCTTTATAATTTATTTGTTGTTAGAATAATAGTAGTGGAGTTTAAAAAAAATAACGTATTGAGTCTTTTCGAAAAGACATTAGTTGCTATCCATAAATATGCTTTATTAAAGATAGAGCCTTTTCCATACTTACAATATGATTTGCACAAATTTGAAATTCTCCTTTTCCGTCTCCAATTATGTGGTATTTTATTTCTTTTTAAAATACTAGAAGTATCTATAAAGAGCAGGATAGAAACAAAATTTATGTCGCTGACCCCATTTTTGTGAGAACTAACTTATGATGATGAGATATTGAGATCTTTCATGCCTCTCTTCTAACTGCTTTTTTGTATATGCCCAAGTGATGATTTGGGTCTGAAAACCAAGTCTCTCCGATGATCAAGTAATTGAATCACCATGATACCCAAAAGTCATGGTACAAAAATTCATGCCATCATCATGAGGGCATTAGCCTAACAACTTTATGAGGATATATATCTTTTGTTTGAGCATATCATCTTTATGTAGTTCGGTTCGATTTGGTTTAGATTTTGGTTTTTTTTATATATTTTTTATTCGGTTTTTGGTTTAGTAGTTTCAGTTTTCAATTCGGTTCGGTTTGACTATATATATTTTTGGTTTAGTCTTGGATTGACTTCAATCCAACCCGAGTTGCACCTAGGTGCGAAAAATTGGGATGGTGAGGGTATTTTAGTCGTTTAGCATGTGAGAGGAAAGAAATTAACTCTCGTCCTGCTTCAGCAGGCAGCCATAGCTGTGGAACGGTCGAGGGCTTCGTCCGGATCGCAATCCGTAAATTTCCGAAAATCCTGGGTGAGTCGTCTTTCTCTTCCTCTCGCTGTCTCTCGGTCTCTTGATGTTTTTTGTTTCAATTTTATGATAATCGCATCTCCAATTTTAACTAGATTCTGACTCTTAAAAGTCGAGTAATCAGGTATTCATTTGGCGATAACAATTGCAACAGACATGGATTCTTTTAGCAAATTAAATTTTTTTTATTGTCTTCGTCTTCTGTTTTGTTTCTTTTTCCTTATTTCTTCGGCAAAAGGCTACTGACGGATACAATTCACACTCAAGCGGTTCGACTAACCAGATACAGAAAGCATACGCCGTATCAGTCATTCACTTGTATGAAAATTTTTTTTTATTCTTCTCTGTTTATTGCATTTTTCAGCAGTTGCCAAACAATTGCTTACTGACGCAGATCCGATGGCGCTTAGTTGTTAAGGTACAGAAGCCTAGGCAAGATGAAGAAGATTATCTGTGAATCTGTTGATGTAAATGCGAATTCTCTTTTTGTTATTTTTCATGGATCAAACATTACCGCTGGTTCGAGCTCCACGATAAAATGCGTGACACATTTCTTTCATCGCTTGGATTGTCAGTCTTGATTATTATTTTTGTCCTTTTCTAATTTTGTGTGGAGGGTTTTAGGATATCCATATTCAATTTACCTAACTCCTAAAGCAAGCCCCCGGGTGTTGTGGTGTTTCGTGTGGTGAGGAATCTCAGTCCTTGTATTTCTATGTATTGGTCACTGTCCTGACTTTTAATATATACATACTGTTCTGATATTTTCACATTGCTAGATATTGATTTTCAGTTTAATTTAATGGCTTGTGGTCCCTATTATCTATTAAATCTTGCCCTGCTTGTAATTATTATCATTGTTATTTTAATTGTGGAATCATACTGAGACATTTCTGATTGAATGTTCCAGTAAGCAAGCATTTTTCTGGACTCTGGAGCTAAAATCTTCCAATCATGTCACTGCCAAATGAAGATAATACATTTTCTCAATCTCAGGTAACTCTGCTTCCAGTCAAAAGTCTGAATTTTGTTCATGAAATTGCTCATCTTGTTATAAATGGTTTGTGGGCTGGAGGTTTCATAATGAAGACTGTAATGATGAATTTCAAACTCTTTGTTTTAGTTCTCAAGGATGCTTAAGTCAGGGAAAACTTATAAAGAATAAACTATGTTAGTTGCCTATGACGTAATGGCAGACTTGCGAGGTGCTGATGAACCACTGTTCTATTGATCCTGAAAAGAAAGGATCCATTCACCCAAAAAAAGGGAAGAAAAAAAATAAAATAAAGGAAGATCCAACTATATGGATAACCATTAATTTTTTGGACTACTAGGCAGACAGCTTGCCATTTTTGTCCTAAATACCCCAAAATTTTGACAGTTCAAACTCTTAGGATCATCAGATTGAGTCAACCATTTAGTGGAAGGAACATTTTGGATCACTTTATGTACACCATGATGTGTATACCATGACTAAGACTCCTTGCTTCTTTCATCCTCCTGTCTTATCTTGGTTTCCTCTTCAGCTAGTCCTTCAATTTTACAATTTAAGGAAATGGTGTGATGTCAGCCATCCAAATTTGAATCCAAGATATCTTAGGATGATTGTTCTTTGTTTATTCTGTCTGAACGGAATTTATTCTTGCTATTGCAGATAACGTATCTAGCCTACTTATCCCTAGGCTCCAATGTTGTGCAGACTTGACTGTGCATTTCCTACCTTGAGAAAATTGTTACAGTAATCTTTTCTGATCTCAACCAATGAATTTTTGTCCTTTTCTTGCAGGGATAATCTTCATGTCTTATTAAATTTATAGTTGAGCATTGTGGAATCCTTGAATCAGTGAACTTAAGTTGAAAGCTCAGAAATTCCTTAAGCTTCAAACATAAAATCAACTCAGAACCTTGATTTAGCCTACCTCTGCCACTGGAAAATTTTGTTGGCCCATCATCAATTTTCAAGGGCACTGATATTTTTTGAACAGTTGTGGGGGAATTGTTACTTCTTTACAAACCTTTTATCCAAGAATTGGCAGAATTTTTAAGTCTTATTTTGCGGTTTTACGAAGGTACTGCACCATTCAACCTTTTATATTGTTGGTGGTTGGGGGCAAGTTGTTTTTAGCTTAAGCCAAAATGCTTTCTGGGTGAAAAAAGGCAAAAGGAAAGCCCTAGGCCAACCTCCTACACGAACCTGCCAGAACGCATCCTGCCCCAGGGTTGAGACTGGCAATTAAAAATAGATATAGAAATGTAAAACAGCATTGGTGGAATTAAATTTGCAATAGCAGTCTATTGGCTTCATAAACATCACACACTTGGTTTTGTTCTATGAAACATAGTGAGCAATACATTTTGGTATGAGTACATTATTCTTCCATGAGAGATTTCATCATATTTTAAATGATTTGTGATTTGTGCATGCAGCTCGCATCTCAATTTTTTGGGGACCTTGTTGACTCCATTATTGTAGATGTTGCATCAGAGTGCCACAGGATAGCAAGGCTGGGCCTTGATCGTAATTTGGAAGAAGAGGAAGAAGAATTGAGGCTGTCAGCACAGGCCCGTGTAAGGATAGCTGATCCTAGTAACAGTGGTGAACCTAATGGAAAGTATGTTATTGACATCTTTGGACAAACTCATCCTGCTGTAGCCAATGAAATATTTGATTGCATGAACTGTGGGCGGTCAATAGTGGCTGGAAGGTTTGCTCCTCATTTGGAGAAGTGCATGGGAAAGGTGATATTTCCAATCTTGCATTTCTGATAGTAATTTTGTTTGTTTGAAGTACCCAATAGACTATAATGTTCCTTCAAGTGACATTCAGAATAGGTCATTAGAACTTCCCAGAAAGAAAATCCATCCTTTGGATGTGCGACCATGATCAGAGCTTTTCCTTGTGAATTATTTTCAATGGTTTTGATTTATTTCTCCCTTGTTAGGTTGATCCATTCGGTTCAAAATGGTTTCAGCACGTCCTACTGAAGACTTTTGATGATTTTCCCATCTAAAAGTGTTTGCCTAATTGTTATATTATGCCTAATTTGTTCTCAGGGTCGAAAGGCTCGTCCCAAAGTAACAAGAAGTAGCACAGCTGCTCAGAACCGCAATTCACGCAGCAGTCCTCATTCCACCTACTCCCTCTATTCGAATTCCACTGGTGTTAACCGTGTATGCAATGGCACCTCAACTGTAGCAAGCGATGATTATGGTGACGGTACAGTCGAAGAACTGTGATTTCTACCTAACACATGGACGCTTTGAGGCGAGCAGGTGAGCGAATGATCTAGCTTTGTCTTTAGCTTTTGCCCATCTCTGTGCTTTCAAAAGGCAAGCGAGTGTATTTCTAGCGACCCATCAGATGATAAGCATACCTTTTCTTCAGTATCCTGTGTGGATGACATATTTTGCTTATAAAAATACTTCTGGAAGACAAATTCATACTGCTTACTACTGTACCATCTGAATTACTTAATCTTCCTATTGTTTTTATCTTCGTTATTAATTTCTTATTCCCAGTTTCGCCGTGATTATTCATCACTTGTCTGAAGTAATCTTGTAAAGACCTTGTAGGTTGTAAAGGCAATAATATGAGATGAGGATTGCAATTGTTGTAAAGATAGAAGGCTTGCTTTGAGCAATCTAATTTCTTCAAAGTAATAGCACCAGAAGTACAATCAGGTCAATTAAGGCCAGAAACGCATAGTCGGAGACCGTTTAAAATAAAGACAGAAGGCATCCAAGCCTCAAAAATTCTTCTTCCACTATTTCTTGGCGTTGGTAGACATTGCATCTTACCCAAATCTCGACATCGATTCATCTAAATCTTCCTTTTGTTTCGTGAAATCGGCATATCCATCCATCTGAATCTAATCTACCCTTCTGTTCGCTTTTTTGAAAAGACGGGAATGAGAGAATGACCTAAGCATGCTTATCTATCTATCTAAGAAAAGGTTATGGTTATCTGGGATGTTCCCTTCTCATGTGCTCTACAATTTTCAGTAGAAGGCTTCAGCCATGGGTCATGGAGACTGTTTCGGCTATGAATGATAGCATTCCCCACAAGGTGTGAACAGGCTAATCTTCAGGCTGTTTTGTAACGTTTTAAAATTAGAAAAAGGTTTCTTTGTTTTGCTTTTGACGACAAAAACCCAAAAATTATATTTGGTAAAGATAATTTTTAAATTGATTTAAAGAATAGAGCAAAGGAAAAACAATCCGAAAACCTTCATCATCTTAGAAGCTTGTTTTAAAAACAGAGAATACTTTTATGTTAATTTTGTAAGTTCTTCTTGTTTGACTACTCAACTTACTTGTGGCTTTATTTAGCCCCACGGCCACACAACAATCAATATGATCATTATTCCCATACTATTACTATAACTACCACAATTAAAACTACTGTCACCACACTATTATTACTGCCAATACAACAACTATCACCACCGCTACCACTACACTGTTACTATCATCATCACCACCAAACAACCACCACTACAATCACGACCACTGTACAACCATCACTACAATTATTACCATTACACAAACACCACCAAAACCGCTACCACCACCACGACCATCACTATAAGTACGACCATTACCCCACCGCCACCACCACCATAATCAAAGCCACTACTGCCACCATAAAACTCCTAGCACTAGCACCTTTACTGCTCCTAAACGACTAACACCATAACTACCATTACATATAGTCATCACCTTACCACTAGCACCACCATTGCCATGCCATTGTTACCACCTCCAATATAACAAGAACCACCGCTGCCACTATCAGTATTCAGTAATACCAATATGGCTACCGCCGTCACTACTTTTTTTTTTTTAATAGACAATCGCCGTCACCGTCATCACCATTATCATTATCACTATCATTAATATCACCATAATTACTACCATAACCGTACACTACTCTCATCACAAATTGTTTCTAAATCATGACCATTATTAGATTTACCAAGTTTATTTTTATTGATTTTTAAAATCATAATTAATTGTCACGAAACGAATCGTTTCTTCACTTTTTGCAAAATCAAAAAACAATTTGAAAAGTTTTTTGCTTTGAAATTATCTTTTTCTTTTAGAAAACCGTTACCAAACACTCTCCTAATAGTATCTCTTTGTCCTTATTTATATAACTATGGCAAGCAGGGAAATTTCTCCTCGTATTTTCCGGAAGCACCTCCAAGACATAATACTGTTTAGGTTGAAAATATTCTGTGTTTTCACATGGAAACGAACCTCTATTTGTACCATTCCTATTATTTGAAAGATACCTAATATCATGATCCCTAAAGACGGGGTTTGCTTTCTTGACAAGAACATTAAAAAGCAAGAACGTAGGGGACTCGCATATCTGCCCTAAATTTTATACCAACAACTGATGGAGACCCCTCAATTCTTGCTTTCTTAGAACCCCCATATAGCCGACTGTTTTTTCACATGGTCATTTGACCGAGAAAACCCCGGCCAGTGAAAAACCGAATGCAGGTGGTGCTACTTTGGAGGGTGATTTTATTTTAGTTGAAGTTATTTACATGGAGAACAAAAATTAGAAAAACAGTAATAATAGTGGCTACTTCGTCTGAATATGATTTCAAATTATTGGTTTCAGGTCTTTATAATTTATTTGTTGTTAGAATAATAGTAGTGGAGTTAAAAAAAACTAACGTATTGAGTCTTTTCGAAAAGACATTAGTTGCTATCCATAAATATGCTTTATTAAAGATAGAGCCTTTTCCATACTTACAATATAATTTGCACAAATTTGAAATTCTCCTTTTCCGTCTCCAATTATGTGGTATTTTATTTCTTTTTAAAATACTAGAAGTATCTATAAAGAGCAGGATAGACACAAAATTTATGTCGCTGACCCCATTTTTGTGAGAACTAACTTATGATGATGAGATATTGAGATCTTTCATTCCTCTCTTCTAACTGCTTTTTTGTATATGCCCAAGTGATGATTTGGGTCTGAAAACCAAGTCTCTCCGATGATCAAGTAATTGAATCACCATGATACCCAAAAGTCATGGTACAAAAATTCATGCCATCATCATGAGGGCATTAGCCTAACAACTTTATGAGGATATATATCTTTTGTTTGAGCATATCATCTTTATGTATGACTACAAAAGAAGAAAAGAAAGTGCTTTTTATCTCTCTAATATCTTTATTTTGAAGATATACTCTCTTTCCTCAAGCATTTTTATGTTTCTCAATACCTGTGCCACTCAAAAAAAAGTAAAATAAAATAAAAAGTTTCTTCACAATCCACTTGGGCAAGTATAAAGGGAGCTGAATTTATAAAAGCAACCATAGATGGATTGGATTTTCTCCTCAGACAGATCCCACCAATGAAATTTTTTTTTTCGTTGTGCATTAAATCCGTACAAGTAAGATGCTGGTATAACACTGAGAAAGGAGCTCTGATGGAATACAACACAATGCCCTTCAATGGATTCCAGTCTATTTGTAGAAATCCGATGGTTTGCTGATAGGGAATTTCAAGAGGAGCATCACGCAACAAAACTATAATATTAGAGATGCCACATATCCTTTCTACCACTTGATACAGTGGGTCACACCATAACCAAGAGCTCCCCTTGACCATATCTTAAATTATCTCCTTCTCATCTCTTCTTAAGCATCTCCATGTGTTGTGACATGAACGATCCAAAAGCATCACCCACAAGGGCCTACCATGTCTTAATGAGGAAGAACACCTGATCAGGACTACGTAGAGTTGTAACTAGCTCTAACAGTGTCATTGCGACAACAGCAAGACAGGTATCGGCATCTCTCGTCCATCAACTCAACTAAAAAGGCAGTTATCGCAGACAGGAGGAAAGAGAGAGAGAGTATAGCTTAGACTTAGAGTTAGAGGTATCTCTCTCTCCGCCGAACAGACAGAAAGCAAAGTAAGGCTGTTGCCGATTTTTAATTTGTTTTCCCATAAAGCGATGCCCGGAGAATCTCGTACAAATCTTTCAAAGATGAGCTATAAAAGATGGGAAGAAATCGTCTGTTGCCTTTCCTGGTTTGCACGCTGATGTTGACATGTGTAACATTTCATGACCGGTGTTTTTTCATATGGAAAGATGACGGACGATTTCGTTCGGACCATAAAAATGGAGGGACCATAAAAAGATACACACACATCGGCCCCTTCAAATAATGCGCCCAGTGCTTAGAGTTACTTGACAAACAACACCATACTAGGACGACACGTACCATCCCATCTGCAACAACACAGGATTCTTGAGTCTTTGCATCCATGGAAAACATGGTTCAAGTAAAAGAGCGAGTGTTCGTAACTCCTTCAGAGCCAACCCCATCTCAAGTTCTTACCCTCTCCGCTCTCGATTCTCAGCTCTTCCTTCGCTTCACCATCGAGTACCTCCTCGTCTATCCACCTCCGCCCAGCTCCGTCGATCGCAGCTCCACCGCCGCTCGCTTTAAAGCTGCGCTTTCCCTGGCCTTGGTCCCGTATTACCCACTCGCAGGGAGAGTCAGGGCTCGCACCGACGACTCCAGGCTTGAGGTGGTGTGTCGAGCCCAGGGTGCGCTCTTCGTCGAAGCCGTGTCGGACTTCGTCTCCTCCCACTTCGAGCAGGCCCCGCGTTACAGCACTCAGTGGAGGAAACTACTGTCCTTCCACGTGGCTGACGCCCCACCTCTTGTCGTTCAGCTGACGTGGCTAAAAGATGGCGCCGCGGCCCTTGGTGTTGGGATTACCCACTGTCTCTGCGACGGCATCGGCAGTGCCGAGTTTCTCAACCTGGTCGCCGATTTGGCATCCGGAAGACGAGGACTCGCCGAGCTCAAGCCTAAACCAGTCTGGGATCGGCACCTTCTCGATCCCGTCCGGACGGGTCGCCCAAGCAATCGCTCCACGGCTCATCCCGAGTTCAACCGAGTCCAAGACGTTTCTGGGTTCGCCGCACGTTTCTCTCGAGGACCGCTTTCCCCGACCTCAGTTTGCTTCGACGGAAAACGCCTGACCGAGCTCAAGAAGCTTGCCATGAATGCCTCATACACATCGTTCGAGGTGCTCTCGGCCCACGTTTGGAGGTGCTGGGCTAGAGCTTTGGAGTTGCCGGCGACCCAGACGCTAAGGCTGCTCTTCAGCGTGAACGTCCGAAAGCGAGTTAAGCCGAGTCTTCCAGACGGGTATTACGGAAACGGGTTTGTATTGGGGTGTGCGCAGACAAGCGTGAAAGAGCTGGTGGAGAAGCGTCTGAGTTATGCAGCGGGATTGGTGAGGAGGGCAAAGGAGAGAATCGGGGACGAGTATGTAAGAAGGGTGGTGGAGACGGTGAGCGAGTCAAGGGCGAGTCCGGACTCGGTAGGGGTGCTGATCGTGTCTCAGTGGTCGAGGTTGGGTCTAAACGGGGTTGACTTTGGAATGGGGAAGCCCCTACACGTGGGACCCATCTGCAGCGATAGGTATTGCTTGTTTCTGCCGGTCTTCGATCAGAGGGACACAGTGAAGGTGATGGTGGCGGTGCCGGTAACCGCCGTTGATACATTCGAATATTTACTCAGCAGCCCTTCCCTTTTCCCCTAGGGAGTGTTGACAGAAACAAGAGGAGTCTGGCACTCTGGCTCCACCTATACGTTGACTCTGTTTGATTAGTTTTACTTTATATCTCCATCTTTTCCGATCTCGGATTCCAATTCTGATACGGGGGAACAGGGTACTTGGTACCTCACCTGCAACGAATGATCTGCTTCTTCTTTTTTCCTTTTCGTGTTACGGAGGAAACTTAACTCTTTGCCTTGAATTACAATTCAACACACCTGTATTTCATATACAGTTAGTCCCAACGAAAAGTAGAAGTTTCGACGAACCGACCGATTCGTCTGCATCCACCCCTGTTTCTGTTTTAGAAATTCAAACTGACTACAGTTAGCATGACATCGCATATTGGCGTCGTTGTTCACCCAACGCTCGACATTGTGTTGGATTGACGGTTATACAGCGCAGTGGATCCACCGCCATCTTATCCATCCACACTTGTTTTGTAATGTTTGTGTGAACTCCCTTTTATGGACGTAAGCACACGATGGCTTAGTCCTTGCAATTTTGAAAAAGAACCAAAGAAACGAAAGATAATGTACCAAAACTTGTAATAAACCTGAGTGTAAGCGGATTATCAGGGATTGGTCGGTTGAGAGTAAGCGGGCATGGATATCCTGAGTTTAGAAGAAAAAAAAACTCTTGATAGAAAGATGAACCGAATAAAAGGTGGAAATTTCGGAGGAACCAAAAAGCGAAGGATAATCTGAATAAAAGGTGGACAGCATCTTAATCTTTATCGTTTTCAATAGCAAATGCACGGATTTAGGGACAGAGCACAAGAAACAAACACCAATGACTGCGATGTTTCAGACTTTCAGTAAGATTCTTTGTAGAAGCGACAATGAGGTAGATGAATAAGCCTTTGGCCCTTTGCCCAGTGCCCAGTCATGTGCGAGACTGCTGGTAATGGACCTTGATGTCGGTGCTGCTAGCCTCAAATTGTGCCAACCGTATCCAGACATGTCAACATCGACTTTGGGTCCAGCCCGTCATGCCCATCAAACCCCACCACAAATTTCAACCTCAAGAGTCAAACATTAATTACACCTATGAAATCAGTGAGTGTTTAAGATCTTGTTCCTTCTGACTACCAAAAAAAAAAGATCTTGTTCCTTCTTTCATTTCCACCAAAAAAAAAAAAAAGAATTGTTCTTTCATCCAAAAAAAAAAAAACATCTTGTTCAACTCATCCTATAGTAATATTTCTATTGAGTATAGTTTCGAAATCAGTGTTTGGGTTGCTATTATATTTTGTTGGATTGTAGCTTGCACCTACCCTTGGGGTCCCATTGTATAAATATATATATATAGCATAAAATTCTAGTGCATCAAAAGTTGAATATCCTTATGCTTCTCATATCTTTCAACTTGATGAGTCACTGTAGGTTCCCGGCAAAAACAATAATTCAAACTCCTAAACATGAACTTGATATTAATTTAAAACCTACCAGTCCAATGCCCTCTCTCAAATGTACTATAGTGCCACCTCTCTAAATGGACAAGACTAATATCATGTGAACAATAAGCTTGTAACCTAAAGTAAGTATGGTCTATAATAAAAACCGATCAAAACACACAGAAATGAAATATATATATATATGTACTGGTGTCTAGTGCCTAATGAATATGATCAGGTGATCATTCTAATTGAGTTTCCTTATCAGGGTAACAAAACTCAAAATTCCCAATTGGTACACCAACAGTTGTTAAGTGCATGACACTGAAGTTCATATCATTGAAACAGATTAAGGCTGAATGCCTAAGCACTTGAATACTCTCTTATAGATGTATTTTAATGGAAGAAAAATTAATATTACTGTTGATAGGCTATGCTAATACATTATAACTAATTAAAGAATAAAAAAAATCAATACTATAGACTCTACTGGATAGATCAAAGAGAGGAAGACAGAAGAAACAGAGTACATAATATTAAAGTCACTAACCATGCTGAAAGGTATCCAAATAAATAAAAACATGTAGCATTCAAAATGAAAAAATTTCCAACTTACAGACGGATTCTGAAAGTTCTATGCAAACTAAGGTCAATGAAAATTCAGATAAAGAGTAAAAGTAACATTGGCTACCTAATTAGATTTCAGGCCATGATGATCAGTTCTATACAAAAGCCAAAAACCAAGCCCCTTCTTCTATCACTAACAAGTAAATTATAGTGCTTTTGATCAGGCAAATGTGGCATAGTATTAACGAGTGAAAGACATGTTTTACCTCGCCGGACAATCCGATTGGCAGTGGCCAAACTCTCCACAGGTATAGCAAGTTCCCCTAAAAACCTTCTTCTGCTTCTTCTTGGATGGTTGTTCCTCTTCCTCTTCAGATAGGCAGGCCTTCAACGCCCTCAAATCCGCTTCGCTTCTGAGATGCTTGCTCGCATTCTCTAGAGTAAATTCACTTTGATCCATGTTCATGATATCGCTCGTCACAAGCTTCCAGGACTCAGGCAGGCTGATCATCAACATCGATGCCTGCATTGACTCTGAAACAGGCATGCCCGCCTCCTCAAGCTCCCTAACTATTATCCCCATCTCAAGTATGTGCTGCGTGATTGGGGTCTCCTCAGACATCTTGTGCTCCGTGTATTTCCCGAACAACAGCGACTGCTTAGGCTTTGACGTCGACACGAACCAATCAGTGAGGGCGTCCATCATGGCCATGGCAGTTTTGTACCGATGATCGAAGAAGAGGAAGAGGTCGTCTTCCATGGCGCCAAGCATGACGTGGCGGCAAGTGAAGTCGTCGGAAATCCATTTTTGGTACAAATCCCTAGCGTCTAGTGGCGTGTCGTCGGTGGGATCAGCGGGTGTGGGATCGGAGAGGACGTAGGAGACGCCGATGTCGAAGAGGACAAAGCCAATCTTACTCTTCCAGATGGAGAAATTGGAGCCAGAAGCTTTGAGCTTTTGAGTTGATCTCAGTTCTGGGTATACCATCTCAGAAATCATGGCTACTTCCAACGCAGACCGACGGAATTGTTCTTTAGGGCTACTCCCGACACAGTCCGACTGACGGACTTGTTCTTTAGGGCGGTTACTTTTGATGTTTAACCCAAATCCTCCTTACCCAACCCATTCTAATCCGAATTCCAATCCCATTAATGAGTTAATCCGAATTTAACGCGGATCTTTCCAATCGGTTATGTATGTTTCTTAAAGAGTTTTTTTTTTTTTTTTTTTTGCATCCATACCTTTACATTATAATAAATTTGTATTTATACCTTTTTATTTTTAATAATTGTATCTATATCCTTCAATTTAACATAGTTGTTGCAATTATACCCTTAATGTCAAATTCTGTTAACTTTTTCCATTTATTTTTATTAAATGATTAATATATCCTTGTGTAAGATGAGAAAAATCTTAAATAGCCAAATTATTATATGCTTGGCTGAATTTAAATGAATAGTTATCACTTAAACAAATTAATATCATTGGCTTAAGGTATAAATGGAATAAATATAATAACACAATAATATAAATAAAATATAAGATAATATGTTATAATAACACAATAACATAGTAGTAGGGTAACTACAAAATATTTTTAATTTTATAAGAGGTTACTTTAGTCATTTAATAAAAATTAACAACAAAATTTAACGGACTTTAATGTCAGGGTATAATTGCAACAATTATATTAAATGAAGGGACATAAATACAAATATTAAAGACGAAAGGATACATATGCAAATTTCATATAATGTAGGGGTATGGGTGCAAAAAGCCCTTTCTTAAATTACTTAATCAGTAATTTACTTAATCACCCCTTAATATGTTCAAAAATTACAAACATATATAAGATTTCGAATCTTAATCGATCGCACACAAATTTAATCGGATTTCCAATTTCAAGGTGGCAAGGAAACATAATCATTGTTGTATTTGCAAAGTCACAATGATTATTTATTTATTTTAGTTTTTAATAATCTAGATATTTTATTTACTTAAAACTAGGGGCTGCACACACTATACGCGCATAGTAAATGAATATGGGTTCATCTAGAAAAACGTGCGCAACTCTTCAATTTGATTAGTTATGCTCAATAACTAAGGCCTCGTTTGGCTTTCATTCTGGATTAGGAACTCATTCCGAGAATGAGTTCTTAAAACTCATTTTGCGAATTAATTTTGAAGTCTTTCTAATTGCGTTTGGTTAACACATAGCAGAATGAATTTTCACCTAGAAAATTGTTTGGTTAACAAGTATAAAATGAGTTACATGAAATTTTTTTTTCTTATTTTTTTTTCTTTTTCCATGAATAATTATACGAAATTGGTTGATCCTTGAAAGATAAAACTTGAAACACCTAAGAAATGAAAAAGAAAAAAAATAAAAGACGGGGTTGCTGATTATGTCTATTAATTTAAAACACATAATGCTAACAACTATTAGTAAAGTCACAAAGTCCTATCACATCCATGATTTATAGCAAAGCTCATTACATTAATACGAATAATACTCTCAAGGGTAGTGACTATTGCAAGCATGCGATATAGCTTCAGCAATTGATTGTCTAAATGCATCCATCCTCCTTATTCTTTGATCTTGTACTACTCCATCTGGATTTGGTTTATCATCAATGTGCTCTTCTTCACTGAAACATAAAATTGAGACATGAATTTTGATCTTCGCATTGCTTTATTCACTTTTTCTTTAAATAATCAATAACACTTCTAGTTATAGAGCTAGTAAGGAAATCAATAACACTTCTAGTTATAAATATGGCTAAATCATTCTTGTGGTTGAAACCAATAAACAAACCCAAACAAAAGAGAGAAAGAGAATGTGATTTAATTATGATCCTTGGGATCAAATGTAAAAAGAATAACTATAAGTGTCATCTGACCTCATGAGTGATGGATCAGGTGGGCTTTGGGTCTTGCCATCCGACACCAAAACAGCACACATGACCCATGTGATCAAGTATTTAGTTCTTTAATAAGCACGACAAAAGATGCAATGAAACCAAAAGAATAAGGACTTTACACCCTATAGTATTTAGTTCCAGAAGCTGAGAACATGTGAAGAGAAGGAAAAGAGAAGAACAGGGAGCTCCCTTCAGTCCAAAATAGAGCATTGAGGCAGTAAGGCAAAGATCATGGACTGTTTTGGGCTGGAAGGAACCCCCACTTCTGCAATTTTCTTACTGAAACAAGCTCATGGAGCTAACAAAGAGAAGGCAAGTAGTTATGTACGTAGAAGACGAGCTTGGTCTGCTTGGGTTGAAGCCTATAAAAGATGAATCCAACGGAGACAATGGTTGCTGCAAGGAGGAAGAAAATCACACCGGTAGTAACATCGAGAGGATTGGAAAGGGGTTCAAACAAGAAATTGGTGATGATGTTGCGTGGATCTGCCATAGGCTACCGTGCTAGTTTAGCAGTGAAGAGGAAGACATGCTCATATACATCTAGGATCTCAAAGATTCTTAAACCAGATTCGAGTTCTGTAATGAGAAGAAAATGACAAAGTTTAATATACTCTTTTCAAATTACCGGAAGCTGTTGGCGAACTTTCTTTTTGCAGCTTGGAATTCTGATTGATTCTCAATTTGATTTGGGTGGGAATGCATAAGATGCCTCATAGGCATTTTGTCTGGATCGTAACAGATTTTGTGATTTTTGTTACGAACTTAGAATACTTGTTTGTGCAACAAGAGCTGTCGTTTGAGGATGAAGGCTAAACTGAAATCGTATACTTTTTTATCATGGCGCCATAAGCAACCAGAATTAACCAGTCTCTTCAAAAACTGCTTACCAGATAGATGCCTCATACATCACCCCAAGAGCTTGGACATGAAGGTTCCACCGCCGTCCATAGTGTTCTGGAACTCATCAAAGGTCAATGAGTAGATGGAAGGCTGTCGGATCAACTGAAAATTTTCCGGGGCCCTTCCACCAACACTGCCTTCTGGAAGTGGAGTGTCTCCGAAGCTGTTGAAGAAAAGACTTCCAGCTTCGAAAAGATAGAAAACGAAAAGACAAAACCCAAAAGTAACACTTTCTTTGATTCTTTCAAAATGGTATTTCCTAGATCTTTCACGGTTTACAGCAACGGAGCAACGGGGAAGAACACTATTCGTAAGAAAAGAGTGAAGGGCCGACTGAAGAGAAAAGGACCTATTCCAATATTACAATTTATGCCATTCTCTAAAACTTCCTATTATTTACAAGTTTGCCACCGCAAAAATGCAAAACTCATTCTGAAATTTTAAAAACGGGTTGGGGGCCGTTTTTGTCTGCTGCTATTTTTCTCATTCTCATTCTATTAGAATGAGTTCTAGCATAGCTTACCAAACACCCATTTAACCCCTGGAATGCATTCTAAGCCTTGGAACTCATTCCAAGCCTTGGAATGAGTTCCCAAAATGAAAGCCAAACGAGGCCTAACTTGTAAAAAAGAGAAAAACCGAAAGACAAATCGGATATAAAAAACTAGGCCCGAATCTGCCCTGTTCTCTTTATATTAGTATAGATTTTCTTACGCAACAGAAATAAAGATATCAAAGATTTCTTGCGACGGTAGATAACCTGGTTTCTTAAGAAGCTTTATGGCTAAGAGCGAAGTGGCCTCCAATTCGATTTCTTATATTCTTTAGAGCCTTGAAACGTAGCCATCTTTTAATCGCCTCCAACTCGGCTTATACTTGTGCCAGAGTGTTGATCCCAAATCCCAAGTACTCCGATGCCCAGATCCCTCTCAACGCTCGTTGTTTTCCATCTACCGTTCCAGTTTCCAACAAGCAGTATCTCCACAGTACAGTTACAGCCCCATCAGCCCATGCTAATATATTGGGCCTTGGCCTTTGGATTTTGGTCGGACACCTTAGGCTTAAATTACAACACAAATTCGCTGAATCCAATTTCTGGTATTCTATCCTTAAAAAAATAATAATAAAATAAATATTCCTTAATGTGAACTTATTACTTAAGTAGAACGCCAGCAAGGTGCATGTGTAGTACTGTAGGTGTGTAAGAAGGAAAGTAGGGAGTGAGAACATGGGAGAGAACATTTAAAAAACTGATTTTAAGTTTTGAAAATTGAGCAGTTATGACCGATTTACCCTTAAATTAATAAATCTTCTCAATAGGTGTGTAAGGGCTATTTTGAAAAGCTGCACATTTTGTTGGCACACTTTCCAAGGGGTATATTCCCATTATATATAGTATAGATAGATTTAAAATTGCCAAAACTTATAGCAATTGCCCCTCCAAAGTTATGAAAAAGATCACTTTTTGGCTACTTGGGACACGAGCTCATTTTAAGTGGGATATGAGCTTACACCACATGGGACATGAGTGCATCCCTCCAAAGTTATGAAAAAGATCACTTTTTGGCTAAAATAAATGAACCAGAAGGTCACTTTTCAAAAAAAGTTAAAAATTAAAAAAAAGTGTCACTTTACTTAGTTACGTGAGATACAAGCATAGCCTACTTGGGACACGAGCTCATTTTACGTGAGATATGAACTTATCCCACATGAGACACGAGTGCATCCTACATGTGAAACGAGCGCATCATACACTCGTATCAAGTGGCGGAACCAAGACTCCAAATCTGAGGGGGCAAAAAAAATTTCAATTAACACTTCTCATGAAATATAGAAATTTCAATGAGTTGAGGGGACAAACCAAAAATTTTAGAGGGGGTTCCCCCCCCAGCTATAAGGTGGTTCCACAACTGCTCGTATCCCACATATAAAGCGTTTGTGTTAGGCTGCACTCATAGCCCACTTAGCTACAGTAAAGTTACCCTATAGTTCAATTTTTTTTTTTTAAAAAAAAAAAAAGTAAGCATTTTTTAGAAAGAAAGTTTTTTTATAGACTATTTTTATATATACAAGCCAAAAGTGGACATTTCTCATAATTTTCTCAATTTTTTTTTTTAAGAGCAATTTTTCTAAACATTTGAATATTAATGTAGTTGAATGTACTCTAACTTGTTTGCGCCTCCTAAGCTAATTTTCTGGCTCCACCCCTAAGGATGCCCACAGTTCGGTTTTGAGAAAACCAAACCAATTATATATAATCCAAATGGAAATCAACTCGGGCCTTTTTTTTTTATTTTTTTATTTCTTCTTATTTTACAAAACCAAAACAAACCATTAAAGGCCAAAACGTGTTTGGATAAAATCTAAGTTGGGCAGAGCTCGAACTTATGACGGCTCGACCAACTTACAAGTCTAGTTATGACTCGTTGGGCTAATGCTTAAGTCGATCCGCTAAACGCTTGGATTTTGGGCTAATAAGGTGATCCTCCAACTCTGTCAGGAGTCTGAAAAGTGAAATCTCTCGCCTGGCAGTTGCGTCCTATAATCCTGATTATCAACGTCGGCGTAACGACCTTCCTCCCCAAAATAAATAAAAAGATTACTAATTTACAATTCGGTAACAGGTTTGGTGGGACTGAATTGTTGTTGTTGGGGTTTCTATCCAAAAAAAAAGAATTGTTGTTGGGGTAGGTTAGGATTTATAAAAAAAACTAAGCTCAGCAAGACGGTGTGACATCTACATAAACGTCGGCAGCTTATGTGAACTGGGTTCATAAAGGAGGCATTGACATGCACGTTTGTCAACATAGATAAGACCCCTTCGGCCTTGTGTTTCTACTGGCCGGTGACTTAATACGCAATTAGTGCAATTCTTGCTTGTCACATTACGCGACTTAATACGCAACATGGGCCACTGCCTTAAACCTGTTTGATTTCTTTATCTAAAGTGCGTGTTAGGCGTTTCTCTTAATTTCAGGCCCGAAAGTGTCGGAGAAGCAATACAGCCACGCATATTGGGTGTCCATTAGGCGCTAATCATGAAGACACCTACTAAAGTTTTTTTTTTTTTTTTGAAACTTGGGGTATCCGGGCCAGCTTGCGCGCACCACGACTAATTCCCAAGGGCTTGTGTAATCCCCTGTCCCACACAAACCGGGTAATTACCAGGCCAAAGGCCCTGAGGGTAACCCCAAAGAATTGATAGCACCTGAGAAGTTTTGAACCTGAGACCTTGGAGGGAGCATACCCCCAGGCCCCAAGCCTTGACCACTAGGCCAACCCTTTGGGGTTAGACACCTACTAAAGTTGGTGTCTCAATTCTTTAAATTACTTTTAAAGAAGAAATACTTATAGTCCCATAAGTAATATTTTTGTTAAAACCATTTTTTTTATCATTTACAAGATCCACCACTTTGGCACTTCTTTAGAGGATACCACTATTGACTTGAAGAGATTCCAACTGGGGGACAGGTTGGTTGGGCTTTGTATATTTAAATATGATGATTTGAACAAGGGCATGCCTCATTGTCGCTACTTGAGCTATTAGGTGAACATAAACTAAGGGTCGCTTCCAGAATGAATTCAAGCTTTCAAACTAAAAATCCCTAGTTTCAAAGCTGACCTACCGTATGTAAAGGACGGTGGCTCTCACTAGTTAATTAATGGAGCTTTTGCCATTTGGGACTTTTGGAATGTGACATCTTCTATTCTCTTTTCATTCACTCATCTCTGCACATTACATGAAACATACGATGGTCAGCATTTTTTTCACCAAGAAAAACTTCTACAAATTTATAAGAATAAAAATTTTTTTTTGGGTCTCTGAATGTTAGATACTTCATATGACAACAACTCTTTTAACATGTATAGACGATAGAATTAAAGGAAAAAAGTACAGAAGATGTCAAAACCTAATTTTGACCTAAAGTGAGAACTACAATAGAATACTAGTGGATGCATGTGCAAGCTAGGCTGTAAAGATGCTTCATAGGTGTGGGGCCCACCAAGTGAAATTTGGTAGTTCAAAGAATATGATAATCTTTTAAGCTTTTGTTTAAAGGGGCATTCTAAGGAATAAATACAGTGGGTTGTTAAGAGATGTTGAAGTCTTTTTTAACTCTTAACAGATCGAATTAAGAAACCAAATTTCAGTTAAAATCTATCCAATTCTCTTTCTTTAGTAATAGATGTTTTTTGAAAATAGAACACCACAACCAATTAATACAAATTTCAAATTCAATTCACCACCTTGAAATAACGGATGATATGAAATTGAAATAGACCTAACAAGTGGGTTTTCATGTTAACAACGGTCAAGAAGATCATACGGTGAGAAAGATTGACTTCGGTACGAGTCCTTTGGCTCCCACTAGTGTAGGGTATATAGAATGAGACCCTTCGTCTTGGTCCCATGCAGCAATTCCCCGTCGGCTGAGGACTTACAAACAAAGACGGGACCTTGGTTTGGCTCATCTGGTCTAAAATTCAAAGACTCGGTGTAGTTTTAGCCTTTTAGGATAAGGCGCCCGTATTGACTTGGGCCTATATGTTGACTTGTTTCGTTGGTAAGTCATGATGAAGTTCTTATTGAATCCTGATCGACCATCTGGATTTTAACCGATTGTAATATTGTTATCATGGGACCCATCACATTCCATCAAGCTGATGGCATGCTCTCCGATGTGAAGAGGACATGATATTTTGTAATAGTTTATCTGCCGTTCTGATTTCCTTGCGGCTTAGGAATTACGTTTCTTTGACTTCTGGGCTTCAGAACTTTGGAGTTATATATGCTTTCTAGTTACTTGAAATTTCCCTGATAGTGGAATTACGAATCTTCGATATGCACACAACTGCTGCCGTTTTATGTCATTTCCTTAATTCTTCATTTTTCACATTTTTATAGACCCGTAGTTACATAAGAACTTATGATTGCATAAGGCGGGATGTGAGGTAACTATGGCTCAATTTGAACATCCTACAGCATGGAGGAAGCCACTGTGATCATGTCCAAAGGGACCCTCTTGGACGTGACCAAAAAATACGTGTACAGTCCACCGCCCTGGTAACCCCTTCCTCCCTCTTTCATTACCCAAAAAAAAAAAAAAAAACTTATGGCTCCAGGAAAAAAAAAAGAAGATCTTCTTGTTGAGAGGAGAATAATAAAAATTTTTCTTTTTCTTCTTTCTTCCCTTTGCGTGTACATTTTCGTGTGTACCGGTAGTTTTTAATAGTTTTGCTTCGGAAAGGAAAGTCATTTTAATTATTTGCTTTCGATTTGATAAATTTAACGTTCTATTAAAGAACTTATAGTTGTTGGAATATTGATATTTTTATAATAAAATTGTCTAGAAGGTTTGAAAAGGAGCCTTCCGTTACATCAATGACTGGATTTCGCTTATAACAATTCATATATGTCATAACTTTTAACAACCTCGATCACATATTTTTAGAGACATAAATTTAACTAAGACCCTTGAAAAATCTATACTAGATATAATGTGTCCATTAGAAAACAAAAGATTTGCCTCTCTTTTTTCCCAAACATCCTTAGATGGCCTTGTCATCATATATATAAAGCTATTGAAGCAAGTTGATTTTTGTCACTTTCTACTTTCCACAAAAAAAAAACTCCTTATCTATATTATATTTAACGCGAGAAGGGCACTTAGGAATCTTGCCTAAGCCTATGCACGACTTCCCCAAAATACCCATTGCTTACGTTATTTGGGTTTCAATACTACAATAAAAAAATATGGCTCTCTGATCAAAACCCGGCAATTACAAAACTGCCTCTATCTACTTGCAATGCTGCATGTGAACCCCTTTCTAATTATTTTTTAAACCTTTTGCCATCCAACATAATTACTCATATGTCCTATTGGTTCCATTGATCCATTCATACATTAATTTCTCATCTGATAAAAATGCCTCTCAAATGTTAGATGTTATTGGCAGAATATTTATTTAAATTTTATAGAATTATTTTCGTCACAAAAGGGTTATCAGTTATGTACTCCTGTTTTCTTTCTTTTTTTCTTTTCCTAACTTAATTTTACCATATTTTTCTTATATTTAAAAGTGTGACACTCAAACCAACTTAATTATGGCCCAATTTTATTCAACTCAGCGAGTCGCTTTCTAGCTCCTCGTATCATCTTCTACATTATCCATTTTTAAAAAGTTTAAGTGTCAATTAAAAATTATAATTCTGTGTGACATTAACAACTTCTCTTTACAAAAATATTTCATTAGTGTCTAAAAAAAGCAGACTAGTGCGACTTTCTTGGGGTTGTCTGATCATATGCGTGTCTGAACAGGCATCATGTGGGCCCCACCCCATTTGTTAGCCCTTTCCAATTTGACCAGATCGCCCACCACGCGCGGGGATGCCCTTTTATTTTATTTCACGTTTCAGCAGCTTCAAGAGGAACCTTCCTTGCTCCGTACATGCTTCATACCTCCCAACGCCGTGGAATTTTCTCACTAATAATAGCCCTCCTCCCTTACCACCTAACCAGATCAACCGAATCTAAAGAGGGAGATCCACCGACAAATTAAGCACCCAACCCAATTCAATTCTCCGGCCATCATCGGTCATGTCCCAGCCACCGCCAGATCCTTACGGAACGCATCTTCCTGGTGTTCCACCATGGCTGAACAAGGGCGACAACGCATGGCAGATGACGGCGTCTACCCTCGTTGCCCTGCAGAGCATGCCCGGTCTTGTGATCCTTTACGGTAGCATGGTTAAGAAGAAGTGGGCCGTCAATTCGGCGTTCATGGCTCTCTACGCCTTCGCTGCGGTGCTTATATGCTGGGTTCTTGTGTGCTATCGCATGGCTTTTGGTGACAAGCTTCTTCCTTTCTGGGGAAAGGGTGCTCCTGCCCTCGGCCAGAAGTACCTAATTAGCCAAGCTAAGGTGCCTGAGAGTACACACTATTTCGATTCGGGAAAGCTAGAATCGGCCATGAGTGAGCCATTTTATCCCATGGCCACTCTCGTCTACTTTCAGTTCACCTTTGCGGCCATAACAGTTATCTTACTAGCAGGATCGGTGCTTGGTCGCATGAACATCAAAGCATGGATGGCTTTTGTTCCTTTATGGCTCATCTTCTCCTACACTGTGGGCGCTTTCAGTCTCTGGGGCGGTGGATTTCTCTACCACTGGGGTGTCATCGATTATTCTGGTGGTTATGTCATCCACCTCTCCTCGGGAATCGCCGGTTTGACGGCTGCCTACTGGGTATGTAACGTCTGAGTTAAGACGGAGCTAGACAACTGAGTTACTTAATTGATGTTCTTCAACTGTTTTGTTACCTGACATAAAAGGTCTTCTATCCCAATTGATTTGCAGGTCGGGCCAAGGCTGAGGAGTGACAGAGAAAGGTTCTCTCCCAACAACGTATTGCTCATGCTTGCAGGAGCAGGGCTTCTATGGATGGGTTGGTCGGGTTTTAATGGCGGGGCACCTTACGCAGCCAACGTCGCTGCTCCAATTGCCGTTCTTAACACCAATATTTGTGCGGCCACAAGCCTTCTAATATGGACTACTCTCGATGTCATCTTCTTCGGCAAACCGTCGGTCATCGGAGCTGTTCAAGGGATGATGACCGGACTTGTCTGCATTACTCCAGGGGCAGGTACATACATATATCAACACACGCCCAAACGAACACATACATGCACATCTAGTCATAATCCATGAGGCTAAAATATCAAAGAGCAGTGTACGGCTAGCTGACCATATTAATGGTGTTCACACAGGTTTGGTGCAATCTTGGGCGGCGATAGTGATGGGTATACTTTCTGGGAGTATTCCATGGTTCTCTATGATGATTCTTCACAAAAAGTCTACATTACTACAGCAGGTATACATCCTCTACCAGCCTCTTTGTCGCCTTCAAATTAAAGTAGGGCATATATATATATATATATATGATGAGTTGTACTTCTTTTTGTGATTAGGTGGATGACACACTAGCTGTATTTCACACACATGCGGTGGCTGGTCTACTGGGTGGGCTCCTGACGGGATTACTGGCGGAGCCGGCCCTGTGCAGGATATTATTGCCGGTGACCAACTCCAGAGGAGCATTCTATGGCGGGAGTGGCGGTATACAGTTTCTGAAGCAAATGGTTGCTGCACTATTTGTGATCGGTTGGAACATAGTGTCCACCACTATAATACTTCTGGCGATAAGGTTGTTCATACCCTTGAGGATGCCGGACGAGCAGCTAGTGATCGGAGACGATGCAGTGCATGGTGAAGAAGCTTATGCTCTTTGGGGCGATGGAGAGAAGTATGATGCCACTAAGCATGCTTATGGTTGGCATGCTTCTTCCAACTCTGAACAAACAGCTCCACCTCACGACGCCATTAATGGTGCTAGAGGTGTCACCATCCAACTGTAAGCTGATTTTGTGTAAACCAGCACCTGTCTGAAGAGGGAGAGGAGCAGGCTCCGTGTAGATATCTTTGTACCGTAATTATATTTTTGAGGGAAGGGTTTAAGACTGATACGATATTAATTAATTAATCATTTTAATCATTTACAGCAAAAGATTAAAATAATTAAATTAGGATAAACCATCTGTTTTACATATTTAATTTTCAAATATTGACCAAATGCAGAATAAATAGCTTTCTATTGTGCAAAAGAATAATTTGAAATCAAGAGTCTTAAGGCTATGTCTATAAGAAATGTTTTAATTAGGTCATAAGTTAAAATTAAATGCTTAATTAGCCAAAATCATTTGATTATTCTAGATAGGAACAAGAATATATCTCCGTCGCCGACAAGATATTAATTTGAACATTCATGTGGTAAAGGCAGCGTAGAAGACTTTTAAAAGAGTTCACCGGTGACGCCGTGACGGTGAGAAAATAAAGGACGGGACAAAAGCAGAGATGAGAGTTTTGATCAGCACTTTCCCGATGTGATGTTGGACCAATTGCGGAGCGTACACGTGCTCCACTCGCATATTGGAATGAGGCCGCCTGGTCCCACGTGGTGCGGACACCGTGAGAAATGAGGTTAGGGTTTATGATGACTTGTTAATCGCAAGGTGCTCCCCTGATTTTTGACTGGGAACCATCTGCGGATCAGACGCCTCTTTTGACTTGTGTCCTTGGCCTTGCTAGTCTCTCTTCCCATTCTAATACAATATTTCTGCTAATATGTTCAAATGAATGGCACCGTGGCAGTACTGGACAAAAGTTCAACATCAGGAAATAAAGCGACACTAACTAGGAATTTAAGTTGTCTAATGATAAGCGTTTGATCCTATTACAGCCACTATTGTTGACGTGCAAAAAGTGGCCAAGCTCCTCACCTTCTATGCTGGCCTTGTCAAGAACAATCTGGGTTAAAATTTGTGATTCGATCAATCACAGATGTTTTTGAGAGTTCCAATTTCTGGGACCTTGATCATAAGTTTTTAATTTCACAGGAAAAGATAAACATAACAAGTCTCCAATCATTTCAATATTGATCAGACAAAAGAACCCGGACGTTATTACAGGACAATCTGAATGGCTGTGCCAATCTATCAAAGAAACAATATGTACACACCCATCTATATTCCAATAACCTAGGCAACATAACCTCTCCCTCTGTCAACAAGAGAGCCATATTTCAACAATCCGTGAAGCAAAGGAAGCAAAATGGCATGTTTTCCAAATTTTACACTTTATATACTCCATAAAAAAGTTATACAATGGGTGAGATTTCCAGGCTAGTCAAATTGTTCCCAGTTCTCAGTTACTTTTGTGGAAGACTGCAAGGGGGGTGGTGCATTCAAGCTTCCAACTCCGGATTCAAATGACTCCCATTTGGTCGTCACAGATACAGCATTGCTGTTGTTGCCAAAAGGATTCGATTTTCTTGCCTTCAGATTGTCAAGTGCCTCCACAAAGTTCTGTACACGGCGGACCTGAGAAGGAAATTATCCATAAACATCATCACATCTCATATGCGTTTTATACACCATATCTGATTTGGGGTTGGGTCTATATCACAACACAAACTTTTTGGGGCAACGATTATTATAACTGAATATTCTTAATGTAACAAACCACATATTATCTTCTCATAATTACATGCTTGGAAGTTTCTTGTCTGTTGGAACCTCAGCACTACAAGAGATCAAACACCATTGACTGCTCATGGTGAGTAGCTTCAAGAGGAGGAAAAAAATATCAGACTAAGCTACTATAGGTTCTGCTGACACAAGGTCCTGGAAGCAACATAATGGCAATAGACCTAATTTTTGACTTTTTTTTTTTTCCTTTTTTTGTATAAAGTGGCTACACTTAGACCCAAACTGAATTTTCACATTGAGAGCCCAAGGCTTATCATTACACCAAGTAAAGCAACAATTTACTTTCTTAACAATGATGATGTTTTATTACACAACCCGAGCAAAAGAACCTCTTGCATAATTTAGGTATGGTTTTTCCCATTGATTTGGATTTATTTCTGTCAAACAACTCAAACTATATTTAAGCTGATCAATACATCATAACAGATCCGATCAAATTCCAGTAGAACATGTACTATCATAAAATTATCAGTTGTAATACAAAACAAGTAAGATTGGACCCATAGACAGCCCTACCCACAAGCTAGCTAGCTGTATCTTCATATGAACGACCCAGCAGATTCAAGAAACTATACTCTTTGAAAATTTGTCAATGGCAATAGCCAAACTATCTAGAGGATGGATAGCAAGGGACATTCCAAGCCCTTGCAACAATCTTTAATGAGCAAATAATTTAAAAAATTTTCCAGTAAGGATCATCTTAGACTGGAGAAATGCATCCAAGGATCAAGTATTCATTTGCACAGCCCATCAATTTGGAAAGCGTTTCCTCTAGAGCTAAAATCCAGTGATTCTGTGAAACCACCGGCTGAGATGGAGTTTGGATGTGTGGGACCCTCTCTTGATACGGGCATCCATCCGTGCGTTTGACATTGGCACCAGTGAGTGGCACCAGGTGAAATGCTCTCATCAATTAGAGATGATAGATGCACAACAACATGCAGTAGTGCTCTTAAGTGCCCATATAGTAACTAATCAAATCCATAATGCTGTTTCACAAACACTTGGGAGTTGCCAAAATGTAAAATTCCCTACTGCCATGACATATTAAAATCTGTATCTTTCACCATGTTCTCAAAGCTAATATCAATGTCTACATCCATATGTTTGTTCACTCCTCAATTTTCGCAGCATCTAATGGCACCCAACTGCTCATATGCTCACTAGGATTTTTCTTACCATGCTCAAAGCATCTAAGTCAGCATCCTTCTGTCTTTATTTCCATATGGCTACTCCTATACACTTTTGGATGCATATTTCTACTCTTATCTTCCACAGCCATGCCAATAACCTGCCATAACATTCTCATTTCAGCAATGGTAATCCAACTTATATATTGCTTCTTGTTGGCACAAAAATTTGGCTATAAAGCTGCTTTTTGAAACTTTCCATCAGATTGACCAAAATGCTCACACGACACTTCGACACAAACATGAAAAGCCGAACTTGCCCCCACCCCCTCTCAAGATGGAAAAGATACATCCTTAAATTCCAGTATAACTTAATCTCGTAGACAAAAAAAAATTCCTGCCAATAAGCTAAGCTATCCAAGCCTAATCTTAAGAACGGCTCATTTCCTTAACAAACCTGAGCCAAACTTGGGTGGGCTTGGCTCATTTAAAGCTTGGCATGGTTACCTTTTTTCATATGAATTAAAGCAAGCAATGTTATTGAAATTTGAAATTATTATTGTTGTTGTTATATATATTGAAAATTTTTAATTCACTTTCAACTTTAGATATACACAATTTATGGAATTTGTAGATTTTTAATTGCTCACATGGTTCAATTAAATTATGGGACAAAGTAAACATTGAGTTCTTAAAACATTAGTGAGCCCAATCCAAGATTAACCTTACCAAATCAAATGACTCTGCTCACTTATAGCTCCAGCTAAAACCTTTCTCATAATTTTTTCCTTCTTTACTTCTTTGTCATCAAGCCTTCCAAACATCTTAACTATAATAATACTTCATTTTCATTCAATGTATTTCATTTTAGTTTGACTTCAATAGCCTCTGATCCAAGGAGTCCCACCAAAATTCTACATTTGCATTTAGTCCCTCTCAGACTTGCACAATCAACATCCTATCATTTTTAACTAACGGAGGAAGAAACATCACATAATAAATGAGCTATAATTTCAACCAAAACCACTGCAAGTGCTAAAAAGCTATAATTGACTGTTGATCAAATGCCATTACTCACAGAAACCAGTTCATCTTAGCCCCAGTTGTTTTCACCAATTATTACACCCTTGTCTACACAAACACAACTTGGGCAGGTTAAAAACAATCCAACCCCACAGAAGTGTTGGCTCAATTCGATATTTTGAACTCAGTGTTGAACTTGGGTGGTGGAGCCTCACCTCGGGTTGCCTTGGGCTAGGTTAAGGCCTTGTGCAACCCATCCTAATCCCAATGCAATATAGATATGGGTTTATTATTTCTGTATTTGGACATTCAATTTTTAAGCATATAATTTACATTTTATGTACTTTAAAAAATTCTACACAGAGAATAAAATAATATAATTTACATTTTCTGTAGTTTTAAAACTTTACACAGAGAATAAAGTAATATTACATAATGTTGCTGTTGAACTCATTTATATCACCAAGTTTATGAGAAACAATTCATATCATAGCTCAATAAAAGGCTAAAGCTAGAGGCTTGAATTTTTCTGCCATTTTTTTTCTGTAGGAGATGAAAATTTTCATTAAGTCAGAATAACGTACGAAGGATGTAACAAGAAACTATACAAGGGATAACCAAGAGTCCGCAAGCCGCAAAAAGTCTTCCTCCCACACTCCCCAACTACCTAAAGATCATTCAAGCAAACTGATAACTCTCCAAATACCACACCCCTCCTTCTAACTCTTCACCTAGCTGGTTTATCAGCAAGATCATTGGCAGATCTTGGCACTTGGTTGAAAGATATATTCAACCCCAAACTAAAGTACAAACAAGCCTTATCAAGGCCCAAGACCTCCAATTGGCTGGCTCTTCCATCCTCATCCATCATATAATGGTGCCATATGGAGCTATGATGTGGGCAATCCAGATACTCTTACCTGATAAGGGCCTCTCTAGACAGGCCCTATAGATAATATTACAATCCACTCCCAAAAAACAAGGAAAAGAAAGAGGAAATGTAACTTCTCATAGGATTTGCAAATGCAAGGTCATACAAGAGGTGGACTTGGAACAAAACTAAGGTTTTTACTCGCTGGAAACCGAAGGGTTTTACCATCACACTTAGTGCCGGTCCCTAATCTTACACCCCAGAAAATTCACATTGATACTTAACATAATTTAATTTTTACCTCGTAACAGCAACCATCAAATTTCTAATATTTTTATACTCTATAAATATTTAGGAGACATGTTTTGACCATGTGGAAAATGTTTTCAGGCGTAGACAGACGGTTATGATTCTTCTCAGTTGCAGACTAGAGAGAGAGCAGCTAGTAATGAGGCAAATTGGAGTTGAGATACTCAAAAAAAATATAACCCATTGCCTATGCCAAGCATGTATAATTAGAATAGGTAATACACAGCTAAATATGATTCTTAATGGCTTCCACTACTAACCTCAATCCGCCTCTGCACTTTGGCCTCTCCTTGGGCCTCAATACTATCCAAATTCAGCAACTGTACCATTAGTAACTCTGTCAACACAACAAATTCCTTGTCCTCAACTTTGGTCCCACCACGAACAGCTGCCTCCAAGGCAGAAACCTACAAAAGTAAATGAGTCTCCATGTATCTGAGGCAAACGAATTCTTCCATATGAAGGGACTCACCTTCTCCGAGAGTTTATCAACCTCTGCTCTGACTTTGGCTACGGCTTCACATGCTTTTGATATGTCTTGATTCATCTTCATTTCCTCAAGTTTTCTCTCTTTGCTTGCTGGGTCCTCTAAGAGAACCACCTTTGACATGTCTTTCACACCTGCAATGTGCAGAAAGTCCTCGTCCTCCTTCTCCTTGCCTCTAAACAACAGTCTCTGCTCCTTCGCTTCCAAACCAGTCTCGCTAGAAAGAACCCTTTTCAGATCCCCTTTCGAAAAACATCGAATGCACATTAGTTCGGACCTTCCAATGATGATTAGGAAGGGGACAAAAAGAAAACAGGCAATAATGACGAATATATTAATAACCAAAATTAGGTAGCAGGAAAGGTACCGCAATGAAACCTTCTATCACAAACAAACAAATTGAAATCATCTCCTACGAATCCCTACTACATGCCTACTGCAAGAAAACAAGAAACCAACAATGACGAGAAAGGCCAAGAAGAACAAGGAAAAGAGATCACTGAAAAAGCCTGACTGGAAAAATGCCATTTCAAATTACTTGAATCGATGAACAAATGAAGCAAAGCAAAGTCCAAGATGATCAAAACTTACTTCATAGACAAAACCCGGTTCAAATCTTTCAAATTAAAGATGAAACCAAGTATAAAGAGATCAATCATAGGAGCGGCAGAGAAAATTTATGGAAGAGAGGAACACTTTGAAGGGCAAATACTAGCTCATGTGTTCCGTCAAGAACTAAATAGCCCGATATAAACAAAATTTAGAAGGGGAAAAACAGAATCCAGATCAAAGAAGTAGCTAATCAGGCAAGAACCCACTAGAAAATTGTTCCGGCAAGGACCACAAAACACACTAGAGATTCCTTATCTACAAAGGAAAATGGTAGGTAATAAGTGAAATAGGAATGGATTACCAAAAGTAGCTTGAGCAGGGACATTGATATCGTACTGGTAGGAACCGTGAGAGACCTTGACCCTGATCATAGGGCCCGAACCACTGACCCCATCATCTCTCTTCTGAACAAGCATCCCTCCAGGCCTAAGTTCCCAATCGATCTCGTCACTGTTCACATTCCCCCCAACTCCTTTAGAATTCGATCTTCTCATCCTTACAAAAACCCCAAAAACCAAATAAAAGGAAAAAAAAAAAAACAAACTAGAAGTTGGTGGGGAGAGGTGAGAGGTTTCTATAACAGAAGCAGCAGTATTAAGTAAGCAAGCAAAAAGAAGGGAACTTGGAGCTTTTCTTTAAGCGGAAACTGAAGAAGAAAGGAACCCTTTTTACAGACCGGCGGTTGATCGAACTAGGAATAAAGGCCAAGAAATGACGGGCCCATCACGTTGTTGCAGTTTTTACTCCGGGTTAGATCCATCCAGAGCCCTCCAGTTAACTCTGGTCGGTGAAGCTGCCAAGTTGCCAACGGAATTTTAAATGGTTTTTGTTTGCTACAAGCCGGCGGGCAAAATTATGAACATGCTAAAACTGATTTGATGAGTGTTGATAAAAAGTAAATTAATTATAACTGGTCTATAATAATGTTTTCTAAGAATATACATAATAGACATGGTATTATTTTAAAGAAAGTTTTCAGGTGTCCCATATCAAGCAATCAAGAGAAAAATTTAGAATTTCCATCATGACTAAGCTCGTAAAAAGAGAAGATTTCTTATATCTTGAAGAACAGAAAAAACTACAAGCATGGAGAAATCGTACTTATTATAAAGGGCGGTAACATTATTAACATTGATTAATGAAACATTATTTGCTATGCCCCAACGGGCATTGGGAAATTTTTGGCTAAAAATAACGAAGGATAATCTATATCAATACTATATATAATGTTAAGATTCATTAATAAAAAAACCCCTCCTCACATTGTTAAGATTCATTAATAAAAGAGGTATAATTGTCGTAACAACACAATTTCCTTCATTTAAAAGCTAAGCATTCCCACTACATCCCTTCTCACGTATAGTACTGCACTCTACTAGTATTGATAAAACACAAATAGATTTATTTTGGAAAGTAACAAAGAAAATAATAAGATGCATATGCTTGATTGGGATAAATCTATAGAACAAATAAAGAAGGATGATTAGGGATCAAGAAAGTCTTTGATGTTAATAAAGTTTGCATTACTAAATTGGAATGGAAAAGTTAACAAGGATGGAAAATCTTCAGGTTAAAGTTTAAAGAGGGAAAGTACTTAAGAGGAAATAATTTTGTTTTATTAAGAAGAACAACGACTCAACAATGAACTGCTAGAAAAGTACGCAGAAGAGAGAAGAACGGATTATATAAATATTAGAGATCAACATAGATTACTATTGTACCTTTTTTTCGAATTGACCTTGAAGACTCAAATCGTCTTCTAAAAACTTGTGTTTTTATGAAACAAGTTTGGCATATAAGCAATTTGATTCCCAGTTCACATCCTGTAGGATCTTTATCTACAACCTTATTTGTAGTTTTTCACAGGATTGTTTAAAAAGTTATAGATATGCCATTCACAATACACATGACATGATCCCAAAGCAGGCTTCATATAAGGTTATAGATAAAGGTTCCATAGGATCTCAATTGCTTGATTCCTGAGATCATATAACAATGATCATATAACAATGATCATATAAATGATATCTTCTGTTGCCTAAAAACTACGAGAAAACTATATATGAAGAGTTTGAAAAGGTAATCTTCATGTGTGTTGGCAAATCAAAGAAAGGGTTGAAAGAATAAAATGACATCTAAAAGATATACTTGAAAAGTCGGTTGGGCTTTAAGAGAATATAAAGATGCCAACGAAATTGATAATGAATTTAATATCGATTACCCCTAAAAAGGGATAATAAACTTAATATCTATAGTATTATATAAAGTCAGTTCCGAATTTTCTATCTGCCATTTTATATCTAAAATGCTCTCTATTTTTTTTTTTTTAAATTTACTCTAAGAATCAGGTTTATAAGCCATGTGTATCAATAACTAACTGACATGTAACATTCTTTTGTTTCTAATTCTTTTGCTACCTGCATGTCCTCATAGCCATTGCTCGAAGATCTTCCATCCTCTTATTATATCAGCCTCTAAGAAGATCAATACATGTACCCATGAATTACTAAAGAAATCTAAAATGCAAGTGAATGCTTAGAAATTCAGGTGGGTACGTGTATCAGTTTCATTAGAGATCAATAAAAGGAGAGGACTAAAGATCTTAGAGGAATGCAAGAATTGCTCCCCAAATTTCATTTCCCTAGTAACAGATGAAGTGAGGATTATACGTGGAAAGATGATCCTCTAGCCATGAGTCAGTCAACAAAGGAAAACGTCAAGATAGGTTGTCATCCATAGATTGGGAATTCTGAAAAAGAGAAAGGGCATTAGCAGTTCTGGTGGAAATTTTAGCCGCAAGGTTTGGAATCCCGGAAATCGTACGCGATAGGAAATCTGAAAAAGGAGAAAAGGTAATTCACGATTCTGTAAATTTGAGCCGCAAGATTTGAAATCACAGAATTCGCGTACCGGTATTTAGTAATACCGATTACCACCGGCCAAGATTTATAACGCTAGACCGACCCCATTTATTGGATTGTGTTCTGTTCGTTCTACTCTGCTTCTTGTTGTTAGTTTTTTTTTTTTTTTTTTTTTTGATATGAAATACTGAAAAACTTTATTAAACATAAAGCAAGAGATACATTAGTCTGGGACGAGCCTGGCATGGGCTCGTCCCAAGAGATCATTAAGGATCAGGTTTTGGATACAAGTAGGAACAGAAGATTTTCAAAAACAAGAAAAACTGTTAATGGCAAATTTCGCAAGTCCATCCGCAGCAAAATTTGATTCTCTGAAGATTTTGGACAGCCGGAAGTTTACAAGGAGGCTGCTAAGGTGTCTTGCATCCTCCAAGAGGTGAGCAATTCTCCAAGGATCATCAGTAGTCTTTAAGAAGGCTTCAACCACCACTTTTGAATCAGATTCAATCAGCACACTGTCACAGTTCAATGCTATTGCAAGTTTACATCCTTCCACTAAGGCAGTTGCTTCGGCAAGAAGGGCATCAGCAATGCCTATTTCGTTTGCAATCGCCCCTAGCATCCTTCCATCTGAGTTTCTGGCAATGACACCCACCGTTGCTGTGCCTGGACAACCATTAGCTGCCCCATCTACGTTGATTTTAACCCATCCAAATATGGGTCTTTTCCACATGAGATATTCTTCAGTTCTCCTCCATTTTGCGTGGTTCTTCTTCTCTTCAATCAGCTGTTCCGAGTCTCTCTGCAAAGAATAAAACAAAGAGTTGATCAGTTTCAGGTTTGGGGCTTTGTTCTCAAATATTACATTGTTCCTGGTCTTCCAAATCACCCAACATAGGTTGGCCCACGCCGCCTTGAGCAGGTTTCCATCACTTCTACCATCCTTACCAAAGTTGAGAACATTTCGAAAGATCCATTCCTTGCATGACTGGGGTTGAGAATCAGGTAGACGGCCACCCATAAAGCCAAACCAGATGGCCCTTAAGAGATTGCATTTAAAGAACAGGTGCAGATGTGATTCTTGCTCAATATTGTTTCTTGTTGTTAGTTATTCCGCAGCAGTTACGAAGAAATGAGACCATATTAAACGAGCTTTACCTTGAAAACTAATAGGGACACGTACTTGAGGTCCTCTTTCCCTGTACTTTTTTGGGAAAATTGGTTTTAGTAATATTTTTCAAATAATTCAGATTTAGTCCGACAATTCTTGAAAATTGAGATTTAGTGACACTTATTTAAAATAATTATAAATCAGTGTCATTTTAAATTAGTAAGGAATTTCTTCCAAAAATACCCTCAAAAGACTTGCAAACCTCACTTGTACCTAAATGAATGAAAATGTTTTCAAAGTCTTTTGAGGGTTTTGTCCCAAGAAAGTCTTTATGAACAATAAAATGATAATGATTTTCAATTATTTTTAAAAGGTATCACTAATTCTAAATTTTCAAGAATTAACCGACTGAATATGAATTATTTTGAAAAAATTGTACTAAAACCCAATTTCCCCTATTTTTTTTTATCCATACCAACCCGTGTTTACTATGGTTGCTGCCTCAAATTTTGTACACTTGTAATCAAAAAAAAAAAAATTTTTTTTTTTGACTAGCAAAGGTGCATTTGCAATAGTACACCCGTGCAAAAAGGGAAGAGAATAGAGAGAACGTGGGAATGAACAATTACAAAACTAATTGTAAGTTTTTGAAAAAATCTAAGACAATTTGATCATTTTACCCTTTTAATAATATATCTCCTCAATGGCATGTAGGGGTTAATTTGGAAATCTGGGCATTTTGTTTAGCACGTTTTCCAAGGGGCCTACTCCCATTAAATATAATATATAGAATATAGATATAGATTTACTCCAATATAAATATAAAGGTTTGTTATTGTCACATGTGTGAGTATTATAACTAACTGCCCACAAAAAGTTCTGTACCCGAAAAGGCCTTCTTTTTTTATAATTATCTTTCTAGCATTCCCCTGGTCTAAATTATTTCAAGAGAAAGCACCTTCAGAATTTCTATAACATCTCAATCATATACATTTTAATTGGTTATTGTTGAGAGGTGATATAAAATCACTTCTCCTTATGTCTTTTTTTGTTCTCTTGGGACTTGTTACTTTATATAAGGGTATTCATGTAAATGGTAGCAATAAAGTTTATATACCATTAGTGTGGTACATGAGAGGGGCTCTCTCATGTGGGTTATAAGACACTCGATGGGGTTCTATTAAGGGAGAGAGTGAGAAGAAGAGGAGAGAAAAAGGGAAGAGACAAGGGTTTTCTCTACAAGGGTTTTTTTCACCATTTCATCTCTTGCAAAGTTTGTTCCAAGTTATTTGGGGGTTCTTTCATAATTGTTTGGGGTTACAAACATATTGTGGAAGGTTGCATATTGTGGGATTTGGTGAATGTTTTATGTGTCAAGCTTGTAGAGAGGTAAGTCTTCTAAATCCTCTCTTGTTGTAATCTTTTGCATTGATAGTGGAGTTCCATCTTGTCGGATTGCCCGTGGACGTAGGCCTTAGTGCCGAACCACGTTAAATCTCGTCTCTTGTTTATGGTTGTGCTTCTATTTCATTTTCTTACACACTTAGTGGCTAGTTTACACTTTGTTTGTGTGCTTTGGTATATTATCATTACTTTGTTGGTTTGTTTGAACTTCAAAGTATTAGGTAAATCATTAACAAGTGGTGGGACTTCACCACAACAGTTATATTATATTACTTGGCCTCGCATCAACACGATCACTTTATTTCTCATTTAATTTTATTAAAAAAAAAAGAAACAATTTGGCTTGGCCTTTCAAATATTGACCCGGTAAACAGGGTTTAAAAGCCTCAGCTGGGATAAGGTTTTACAAGCTGATAACAACTCAGTACCGGCCAACCCTGAGATAAGACCAGCCTGTGATACGCCTATATCGTAGGATCAGATGACTCACCAAGACTTTGCCGGTTTTAGAGATTTGGAACATTACTGGCAAGGTTTACAATTTCGGTGTCCATCGGTCAAAACGAAATTTCGGTGGCACGCCATCGACAGAAAAAATAGAAAGGCAAAAAATTGGTTTTTTCGGATTTTGGAGAAATTTCGTCGGTACGCCGTCCCGTTTCACCAATAAAAAATAAACTTTTTTTCGTTTCACCCGTTTCGCTCGACACGCCACCCCATTTCGTTGAAAAATCGTCCAAATTTCTCCAAGTCACCAGCGATGCACCTCTAACGATTTCCCCCAGCAAAACACATCGCTGGGGGCCAAAAGAACGAAATTTCGATGGCACGCCATAAACCTTGATTACTAGATAAATAGCTTCTTGACGAAAAGGAATATTTTCTTTTTCCAAATCTGTGAATCAAACAGACGGTTAAGACAAAGAAACACTCTCAATACAATCGATAAGGTTAATTTGAATGTTAGCCAGGGACGCAGGAGGGAGAGAGAGAGAGAGAGAGAGAGAGAGAGAGAAAGAGAGAGAGGTTAATTTGAATGTTAGCCAGGGACGCAGGAGAGAGAGAGAGAGAGAGAGAGAGAGAGAGAGAGAGAGAGAGAGAGATGAAAAACTCGGAACTTGGAGCAGCGTTGAGGAAGACGGAGGAGGAAGAGCCGTGCTCCTCCGTCACTTTCTGCCGTGCACATGGGCGACAAACTACACCAGTTCTGAAGATTCCGGACCCAGCACTCGGGACACATGCTTTGTGGGCCATATCCCAACATTTATTGGGTCCCACGTTATAAATAAAGTAAACCTCAGCTGACTGATCTACAGAGTATTTATGAGGAAGATCTTCTTCCACGTATATTTCAATTTCAATTCTCTCCCTATCCCTTTTTTTTTTATTTATTTGTTTTTGAATACCGCTTCATCCAGACGCCTTTTTCTTTTTTTCTTTTTTTAATAAAGATAAAGATTCATGCACACTTATTTCGATAGCATGCTGTTCTAATTAATTCTCTAATTCTTTTTTTAATGAAATGAATTTTTTTTTTGACTCCAATCCTCAGATACGTAGAGTACTTCGCACGTGCCTCCTTCTACTAGTATTATACTAAGAAGGGGTGACGCGTTTGGAAGACTCCACCAAGCACTCCTATGATTTGGCATTTTTTTTTGTTGCTTATTTAAGTAAAATGAATCTTTTTAAAAGCAATAAGCTTGTTTGGTTAGTATTTGTTTTTGCTTTTTATGATGAAGCAAAAAGGGTCTAATTGCTATTTTTGAGAAAGCAAAATTTTTTTCCTTTTCATTTTTTTGCTTCTTTTCCTTATTTCCTCTAATACTAATAACCAATCTAAACCACTATTACTACCACCACCCACCACTATTACCACACCATTCACAACCACCCCACCCCACCAATCTACCACCATGATCCACCCTCACTTCCCACCTTGGGCACCGCCATTAACACCACCCATCACTGCATCTCCACCCATCATTCACTCACCACCACCACCTCCTCCACCCAGTATCACCATCCAACCTCAATTCCCACTATGGATACCACCCATCCACCACCATCACTCACCCCTATCATAATAGTGATAATAATAGCAAAGAAGTAATTTTTTTTATTGATGTTATAAAATATGTTTTTTTGGTTTTTTTGTAAGAAAGCAAATATGAACCAAACAGTTTTGCTTATCATGAAAATATTATCGTAGAAGCAAAAAAAATCTAATTGTTTCTTACTTTTTAAAGCAATTTTTTAGAAGCATTACAAAACATAACCCAACGTGATTATGTTTGCGAGACTATTATATCTTAATTATATCGGTATGAAAAAAACACCTTTGGGCCCCAAGAAAGAAATTGATGATAACGGCTGTCGAGATTCCGAGTTAATTGCCTCTATAACAAGGAATTTGCTACTTCCCGATGACATTGGTCAACAGAAGAACATGCACCCATCTGTTGTAGACGTGTTGCACAGGAAATACGATCAACCGTTCAAAACATCAAATAAAGTATTTTGCTATTCAAAGATAGCATCGGCCTTCTAGACGAAATAGCTAAATTCTCCTAAATTATCCAAGGAACCATAGTTTCCAAACATTTGACTTAATTTGTTGAAGACTATGTTTTCAATTCTACATATTGAAATAAAAGCCTATAAAACTTCTTGCTTATAGAGGATGGGTGATCTATTAGATGTATAATCATATATCCTTAGATACTTTTATGTTGAATACTTCTAACAATTAATATGGAATTTCTCTCAATATTACTTATGTTTTAATATTAGCTCTAATATATTACAAAACATTTTAAAATCCTAGGTACCTTCTTGTTGAATTGTTCATGTTATTTGAGAGCGATGCTGTCACATCACTACAAAAACGAGCAGAATTAGCGGCGGTAACCTAATTCCCGCCGCTAAAAGCACTATTACCGGCGGTAAAAGCACTTCATGCCCCTAAAAATTAATCTACCATTTTTTTCGCGCGAAAATTCTATGGCGCGCATTTTTTCAGCGCGAAATAGCCTTTAGCGGCGGTACCTGCCGCCGCTATAGTAAGTTTTACCGGCGGTAATATATCTACCGCCGGCAACAAGTTGGCGGGAAGGTCCCGCCAAAAAAGCCTTATTCCCGGCGGTATCAGTCCGTCGGTAATAACACTTTTAGCGGCGGTAAGCCTATTACCGCCCCTAAAATATGGTTTTCAGAGGCGGTGAGATCCTTCCTGTCCCTAAAAGCTAACTATTAGCGGCGGTTGGTTCATTACCGCCCCTAAAAGTCCCTTTTAGGGGCCGTAAACCCATTATCGCCCCTAAAAACCATATATTAAAAAACAAAAAACTTACTTTTAGCGGCGGTAATCGAATTCCCACCGCTAAAAGAGGACTTTTAGGGGCCGTGAACAAGTTACCGCCCCTAAAAGCCATTTATTAGAAAACAAAAATTACTTTTAGTGGCGGTAATCGAATTCCCGCCGCTAAAAGAGGACTTTTAGGGGCCGTAAAGTCATTCCCGCCGTAAAAAAATGCGTTTGTGGCGAAAATATGTAAACTTGTTACCGGCCGGTAAAAACGTAATAAAACAGGTTTTACCGGCGGTTAACTGCCGGTAAATAAGTTAGTCGTTTTTTTTGAAAAAATGCAGCTAGAGCTACTTAGTGACATTTTAGGGGCGGGAACTTACCGCCGGTAAAAGCAAAAGCGGGAATTTTTCCCGCATTCTAAATCAAATGAATTTCGTTTGACTTTTAGGGGCGGTAGCAACCGCCGCTAAAGGTTAAAGCGCCAAATTTGAAATTTTATTCGACTTTTAGCGGCGGTAATTTTGTTACCGCCCCTAAAAGTCTCTTCTATATATACAAACCGAACCTCTTCTTCTTCACCTTAACTTTTTCTTCTTGTCTCTCTCTCTCTACAGGTATGCATTTCTTTTTATTTATTATTTATATTTTCTTTTCTTTTTTGTAAATTTATTCTCTCACTAACATCTTAGTATTTCTCTCTCTACAGATTTCTTCAAAGGTTTCACTCTCTCTCTATCTCTCTTTCTCAAACTCTCTCTATCCCTCTCTCTCTCTCTCTCTCTCTTTCTTTCTCTCCATCTCTATTTCTCTCTCTCTCTCTCTATCTCTCTCTCTCTCTCTCTCTCTCTCTCTCTCTCTCCATCTCTATTTCTCTCTCTCTCTATCTCTCCCTCTCCATCTCTCTCTCTATCTCTCCATCTCTCGTTCTCTCTCTCCATCTCTCTCGGTATGTATGCTGCTGAAGGACAGCAGCAAATTTTTTTTTATTTTTTAATATGACTTTTAGCGGCGGGAAATACCGCCGCTAAAAGTCATGATGGCATTTTTTTATTTTTTAAAATACCATTTTTAGAGGCGGTGATTCCCGCCGCTAATGAGTGATAACAATAGCGGCGGTAATATACCGCTGGTAATGAATGGGCAATAGCGGTGGTAACTTACCGTCGGTAATGAGTGATAACAATAGCGGCGGTAATCTACCGTCGGTAATGAATGGGCAATAGCGGCGGTAAAAAACTTACCGCCGCTATAAGCGTTAGTGACGGCATCTTTTACGGCAAGAGGAGTCACCGCCGGAAATGGTTTTAGCGGCGGCAATTGTTGTTTTAACGGCGGTAAGCTACCGCCGGTAAAAGTGTCCTTTTTTGTAGTGCATGCACCAACTAATGATTAAAAAATTTTCTATTTTAAAAACACAAGAATGTTTTTTTTTTTTAATGAAAAAACAAGAATAGTTATATGCTCCTCATGGCAGTATCTCCCACATAACATGAACTAATGCAGCAAAATTTTATAGATGATGTTATCCATGAAAAAACATAGCCACTCCCAAAGATATGGGTTTCTCCAATTAATGTCATTCAATCCCTCCTGCAATTGGCCCCCTTTCACTTTTAACATACATCAAATTAAATTGACTTTCACCCAATACCTGAAGGAGTAGTTGAGTTTCATCTACCACACCAGGGGTGTCCTTTCTTCCACCATATAGGCTTCACTTCAAGTTACTAACAGTTACAACACTAATAAAATAAAATAAAGAAATTAAGACAGCAGTAGATGTTTTACCACCCCCACCCCCCCCCCCCCCCCCAAGTGAACTCCTTTTTGTGAGAAAAACCCCAAAAAAAGTAACTTATTTTTACAATGGCGACTGGCGAGTCGAAGTAACAATTCTAGTTACAGTAACAATAACAATAATTATTATAAATATATCAACAAACAAAAACCAAAACAACAGAACAAGAACATAGAGTCATATAGGAGAAGAAACAGAAACAGCTGGTTGCAAAAGCAAAGAGACCGAGATATAGACAAATAGAAGGGAAAGACGACGTCACCCAATACGAATCAGTAAAATAATAGTAAAATCACACCAACCCAATACCCACGAATGCCGTCTGTTACTTCACCACACTGCAAAACCCTTTCTCTATAATGAGATTGAATGAAGATGGTAACATGCATAGACCACCGCCCTTCACACCCACACAGGTGAAAATCGAATCTCCTCTTTACAGAGAGCTGCATCAGCTCGATTAATAGATCCCAGAGAACGAGGTCACCGTCTTAATTAGTTTTTCAGCTTTAAAGCCAGCGATAGAAAGAGAAGGAGAATGGACAGCAGAGGCGATGGACACCCTATCCAAGACGACTCGCCCATTAGCAATACTACTTTAACCAGCAACAACAGCAGCAGTAGTGGCACAAACAACGACAGCAATTGCAGCAGTGGACCTAGTGGTGGTAGTGGTAGCAGCAGGAAGTGCAAAGGCAAAGGCGGACCTGATAACAATAAATTCAGGTACAGGGGTGTTCGACAGAGAAGCTGGGGAAAATGGGTGGCCGAGATCCGAGAGCCTCGTAAACGAACTCGTAAATGGCTTGGTACCTTCGCCACTGCCGAGGATGCTGCGCGTGCTTACGACCGAGCTGCCATTATCCTCTATGGTTCCAGGGCGCAGCTCAACTTGCAACCCTCGGTCTCCCTGGCTCAGACCTCCTCGCGTGGCTCTTCTTCTTCTTCTTCATCCACTCATACTTTAAGGCCTTTGCTCCCTCGTCCATCTGGGTTTGGCTTTACTTACTCCTCTCACGCTTTCTCCTCCTCCACCTCCTCCTCCTCTTCTACTCCTGCTTTCGTGCCTTACCCCGTCTATCATTCCGTTAACAACGCTCTACTTCCTCAGAACGTGACCCAGAATCCTAGTCACCTAGTGCAACAGCCATATCATCAAGAACCACAGCATCAATCTTGCGATTTGGACATAGTTACCGGCCCTAACAGCACCACTTTTGCAAACCCTAACCATGGAAGCCGTCTTTACGATGAGATGAGCACGCTTGTGGGATCAATCGACTCTAGCTTATCTCTCTGCAGTCAACCATCCGTTACCCCTCAGCAACCGGAATCCCAGCTCTCGACGGTTGCCCCAAGTTCTCCAGCACTGTGGCCGTACGGAATGGACGACGAGTACCCGCCTTCTTGTCTTTGGGACGACGGATATTCTTTTCTGTTCGACCTCTGACGTTCCATTTTCTTCCGTTGAGCTTCAATCGGATAGTTCGAACTCCATCGATGGATCCGGGCTATTTTTTACTCGTGCTTGTTCTGGAGCTTTGCATGTTCTTTAAGGAACCTGAAATAAAGAGAGAGGATGTCAATCTGATACGGAGTTGGGTTTTTTTGCTGATACTGTGCTTGCATGCAAGCTCTTGAGCTACCCCTCCTCATATTCGTAACCTAATTTAATTATTTTGACATTTTGCGTGGAACCCATCTGCTAAATTCCGGTGCAATTGCGGTTGATTGCATCTCTCACCTCAACTACCTTGTACTAAATCTTGAAGGAAGAGATGGGTGGAAAGAAATTGCACTGTCTCTTACTAAAAGAAGAAGGATCGCGCGCATTCCATCATCTTTCACCAGTTGCATGCTTCGTCCTTTGTTATGTAGGAGGAGATTCCAAGGTATGATTTATGGCGGTTTTTTTCATATCACATAATAGCAGATCTATTAAGCTAAAGGTTCTGATTTATTCTAGTAGAATTGTCTCAATAGGGTTATCTATCGCCGTCCGTGTTGTCTGGAATAACAATCGATTAAAAATTAGCAAAAGATCATTCTATAGTTATCGGTTCAGTGTATTAGGATTTGGTGAATAATTCCATATCTGTATTCTTCAGAAGATATCAAGCTACCAGTTTCAATTTAATCATCGATCTATCATTCAATATTGTTTATTTAAATATATATGCATGATCGTAAACTTAGTAGTTCAATCTTAATTGGATTCAATACGGCTTTTGCATTAATTTCATCAACTTCGACTTGCTATTTTCAAATTGACGATTCGATGGCTACTTTCAAACGATGTTGCTTCTTATTACGTTTTGCATTTCAAATGAGTCATTGAATTGTGATCCGCGAAATATTTTCTCTTTCAACAATTTCCGTTTTAGGTTGTATAGTTGATAATAGTTATGGTTCTGTGTTAATGTGCGGCAAATCGATTTGAAGGCACAATAATAATGAGATCCATTTCTTATACATTGGATTATGAGTTGAAATTTTGGGCTAGAGAAATTATTACAAAGTTTGTGTATGTGTGTCATGCCCCAAACTCAACTTACCATACACTAACATAGGGAATGCAAAGTATGGAAATATTGTGGCCTCAACATTCAAAACACTAAGCCATAAGGTAGTTGCCAATAATAAGCTTAATAATACCAATCTCTAGATATAAAAACCCAAAATTATTATAACCATCCGGAAACATTATTTATCTTGGGGTAGTTTCCTTTACAGCCATCATGGCTGCTTCGATTCAGCGTGGTTCAGCTATTGGATTCATTTAAAGGGAATTGTTTATGTAAAAGCATTGGTATTGTTTCATGCTCTAGGTGATCAGATGAACCATCTTCAATGACATAGTGTTTATGAAGATTTGTTAGTCTTTAACTAGGACATTATGCTTGAGTAATGGTTATGGAGATTTGGGAGTCAGTTGCTACCATACTATGCTTCAGTGATTTCTTCAATATTCATTTGGTGTTAATATATATTTTGGAAGTTCTGCAGATTCTGTCAAATTAATTTGGCAAAAACATCTACTAATTAAGTGAGGAAAGCTTTATAATTGTGCTACTTTCATGGATTATATAGTTGAAAATGAAATCACCATGCATGAAGCTTGAGACTAGAAATCTGGTCTATCTCTGCTGCAGCTGGATAATTAACAAGTTCATTAGGATGATCCACGCATGAAACCAAGCCATGCATGGAACATGTTATGGTCTGACAACAAAGTCATCTAAGAGTTAGGAAGGCCATTTACAGTTTCAAGTTTGTAGATGTCCATATAAGATCTGTTAGCTTAATATTTTATTAGAACCCGGAAAATAAGATTTGCTTCCTTTTGGGTGTTCATCATCTATAGTTCCACAAAGATATTGATGGCATTTCCTTGCAAAAGTAAGTTGATAATTTGTAATGGATTTCAGTATTCAATAGATCAACCTCGAGGATCAAAATTTCATCTCTACGTAAAGCCATACCCTCAAACATAAGAGGTGTGTGTGTGGAGGGGACAACATAAGCACTTCGATTCTAGATGAATTCCCACTTTTTGAATCGATGCATCTACCAGAACAGCACAAAGATAACTTTCGATATAAAAAATAACATTGCCAGTACTATATAGGCTTCTTCTTTGTATAATGTGTATGCATATTCATTATCATGCATGCTGTTTTTGAAGGCTGTATAAATTATTTTTGTAGATGGTTCAAATGAAACAAAACTTCACGTATGAAGCATTTCATTAGGAATTTTCTCCACTAGCCACCTCGACCACCCCTCCCCCCAAAATCCGCCATTTCTAGAGGCATTTCCTTTTTGTGCCTAAAATTAACTACAAATAAGAAACCCCCAAGCTCAAACCTCCTACTGCCATCAGTGCTTTTCAATTTTCATTGAGCATTTCTTTATTTACTCTGTTTTGACCAAGTTTGATTACTCCTATACCAAGACTGGCATAAGAAATAGATTTAGCCCTCATGGTATATGTTCTTGTTTGCTTTTACCTGCACTATTTTTACTCTCTGTTATGCTTCTTATTTTTTAATATCTCTATCTTATTGCAAATTAAGCACTATGGACATTGCATACTCTATTTATCCAGATAATTAAGGTAAAAAGAAATATATCTATATGGGGCATAAATATGGAAACCAAGAATGACAGAGTTGTTGGTGAACTTGAAATCTTATCATCATCTTTCGTTGGATGAAACTGATATATAATCTCAGTTGTCTCTGCTTATAAGATAGTACATAAGCATGTAACTCCGTACAAGGCCTAGTTTTGTGTTAGAAGTTGCCTGAGTAGTATTCAGCATTTTATTTAACTTAAACCCCGTGCTGGCTTGAGTTGTAAGCTGAACTCTTCTAACCTGAAACTACAAATTTATCTGTCATTCAAAACATGAAATTCGGACATTAGAAATGCTTTCTGAACTGTTTGTCATTTTGGTGGATATTTCAACTAACATTCAAGTTTTCATAAACATACATTCACAACACTTGGAATTTTGTGTACAATAACTAGAATAAGGAGCATGGGTAGAATGAAACAGGCAAAATATCACCGCAAATACAACCTTAAAACCAGACAAGTAGAATTGACATGTAGAATTCTTTTATATATGGCTCAAACAGTAGAGACAAATCTTTGTAAAATCTCATTATTCAGAACTTCCTTGTAATCCTTGTAAATTGGCATTCTCAATTCATCAGATGACGACGGGTCCATATAGCTGGAGTTAACTTGAACTCCAGCTTTCATTCATCATCAGCCGTATAGATTATTTAGAAATGTAGATGTACAATAGGTGGATCAAAGTAAAAGATATTGAAGGTTTCTTTGCCCATTTTCTCTTTCCTTTACCATTACTGCGATAACTTTTGTTAGTAATACTCTACTAGAAAGAGCAGAAAATAGAGGTCAACTGATTGTTTCTCCCCTAGGGTCCTGTATAAACCATGAAGGAAAGGGCAAGTACAGGCCTTGAGCATTGTTGTGTTCTTCAACATTATTCCGAAAATGCAAATACGAAACCAAGGGAGACAGACATGTCATTGTTGATGAGTGCAAATCTCAACAGTTTCTTGAGGTCTCAGTAGCTGATCTCGATCCCTTTCTGTTCTTCTTGAGCTCTTTAGTTTAGTCTAACAGATCAGAATCTTTTTCTTTTCTTTTAAAGAAAGTTCATATTCAGGATTATCTTTTGAAGGATTATGAACAGTAATCCTAATATTAACAACATCTATTGCCAGGTCGAGAGTGTAGCTAGGACCCCAACACGCTTTTTGTCAAGGGATTTTTGCCCAAAAAGTTTATGTGGCCCGTTCATATAGTTTTTGAGTCGTAAGAATTCCACATTCACTATAACAATTTTTGGAAACTGAAATTGCTTGACTATCAAGCACAGTTACCCTCCAAAACAAGTGTTCTGACGATGTGGAAAGGGTGTTCATGCCTGTCGAAGGGATGAAATCCCTCCAGGCCTCACTCCTAAGACTGAAGTCTGCCGGTTCATCAAGTTGCCTCTTCATTTAAGTACTTGGGTGGCGCTTAGTGGGCATTATAGAATCTGGATTCTGATTATAAACCTAGATTCTATATCCCAGATTATATTTCCTCAATTTTAGAGTCTAAAAATCCTATTTGGATAAGTACGATTATGAACTCAGATTTTTAAATTAGAATCTAGAATCTTGTTTGGTTGACATTGATTATTGAGATTAAATTTGAACTTATTGTTTTAAAAATTGCAAAAAAAATAATATAATGTATATAGAAAAATAAGTCTTATTTAAAAGCTTATATATTATTACATAATATGTATATTTTTACACAATAAATAAATTTATATATAATATAATAACATTATCATATTATATTATATTATGTGTATTATAATAATATTATTATAACATTATATAATATTATACTCTATAATATAATATAATATAATATTGTAATATAGTATATATTATAATATCAATCATATTATAATAATATAATTTATGTTTATTATCACATAAGTTTATTTTTATTATATATAATATAATAAAATATTATTAATATATAATATATTACTATTATTATATATTATAATATTACTATATTAATATTAATAAATCAATATTAATATGATTAATATCACAATATTAAATATAATATATTATTATATTTTAATATATTAAATATTATTATATATTAGAATAAATTTATTACAATATTAAATTTAAAAAATATTATATATTATAGTATTAATATTTAATATTATAATATAATATTATTAATATATATAATAAATTATTATATTAATATTAATAAATTAATATAATATGAAGTATTAATATTACGATATTAAATATAATATATTAATATATTATTATATTTTAATATCATATATTAAATTTATTATAATATTATAAACATAATATTATTATATATATATATATATATTATTACAATATAATAATATGTTTATTATAATACTATAATATTATAATATATTACATTATAATATTTATAATATTATTATTTATTTTAATATGCTATACATAATCTCTAGAATCACAGATTTTGAAAATTTAAGCACCAATGTCCATAATCCCTATAATCATCAAAAAAGTAGATACTGATTATGGGCTTAATTATACAATTGGATAGTAGAATCCGGCCTTAAAATCCCAACCAAATACAGTTTTTAGATTATGGAATCGGATTCTATTAGAATCCAAATTCTATAATGCCCACTAAACGCCCCTTTGGTAAAAGTGTCTTGGTGGGATACATCATCGTTTTGTACGAATGTAACTTGCGTTTTTAATCCTCAATTACACGTATAAATCGTCAAGGCAGCGCAATTCTCCTCATTTTCTTGGTTTGGTTTACATGGATTTACTAATAAACCATTGCACCAACCCCCACTAAATGGCGGCGGCTTTTTGTACCGTTTCAAGGCATAATTGCGACGTCCAATTCGTCTTCAGTACCCGAGATAAGCGCCGGGTTTTATGTATATGCTTTTCTAACTTGGGAATGGGTGCAAGTGCCACTTAGGGTTTATCAATCCGCTTCTATGCGTTCCAAGCCTGGTTTTCCTTTGTTCTTCGCAATCTCACAATGTAGTGGGAGAAATCATGATATCCTGTTGTTTAGCCTCTTTTTAGTTGTTGATGTTTCAGATTGTATCATTTTTGCTTTAATCTCAACAGTTGTAACCACCCTTTTTTTGAATGAATTGGCCTAAGATTGAGTTTTACCCAAAAAAAAAAAAAAAAAAAGTGCAACTTGGGACGGTTTAAGACGGGTTTCAAAGTGTATGGTTTGGTTTTAGACTTTTTGGTTATCAAATATGTAAACCATACAAATTTTGTTCGGTTTTGGGTTGATGTTTCAATTAAATCAAACCAATCAGAAACCGACACAAAAATATGTTGTCCTAAAATGAACGGAACCAAACCTATATAAGAATACATGTTCTAGTTCAGTTCTTGGGTTAGAGTGGTCGGTTCTTAATTCGGTTTCATTCTATTTGGGTTGATGGTTGGTAACCTAGGTTTAGTCTTTGATTGATGTCTACCCCGGGTTGACAATTACAAACCTCGGTTTGGTCTTTGCGTCAATGTCAACCTGGGCCAAACATAACCGAGTCGCACCACAGGTAACCAAACATAACCGAGTCGCACCACCGGTAAATACGACTTTGCCTAAACATTCTCTTTTTACCTCTTTCCTCAGTTTTCTTGTATGTGGTAACTATAGTACATAGATAGGCACGTAGATTTAGATGAGCCGGGCCGGGGCCGTAAATTAAGCAAATGATAATTTTTTTAGTGTAAAAGCCACAAAATTTTTCGATCTTTGAAACAATTTATGGTTTTAAAATATTTATATAAAATGTTTCTCAAATAGAATCAATTAAGTTTATATCAAGAAATCTTCATATTCAATTAGAATTTGTATTTAAATTGCCTACAGAAAAAGAAAAAAAGAAAAGATCGAACAGTGAAAACAAGTCTGGTCTTGAAACAAGCTGCTTGTTATATATTATAATAGTAATGCAGCAAGGGCATAGAGAAGATTTTTATTTAGGCTGGGCAAAGTAAATCTTTAAACTAAAGATGAAAGACGAATGGTTGTGATTAAAAGGATAGTGGAAGCAAATTAAGAATTCTACAACGGGGCCAAAACAAGTAGATATTATTTTTTTTGTTGTAATTTTAAGGTGGGATTTATGTAGCTCAAGGTTTTATGATTCGGTGCCGGTGGGCGTGCCGCCCATCGGCCAAAACGAAATTTCGGCGGCACGCCGGCGGCGTGCCGCCGAAACGATGGAAAATTAAAAAGGAAAAAATCGGGTTTTTTTTCGTGCCGGTGGAAATTTCGTTGGCACGCCGGTCCGTGCCGGTCCGATTCGTGTATAAAAACTGATTTTTTTTTCTGTTTCGTCCGTGCCGGTCCGTGCCGCTCGGCACGCCGCTCCGTGCCGTCGAAATTTCGGTGAGTTGCTACCGATGCACCCAAAACGATTTTCCCCCGGCGAAACGCATCGCCGGGGGTCCCTGTACCGAAATTTCGGCGGCACGCCGCGGCGTGCCGCCGAAATTGTAAACCTTGATGTAGCTCCGCCCTTGCAGGAGATCATTTTGTTTCAAGTATGATTTTAGTAAAATTCAGTTAAAAGGTGATGTTGCCAGCAAGATGATAATTGTCTTGTGATTTTAGATATAATTATTTTATTGCATAGTAAAGGGTATTTTTAGTTATACAATAAGGATTGATGATGATGTTTATGAATGCCCGTATGCTAGTTACGGGCGAGTTTATTTGAAAATGACAAGGCGAGCCCGAGGCTAGCTCGAACTAGGGGTGCAACTCGGTTCGGTTCGGTCCGGGTTGATGTCAACCCAAGACCAAACCGAAAATATATATACTTGAACCGAACCGAACCGAACCGAACTAACTAAACCGAAAACCGAACCGAAAATATATAAAAAACCAAAACCCAAACCGAACCGAACCGAACTACATGAAAACTATTCGGTTCGGTTCGGTTCGAGTTTGACCAATATATTTTTATCTCAAACAAAGGTTTTTTTGTAATATCCTTTAAGTTTAAATATAAACTTTAAAAGTTTAACATATATTATATTATATATATGAATTCGGTAGTTTAGGGAAATACATGAATTCGGTTCGGTTTCGGTTCGGGTTCGGTTCGGTTTATCTAACATGAAACCCGAAACTGAACCGACCAAGTTCGGTTTAAGGATTTTTGGACCGAAACCGAACCGAACCACTATAAAACCGAACTGAAGTCGGTTTGGATCGGTTCGGGTTTGGTTTTAACCGGACCGAGTTGCACCCCTAGCTCGAATCCATTAAGAAGTCATTGGGCTAGTTTTGGGCCCAAAATAGAAGGCACTTTAGAAGGGACCACGTTAATATCATTTTGGTGAAGAGTTGGATAGAGAGAGAGAGAGAGAGAGAGAGAGAGATATAATAGGCTTCTCTTTTGGAGCGTACTAAGAACAACTCACAGCCAGACACCAGATGATTAGTTGGTTCATCTCAAAAATAAATAAATATATTAAACTTTTTGAGATTCAGCCATCGTGCCCCAATCAGAAGACTCCAAACAAGCAAGAAAATCGAAAAATAAAAAGCACCAATTGTCACGCATAGATTTATATGGGACCCAGCAGCCTCCATGTTGGTCCCACCACTCCTGGAAACGTGAAATGGCTAGTGGGGGAGAATGGGAGATCGTCCAAAAGCATAAAGACATCATAATGAGTGCAAGGGAAAAAACTGTAGAGGAGACAGATTGTACGCTTCATAAGCACCTGTGGAGCTCCAATCATGAGGCGCAGGACCCCACTTCCAGTAAATTTGTCTAGCAAAAAGACCTCCATTGCGGTAGTGGTGGACCATTCGTGCTTCTCCCCTGAAACCACATGTACACCGGCTTTTTAAAAATCTCGGCCGATAAGTCCTGGTACCGGCCAATCATCATAGCCCATTAAAGTTGATGTTTTTCATTAAATATCGCCCGGTATTTGTCTGTACCGACAGTATGTATTGATACGATATAACCATTGTCACTCACGCATGTAACACGATTATTGGGAAAATTATGAAAAAGAGTCACTTTTTGATAGGAAATTAGGAATGAGCCGGTATAAGCTTTGATAGGGATGCTAATCAGATAGCTACAAGCATAGCATGGCCCAGCACCCTTAAAAGCGTGTCCGTACCTAACACGTATGATGCGCTCCAATATTACCTAAAATGTACTTGTGTCCCATCTAAGATGTGTTTGTATGGATATGTCTAAAATAAAATTATACTCAAATTTAATTACGATCGACTGTTTTTATAATTATCGATGAGAAATGATCCTTTTTCTGTAATTCACAATTATGATGCCATTTTTATAATTATCTACAAACAATCGTTAGAATTGTGAATTAGAGAAAAGGATCACTTGTCAGAATTGTGAATTACAGAAAAGGATCACTTTTCTGTAATCCCTTTCTGTAATTTAAACAGTCATCACAACTATGATGACTGTTTTTATAATTATCGATGAAAAGTGATCATTTTCTGTAATTCACAATTATGATGACTGTTTTTATAATTATCAATGAAAAGTGATCCTTTTCTATAATTCACAATTATGACGACTATTTTTATAATTATCTACAAACAAGCATCATAATTTTGAATTACAGAAAAGGATCACGTTTCATCAATAATTATAAAAACAGTCCATCATAATTAAATTAGAGAATCCTTTCATCACAATTATGATGACTGTTTTTATAATTATCGATGAAAAGTGATCCTTTTTTATTCATAATTATAATGACATTTTTTATAATTATAGTGGTCCTTCTTCATAATTTTCCCATCATTATTTCTGATCCGGATAGAAAATTGAAATAGTGGGAACGTAAAAGCGTCTTGATAGCCAATTGTTTTCTTTGCAAAATTAACATTGGAATGCAGAATGCAACTAGGGTTTCTATATCGTGGTGTTTCTGTTTGTTATGAAGAGGAGAAGAAGACAAAATACTTGACAGCGACACAAGCTCTTAGTGGGGTTTCATTTTTTACTTTCGAATCTAAGTGTCTTCCTTTACATTGGACCACACACTGCAACAGCCTCCGCACAACCAATCATCATCCTCTATCCAAAGAAACGATCAATGCGGTTAGAAAGCGACGTCAGCCTCCTCCATTAAAGTTCTTAATCAAGCAAAAGCCACATCTCACTACTTTAATCAACCCAGAAATTGTTTTATGTCGTTGGTCAGTTGGTGCCATGAACCATAAGCCGTACACGTAGCCCCGCCGACGCAACCTCTCCTGTTCATTAAGTGATCATGGGATGTGCTGCTTACAGTTGTAAGAGACTAGTTTTCTGCTAAACGATCGAAGAAGATATTGTTAAACGACTGGATTCTTGGATATTTGGATTAATGGGGTCGGCAGGGAGATACAAACCAGGGGATACAAGTACGTGTGTAGAATTACGTAACAAGCGACGTATCACATCATTTATTTATTCTTGGCTTGCCAACCAGGGTTGGCCAACTATAAGTAGTTCTCGAGCATGGCCCATGGCGTGAGCCTGAGGTTATCCTAACGTGGAAATCCCACCTAAGTTAAAATCAAGAGAGGAGTTTTAACAGAGACAAAAGCAGATTCATTATTACTAACCTTTTGCCTTCTCCTCTTTTAATTATATCGTGTTATTATTGTTGTGAGTCTAGGTTGAGGTCGACGATGAAAGAGAACACTCCAGTAGATATAAATATCCTCGTCACTTCATGCTGTTCCTGTTGAGAGAGAGCTTAAATGGATTCCTAGAAGTACTAATAGCAGCACTGTCTTCTATATTTTTATGTCATTGAGTTTCTTTTCACTGTGAATGTATGTTTGAGGCTTCACTGTCTTCCTGTACACGAGTTGTGGTGTTTTGGGTTTGTGGTGACGTTAATGGCATTGGAGAAGATTAAGATACGAAGCTATAACAGGGAAATCGACAGAGCTGGTGTAGAAGACCTCGAACGGAGATGTGAGGTAGGGCCGGGAGAGCGAGTATTCCTCTTCACGGACACCATGGGCGACCCCATCTGTAGAATCCGTAACAGTCCACTGTATAAAATGCTGGTACCATTCTTTCAAAATTATTTGTATTAACCGCCTGATCTTGATCTCTTCTTCGTTACTCTTCTTATCTTTGAAGTTTATATTAATAATCTTGTTTAATTTGCACTCATGTTAGGTGGCGGAGTTGGACGGTGCTGAGTTGGTTGGGGTCATTCAAGGTTCTATAAAGACAGTAACAATTTCCATGCCTCCTAAGGATCAAGCCAGGGTGGGATACATCTTGGGTCTCAGAGTCTCCCCTCTTCACAGGCGAAAGGGGATAGGCTCGGCCCTGGTTCGCAGATTGGAAGAATGGTTCATCGCCAAGCAAGTGGACTTCGCGTACATGGCTACTGAGAAGGGTAATGAAGCCTCGGAGAAGCTCTTCGTAGACAAACTGGGGTTCGTCAAATTCAGAACCCCGGCTATTCTGGTAAACCCAGTTGGTCCCAGAACCATGCACTTACCACGGAACGTGGAGATTGTGAAGCTCAAGATAGAACAAGCAGAGAGTCTTTACCAGAGATTCATGAGCTCAACCGAGTTCTTCCCTCAAGACTTGGGCAAAATCCTCAGAAACAAGCTCAGCTTGGGAACATGGGTGGCTTACCCTCCTGGTGAGTCATGGATCAACGGATTCGAGCCACAAGGGAGTGTCCCGAGTAGTTGGGCCATGCTCAGTGTGTGGAACAGTAGAGAGCTTTTCAAGTTGAGAATCGGCAAAGCTCCGGTATCTTGCTTCATATACGCGAGGACCTCGAGATGGATCGATCGAGTTTTTCCTTGCTTAAGAGTGTCTGCTCTACCGGATTTCTTCCACCCATTCGGATTCTACTTCATGTACGGTGTGTTTGGTTTTGGTCCCAAGGCGGGTGTACTGGTGCGATCCCTCTGTCGATTTGTTCACAACATGGCCACCAAGTGCAAGGACTGTAAAATTATTGTAACGGAGATTGGAGCTTCCGACGAACTCAGCCTTCACATCCCTCATAGGAAATTACTCTCATGTTCTGAAGACTTGTGGTGCATAAAAGCCCTGAAAACAGAAGAGAAACCTACTCTCTATGCATTGACACAATCGCCATCCACAAAAACTCTTTTCGTCGACCCAAGAGAGGTGTGAACGAATATCCTGATCGACTGGGTCTATAAGGTTCAACCCCACCTCACCATGTATCCATCCTATAATAGTCCATCCAGCTATACTGGTGGAGCTTTTCTCTTGTTCCTTTCACGTCTATGACAGAAAATCTCCAAAGATTTCCTTAATAAGGTGCCGGCCTCAGTCGCTTTGTTGGTAACTCCGATCTTTTAAGCCTGATTCAGACTTGTCAGCCAGGCAGAGAGAGAAGTGGTCCATCAATATCGCTTGCAATCTTTCATTTTAGATAAGAGTCAAAACAAAGAGCATCCACGTCGACCCTCATGGTCCGACAATTAACATCACCCTTCAGAAGATTGTGAGAACTTGATCAAGGCAACTCACCCAGAAATAATTACTTCTCGACAATGGATCAGCTTGCGTGCTATTCCTGTCTGTCTCTCCGCTTAAATCTTCAAGCTTTCACTACAAAAAAATTTTGATATTAGTGACATTTAAAAGAAAATGTCACAAAAGTTATATTTTAGTGGCATTTACAATAGAAGTCACTGATTTAAAATTTTAGTGATATTTACATTAGAAATGTCACTATAGATCTTACATAGTGACATTTATCAAAAAATGTCACGTACTATAAATTAAAATGAAATTTTTAATAAACATCATAATTAAGGTATGTAAAAATGTTTCGTAAATGTTGCTATTTTATCAAAAAACGTTAAGTAAATCTTATATAGTGACATTTATTAAAAAAAACGTCACTGTATTATGATGACATTTCCAAAAAAAATGAATAGATGTTTAATATTTAACAAAGAAATTTCTATAAGTAATAGGACTTCTGGAACAACGGTTAGGCATGTAATAGGCACTATTAGATTAGGCACCATGTCTTTGGTTCAAGTCATGGAGGGCCACATATATAGGATGGATTAAAAGGGTTATAGAAATGTCATTAAATGTTCAACTAAATGCCACCGAACCTATTTTGTAAACATCATTAATAAATATTTAAATATATTATTTTTATAATGAATTAAATGGATTTGTGATACATATAAATGTCACTATAGTTAAAAAAATTTAATGACGTTTTACGAAAATGTCACTAAAACAATTAATGACGCCCTTATCATTAACGTTTATTGAAAACATCACAAAGTTTTAGTGACATTTTTTAGGGCATTAAGGTTAAATTCCTTGTAGTGCTTCTTTGCTTTTTCAATTTTTTTTTTTTTTTGGGGGGTGGGGTTTCGTTTTCCCAATATCCCTCTTAACTTGTAGAGCATACGTCAACCTGAATCACCGAATGCATAAACCCATAATCATCAGTAGCTTTGTGCACGTGGAATGAACGGAGGTTCTTAGTGTACAGCCTTTTTTCACTATAATTAGATGAAGCAGCTTTGAGTTAGGCTCTTCCGATCTTCCTGCATAGAAGGAATCCCACTTGTATCGATCCACTGTCGGTTCATTTCCTAAGCAGTGCATGTGAAGGAGAAAGATCCACGGAACAGTCTCTAACAATGATTAAGCTAACGATAAGGATGAAGTCCAATATGATGATGACGACGATGATGGGGAATTGCATTGCTCAATCTCAATGGAAGTTTATCCCACAAAAAATCCCATGGTTGGCCTGTTTTTCTTCAACCTTTTCTGTACAATCATTTCAAGATTTTTTTGTGAAAGCAGACTTGTTGGTTTATACTGGTAGAAAGATATGCGCAAAGAGGCATGTAGGACCAAGAAATTTGATTCATGAGAAGACATGGTTAGGGGAATTATTGAGTTACTTGAAAGCCTAGCCTGGTGATCTAAGTTGGGCCCTGCAGCCCCTGGTGGTGGCTTCTTTCAGGTCATATGATTGAGTCCTGGTCACACAATTTTGTCCATTAAGCCAGCCTAGCTCTAGAAGCACAGGCAGTAATCAAAAAGCCTTTGAAAAATATGTTTTCCTGCCCCGATTTAGAACGGATAGGAAAGATACAAAAGGGAGAAGATAAAGATTCAAAGCAGTCTCACCAACCTTGTCTACGGCTTCACTGTTGCATGTGGTGTGTCGTACTGTTCTAATTAATGCTACTATGACATTTAAAGATTCCAACCATATTCACCCATCCATCCATCCATCATCCTACGGATTAAAGGTCAAAAAGGCTGTAGTTTTATCTGCCCCACTTAATGGCCTCGTATTAATCTTAAACAGTTAAATTAAAGCAAAACGAGAAAATCGAAAAGATAAAAAAGAGAATGTTAGGCTTTAGTGGTTTGTTTCTAGCTTAGGCTGCAAGTGCTGCAGAGATATCGAGGCCGACTTGACTTGAGTTTAATTTTAAGGTCGTATTAGGTTCTTATATGGACGTACGTGTAAATGAATCGGCTTCACTTCTTGCATTTTTTTGACAGCTTAGGGTTCTTGCAGCTTTTTAATCGAGGCCGACGTTTCCCTGCCATTAATGAAACTCACTGTAAACTTTCAATGAATCTGAGCTTCTTTCGCCTACCAAAATTAAAAAATCTGAGCTTCTTTCTTTTCTTTTTTTTTTTCTTTTTTTTCATTACCAAAAAAAAAAATCTGAGCTTCTTTCCTTTCTTTTTTTATTACCCAAAAAAAAAATCTGATCATTTTTATAAAGAACCTTTACCAATAAATCTCGACGAGGCTATTATTTACGTCCAAAATCTTAGAGTTCCTTACAACGACTTGAAATCAGTTAGAGTCTCTTGTTAGAAAATCTGCTGGTCTAATGGTGAGTGAGGTGTACACGTCTGTAAATGATGCTGACGTGTATACCCTACCCATCGTTAGACCAGCAAATCTTCCATTGTAGACTCCACAGCTAATATGGCTTCTCCTAAAACAAATGTAATTGGATCTCGTGTCAAGAGTGTTGTGATGAGCAATACTCTTGACAGGAGATCCAATTACAATTTTGTTCTGAATTGTTTACTGTAATTGAAATGGGATGTTTTCACGTAGAGCATCCCATGGTTAATGAATTTTTAAGTAGACCCCACATAAAACAATTTTAAAAAGTAAAAATCATTAACTATGAGATGCTCCACGTGAAAGCATCCCCACTTCAACTGTAATAAGCAATTCAGGCTTACGTTACAAACGATGTCATCTCGGATTGTTATAAGCGTTCTAAGGGACATAGAATAAGTGGGCTTTTTTTATGGGGCCGTGGAATACATCCATCTCTCAGCTAAACGTACGAGTGAAGTATTGTCTATGGGCACGAATCATGAATGATTCGCCCCTTAATTAAGTGGGCTTCTTAGCGTCCTTTTAACGTCAATGTGATAGAATCGTTCCACAGGACCAGGTTCCCCCCGCATTTGATCCGAATACTTGGATACAGTTTTACAACATTATCCAATGAATCTAACACTGTTAATAATTTTATTCAAAATTATTATTTTTTTTTAATTTGGTTTAACATCTCTTTTATAGACATTTTCCTGTGGGAATCTTCCTTCCCAGCGGAAAAACTTATTTTCTTTCTTTTTTGTTTGGGAAATTTACAATTATACCCCTGATATCTTGGGAAAGATGCACTTATACCCGTTGTTTGGGAAATTTACAAAAGTTATTTGTCAAATAAAGAGCAAAACTAGAACTGAAGTTTCTCTAGTACAGTTCAAGAATAATATTGAAAATTGTGGTGGCCATTCTACACATATATTGAAAATTATATATGTGATTAATGGGTCTTTTTTTTTTTATCAAAAACATAGTCTGAAATGGCCATTTCATTCATTTATATAACAAAAGTGACCTTGCCATAACAGAAAATTGAAGATTTCATGACAGAACACAATATCTTGCTTGATAACCCAATGGAACATCTGAAATACAGAATGAATAGGGGTAAACTTTGGAGTTGGCCCTCCAATTAATGGGCCTTTTTACCAAATAAATGGACATATGGCCCATTTCATAAATAGACAAAAGTTATCTTGTGATTAATGGGCTAAGACTTCATTCCTAAGGCTTGGAGTTGGCCTTCCATGGGGCCCCCTAACCTTACATTATTTATTAAAATTCAACGTGTCAGTTTCTTTTTTTTTTTTCTTTTTTTTTTTTTAAAGAAGAAGCCAAAAAAAATTCAATATGGAAAATCCACACGGATCACATTAATCTCGGTTGTGGTTAACGCACAATGGCAATGGCCACGCTAAAAACAGATCCGGCATTCGTAATCGTAGAGCCCACTTCATTTAAAATTGCTTTCAATTTTCTCGCTTTTACCTGTAGAGTGGAGCCCACCAGCGATTTATCTGAAAAGTATTCGCCCTCCTAGTCAAGTAAGACCCGCGAAGAGGAGAAGCCAACAAACAAACAAACGGTGCAACTAAGTCCACAAAAAACCGAACCTCTCACTCTCTCTCTCTCTGGCAACGCAGTCCACAGAAAAGCTCTCCCCCTCTCTCGATTTCAGCTCCATGGCAGAGTGCGTGAGCAACACGATACGGGAACAGTCTTGCCGAGACGGTCGAGCTGCGACTCACCTAAAGCTCTTGTCAATCGTCGTGATCCTCGTGACCAGCGTTGTTGGCATCTCTTTGCCGGTGCTTCTCGCACGCTTGTTCCACGGGAAACCCGTCTATGACAAAGCGACTCTGTTGATCAAGTGCTTCGCAGCCGGTGTGATTCTCTCCACCTCACTCGTCCATGTCCTTCCCGATGCTTTCGATGCCCTCGCTAATTGCCAAGTGGCATCTCATCACCCATGGAAGGACTTCCCCTTCTCCGGCCTCGTTGTGCTGATCGGAGCTCTCTTGGCGCTGTTGGTCGACGTTACTGCGTCATCACACGTTGAGCACAACCATACTCAGTACACGCCGGTCAAATCCAATGAAGCGTCGTCGGTCTCTTCTTCGTGCCATTCAGCCGGGAAGAAATCTGGAGAGCCCCAATTCGAGGCGAGTATTTCGGTGAACGAAGGAGGCGATGAAGTGGCGAAATTGAAGCAGCGATTGGTGTCGCAGGTGCTGGAGATTGGGATCGTATTCCACTCGGTCATCATCGGGGTTACGATGGGAATGTCTCAGAACAAGTGCACCATCAGGCCTCTGGTTGCTGCCTTGTCATTCCACCAGATCTTTGAAGGGATGGGCCTCGGCGGCTGCATCGCTCAGGTAACAAGAACTCTTACTTTTCCCATTAAACTCACTAACGCCAGTCATGGCTGTGGGGCGGTTTAGGGTTCCGAATTCCAAGTCAACCCTCTACCCGATAACATGCCCCATTTTCAACGTCATGATCAGGACAGATTCGGGGCAGCCCACTTTAACATGTGTTGTAAAGCCGTGAGTGCACGTGCTTACGCAAAAATTCAAATTAGTCTTGCATAGATATTCGAGACCTACAATAGTCTTTTGAAATTTTTAAGAGGCAATTTAGGGAAATATTCATATACACCATAGTCTCTTAGGGGCATTCTCACTATTTCGAAGATCATATTTGTCGTCCCTCATTAGGACACATGAACCTCAATGTCTCATCCACACCTTATAAATATAAATATATAAATAATTAAAAAGAAAGTAATAAAATTTTCAGGAAGTGAGCTAAGGTTGAAATAGAGATATTACCTTGATTTTGCTATGCTCATACACATGTCATAAGGCTACGATTGGCATTGCTTTTTGTTTTTTTTTTGTTTTTATAACTTTTTGGAACAATAAACATGTTTACATAATAAATGCTTTTGTTTCTATGATAAAGCAAAAAGTAATATAATTGCTCTTTTTGAGAAGCAAAATTTTATTACTTAGAAAAAATGAGTAGCAATAAAAATTTGCTTTCCAAAGAGAAGCAAAAGGACTTATTGCTTATTGCTTCAAAAAACAAAAAAGTAAAAGCAAAAAAGCAATGCCAAATGCAGCCGTCGTCTTCAATTAGATCTAAAATATATATAACAAGAATCGGGCCTTGGGAAGTATGCCAACAACTATACACGACTTCCTCAAAAACCCTTACCTTTCATTGTTAAGGAATAATTAATATAAGGTCAAAATAGGCAAAACTCTATCAACTTGTTTAAAATTGGGACAGACACTTACGTGTAGTATTGCACGTGCACTCTACTAGTATAACTTACCATCAAAACTCCAATGTTTAGCATCAGCTTTGCACATTGTGTTGGACACTTATTTTAATATCAAAAAAAAAAGAAAGTGTTGGACACTTATTTACACCATAACTTCTCACGCATGGCAAACCATATCATATACGGTGGCGTAACCATATCATCTAGGGGCTAGCTTCTATTTTTTAATTAAAAATATATATATTTTTTATATGTTTTAATTAAAATTTATGTTTTGCCTCTTCTAAAATTTTTGGTTTGCCCAAATTTCTATATCCCTCTAAAATTTTTAGTTTGTCCCCCCAACTCATTGAAATTTCTATATTTCAAGAGCAGTGTTAATTGAAAATTTTTTTTTGTCCCCTCAGATTTAGAGTCCTGGTTCCACTACTGATCATATATATTCACTACTGATCATATATATTTACTTGCTAAGAAGGAAAATTGTTATTTTAAACGTATTAGATGGCATAGTCAATGAATAAATGTCTCAAATGAGTATTTATCCCATCCATCTCAAATAAGTTCATAGCAGCAACTACTTTAACTGAATGAGAATCGACAGTTAGGCTATTCTGGAGTATATCGACCCTATAATCTATGTTATTGATTGAGCATATACAATATTTTATTTAATCTATGGGTATGTTACCTCTCCTTACATTTTCACAATATGCAACGGTATCGTCGAACTGCTGAGGTCTTAGAAGGGCTAATCGCAATATAACTTGCGATAGACCTAATCCTTTTAATACCCAACATTTTGCCTAATTCCTTTACTTAAAAAAATTTTTTACGCCAGTGGCTGTGAATTCCGTTTTTGATAACACTTGGGCGTTTAATGCTACCAGGCCGGATTCAACTTTGGAACAACAGCATATATGTGCTTAGTGTTTTCGGTGACGACGCCGATCGGAATTGTGCTGGGGATGGTGGTATTCGCCGTCACCGGTTACGATGACAGTAGCCGCAATGCATTGATACTGGAAGGTTTGTTAGGTTCTCTGTCCTCCGGCATACTTATATACATGGCCCTCGTCGATCTGATAGCTGCCGATTTCTTCCACAACAGCCTCATGGCTTCAAACCCATGGACCAAGAAGGCATCTTATATCTCCCTTCTTCTCGGCTCCATTTCCATGTCTATTCTTGCTCTCTGGGCTTAAAAATTTTAATTTCTGTTCGAGTTATTAAAGAAGTATATATATACAAAGAATTAAAGAAGATCATATTGATATCCAGTGTCCAAATTATTTTCTGGGACTAGTGTAATTGCTTCAACAGTTCAACCTGAACCCATATTGTGATTACATAAAAATAAAATTAGAGTGGCAGTCCTACAAGTCATTCATTTTCATAGAACACAAAATGAGAATTCAGAAATAAGCCATGAGTACAGCCTCGCCCAGCACATGCCCTCCAATTGCTTCAAGTAGCTTCTCCTTCGTCACCTGACATAGGTGAATTGAAAAAAGAAAAAAAATATTCAGTCACAAAATTTTAATTCAAAGAGGGAACTTACAAAGTGGATCAAGACTCAAAACTCCAAGCAGCAATCCAATTTGAGTTGATAACAATAATAAAACTTGCATGCCTTTCTACCGAGATTCATCTCATCGTCCAAGGCGTAGAGCTTGAACTCAAAGCGGTGACCATGCGTGGGAAGCTTAGGCCCACGCCAACCGGGGACCTTCCAATCGTTGTTCCCTTCTTTAATTCCGGCGTAATCGCCACCCACCTCCTCCTCCTTCCCGGAGAATCCCTCGGGAAGCCTCTTCAAGGTGGGAGGAATATTGACCACCACCCAGTGTGTCCATGGAACGATTGGACCACTCGGATCGGGCGCATCAATGTCCTGCACCACCAGTGCCAGGCTCTTGGTCCCCTCCGGAACATTGTACCACTCCAACGGCGGAGATATGTTCTTACGAGCTCCTTGCCCCTCGGACGTGTACTGTCGCGGTAATCTCCCCTCGTTGTCTATCGACGGGGATACCAGCCTGAATTCCTCGCTCGCCATTGCTGCCCACGACTTCCCTGTTTCTTTAATTAGTTACAAGGCTTGAACTCCTCGAGAAGGATCCCTTATAAAAGAGAACGGATTCAAGCACACACCATCAAATGACGCGTGTTAGAGGAAGCTTCGAGTTGTCGAAAGGAGGTTCGTAAATCATGGGGTGGTTACAGGTGGTACGCCATGTGGCAAAGCCCGCCCAAATATTTCTCCCCCGCAGATTTCCGAAAGCCTTTTTCATACATGCTTCTTATTAGAAATTACTTCTTGGATAGGCTTGGATCACATCGCATTGATAAATCTATTTTTATTTGAAGCGACCACCTTAGATCCATGGGCATCACTTTCTAAGTTTCCATAGATCAGAAGTGCCCAACTCCGCTTGAGAATCAATTTTCTTTCGTAGTCCCGTGAGAAAACTTTGGCCAATAGCTGAATGACCGAACGTGAGGGAAATCCCTCAGTAGAAGAATAGGAACTGTTGAAATGAATTATTCTACAATGCCTTACTACCTTGCTTTCTACTGTTACTGTCCACATTAAATATTTACAACCATGAAAAGCATTGATCATAAGATGCTCCACGGCAGAAAACAATGGAGTAAAGCATTGAAGAAGAATTTATCCCGTAACTCCTTGTTTGTTTGGGTCGATATGAACTCCTCTTTGAATATATATATATTCGATATGAACTCCTCTTTGAATATATATATATTCGATATGAACTCCTCTTTGAATATATATATAGAGGACAGAGCCAGAAAATTAGCTTAGGAGGGGCGAACAATAAACAAAGCTGTAAAAATTTGGGAGAGTGATGAATTTTCTTTTAGCATGTTTGGTTCCAAGTGAGGTATCATTACAAAACAGCGAAATGATTTTTAGTGACTCTTTTTAAAAGTAATTCAGATTCAGCGAGATAATTTTGGGTAATTGGACTTTAATGATATTTTTTCAAAATATTTGAAAACGAGTGTCATTTTACTGTTTACCAATTACTAGCCCCCATATTAGATTTATAGGTCTAACAATATGACTTACAAGTCTGTAAATTGGACTTACAAATCTCTTAGCTAGATTTACAAGTCTACTAATCTACTAAAGAGGTTTATAATTCTTTAATCTAGATTTACAAGTCTACAAAATGGGTTTAAAAGTCCCTAGACTGAATTTTTACAAGTCTACAAAATGGATTTACAAGTCTCATAATATGGTTTGCAATTCAGTAAAGCAGTTGTTACAAGCATTTGAAGTTGATTTACAAATCTATTAATAGAGTTTACAAGTCCCTAAATTAGATTTATAAGTCTACCAATAGAATTTATAATTTCCTAATAGATACACACTAAGGGCTCCCAAATAGATACACACTAATGGCATTATATCCCATGAATAGTAAAATGACACTTGCTTTCAAATATCATGAAGAAATATCCCTAATTTTCAATCATCTAAAAGTTGGTGACTGAAGCTGAATTATTCTCAAAAAGTATCACCAAAGATATGGTTGTTTGGTTTCAAGAAATTCTATGACATGGGAGATTCACCCTAGTAATCCAAACTATTCAGAAAATTATTTAGATTACTCATATAGACCTAAGAAAGTATTCTTACTAAATGCTTATGAAGTCTTGCCAAATGTACGAATGACAATCTAATTTCTTTCACCTATTGATCAGAAAAGGCAGTTGTCTCAAGTTAACCTTATTTATGCATGTGTTCCTATCATTTCCGGTTTGAGTTGGGGATGCGTGAGTGCGCGGGCATGCCAGCATTTATGCCAATGCAAGGAGTCAGAAACTTTGACCCTGGCGCCGATCGCACGCAGAACCGGACTGATTACGGTTCAGATACAACCTAGCCGCCTGTGGATATAAAGATCTCTGATCTAGCAATTGCTGAGAGGATTGGGGTTTGTTCTTTGAGATTCTTTCTCCCAATTTTATGGCAACATAGATAATGGCCACATTGGTGGTGGTCATTTGATGTAGAATCTGTAGGAATAAAGTGTCGTTTGTGGTGACAGCCACTTCAAGGATGGATAGTGATCAAAAGAAATAAAAGGTATAAAAAAAAACATACTAATATCTTGGTACCTGCCGCCTATTTTCCTATAGCCGTAATCAGAGTATAGAGAGAAGAGATCAAGGACCGCCTTGACGATTACTGATTCTAGGGTGCACATAGTGACTGCCCTTAGCCTTGGTTGAAAGAGTAAGGAAGATTGTACCTAGTCATGATAGTAATAGGGCGTATCTTCGTCGTTAGCCTTACCCAGGAGGAGAAAGGGGGATCTCCATGTTTTGTTGCGACAGGAAGCAACAAGGGAGAATATGCTACTTCATACTATGAGAATAACATGAGAGTATGGTGGCTTGATAAGACCGGATAGAAGGTCTGAGAAGACCTGGATAGCTAAGTGTTGTTGTGTTGTATGTTAATCAAGGGATCCTTTTTTCTTGTCTTCAAGTCCCTATTTATAAGCTTCTTTACTTGGTCGACAAGTATCTCAACGAATCCCACTTCCTGAATCATTAGAAAGTTGAGTACCACTTTGAACAAACATCCCAACTAATCAATTTTACGTTTATGACGTGGAGGACCCCACTTCCCATATTTTTAGAGAGTCCTTATCATGACTCTTTTCCACATTTCCTAACAAACCCCACTCTCCTCTTTTGGAGAGACTTATTGCTACATAGACTATTTCCCAACTGATCCCACGTTTTCCTAATGGACCCCACTTCGCTATTTTAGGGAGTCTTGTACCCACGTAGGACTCCTTTTCACCGGGCTACGACAGCACAGCATGCCACATTTAAAAATTTTATTTAGATTTAAGGTAAAGCAAGTAAACAAGGATTGCTTTGCGACATATGTTGAACGTTGGGCTGTCTAAATAAGTTTCCACGTATGGATTGGATTACTTGTCCCAATAGGTGAAATAAGTACTGTCATACCTTCGACCTCACTAGTCGCACAGACGTGTTAATTTAAAAATAAAACTAGCGATGGCACGTGCATACTGCATGTAACGCCCCGAACCCGGGTCAGTCCAAACCGGCACCCGACCCGAACCCGGTTCGCTACTGTAACAACCCGAATTTAGTTCAACAACCAAATCCGAGGTGTTACTGGCCCATATCAATTACAACATCAATAACATACCAGACCAAAGAAAGTAAATCCAATCCATATATATTAAACTATCAGAGTTGCGGAAACAAGTATGTGCGGAAGTGTAGATTAAAATCATCAAACAAGCATGAAGCTTGACCATCAATCAATATTATCAAGTCTGGTAGAATGAACTGGTTACTAACTCTCTCTTGCCTCTCTCATACATCAAATCCAATTAATGATAATAAACCAATTAAAATGCTCAGTCTATAACATCAATCCACCTCAGAAAAGATCTGGATAATAATAATCCTCCGGCGAATACTCGGCTATCTCTCCCTGGAAGTCTAAAAGATCCCCCTCTCGCGTATCAGCTGAAAAAATGGAATAGAAGTAGGGTGAGATACGAATATCTCAGTAGGTAACACATGCATGATTAAACAGTTAATATACGGAAAGTAACAGTTCATGCACGATAAAGCAACATCGATAAATCAGGCTCGCATAATCATTTATACTATTCATGAACACAAAACAGTTTGATAAACAGTTCTAGAAATGATTTTCAACAAGTTTTAATATAAGATCTCAATAGACAAATCAATAGCATAATCCATGCATTGCCAGGATGTACTAAGCAGTCACATCCAATCAATATCCCAATCACATGCATCCCGCACGTGCACAATAGTAATCATATCAAGTGTTATGTTTTCAGTGTCATTGTAGGACTCACAAAGTAAGATAAACCTTTTGAGATGATTCTCAATCAATTGCTATACCACCGTGCGACTTAGGAGCGATGCTACTAATGATACTCAAGCCCCATGCAGCGCAGCTTAGACAAGAGCCGTAGTCACCGACTTATTGCACACGTACCCATCAAAGTTGGTATGTACCACCAGCATGCAGCACCAGAATCAATACATGGAGGTGGTTGCTTATCCACATGTACAGGGAATCACCAGCGGCTCACCGGGGTGTCCCTCCAGACATAGGACCTTCCCAGACAAACTAACTTGCAAAGGAAGCGCGTCGCATATAGGAGTAACTCAACCCAAATGACATATCCCTCAGCTATCTAGCTACGACTATGGATCCATAACCAGCTATGCCCACTAGACTCCAAAATTCCCTAAAGTATCATATTTCTATAAGGGTTGGTGCCTAGCGGCATATAATGGTTATATCTGTACATTCACTTCATTATTCAGTCATGCGGATTATGAACTCTCTTTATAATGTCTTATGATTTATAATGCCATTTAAAAGTGTTTAGATAGTCAAATGGTAGTTAGGCTTTTCCAAAATCACATTTCTCGTTTACCTTCAAAACTGGGCAACTAATGTCCTAAATATCTCCCTAATTTGTTTTTCTGTAAAACAGGGATTTAGGTAGTTTATTTTGGTCTTAAAACACCTTAATTAATCATTAAAATTGTCTAAAAATAGTTTAGAATTGAATTAGGTTCGAAATTATGAAAAATTGGAAATTCTGCTGAGAGCGCCTGGGATCGCTCAGGATCGCTCCGGGCGGTCATCAGTCGGCGGTAGTGCAAATTCGAGCGCCCACGGTCCGTCGTCCCGCGGTCCACGGCGTCCTCGAGTATTTAACCAGCGCCTAAGATCGCCGATGAGCGCCTCGCACAGTCGAGGTCGGCGGTCTCACCAAATCGAACAGAAACAGTTCTAAATTACGATTTTTCACGTCTAAACTCATTCTAATGTATTTATAACATGCTTAGCTAACTAAATACAACTTTACATATCATAGAAACATGCTTTTGCGATTAAACAGAGATAAATCCGAATTTTAAACCCAAACGGTGTCACCTACCTCTCTACGCTGATTCCTTCTTCTCTATTATGCACAATGACGAACTCTTGCACTGAAGAATCCTCTGGACGATGAACGCACGCCCAGCCCTTCCTTCTTCTTCTCCTTCTTCTTCCCTTGGTCGCTTGAACAACTCGTCGCTTGCGGCTCTTCAATACGAGCGACAATACACGTATATGAATTAGGTTAATTCTTTATACATATTTATACCCCCTGATCCTATGCATCTCCCATGCAACTCTTCTATACACCTTGCCCACTCAGAATACATACCTCGATATCTCACGATCGAACGGTCAGATCTGCGTCTACTTCTGGATCTCCGCTAAGTTGATCACCCCCTACAATATTAAAATGGTTCTATCAACTTATAACTCTGGGTAATATTATTTACTAATTTAATTTATTATTTAAGGGAAATTCGGGGTTTTACACTGCACGTCTCATCCTTAACCTTAGCATATAAGTAGGGGTTTAAATTCGAATGTGAAAAGAAAAGAATAATGGGATGGTTAGAGTTTGGGATTGTTTTAGTTGAAGAGGGCAATAGTTAGAAGAAAAAAAATTGAGGCCAGAATCTAAGGGGAATATTCCCCCCTCTTTCCTTTATTAACAGTATAGATAAAAAAATATGGAATATTCAACACTTAAATATGTGAACTGGATGGTATAGGTTAAAGATATATGCGATGTTAATTCTTAAAAAAAGGCTTGATAATTTAAACGTACAATTACGTTAAAAGGCTAAAACACATGTTACTAATTTTTAATTAATTCCAACTACTAACTTCCATGTATGTTAAAAGAAATAAAAGACGAGGGGGAGGGAGGGAGGGAGGGAGAGTTCATGAGTTCAGTGTGTACGTAGAAAACCACAGAATAAGCAATTAGGATCTTTATTGTTAAAAGCTACAGCAATAGTTAGCGTGTATTAAACGAATAATAATCGTGTATACTCATTTTAAAACATGTACAGTATTTTTTTTTTTTTCTGGTAATGAAAAAAAAAACTTGTACAGTAAGTCACAATTATGTAAGAAAATTCACTTAATTTGATTTGATAGATCCCACGTCATATATGCTGTATGTGGAATGTGTGCTGCAGCGGTGGTGTGCAGTCGCATTGAGCATATAGAGATAAAATAAAGGTTGCCAGTTGCGAGTCTTGCGACCACTTAGACATCAGAAATCAAACCCTGCTTCAGCACTGATGGGACAGAAACGGCAAACCCATTGAAAATTTAACATTCGCCATAGCCACTAGCATCACGTTACTTCACGATTCTTCACGGAAGGTCTGCTCCAACTTCCAAGTACGTACAGCGAGATGCAGTACTCCTGATTGCTGATAACGAAGATGATATTGTTGCCTTACCTTTGTTTCACCTCTTTTATTTCAGTCATTAGTATGCTCTGCGGACGTCAAGGGAGGCCCAGGCATTACCAAAAAAAAGGTCAAGGGAGGCCCCAGAGTGGATTGTGATTGATGTGGGTTTGAGAGGACAAGTAGAGCAGATTATTTTATTCGAACAAGCAAGACACCAATCGTGAAAGAGGAACTTCACGAGCTTTCCCGCGTTTGCCCTCTCGTTCTCTCTCTCTCTCTACAGATCTCTTGGTCCAAAACCAAAAGTAAAGGTAGGTTAACAGTGTATGCAGTTTCAAAGCAAGTAGCCAAAATCAAACGGCTCAATTTGTGCTATGGAGTCAATATTTGGCACCTATGAATTATGATCCTCTTCATTATGGTCATCAAATGAAGGCCCCATTCTATTTTCAGAGCAACTTACGTGCAATAACCCTCTTGTTCAAGGCCCATCGCACTAGGTTTTCGCTTTCCCCAAACGATACACATATATACACTGATAAGTTTAATGGCGTTCTGTAAACAAGTCTAACTAAATGTATTGTGGGCTTTAAATTTTTTTTATATGGGAAAAATGAGAGATTGATCAAGATCAACATTGAACAAAAATCCTTTGCATTAGTTGAAGATTGGATCCCAAGAAATACACACCTAAATGCTTAACAGGCCGGCTCGACACGGCACGAGCACGATTAGCCCGTGCCTAGCATGCCGTAGGCTGGCACGTCACCGAAAACCCAGGCGTGCCTGGCGGGCCACTCGTAGCCTAGGGTAGTTTTCTGCAAAAAAAAAAAAAAGATAAAATAAAATAAAAAGTTCTTTCTTCATTTCTGCCTCTTGAACCATGTCGAGACGAGGAGTTACAAAGGTTTTACTTGCATCAAATACTGCTTGACTGTCCAAACAATAATCAATGCAAATAAAACCTTGCAACCCTTATGTAGACGTGAAGAGGTAGAAATGAAGAACGAAAAAAAAAATTGATAACTTTGTAAGAGACTTGTTTAATGATTTGCTAACGGTCAAGCTCAGGGATGGGCCCATGTGAGCACTGTAACTCCGCCGGCCATTAGCAAAATCACTAAACATGACTCTAAGAAGAAAATGAAGAAAGCAAAAAAAAAAATTTTTTGCTACCTGTAACGCCCCGAACCCGGTTCGCTACTGTAACAACCCGAATTCAGTTCAACAACCAAATCTGAAATGTTACTGGCCCATATCAAATATACATCAAGAATATACTAGAATAAAGAATTAAATAATCCATTTAGTTAATTAACTATCAGAGTGCGGAATAAATATGTGCGGAAGTGTAGTCTAAAAATCCTCAATAACCAATATAGTTACTCATCAACATCAAAATCAAATTCTGGTAAGATAAAATGGTCACTATCTCTCTCATCTCTCTAATACATATAACCAATGAATAATAGTCTAATTAAAATAAATAACTAAGTCTATATCAACCCTCCACCTCAGACAATATCTGGGTAAAAGTAATCCTCCGGTGAATACTCAGCTACCTCTCCTTGGAAATCACTATGATCCCCCTCTCGTGTATCAGCTGAAAAATGAAATAAAAGTAGGGTGAGATACGAATATCCCAGTAGGTAACACATGCATGAATAAACAGTTAATATAAGTAAAATAACAGTTCATGCACGATTAAGCAATATCGACTAATCAGGCTCGTGTAATCATTCGTATCAATCATGAATACAAAACAGAATGATAAACAGTTCTAAAGATGAATTTCAGCAAGTTCTATAATAAGAATCCAATATCACAATCAATAACATAATTCATACTTTGTTAGGATGCACTAAACAGTTACATCCGATCAATATCTCAATCACATGCCTCTAGCATGTACACAATAATAATAACAAGTGTTGTGATTTCAGTGTCATTGTAGGACTTACAAAGATAGATAAACCTTTTGAGATGATTCTCGATCAATCGATATACCACCGTGCGGCTTAGGAGCAATGCTACTAATGATATTCAAGTCCCATGCAGCGCAACTTAGACAAGAGCCGTAGTCACTGACTTATTGCACACGTATCCATCAGAGTTAACATGTAACACCAGCATGCAGCACCAGAACCAATACATGGAGATGGTCGCTTATCCACATGTACAGGGAATCACCAGCGGCTCACCGGGGTGTCCCTCCAGACATAGGACCTTCCTAGACAAACTAACTTGCAAAGGAAGCGCGTCGCACAAGGGAGAAACTCAACCCAAATGACATATCCCTCTGCTATCTAGCAACAACTATAGATCCATAACCAACTATGCCCACTAGACTCCAAAAGTCCCTAAAATATAATAGTTCTATAAATGTTGGTGCCTAGCGGCATATAAAGGTTAAATCTGTCAATTACTTCAATATTCGGGTCATCTGAGTTCTGAATTCTCTTTATGAAGTTTTCTGGTTTATAGTGTCATTTAGAGTTGTTCTGATAATCAAATAATAGTTAAGTTTTCCAAAAACTAGATTCCTTAATTACTTTCAAAGTTTGGCAACTAATGTCCTAAATATCTTCCTAATTTATTTTTCTGTAAAACAGGGAATTAGATAATTTATTTTGGTTTTAAAACATCTTAATTAATCATTAAAATTGTCTAAAAATAGTTTGGAATTGAATTAGGTTCGAAATTACGAAAATCTGCAAATTCTACACAGAGCGCCTAGGATCGCTGTTAGCACCTGATTTTTGCACCCCCAAAATAAAGAAAAATGAAAATTCAAACTAAAAGTCAAACCTCGAGGGGGGTCAAAAATTGACTTTTGATTCAAGTAAATTGGCCATTAAACTTCCTCTCATTGAAAAGAGCATTTCGACACGGTTCTAACGCAACTGAGTTTGCCAGAATCGGGGTCCGGATGAGGAAGTTATGGGCCGGTCAAACTTTTGGGGAAGCGAAAATTGACTTTTTGCTCGACCCCAATTCAGCTGCCAAATTTGATCCCAGTGGATAGTATGTTCCGAGCTGATTCCAACGACACCAAATTTGCTAAAATCGGACATCAGACGGAGAAGTTATGGACAGTTGAAATTTCAAAGAAAGCTGCCCATGTGGCAAAACAGCAGTAAAAAAAGCAGAATAGATGAATTAAATAAATAAAAATAATCTTTTAATATTATTTTAATAAGAGAATCTCGTTTATAATAAAATAATAAAAAAATCGGATAAAAATCTTTAAATAAACCAAATTGAATAAAGGTTTGAAATCCAAACATTTTAAAAACGTGCGGGACCGTATTTGAAGTACGGGCGAGGCATGCCCGTACTTCAACTACGGGCAAGCTTCTAGAAGAGGACGCGTGGCAGGACACGCGTCCCGTACGGAAGAATCTGCGATAATTGCAAATATTCGTTTTTCGCCCGTATTTGAATTACGGGCAAGGCACGCCCGTACTTGAAGTACGGGCAAGGCATGCCCGTAGTTCAAATACGGGCACGAAAATTTTGCCTATAAATAGAGAGGCCACCCCCCTCATTTGAACAAGCCCTCTCCCCTGGCCTACCCCCTCTCCCTCTTGGAGCTTTCCACGGCCAAGCCCTGCCCAACCACCACCATCCCAAAACCTAAACTCTTTTTATCCCTAAATTACCCCTATGCTATAAGATTACCCCAAAACCATGCCCAAACCCTCTTCAGTTTGGTCTTGAACCCATCCACCTTAACCAGGCTCTTCCCATTTCATCCTACCAAATTTGAAGGACGCGGAAGCGCTGCCAGAATCATCCGAGAACCACCACATCATCAAATTAAGGAAATAGTATTGTGGTAACCTTTTCAACATCTTCTTTTTCATTATATATACATGTGAATTGTTTTTTTTTATTTTGTGTTACTAACTCGCTTGCTGTTTTTGAATAACATGAGGGGATGTTAACAAAGAATGGGTCATTATAAAAAGAAAGGAAGAAAGTGTCTAAAGGATACTTTAACCAACATACTTAATGACCCATTTTTGTTCTTTAAAATGACCTGAAGATGCATGCATCTTTGTAATATCTCCTCCCCTCTCGTGAATGAGGATTTTGATTGGTTGAACAAATAAAAAAGGAAGGAGAAAAAGCACAAGACCCAAAGAACATGAGAAGAGAAGAAAAGTGGCTTTATAAGCCAAATGAAAAAAATGTGGAACCTGGAATGAAAGCAGAAGCTCGGTGGAGGTTACCAGAAGACCCAGAAAAGCCACGGAACTGATCCAGATCGAAATCAGCAGCAAACGGGCAAACTGAGTTGCGTCCGTAAACTCAGGCCGGTCCAGCCTGGACCGTGTTTGATTCACGGACAGAAGAGACCGTAGTCAATTCACGGTCAGGTTGGACCGTAGAAAAAACACGGGCAATTGTAAAATAATGTAAAATTTGTAATTCCTTGGTTCGGTTGGACCTGATCCGGTCTAAGCCGGCTTGAACAATCCCCTTAAACCATTTGGGCTACCTTAAGCCCATTTTTGGACTTTGGGCCTAGATAGGCCCATTAAGATCCCTTTGGCCCACTAGTGGGGCCCACTTTTGACTAGCCCATACCAGGCCTGTTTTCAATAAACAGGCCCAGGCCCTTTGACCTTTGGCTAATGGGCCAAATCCAAGCCCATCAAGCCCAAATAAAAGCGTAAATAAATAAAATTTAAATAACCAAAAAAGGGTTACCCAATAACCCTACTGGGCCCAAGGCCCAACCATGGCAACCCACGGGTCTTCCAACGGGACCCGGATCCGACCCACTTCACCAACTTAATAAAAAGATAAAATCAAATAAAAAGGGACCCACACCATCAAGGGTCCCCACTCAGACCAAATAAGTGTGCATGCTGATCTAGGAAGGGTGAGAACTAAGTTGACTCAAGACCAAGGAGACCCACGGACCTGTCAATCGACGGGGCGGGCTAGGGTGTCTTCGGGCTTCCCTAGACGTAACCGAGAACTTACTCAGAACTCTAATAAGCCGCAGACCAGAATAATTAGGCCCGAATAGGTGCCCCTTTTGTGTCTGCCTGCACTTCTCAGGCAGTAGCGACTCCAAACCAAACCAGTCCCGAGGCGAGCATCACTTCTACATGCACCTCGTCGTGCGGCCCGAAAACCGAAATGGGGGTGCGCACAATCGCCTCGGCGGTCTGTGGTTGGCGATATTACAAAATAGGACGCCGACGATAAGTCTTCAGCGGTATAAAGATTTATAACTAGCGCCGAGGATTGCCGAGCACAGTCGAGGTCGGCGGTCTCCCAAAAACTAACAGAAACAGTTTCAAAACGTGATTTTTCTCGTTCAATATCATTCTAACATACTTATAACATTGTTATTAAACTAAATACATCAATATATCTCATAAAAACATGCTTTTGCGATTAAACGAACGTAAATACCAAAAACGAATGTAAAACAATGTCACCTACATCTTCCACGCTGGTTTCTCCTTCTCTTCTCTAGACAATGACTAGAACAGCAAGAGACAATGCCTAGAATAATGAAAACGAGCAACACCCTCTCCCTTTTTTCCTTCTTCTTCTTCTTCTCCTTCAGTCGTTCACGGCTTATTCACGTTTGTCGCTTGCGACTGAAGTATACGAGTGAAATACAAACGTATGTGTTCTAGGTTATTAAACTATTATATAAATTTCTTAATCCCATGTATCTCACATGCAAACTTTCCATACACAATGCCCAATCAGAACACATACCTCGATATCTCATGATCGGACGGTCGAATCTGCGTCCAACTCTGGATCTCCACTAATTATATCATCCCCTACATTAATAAAATATTTCCATCAATTATAACTCTCAAGAATATTATTTATTAATTTATTTTATTGTTTAAGGAAAATTCGGGGTTTTACACTAACTTTCTTAGAGTCTTGTTAAGAGATTTGCCAATGGTTAGCCTAGGGACGCCCCTATGTGAGCACTCTACCGAGTCTGCTAGCCATTGACAAAATCCCTTAACAAGACTCTAAGTAACAAGAGAAGAGAAGAGATGAAAATAGGTGTGGTTAGGAGTGAGAAGGGTTAGGCATATTTATAGAAAAGCAAAAGTAGCTTTTTACCATCTCTATCCTCAAATACGACTATTATTTAGCTATTGGAAGGGGAAAAAATGGTCATTTACAGTCAATTACAAGTATACCCCCATAATTTGGCTGTTGGGGGGTAAAATTGTAAAAAAAAAATAACTTTTAGTACTTGGGGGGAACGGCTAGCTATTTTTGCGTGCCAAGTGGGCTGACTCACGGGCCAGCATGTGGGCACAGCCCAACTGACCCGCTTGACGCGGGCCGGCGTGCCTAGTGGGCCATGCCTTAATGGGCCCTGGGCACGACCCGCCAGGAGCCACAAGTCGGGCCACGCACAAACACACCTTAAACGTGCTTGGCCGTGCTGGCCCGATAAGCAACCCTACCTAAAATTGTCTATTTATTAACCAAGACAAGACCGGAGCTGGAGATGATGACAACTTTTTTTTTGGTCGAAAGCCATAACTAGGCCATTTCATTAACAAAAAGTAATAGTACATCATACATAACTGCATTCACCATTGAGTACATCACATGGACTGAGGGTTTGGCGAACAAGTCAACGAGATCAGGGCGCTTAGGGTTTTGCGAGAGAAGAAGACGGTAAGGTTGATAAACCAAAGGCGACGCATCCGGCTTCTTCACAGTTCTTGCGGCTGTCAAGATTTTCCGGAGACCTGAATCAAGCAGCAACTAGAACCAAGTTTGCTGTTTTGATGGAGCTCACCGATGAGGTTGAAGAAGACGCGGATGAGGCAAACGCCAACGACAGCGTCAATCAACAACGGTCCGGTCTTGGATGGACAGGAAGTCTCTATCGTCCGATAGTCTGTTCTCTGCCTCCGCACTTCATCTCTGTTGTTAGCTGTTTTTGGTTGTGGGTTTTTCTTCAAGTTGTTTACAAGTTCGGTTCTAATTTCTTGTTAATAGTTGTTCTCTGGTTTGGCCATCTCTCAGCTCCAATCAAAGCCGATGGTCTTATTTTGTCAGTCCATGTGATGCTTGGAGTTGGATTCAAGGGTGCTTTCCTAACAATATGTTGGTCTTTGTGCCTTTTTTGGGTAAGGATTGATGCTCCGATCCTTCCCCGTTTTGTCGCAAATCTATTTGCGATTCTGTCCCCTTTGTGGACTCTTCAAATCCGCTTGTTAGCGGACCCTTCTCAAGCGCTTCTGATGTCTTTCCATCAGGTCTTTCAGCCTTGGCCGTATGCTTGAATTTGCTTTATTTGGTGCAAATACTAACATTACTATTGGCGGTAGTGCCTTTGATATAATCTAGCCTTGGATATGATGTTTGTTTTTTGTTTTTTCATTTGCTCAATTGACATTTTTTTTTTTTTTTTTTGGTAGTGTTGCTCAATGGACGTGATGACAACTTCGGAAGCCCTTTTTTTTATAACGGGAATGAAAATGGCAAGAACTCAAAGACGTAAGAACGGAGCTGAAAATGGCAAGAACCCAAACAGTAAACGGCCTTTAATTAGGATCAAACAATTTTTCAGTCCGTACCCTGACTCAATTCAGACAAAGATTTTTGTGTGAAGCAAATCTTTCTCAAGCACCCCTCTAGCATGGTATTACTATGATCGCACCTCTTCTTTTAAAAAAATAAAAAATCATACCCACTCAAACTATAAATCCATTTTGGATTCTGAGCCTTCCAGTCATGGACCCCTACTCTCAACTTACAGGTGGCCAATTCGCCGTTATCATGGGTCATCAGTCGTCACATATACGTAACTGGTGTTTTTGGTTTGTTTTTTTTTTTTTGGAAATCGGTTTTTTAGTAATATGTTTTTTAAATAATTGGTTTTAACGTCATTTTGTTGTTGTGAGAGACTTTCTTCCAATAATACCCTCAAAAGACTTTAAAATTTTTTTCACTCATTTAAGTATAAATGAAATTTGCAAGTTTTTTTAAAATATTTGTGGAAGGAATTTTTCATGAATAGTAAAATGACACGACCCAATTCTTTAAAAAATATCATTAATTCCTAATTTTTAAGAATTGATCGATTAAATCAGATTTAATCCGAAAAATATCACTTTTCCTTTTTTTTTATTAAATAATGTTGCAAGAAGAAGCTCGCCCTTCCTCCTACACTAGCTAGGCCTTAGCCCTAGGCTTTGGCTTTCGTACTCCGGACATGGGACACCCATATCCTGCGCCAAAGATCGGCTGACTCACATGTCAAACACCTTCGCTCAATCATGTCTCAATTTTCAAAGCTAACGTAGCAAACGCAATTCTCAGTTCCCTCTTTAAGTAGAAACGACATAAATGAAGAACATCGGTGACAACTCCTACCCGTCTCTGCTCGCTACGCCATTGCTAGCTAGCACCACGGGTATACGTATGTTAGAGACGACAGATGGACAGCTCTCGCCGCTATACCAACGCGTCAGCCACCGCCAACCATGCCCAAGCCAAGGGGAAGAAGAAGAGTGGAAAGACAAGTAAAGTGGTGAAGCTCTCCACTGACCCCCAAAGCGTCGCGGCTAGGGAAAGGAGGCACCGTATCAGTGATCGCTTCAAGGTCTTACAGAGCTTGATCCCTGGTGGGACTAAGATGGACACTGTCACCATGTTAGAGGAAGCCATCAACTACGTGAAGTTCCTTAAGAACCAGATATGGCTGCACCAGCTCATGATGCATGCCACTGACGATGATCCTTCTCTCTTCGCCTCATTCGATCCTCTGACTCCTCAACACGCATCGCATCCGTTAAACACCACGCCAACAGACAAAGAGCCACCACCACCATTTCCGGTTTCTGGCTTTCAGGTTCGTGAGGCAATCATGCTCGGTCATGAGTCTACGAAGTTCTAGCATATCTCTCTCTCTCTCTCTCTATGCCTGCGCTTCATTAATCTGCGAATCAAAAGTAGCTAGATCTTATATATTTTGTCTGCGTTTTTTTATAGACATTATTTTATATATTATCGCTTGTGGTTGATCGATATGGAGTAGGATAAAGTTTGATAGAAAAAAGCTCGATCAGGGATAAAAAAAAAATTTTTGACACGCAGGGACATGAACTCCAACTACAATATTATGATAACATTGATATATCTATACCAGTAGTAAAGATAACAGTGGAGACTATGGCCTTCATTTTTTTTTCCCAAATATTATCCTTTACAAGCAAAACAATCACCCACTATAACCATTCTGCAGTGCTCTTCACACATTCAAATTTATACACGCAGTAACTACCCATTTATAATGGCATGTTATCTATTTTTAGACTGGACTACTTATCTAAATTGGGCCCATAAATTTGATACTCGCTTAGCCGCGTGCAATCCCCTACTCCATTAAAATTCTAACACTACAAATTACAAATCATACGAACACATCGTTGAAGATCTGTACTCAAACTCAGATGGTGCTCATTCAAAAATTTTTAATCGCATAATAAAAATTTTGAGTTGTCAATAATTTCTCAATGAATTAGGCTTGATACTAATGATTGAAACCCCATTTATTTGGATTGAAATCTTCTGCTGCTATGTTTTACCTGAATGGTCCTACGGTGGTGAGATGCTGTTCTGTGCTTACTATTAATGTTTTTTCATGTGACCCACTTAAAATGTTTTCAACAATGAAAAACCATTGTCCTAGAGATATTGCTCCACATGTTATCATCTCACCAATTCCTTATATTTACACTCCATCATAATAGAAGACCCTGTGACCATGTTTTTCATGCGATGCATCTGCAGCATTTGTCCCTATGTTCACATATGGACAATGCATGTGATGTTTGTTTCCTTTTAGGTCCATGGCCCCTATAAAGCAATTGCAACTATAAATATACTAACTGTCATATGCTCCGCGTGGCAATATCCGACTCAAGCAATAAGGACCAAGGCAATATGGAACATAAAGTGCAATAGATGTCACTTTGATTAGTTTACCTGGGAATGACGTGTAGTACTTTTGTACTGCAATGATCTCTACTGTTAGAGTAAGTTAGAGCAGCTTTGCCCTTATAAAATTAATTATCTAAAACATGTCAATTTTTATTTTAAAAGGATATATATGCTTAGTTATCTAACTTCAAAAAGGAGGGGACAATGAAAGATAAATAATTATTTAGCTTATAAAATGCATTGTAAGATGAATAATAATAATATCAATAAAGATAAAATATGATTTGAAATCATTGAGACCTTCCTCGTACAATACACTATCCAGTTTGAGTGAGATGCCGCCAATACTTCGAGTTTAGCATCGATTATGCTTGGGTTGAGTTAAACCCTAATTGGAACGAAATCTTCTGCAATGCTATACTGCATTGTTTACTGAAGTGACCGTGAGATGCTGCCATGTGTAGTATCTCACGGTCAATGTTTTTTCATGATTCATGTGGAGCTCACTTGAAAGAACATTGACCGTGAGATACTACACATGGCAGCATCTCACGATCATTTCAGTAAGCAATACAGTATAGCATTGCAGAAGATTCCAATCCACCCTAAGCCAACACTAATCCCATCTGAATCATCAAAACCTAAACACTAGGATTGAAATCATCTACAATGTGTTATTGCATTGCTTTTTGGCATGGGCATGATATGTTGCATTGTGGAGCATGGCACGGTTATTGTTTTTTCATTGTTGTAAATGCTTCATGTTGGTCTTGGAAAAGTGAGATCCTCAAATGGCAGCATCAATCTCACGCCCACGCCAGGAAAACATGGTAGAAGATTTCAGCAGACCCAAAAAGGAAACTCCCTTCACTTTTTTTCAAGGAGCTAAACGCGATTAGTTAATTCCTTTTTAATATTTTGGCTGACGAAAGAAGAAAGTGTCACATGCAAAGTAGGCAAGGTGAGTTTGGTTCACAGTAGCGTATTGTAACTTGATCAGGCCGTTTTGTTTCTAAATTTTGCTCTGGAATCAGAAGGTGACTTTCTCTGCCTCGGTTTAAATTTAATACCTGAATGCATGGTCTGCTGACATAAAAGTGAGTATTGAATGATTGAGACAAGCCTGAAACTAAACCGAACTCAAATTCAATCTTAAAAATATTCCCAAACTAAATCCAAACCCAAACTAAATAAATTTCTACTCAGAATTGTATTTGTTTTGGGGTGGGTAGACCAGGCTAGATGTATAGATCTAGCTAGAGTTAAGAATACAGATTTACGAATGAGGGTCAAAACCTTTCTATCCATGTAGATTTTGGAAGAAAATAAAGAAATAGAATATAAATCCTTTAATACGTACCCTAAGTTCACTCATTATGTGTCTAAGCTCCTGTTGACATTACTTAATCTTGCCCTATATGTAGAGATCGCAACGTTTCGGTTTCGAAGAAAATCAAAACCTAACGGATGTCTGTTTATCACAAATCGAAAAACAGTGCTCGAATCGAGGTTTAAACGGCAAACTTATGCTCAAGGGCTTTATTGAAAATTTTAACATCAATTTTTTGGAAGCATATCCAAACAAAGACTTGAATTTTATTTTTTAAATCTTTGGGTTTAAAACATAATTTTTTTTCCTTCTTTTTTTTTTAATTTCCCCCCATGTTGGTGGGAAGACATAGTCCACCATGTTTCCCTGAATTGCTCCCGGATGTGGCCATGAGATGCTCCCACGTGGAGCATCTCATGGCCACAATTTTTTCATGTGGGGCTCACTTAAAACATTTACAGCAATCCAAAAACATTGACCGTAAGATGCTCCACATGGTAGCATCTTACAATCACATCAAGGAACAATTCAAGGAAACACGGCAGACAATTTCATTCTCGAGTTGGTATAACACCTTCGCAAGATCGCATAAGTTTACCTCCTTTTAAAACAAAAACCAACTGTTTGAGTTTCAAACCCTTTGGTTCGGGTTTGGTTCTAAAATTTGTAAATTGAATTAATTGTTGTTCAGCTTTCGGTTAATGTTTTGATTAAACGGTGCCGAACATAACTAAAGATATGCTTCATAAAACTAAACTGAACCCAACGTGTGTGTGTGTATACATGTATGTATTTGTGTTCAATATTTCTTTAAGGTTGAATAATCGGGTTTACATACCATTAAGGGTGCCACTTGGGATGATGTTAGAGCTTGAGCTCATCGTAGCCAAGGTTTAGATTCGAAACCTATCCTTACCGATAATGGAAGTTCACTTGACAACTATGCTTCCAACTTGAGACATCTAGAAAGTCACTTGAGTTGCCACACTGTGTGGCCCATGGGTCCCTATCGCTCCCTCGAGAGGAGGTAAGTAGTGTGTGTGTGGATCCCTCCTTTATGTCACGCAGGTAGTGCCTAGATATATCCAATCTACCCAAAACAAAAAGAAAAAAACAAGGTTCTCTGTATGGTTCGGTTCAGTATAAACTTCGGTTTATTATTAGGTTAATGCGAGACCAGACCGAACCGAACCGAATTGCAGCCCTAGAACGCACGAACTAAGAACTCAACGAATATCCCTTTTAGGGTTCACTATAAATTCTTGCGAAGCCGCTGTGATCACTCGTTCTGTTTGTGATCTCCGCAGTTCCCAAATAGACGTGCGAATCGAAAGAAAGAGCGAACGTTTGCTTTCTTCCGCCATGAGAGCGAAGGTAAGAACAAGTATTTTGGACTCTGTTTCTATCTGTATCTTCGTTCTCGCATATATCTTATGGATGATCGGTCTGAGGCATTGAGCCTTATCTCTACGAGCTCCTATAATCCTTCCTTGAAAACAGCGATCGATTTGCGGTGGTACTTATTTCGTTTGCTTTTGACCTTTCGAATTTTCAGTGGAAGAAGAAGCGCATGAGGAGGTTGAAGAGGAAACGACGAAAGATGAGGCAGAGATCGAAGTAGGGAATTCAAGGTCCTGACTCCTATCATGACGGTTACCCCCGTCAATTCAAGATCCTACCATGACGTTCACCGCCGTCAAGAGTCGTAGTCATCCTTTTTGCTTTCTGGTCTGTGTTTAATGCGGATTGAATCGTATATCCATTAGATCTTTGTAATGTCTTGGTACAATTTGGTTGATAATTTGAAATTTTGGTACATTTGGTTAGTAGTTTGATATTTTCTGCTTTCAATCTAACTTGAGCGATTCCTTTGAATGGCGAAATTCAGAAGTCAACTGCATTGTGTCAAATATTTGTTTTTTTGTGTAGGTAGTAACCTTTGTTTTCTTTTTTCTTTTTTCTTTTTTTTTCTAGGTTATATGCTCTAACTATGAGCACTAGTATTTCTGTTCCTAATATAATTAAGTCCGCTATCGGCCTGAAAGTTATATTAGTCTTTTTTTGATAAATTTGTTCATATATGTGTTTATTTGACGATTCTTGGTAGATTTCTTTGTTACAGTGTGAAGATGAGAATTCAGAGAGCTTAAGGCCAATGCTAGTTGATTTTTGATTGCTCAATTTGAGACATACTTTTGATCAAATAAATTATGAGTTTTACGGAGTGAGTTCTTAATTTCTGTTAATCCGAGTGTAATATCATGATTTTATGGCTTATCTAATCACAATTACAATATTTTTCTTTGCCTGTGACTTTCCCAGCTTTCTCATTGAGTTTAACTTTTTTTCTCACTTGATTGAAGTAGGACACCACATGGTCTTCAATTTTTGTTGAAGAATTCTAGGTACCAGTTAATGATACGGTTATGAAAAGACAGATAATAAACCATATACGTGGGAGAGGATTCCATGTCTAAACCCATCTTAAAACTCAACTTTCTGGTGCAAAAATATAAAGATTAGTTCAAGATGTTATGACAAGTTTAGAAGTGCCACAAAGGGGTAAGTTTTTTTTTTTTTTTTTATAAATGTAAATCCTACAAATATGCCACTTCAAAATGGAGGAATATGTTCTGAAATTAGTGAACAACCCCCAGGGTTTGTCCATGGGCACTGCTTTGCTCATTTTCACTTTCATGAATAAAGTCTTCCCCCTACCAGCATATCATTATTTTAACCTGGAAATGAATTTCTGTATATCATCGGAAATGGATTTCTGTATATGATCAGAAATGAATTTCCATATATAATCAAAGGATCGTATTCATAGAACTAAGAGTATGTTTTCTTGGATTACCAATTCAGTTATAATTTCAAATCATTCTGCATCTAATCTGGTATGGATGATGGATTCTTGAAGCACTGCAGAAATTGTAGTCGTATTATACTCCATTTGTATATGCATGTCACTGTCAAAATTTCATGTTGGAAACAATTAGGTGCCTCAGCTTGAAGTATAGTGCTTCAAGCATTTATCTAAACCAAGAACAGGCCTTGTTCAGAATCTTTACTAGCGTAAATAGTAATTTCTGAGATTTCATTCTACAAATTTCATTCACTCTGATTACATGCCACTTTCAGCAATTTGTCACTTCAGTCATTGGCTGGGGCTCATGAGCAATAGGCTCCTTCTGGTGAAAATTTCTGTCCATTTCCCTCAGTTTTTCAAATGCTTGCATTGTCTCTGCATCAAACCCACCAGCAAACTGATACAACCTCTGGTTAGTAAGAGCAATGAGGAGGAAGAAATCAGAGAAGCAGAGGAAGGTCAAATAACCTGATGTACTCTGAAAGCAAAACGAACTCCTTGGAGCATGAGATTCTCTCCTTGGGACCATTCATTGATTTGCAACTCATTGACTACTCGATTCAAGAATTCTTTGGCAAGCCTCAGTGAACTCAGCTTTAGCTACAAACAATTACAAATCCAGATCTAGAGTTGAACACTTGTGCTGTAGCTTATTTTTGTTGTTCTTTTGAATTGTGTGTGTGTGCACGCGCGCATTTGCATGTGGGTGTGTTGGTTTGTGCGCGCGCACGTGCATGTGTGTGTGTGTCATTTCAATCATATCCCTCAGGAGACATGCTCAATATTTTAGTTACCTGGAGTGTAGAATGCTTTAATTAGTATCAGGAGAATGACTCCCTGTAATATTCTGGCATATGGTGCATAATGCAAGTTTGTGACTTACTGGAAAATTTGTGCAGGATAAGTGTGAGCCATGATGTACCAAGGATATGTTTGTAGCTTTGTCATTTAAACGATTCCAATTTGAACCTAAATGCTTTATAACAAGTTTGAGCTATGTTGTATGTACCTGACCAGTCACCCCATTGTCTAGCATCCATTCCCATGGGATCCAAAACTCCCTGTATCTCTTGCTTGAGTTCTCTCTTATCTTCTCAATATTATGAACACTTCTTTCCAATCTGCCAGTACGTAAATGATCGTGTAAACAACGATTGCCCTACCAAAAGGTTTCAATTCATAATATCATATCTTTTTGTATTACCTGTCTTGTAACGACTGCATTCTCTTGAAAGCCTGAGGTAAATGGTGCTTAGGGTTGTCCCGGAATGATGAAACCTCTGATTCAAGGTTTTTTAGGTCTCTGTAAGTGAAAGCAGCTTCCCTCATCGCATCTGCTTTCTGTTCAGGCCACTCTGGAAAATGCTTGAGCACAGCCCTCTCGTCAACCAGATAGGTGAGCTCGTCATCCAACCATTTGATGAATACCTCCACATCAGATATGTCCATAAAAGACGCATTCCTCACTTCCTTTGTCAAGAACCTGATAAATTCACCCTTTGTCTCCACATCTGACTTGATCTGCTCAAAGAAGTGTTGTGTTAGCGGTTATGTTTTGTTGTACATGGATTAAGGATAACAAACACATAACAAGAACATGATCAGCCAGTCTGGGATTATGTATTATGTACTTACTGCGAGAAGGTAAGTTGAGCGATTCTCAATTTCCCCAATCATATTCTTAGCATTTGCAGCTGCGAATATACCTGCAAGATTGCTGCTGTTGTCCATCCTTGCATCCCTCTTTGTGAGCGAACGATAGAATTCCATAACTGCTGGCACGCGCCGCACTGTTTTTGACCCAGCTATGATTTTTGACCGTGGTGGGGGAGGAGGAGGAGGTGGTGGTGGTGGTGGTGGCACTTGTGGCTCTTTTCCTCCCTTTAATTCCTGCACAGTTGGCCACGGAGGTGGCTTTGGGACTTTTGCTGGCCTGTCCTTCCTTAACCTGGATTCCAGAGAATTTGGCATTGAACACAAATTTTCCATCACTGGAGTTTCTTCTGGAATTTTAGAAGGAACTGTTGGATTCAGCTCAAAAGCATCTTCACCGTTGCTGCGAATAGAGTTCTGTAACTTCTTCCACGGTATAGATTTCATCATATCAACACCTTGTGATCGGAGAGAATGAATCTGGGCTTTCAGACGTGCTACTTCTTGCTTTAGATGCTTGTTCTCTATCTCTAGAAAACTGCTCCTCTCCTGAGAAGCTTCAAGCTCTTTCTCGAGAAGGCCGATACGTCGATCATCTTCATCTCGTGGCATTCTTCTCTGTGTGCTTACACCAGCCAGTGAATGTCCGATGTAAGGAGTTGAGAGTTAAATTGTGGCGATAGATCCGTCGCATCTCCTTTTGCTCTATGATTTTACTTCAGCAATAAGGCAACTTCAGGAGAAGAAAGAAAAGCTCAGGTTTAGTCATCTACCATGAAATACCCCTTGCGTTGCTGTAAATGGCAGAGGAGAACACAGACTTGCCCAACCATTAAGAGGGCTTTTCGTCATTTTCGAGTAAGTTTGCTGTGACTTTTGGTGACTTACACCTTGTACCCCCCCTCCAACCCCCTACAGAGTTGTAGCTTTAGGTGAGATATTGAGATCTCGACTAGCACAAATACCGTCCATATGAGGTAGCTGAAAGTGAGATTTTATGACTCGAAGGAAGATTCGTGGGTAAAAACTTTATTTTTGAAGCCTCTGCTAGCCATTGCCACCACCCCAACCCTTGTAGTTATATTCTCATAAATGTTTTAGAATTCTACTGTTTGATTGCTTGACCAGATAAAACCATCTCATTAATTTACGGGATATTTATTGAAATATTAAGAGGGTAGTTCTGGTGGGATCCCTAAACCTCTTTTGGGAACGAATGAAAGATTTTTTTGTCTCAGTAATCATAATTTTTGTGGTACAGTAGGGCTGGAGTAGAAGTTAATCAAACTGAGTTTTTTTCCATCCCGGCAAGTTTAAATGCATGATTTAGCCTGAGGTCAATTTACCTCGACGCATTACACGTTGCCTATTGATGGCACGGTTCTAACAACCGGCCCTCCCAGTTGGGGGACCCTGTTATAAGGAAAATTCTTATGATTTCCAGGTCAAGTGAATATTGTTTGTGAAGCAACTGCAAGGCTCAAAAGAAAAAGAAAACATGGCAATAAAGAAAGATGAGGCCTAACATCATAGCTGAATCATCAGCCATTCTACTTTTTCTCTTTTTGTGTTGCATCATGGTAGGAGAAATCTTTAAATTTGATCTTCTCTCTCTCTCTATCTCTTTTCTTTTGTTAAAGCCTTTGTGTAGATCCTGCTTACCAGATGCAACAGTTTGATCATGGATGGTCTTTAGTTCGTAATAAATGGTAATTGGACAGAAGATTAGTGAGTATTATTTGATTATTCCTCGCTATTGGGTTTATGCTAGTAAAGTTAGCTGCCTAAGTGTGAGGTGCACTTATCAAAAAGGGGTTCCAAATTATAGACCTTTAAAATCTTCCAAAGTTTATTCTCCATTTTTGGTGTTCCCAAGATGAAAAAGCAGGGGATAAAGAAGAAGGAACTTAGCAGAGGAGTGGATGAACCAAGTATTTGGTATCAAGGTTCTTAAAATCAGCTTTTCTAGCGTGGCTACTACCAACCTCTTTACTTCTTTGTTACCTGTCCATGTTCGGTAATGGAATCACGGATTAGCAAGTACCACCAAAGTAACAACCACATGAAGGTGGCAGCCGCAAGGACCTCTGACTATTCTCTCTTTCCAATTCGCTTTTCATCACTCGCTGAACCAGCTCGGTGAATTTTAGCTTTTGTTTCTTCTCCAGATGTTTCCACTAAGTCGTCAGGAACGTCCAAATTCCTTCTAAAATTAGCCTTCTGGGGCCGCGTTAGGTTAATATGGAGCCCAAAGCACAAAAGTGGCACACAGATGTACACTCTTCAAAGGGTAAAAGGGAGCAATGCGTGGAGCCCACTCAAGTTTTATCCGCTAATCCAACGGTGAAATTGGAGTAGATAGACGATACAAAACTGGCAACATCAGTCCTCCAGCTTTCATGAGTGTGGATGGAACTTAATCATAAATTTTGCCATCTAGCTGAATTTAATGATTGCTAGAGTGAGCTGGACATGGGCATTGACTATTATGATTTCTTAATAGCTCCAAATGTATATTGAGCTGTCCTACGTGTCCCATTGCTTGTCAAAACCGACTCAATGGCCCGTCTAATGCGTCATCCTACGGTAGACAATGATGCAGCATCTCAGAAATGTATTTTCACAATTTTCTTAATGGAAAAACACCTGCCAAGAGTTGAAGCACAGCATCTGCTGCACAAGGGCGATCTCGCTCTGCAGCTGCCGCAACGATGTAACTTTTAACCTTTTTGGCATGGCTTGGTCTGGTTTAACATAGAACCAGCTGTGTGTGTGTTTGTGTGGGCTTGGGGGGCCCAGGTTAGATTTAACTCAGAGCCAGCTGACCACAAGTGGGCCCACGCTCAGACTGGATGCATGATGGATCTAAAAGATACAGCCCAACCCAAACTGTAGGCGCATTTAAATAGCCCGAAGGCCCCGAACCCGACGAGGAGCTAATTGCCGCCATCACATTATCTCGCGACTGATACATAAGAGGAAAGTTTTGTTCCCATGGATGGAACCCAGTCCCTGTTGTGAACGGTTGCCGCTTGCTAGCATTTCCGACCTTCTTTCGAATATGATGAACCCCATTTCCCGCAAAGTGGCAACATGAATAAGAACGACGCCATTACTGCGGAAGAAGAAAAGTATTAGAACCTCTGAATTCGGCGAATAATTGAAAATGGAAATGGACGGTGATAAGATTTCCAAAGGTAAGCAACGCACGATTCAACTTCTAGGGTTTGCCATGTGATCGTCAAGTGAATTATTGACTGTATTTGTTTTTTTTTTTTAATCTCTTCTCTGTATTTTTATATTTAATCCCGAAGAAGAAGAAGAAGAGAAAACACGGAATCCAATTGTCGTTATATTGGTGGGTGCACCAGGGAGTGGAAAGTCTACCTTCTGCGACAACGTCATTAAAAGTGCTCGTCGGCCCTGGGTTCGAATCTGCCAGGTTTATGTGTCTTCCTCTTATGCTTTTTTTTAACCCTACATTTTCGATTAAATGCTTCGGGTTTTTTTTTTTTTAAAATGAAAAATTAGCATGAAAAAGTGGACGAATCTGGACCAAAACAGTTTCCATGGGTTTTTTATAGCAATAACTACCTCTGGGGGGCCTCATCTTCCGAATGCAACGAAGTTACATTGAGCCTCTGGTCAGGTGCATGTTAGGAATATAGCTAAATATATAAAGTTCACCTCTGCTATCATCAGCTTAAGCTTTTGGTATGAATGGTGTTTTTTTATATGGTATCAGAGTTTAGGCTAATGCCAAGGTCTTGGGTTCAAACCTCCACTCCACCTGTTGAGAAAAAAGTATTCCAGACTCAACATTAGTGCAGTTTCATGATAAGTTAGCTCAGTAGACGCAAACAGCCGAAACTCCTCCTTCAAGTGCGTAAAATGAATCTCAACAGTATGTTTTGAATCATTTCAAAGGCTCTCCTGTTCAAAGACTCAAAACCTCCTGTTTTTCTTCCAAGTCTATTCGAAGAAGATCTTACCCAGTGCTGCTCCTTCGTCGTCCCTTCATATTTGACATTCAACTGCTAGTTGTTGAAGTATGTCTCTCATAGCATAAGTCTGCTCACTTACAGCTGCTTTTGACGCCTCAATTTCTGCTTCATTTTGCACAACCAAGGTTCGGTCACTGTCCCAGATGGCTTTGGTACAGAATAGATAGGAGTCTCTTGAAGCAGAACTATAAGCTCAAACTTGATTTTCTTTTTTCATGGAATATTTGCAGAATGGTGAAATTCAGCTCTCTGAGACAGCAGGCCTTACCTCTATGAAGATAATGGTTGAAATAACAACATATTACTCATTTGCAACTTCAATACACGAGAAAACTATTCAACCAAACAATATCCAACTCTCATAACTAAACCACAACTAATTCATCTTCCTATGTCTCTTAACCACTGACCACATCAACTAGCCATTACCTTGATTAGTGAAAGATGGGACCTGAGTAAACCGCATGCCTATTATTTACTTTATGACTGTAATACACCACTAACCCACTTTTCTAAGAATCCAAGTATGATAATGGTGCAACAACAATGTGTGTGCCTATTTGCACATTTGAATTTCAACATAGTACATCTTTTTGTGATTAAGAAAAATTGTACAGCTTAGATTCAAAACCCATTTATGTCTGCAACAAAGTTATCTTTTACCATGATTCTAAATTGCAATGGTTTTTGTCTTTGTCATTGTAGGCCTATTTTTACCACTAATACAAATGATATGATTACAAATTTTGTTTGATGATACTGTAAAAACGTGTATCAGACAATTCATGCCTTTTAGTACCACTAGGATTGCTTAAGTGAGGCGATGATGATTGAATCTATTAATTTTCATTATTCTGCCTCATGTTTTGTTGTCAATTATATTTTCCTTTTTCTCAGTACAGGACACAATTGGAAATGGCAAAGCTGGAACAAAATTACAGTGCTTAAATAGTGCAGCTAGTGCATTGAGGGGTGGTAAAAGTGTTTTCATTGATCGCTGTAATATAGACCGAGAACAACGTGCCGAATTTTTTAAGCTTGGTGGGCCCCAAGTGGATTTTCATGCTGTGGTTCTTGATATTCCCAGTCAACTATGTATATCTCGGTCAGTAAAACGCACTGGGCATGAAGGAAATTTGCAAGGTGGAAAAGCTGCAGCAGTAGTGAACCGAATGCTACAGAAGAAAGAATTACCTAAACTAGATGAAGGGTTCTCCAGAATCACATTTTGTAGGACCGAAGATGATGTTAAAGTTGCTATGGACACATACAGTGCTCTTGGTCCATTGGATAATCTTCCTTCTGGATGTTTTGGGCAGAAAAGCCCGGATGCCAAAAAACAACTTGGTATAATGAAGTTCCTAAAGAAAGTAGAGGTTCCTAATGATAGAGTTACTGACACCAATAGCTGTATGGATTCTGGTTCTACAAATGAGATTAAGAAACAGGAACCTTGTTTCAGGGAACCTGAGAAGATGACTTCTATCGTGAATAATGCTGGGAAGGAAGTAAAGGAAGATGGTAATTTAGCAGAGGGATTTTCAGGTGGTACTGTTCCTTTGTGTGATGTTCCTACTTTGGCATTTCCATCTATTTCAACCTCAGATTTTCAATTCAACCACGAGAAGGCATCTGATATAATTGTTGAAAAAGTCGATGAATTCTTGAAAATGATTGGAACTGTCAGATTGGTTTTGGTAGATTTGACTCATGGGTCCAAAATTTTGTCTTTGGTTAAGGCTAAAGCTGCAAAGAAAATGATTGACCCTAACAGATTCTTCACATTCGTGGGAGATATAACTCAACTTTATACAGGAGGAAGCTTGTGCTGTAACATAATTGCGAATGCTGCCAACTGGTAAGTTTTTACGAAGTTTTATTTTACTTTTCATGTATAGCATTCAGAAATGTAATTCTGGTTAACAGATATCTCAAAGTCTGTTTGGTAATGTTTTAGAAAGCAGTTTTTTTGTTGTCGGCAATAGAAACCATGAAATTGTGCTTGGTAAGTGTTGACCAAAAATTGTACTTTTTTATTGAACACAATTTCACTCATTTGTGAGGGTTTTTATTTTATGGGGTGCGGACCTACGCAAGATCGTTGATCCTTAATTACATCCTAAGCTATAGAACAACCCTTTGATTCTAATTCTCAAAGTCTACTAATGGAAATTGGGTTGGTTTGATTTTTTATTGCGACTGAACTCGATTTTGAATTTTTTCCGAGCTACTTACATACCCAATTTTGGGATCAAGTCAATATATAGTTCAGTTGATTGTTTTGGATTTGAATTTGGTTTGGGTCACAAAGATCTGGCTTAGGTTTGATTTGATTGTAAAGGAAAACGGTTTGATTTGGTATGAATGAATTTTGGTTGTTTGGACCATGAAGATCTGACTTGGTTTTGGTTTGATTTGGAACGGTTTGACTTTGGTTTATTTGGAAGTATAGGTTATATGGGAACCGGTTTGGACTGGTTTAGTTGTTTGGTTTTTGCAAGGCTTGGTTTGGTTTGTCTTAATGCCATGACTCATACAATTTTAGTTTTAAAACAATTTCTGTTCAATTTAGTTTTAGGACAATTTCAGTCCAATTTAATTTTAGGACATTTCCGGTCCAATTTAGATTTAGTACAATTCCGGTCCAATTTAGTTTTAGGACAATTCCGGTCCAATTTGGTTTTAGGATAATTTCGATCCAATTTGGAATGCTTTGGTTTAATATGGGGGACTTTGATTTGATTTGAAAAGATTTTTGGTTCAATTGGAACTCTTTTAGTCCAATTCAGAATGTTTGGGTTGGATTTGGAAAGGTTTGTTTCAATTTCAAAGGGGATTGACCCAATTTAGGACACTTTGAACCACTTTTAATAAAGGAAAGAGGGTTATTTTATTTTTCCACCAATGTTTTGGGTGCAATTTAGGTGGATTTGGGTTTTATAAGGCTTTAGGGATTTTTGGGATTTTTCTAGATTTTTCTGGAGCTTGAAAATGGGTTAAAACCCAAGATTTTATCAACCCGAGCCATATGGGGCGGGGCAGAATGGCCCAGACCCGCAGCTCCCATCGGAGTGGGCCAGACGTGGATTGGCGCCTACACGCAAGCAAGACTTGATTGGCCCACAGGCCTACTTCTGGCCCCAGTGCACTTTTTTTTACTTCTTTTTTTTTATGGGTTGGAGCCATTTTGGGCCAGACAGGAGGGGCGCGCGCATGCGCCTGTGCGTGGCCCACGCGCGGCAAGCTCGACTAGGCGCAGTCCATCGCGCTCCAGGCATGCCCCAGTCGGCCCTTTTCCCCCGAAACTGCTGCCAACAACCAATCCTGCCTGGAAATTCACTGGAAAACCGCCAAACTCCTCGGAAAATCGTGCTAAGCGTTGCCATGGTGCCTTAGGTGTTCCCAAACGAGACGAACTCACTAGGAATTTGCACCAAAGCACTATCATGGTGCCTTAGACACGTCTTTGCCTTTTTGTTTCACTTCTGGAAGATTTCTAATATGTTGTACAAGTTCCTTTATCTCTGAAACTCTTTTTCCAGGGAGATAGGATGCCATCTGAATTGATCAACATCCCCCCCTTTTTTTTTCTTTAGGCCATCATCTTGTCTATGACGACTTGTTGAGTTGATTTGTTGGACGAAGCACTTCAGGAATCTGGAACCCCGAGAAATAGAGATGAGATGGGTCCTCGAACAACCAGGGGATCTTTATCTCATCAACTCTTTAGGGACTCTGATGTAAGGATTTGGAGAGATTTTAGGGAAGAAACAGGGAAAATACTATGCATATCTTACCGTAGAATCTCTTTGAATCTTTATTTTCCTTCTTTCTCCATCTCCTTGAATCTCTATCTATTCGTCAATTCCTTTTGCAATTCTCCGTCCGTCTTCGTCCAAAATCCCTTCATCCCAATCTACTTCCCCTTTTATAGAAGTGGGGTGGTTATTGAACCACCCCTCAAACATTTGTGGGAATGTGAGTACATGTGTGTGTGTGGGAAGTTGCAACTTCCCACACATCCACGTTTCCTTTTTTTTTTTTAAATGACGTGTCAATATTGGTAAAAATTCACACGTCATTTAGTAAGGTTAACTTTCATATTGATTTTTGGGGAAAAAAAGGGTTTCCAACAAGAAATGTTTTAGAAGCTGAAAATCTCAGCCTTTGAAAACAGCAAATTAGTTTTCCAGTTTTTAGATGGTATTTTCATAGTTTCTGTTTTTTTTTTTTTTTTTTTTTGATGAATTATTTTCATAATTTCTTGTTTGGTTAATTTATTTACTTAAGGATCTTTTGCCACCATCACCACCACCATTACCATTATTTCAAACAGTTTTTTAGTCATGATCATTAAACTTGTGAAATGCATGTTTATTGATTTTTAAAAATTATAATTGAATTTTACTAATTGTTACCAAATGGATTTTCTCTTTACCTGTTTTCAAAATCACAAAAATGATTTAAAATTTTTTTGGTTTTTTAGATTGTTATTAAAAATAAAAAATAAAAAGCTTCCACAAGGCCCCTAGAAATTTACCTGTTTCTTTTTTAGTTATCACCTCTAATTAGTGTTTGAGAGAAGATAATGTATTGACAGTTTGAAAAGATGGATTGATGCCTTTATCACTCATGTATATCTATACAGGGTTCTGTTCTAAATGTTTTTATTGCTGCTGACAATGTTCCCCGCCTGGATGTGCTGTTTCTTAACTATAAAAGTGGGAAAGGATACAGTTGTTGATGGCTGCAGATAATTCTTTTGAAAATGCTAGGTTGTGTCTATGTCCCTATCTGTGTCTTTTTTACCACTCATCATTAAATGACCTGAAAACCTCTCAAAAGGGTAAAATCACGTTAACCTGGACCTTAGGTGTATATACTAAGAACTTTGGAGAAATTGACTAGTTTCAGGTGTTATATAGTCTGATACTAATCCTTGCCTTGGACCATTTGGTAACCAGGCTGTTCTGATAGTTCAGAGTTCTCTGCCTTCACTATGAGTTTGCCTGAGTTTGCCTACCTCTGACTCAAGTATACCCAAGTAATGATGTTTGGTTGTTTTCCTACTCACACAATATTGAAACTCATATTTTTTTATTGCACCACTGCTATCTGTTTGTGAAAATGAAAGCAAAAGGAGCATATATTTAGTTCTTTAATTTCAATATGTCCATGCAGGCGACTGAAACCTGGAGGTGGAGGAGTGAATGCAGCTATATTCAATGCTGCAGGTCCATTACTGGAAATTGCAACCAAGGAGCGAGCTGGATCTCTTAGTCCTGGGAAAGCTGTCGTCATCCCTCTTCCTTCAAAATCTCCATTGTATAAAAGAGAGGGAGTAACTCATGTCATACACGTTCTTGGACCTAATATGAATCCAAACAGACCAAACTTTCTCGGTAATGACTACATTAAAGGATGCAACATTCTTCGTGAGGCTTACTCATCTCTTTTTGAAGGTTTTGCTTCTATTGCAACAATACAATCAACAGTACAAAAGGGATACAACCAAGTTTGTGGGTCAAGGTCTTCAGAGTTGCAAGATCTCTCTGAGAAAAACGTATTAAATCATTTTTCAAATAGCAATCAGAATTTCAAGAGAAAGGATGGTTGTGATTCTGAGAAAAGCAAAAGATGCAAGGAATCATATGAACAACATGGATCTGGTGCCACTGATTTAATAGGGGAGAAAGCATATTGGAAGACTAAGGAGCTTGATGGCGGTGCAACCAAGGCTTGGAGTTCTTGGGCTCAAGCTCTTTACCATATAGCCATGCATCCAGAAAAGCATATGAATGATGTGATGGAGATATCAGATGATGTTGTTGTGTTGAATGATCTTTACCCTAAGGTAATCAGGCATGAAGTTCAATATTGAATTTGTTGAATTAAACGAACTTAAAATCCATTACTCTTTATAGGCCAAGAGGCACCTACTGGTGTTAGCTCGGATGGGAGGTCTAGATTGTCTGGCAGATGTAAGGAAGGAACATCTTCAGTTATTAAGAACGATGCATGCTGTTGGTCTTAAGTGGGCTGGGAATTTCTTGTCTGATGATGCCTCATTGATCTTCCGCCTTGGATACCATTTGGTATGATGTACTGTTCCTCATTTTTCCTTTTGTTTGTCTGAGAAGGACCTTTAGGAACCCTTCTAGGATCTATTTCACACCCTCAGAAGGGTTCCTAAGCACTAATAAATATACATGTAGTAAGTTTTCAGTGAATTTGTGCAAGAGTCATGATGTCAGAAATATTCTTGATTGACTGGATCATTTTCAACTGCTTGATTTTCACTTATTGTTGGTACTACCACATTAACTTTCCACCTTCAAATGCAACATTTATGAAATAAGTTTGCAAAAAAACATTTGATCATACTGATTTTGTACTTAAAAAGGATGCTCCTGATCTAGACCCTAGACATCAAGTTTCTTGCATGCATCTTCCATGCCTCTACACAGATTGAAGGTTCATTTTTGTTAGACATTCACTCTGTGAATTTTCAGGTGCTAATATTATTGAATTTTTTAATGTTCTAAGCAAGTTAAGCCTTTGAAAATGACACCTCTCTTTTCCACTTGATAGGTTAATACTATCACAAAGATATATAATAAAAGGAAAATAATGACAAGAAGGAAGGTTTTTTTTCTTATGATAGTGAAAAAATGTCTAGTTCCCTGCTGACAAATGTTTTTCTGCTACTTGGAGGGATGATGTGGCCTAACTAGGCTGTCCAACCTCGGAACTCACTCTCCAGATTGACCTTTTCATTATACCTTTCATCCTCACAGGCTTTCATCAAGTCCAACCTTAGTATTTTATTGCTCCGTTTCAGAGGAAGTTAGGGCTGCAACTTTGGCTTGTGCTGAGAGTCTTCATGAAAGTGTGGGTGAGAAGAGTCTCGCTACCTCAGCTGAGACTTACCACAATGTTACCACTTAAATGCTCTTAAGAGGCTACCCATCACCATAACTAAATAATAAATCATTTCCACTGGGGAATACTCCAAGTGATGTTAAAATTGGTGCAGCATTCAATTATTGTGATTAGGTGTGTGTTTGTACATGTGCAGTACTCATAAATGGTCTTTGTTTCTGTTGTTTAGGTGAAGCCTATCTGTTTCTATGTTCTTGTAATTATGATAGCTTTTATATTTTATTAATATTAATTACTACATGTATTTAGCGTAGCAGTAAATTGGAATAAATTGAGATTATTAACATACGGTTTATGTCCTATTTGCAGGCACCATCCATGCGGCAACTGCACTTGCATGTTATCAGCCAGGATTTCAATTCAGTGCACTTGAAAAACAAGAAACACTGGAATTCTTTTAATTCTTATTTCTTCCGGGACTCTGTTGATGTAATTGAGGAAGTTGATAGAGATGGGAAGGCAACGTTAAATGATAATGACAGCCAGCTTTCAATGGAATTACGATGCCACCGATGTAGAAGTGCACATCCAAGTATACCCCGTCTCAAATCACATATCAGCAATTGTCGAGCTCCTTTCCCGGGCACTCTGCTCCAAAATGGCCGCCTCATTTTTCCACAAAACCGTGCTGGTAGGCCATGAGACAGGTATGTACAGGGCAAGATCCTTCGAAATTTTGTTGGTTTATTATGTACAGCGAGTCAAGAGTTTAGTGAAGGAATGCTTTTACTTGGTAGAAAATGAACCTTCGCTTCATTAGGATTGAAATGTAAATCTTCTCTGGCTGTGGTGATGGTACTGTAGAATTATACCAAGAGAAAAATCGTGGTAGTAATGTAGAGAAAGTTAAGGGATTTTTTGGATGCAGGAATGTACACACGGCAATCCATCTCGAGGGTGAACATTTCCAAAAGCATCTCCATATGCTTTTCATGACTGGAGAGAACAAAACTTTCAGACTTTTGACGACTCTGCTTGGAAAAATTGATGTCTGCAGGGTCCCCACACACATGTACTATTTACGGTAGCCAGCCGAAGTCTGTACATCCATCTTTTAGATTCGCCCCGTTTGAACCCAGTCGAAGAGGAGGAGCCTCTTTTTTTTTTCTTTTTTCTTTTTTTTTTTTTTAATACGAAGCCAGGCTAATCGATTTCATTAATGTGAATCAGAGATACATCCAGATCAATTACATCCCAACTAACTTGAAAAGCATCCAAAATATTACCATAACTGATAAAAAGGTAAACCACCATGGATGCCATACTCTAATGCTTACTTGCAACAGTTTTCATAACAAAGATTAGGCGAATGGACGAAGCCATCACTCCCAACGGTAGACCGTCGGAAAAGCCTAAAGAAGGGTCCGCAACTAGGCGGATTGATAATCCCTCGAAAGGGGGGGCCATCAGCTGTGGAAACCAGACGGCGAATGAGGTTATGCCGAGAACTCCGGCACAACCCCGAACAAAACACTGCTGTAAACAAGACAGGACTACAATACCAATAGTATCCTGCACCTTCAAACTATATACAGATAAACCTAAAAAACAATAACTAACACCAAACTTGGAGTTCTCTCGGACAATCCCGCAAAAAGGACAAGGGTGATTCCTGAGAGGTAACACTACCACAAAAAAGGTAAATGTTATAACCTTCATCTGAACTCTAGATTGAAACTTTGTTACAAACAGCAAGCCAAAAAACGGAGAAGCAGTAGAAGCAAGCTTCCTTTGGTTGACGCCGTTCATTTTGGGAAAAGTGGGGTTGGGGTAGAAGATCTCTAGGATCTTTACACATAACCAACACAACCACCAAATGAACCCGTTCAAACATGGGAACTTGCCTTCTTCATCATCCCCGCCATCTTCATCACTATCCTCGCTTTCGCCTGCCGGTAGTATCCCTACCGAAGAGCAAGCTGATGGAGGGAACAAACCCCTGCAAAAACCCTTGCGACCACCCTGCAGAAAATGTTCAAAGGAGCCTCTTGGTTTTCTTAAAGGCCCCCTAATAAAGCCGCCTTTGCGTCTTCGTATTTTCACAATAAGTTTCAAGTATATTCCGGTTCCTGTCAACATTCTTAAAATAAAATATATTTTCTACTTAGATGGATTCTCCAAATGCATTTCCTATTTTTCCATTTCGAAGTTACTCTATGTAAGCAGTCAAACATGTAAAATCATTAATCAAGCATTATCGGTCAATAAGAAGTGATTCCCTCTCCGGTCATACGTTCTTGAAAAGTGAATTTGTTGTGAACCTTATTCAATAAGAAAAAAGACACACTAAATGACGTTTAGATTCAGGACTAAACAAATTCTGAATTTTCCTGTGAACAGGTCGCAAATGACCAAAAGAAATCCCGACCAGTTTTCCGCGCTAGCAGGACTTGCGAGGGAACCAAACATGACCATACGAATGTACGAGTACGACTCAATAAAGCACGAATTTATTTATTCGCCTTAGGCTCGCAACATCATTTCCTCCTTGCATAACACTACTCAGGTTCTAAGAGAGATTGAATATACAAAATGCAGCAGAACAAGAAACAAAGTCAAGGAAGGAAGTCGCTAATACTCTTGGGCAACAGAGTATATCAGTTGATTCGTAGCTTTTGAACTAGGTTGACCAAGTTCTTTACTGAGGGTTTGGTGGGCGGCTATTTGCAGCAGAAACCCTGGAACCCCATTCAAGCAGTTCTTTGCTTGTATCGTCCTTGTGGACAATCACCTCTATGAAGCAAAGGCAGTCCTTCTTATTCCCTGTTGCCATCTCAATTGCTTCAATAAGATCCGCTTCACATTTAACCTGCAACAACGAAGGTCACCAATTGGTTACATTCTCAGACTTCGCCCGCTTAAGAAGAGTTTGAAACATCTACAAACACCACAAACTTTCATTAGGTTGCAACCCACCTTCTTCGTCCAGCAATTGCCTTCACCATTGTGAATTGCATCGATCAAGCCGGTGTAGTTCCAGTTCTTAATGACGTTGTATGGTCCATCATGGATCTCAACTTCTATGGTATACCAACCATTGTTTATCAGGAAGATAATGCTCTTCTGCCCACAACGCAGCATTGTGGATACATCTTGCGCAGTTACCTGCCACCCACAGATGAAATGAAATCGATCAACTTTGATCTGATTGCGTATAAACGATTACAGCCCACAAGAAAATAAGTTACGAACCAGTCTTTTACCTGGAAGCTCCCATCACCAATACAAGCAATCACTCGTCTGGCGGGTTCAGCCTGTGCATAACCAAGTGTGGCCCCAACTGACCACCCAATTGATCCATACTGCATCTGGAACTCATACCTGCAACACAGACATGGCATTCCTAGTTAAAACAGCAAACTTCCCCATTCACAGACAGTCATCAAATGCTGGATTTTCTCTCCCTTTTGCTTACCCGGATCCTTCTGGTAATTTCAATTTCTGGCAATTAAACCAGGAATCCCCTGTCTCGGAGATGACGGCGGTCTTACTTGTCAGCATCCCCTGTATGTGTTTGAATAGGATATTAACTCTCAAGGGCTCAAGGGGGTCACAAGGGGGAGGAACTCCCTCAGGGACGTAGATCCGATGGTAGTTCTCATAAGAAGTCGTGTTGCGTTTCACCCTCTTCGCAAGAGCCTTTAAGAAGTCCTTCATCAGAATGCAACCAAATGCAGGTCCATGTCCTATCACCACTCTCTCAGGTTGCACCATTATTGACTTCTCCCTCTTGAGAAGGAACGAATACCCAACCGAGCTGTAGTCATTGAAAACCGGACCAGCAAAGATATAAGCATCAGCGGATTCAACGATCTCTGCACAGAAGGCAGTGCTCACAGCACCCCAGTATGTACCAATGAAATGGGGGTGGTGCTCCGGCACCATTCCTTTCGCCGAGGGCATTACCGCCACGGCGTAACCACAAGCGTCGGCTAGCTCCACAAATGCCTCACTGGCCTTCGCCACGCGGAGCTTAGGCCCTGCCACCATGACAGGCTTCACTGCCTTATTCAAGAACTCTGCTGCTGCCTCCACAGCAGCTTCTAGACCGATATTGTTACTCGATCTGTGTTAAGAAAAATCCAATGAAGCCAACATCAATGTCAAGTTCTATGTACCAAATTTGTCACAAGTATGGACCCAAAAACAATAAGACTTCAACAGAAAAACAAGGACCTACTTGGGTGACAGGACGAAGGGAACCGGCTCTCGACTAAACGTAGAATGAGGTATGGCCGGCAAATTACAGCTGATGCTGATATAAACGGGCTTGCTTTCTTTCAAAGCTGTGGAGATCGCAGTGTCGACCAGTTCATGTGCATCCTCCAAGTTATTCACCTCCGCCTACCATCGACCAAAGAGACAACCATTAACAGAGACAGAAGTTGCTTAGATAATCAGGAGAATGGGAAATAAGGAATGAGTTATCAACCAAAGGAACAGTTAGAACAATACGGACCATGAACGTTAAAATTCCCTAGAACCCCCAGTAAAGATCACCATACAGTTGAAATAATTAAATCAATCGAAAAATTCGAATTACCTGATAGCAAGTAACATTCTGGAAGCACCGAAGCTCTTGGCTGAAATCGGGTAATCCGATGGTGTGATGGAGAATTCTGTTAGTTCCGTAATCGTTGGAATTCGGACCTCCAACAATACAAATGACGGGAAGATTCTCACTGTAAGCGCCAGCGATGGCGTTGATCACGCTAAGGCCACCCACGGTGAAGGTGACAACGCAAGCACCAACGCCGCGGGACCTAGCGTAGCCATCAGCAGCGTATCCGGCGTTGAGCTCGTTACAGCAGCCAACAAAGCTGAGGCCAGGCTCGGCGATGAGGTGGTCGAGGAGGGTTAGATTGAAATCCCCGGGAACGCCGAAGACATCAGAAACGCCGATCTCGACGAGTCGCCGAGCCAGGTGGCGACCGAGAGTAGCGTCCGGCGGTCCGATCACGACAGGGCTGACAGAATTTTGGATGGCAGAGACGGTGCCATTGTGGGGAAGGCAGCCGATGTCGTCGCACACCGGGCTGGATGCGTAGACGCTTCCGATCTGGGTATCCATCAAAAGAAACAACTTTGCGCAACAGAAAGCAGAAGAATAGGGTTCTGGAGTTGGAAACTTGGAATGAGAACGGAGAAGGTGAGGGTTTTGGGGGGTTTTCGATATGCAAATACACTAGAACACCTGCCAAGAAAGAAGGAACGAAAGGTGCATGAAAGACGGAGAAGAAGAAAGAATAACCAACTTTCAGTGAGAATGGCTTTGGTTTGTGAACAGAGAGCGAAGATCGCCAACGAAATTTATAGTTTGTTCAGAAATAGTTTTGTCAAACCGGGGGCGATTTCGGAGGCGCTTTTGGAAGGCCACATCTGATCTGAGGTCTGATTCATATGGTCTGCGTATCTTCTGCTCCTCGTAGAATTACTCACGTATGAGTAGGTTGCTCTGCAAACATGGACTCTAACGAAAAACGAAATCCTTCCCTAGAGCGACGAGTGGACCGAAGAGGCCGTACACGTCATTGTTTAGAGCTCTCTGTGTGGCCTCCGTGCGTTTAACGGATGCAAACGACACGAACACACTAGAAGTCAGCAGAAAAGAGGAGAAAGCTTTAATTTAATTTAATGCTTTTGGGAGGTGTAGACGTAGTTGTCATGAGAATGATCGGCTCACGATGCATTTGATCTGGTCATCGAGCCTTCATCGTCAATCTGGTCAAACATTATAGGATTGTGTGAGGTTTTGATGTCCGTTCGAGCACGTCATCCTTCTACGAGTCCATGACCGCCAAGGACAACTGGCTACAACGCTATGAAGTGGGAAACTCGTGTTGATCGTAGTAGAGAAGCGAGGCTTAACATGTGGCTAACCAATCATATCTGCGTGCATCAGAACACATTCAGAGGTCGCCCAGTATCTTAGTTTGTACTTTCCGTACCATAACATTTTCCTAGTTTGTAAGGCGGTTTAGGACGTATGTTTTCAATATTCTTTGTCTTGTGACTCTGGAAGCCAGCCATAATCGGTCTGGTCAGTGGCGGCTCCCTCGCATTAAAATAAATAAACGGACCGATAAAGAAAAGTAGGTTGGGCTGGTTGGCGCTTACAGGGAGGTGTCTTCTGCTGAACCTAATCCACTGGTTTGGATACCATAGGTGCACCTGGTTTTAGCACCCAAATCTGGTAAAGAAGATCAAATCAAACCTCGATTAAACAAATCTGTGAAGATCTGCAGCTCTTCGAAAGTAACCTAGAAAAGCCAGATTGCCTTACATGCGCACCAGAAATTATCTTCTAATAGGACAATTGATATGGTGGACTTGAGAGTCTCTAAAGCAATCTTGAGTCCACAGCAGATCACCTACAAGAAAAAGAGAACCCGATTTACCCCAAAATTTTTCTTACTTGCATCTCCAGATATGTTACAAAGCAAACAGGAATTCATTTGTGCAATTCATCAAATGCCTTCTACCCATACTCATAATTCCTTTCCTAGTACAAAATGAGATTGTGAAATTACATGGAACTGGAAATGGTCCTAGAAAATGCATACCAAAGCAGCAAGTTTCTGTATACATATTACATATGATGTTGGCTCATCATGCCAAGATATATTTTCAGCCATGCAACCCACCTAACTGGTAAAGTTTCCAACCTATTGATCCACTGAGATGAGAAAAGAACAATTACTTTTTGTTTCTGACTCAAACAAATTCCAAAACGATTTCTTCCATGTACTAATTCAAAGGTTTTATGAATAACACGTTTCTCAAATCCTCTTTGGAGTCTCAGTAGCTTTCTGGCTTGAATAGCTTCAGCATCCCTTGAGAACTTTCCGATGATTTTTTCAGCAAATGGCAAACTCGATTGTACACTAACACAAAGGTCTCATGAATAACTTAATGTTTCTCAAGTCCTCTTCGGATTCCTGGTAACTTTGCGGTTTGAACAGCTTCCACAGCCCAACCGGATGTCTGGTTTTAACTTCAGCATCCCTTGAGAACTTCCCAAAAATTTTTTCACACTCTGGATATGGTTTGACATAAAGATTATAGAATCTAAGCCTACTAGGCTTTATCAGACCCTTCAATCTCACATCAGTACCAAGCCCGCCTTTCATCTTTAGATACTCGATTACATTGAATCGGGAGACGATCTGTTTTTCAAAATTCACACCCAAATACTCCGGAACTTCGATCAGGGAATCGATACTAAACTGGATCCTATGTATTAAAAATTCGATTTTTTCCTCAATGTCTTTCAAATCATATATTAGTGCCCTTGGCTCTCTCTGCAACACTGTAAATGCATCTCTGCGGATCAACCCATATCTACACAAGCAATCAACTCTCAATTTTATGTTAAATCCAGCTCTCAGAGTCCCATCTCTCAGAATCTTCTCCTTAATAGCTTCCCTGCATCTTAAAGCCCTGATCAATTCCAAGCATCGAGAGAGCTCTCCTAATTCCATGCCAAGTATTCGAGGCTCTCTGATGATCTCCTCTATGACCTCATCGTCACTAAAACCCAAATCTTCAAACTCTCTTAAAAGAGGCTTCAGCCGATCTTCAACACCAAATCCCAAAATTCCCGGAAACAAAAAGACGATTCGATCAATTTGATTTCCTCGAATTCCAATTGAGCTCAAGAATCCAATCTTTCGATCAAGCGAGCTTTCATTCATCATGATTACTCTAGGGAATATCTCAAAAACCCTAGTCACAGTTTCATCGTTAAAACCAGCATCCTTTAAAACCCGTAAACACTGGTAGAGATCAGCAGGACATAACTGGAACTTTGCGGAGTACTCAATGACATTTTTAATTGACAACGGAGTAAACCGGGAAAACTCTAGTTTTGAAAAGCACATCTCCCATTTCTTCAGGAACCCTATTTCCAAAACACCAGGACAAGCACATAGAACGGATACAAGGGATCTCTGCGGCAGCTTGAAAGATAAAAGAGTGCTTAAAGACTGCTCCATATCCGATAAACTAAAAGTTAGCAGAAAACGATTCTTCTTCAGAAATTCATGGAGTTGAGATGCTGGAAATCCATACCTCTGTAGGAGATTCGAAACTGCAACCTGTTGCCTGTATTGAGACCCTTCAGCAAATTTAGGAGGCATTTCGATTGGGTGATCAGGTTTCGGTGTAAGAAATCTAACTTTTTTAGTCGGATAACCCAAGAGTTGGTGGGGTGTCATTGGGAATCGATGGAAAGTGAATCTGTTTATAAATCTGATCGTCATTGCGCTTTGAGCTTCTCAGACCATCAAACAAAACCACAAAAATACAGAATCGGCATGAGATTTTATGGTCACCGGGTTTTTCGATCGCCTTCCGTCAACAAGCAAAGTGAGTACCTGACCTAAAGTAGATGTTGGGTTAAATTGGTAGTGAAATGAGCTTTCTTTAGCCACTATACGACCTTGACATTCGGGTGGAATAATTCGATGAGCAAGCTTGGACTCGATGACCTGTGAACTGGATCAACTCATGAAGATTTTTAAGTGCAAACGATTGTCACTTCATAAAATCTGGGAACCCATCCATTCTCTCAGTTAGCCATTGTAGCCGAAGCTTGGGACCTCGTAACTGAACTGAAACCTTTGGTGTCCAACAAGGGCCTTCCCATATTTGGATTGAGGGTGATTTGCAAAACGTGAATGGACGTCTTTGGCAAATCGAAAAGACTCCTTTCCCCAATCCAATTGACACAAAAATGGAACGAAACTTTGCTGCAGTAGAGATATAGTAGCTAGTTTTGTATTCGATAATCATTTGTCATGAGTTCGGGCTCAGCCACACATCGGACCTGCTGTATGGTGACTACGGTCTCACCTCTTATGGCTAATTTGTCGATCCCAAGAACACCTCATGATTCAGTTTTATTTTATAAATATAGAAGTTGTTTAACTTAAGAATCAGAAAAAAGAAAAACAGATGATAGCGATACAATTCAATGAACTCGACACTAACGGTGTAGCACCGTTAATGCCCTGATAGCAACTAAATACAAAGATATCCTGAGAGATTATTACGAGTCATAAGATGAGGGGAACAAGATCCTTTGCCTTTTGCTAGAATGGCAAGTCGCCAATGAGGAAGATAACGACACAACTCTGCTCAGAACCACATGAAGGGATTGTTTGAGGGAGCTTAAGCAAGCCCCACCTTCGTTTTCTTCAGTACAAAGGATCAAAATGCTTATTACTCTACCGCCCAAGGTAGCCATGTCCGCCCTGACCGTCGTTAGCCTCAGGCCTTTGAGTGCTTGGATAATATCGCTCAGCAGCTCCGGCCGATCCTCGCAACAAACCGAAGCCTTGATGAAGAATCCATCTTTGTTCCTCTTAATGCTGGTGGCGTCTAGATTGGAGTCACTGTCCACCGTCACTTCATCAATTTCAGTTGGGATGGTGAGGACCTTCCCAATCTCAACTGCTTTTCTCTTTAGATCCTTGACTTGATCAACCACACTTCCTAACAAAGCAGCCTTGTCCATCTGAGTCACAAAGACTAATCTCAGACTTCAAACGAGGAGTTAGACTCAATCTCTTTCAGTCAACAATGGAAGCGTAACGAACACAGATGGGGAAGAGTGTTACCTTATCTGACCTGGGAATAAGTTTCCTAAGAGCTGCAAGTTGTGCATTGATTCTCTCTCTGCGCCGCTTCTCAGCCTGTCTATGACTCTTTGAAGCAATCGTGGCCTTATCTTCTGTGCTACCTTCGATAGACGTCGACGGCAAAGGAACCCCGTGAAAATTAAATGAATTGGGTTCATTAGACGGCAAGCATGGATGGTGAACGGAAGCTATGTTAAGTGGATCGTAGTGAACCCAGTCTGCCTTCTCAGGCCAACCAGGATAAAAGCGTTTCTCCATGAACAATTGACTATTGAATTCTGTTCTTCGTTTCCATCGACACTTTGATACGGCTTCCAGATGAAAAGCTGTGTCAAGATTACCTGACCTCACAAAAACAGCCGTTATTGATTAAAGCTATGGTGCGTGTGTGTGAGGTGATTGGTGCGACGTCTTGTAATTTTTGATTGGTAGGTTGAAAGAAAAATTTTCCGTGGCCTTATCCATGAGCATGAGTGATCTCAACCTGATTTTGGGATGGTCGAGGATGCAGTTTTAAACCTGAAACATATGGAATTATGCTGGAACAGTGATTTGGAGACTCATCTATCCAATTGTTGAGTAATACCCCACTTATAATCACCTCATAAAAACAATCTCCCACCCACCCCACCAACCAAACACAGTTAGTTTCCCTCTCCACTCCACCCCAACAATAAAAAGGGAGAGTAATATCAACTGAAATCGGGAAGCAAGCTCTGTGCAATTACTATTTGGGTGCAAGTGGAGCAAATCGCTTCCTGTGGATCCCTTATCTTGTGGAGAGGCCATGGCATCCTACTCTACCGTCCAAATACCACTCGTTCAGGCGAGTCACAGTGCCATAAATTGATGGTTCTTGGAAATTGTTGAAATTTAACGTGAGAGATCTCCAAGGCCACATACTAATCAGTACTTTGCTTTGTCCACATTCATTTACTCTTGTATTCGCATAGTGGGTTGCAGAACAAAACAAGAGCGGATCATTTACAATCCCCAATTTGTCAACTGGTAGACCGGGAAAGCCGCTCATCAAGAATCCGATTTAACAAGTGATGGAACCTTTAACAACTGATGCGACCATTGATCACCCACTCTCTTGGACACTTACCCCTCTACATTTTGTGGTTATTCAATTGATCCGCCACTCTTTCTGGGATTCTTATCCTTCTCCATTCTGTGGTGCTTACGATTTGCCTTTTTTTTTCTTTTTCTATTAGGATCGTCTTCTTTGTCTTCTTCTATCTGGGTTCCATCAATGCAGCTTTTGACACGCTTCCGTGCAACGAAAAGATAATGCGCACCATGATGTTTTACAATTTCAGCATCAGCATCCAAACTCAATGCTTCCCGTCGCTCTCACCCCAAATAGTCGAGTACTGCAGCTTATGTAGCCTTTGGTTTGATTTGAGTTGCCAGAGAGTTGGGTCGGAAATAATTCGTTAAAATCACGTTTTGCAAAGCAGATGCAGATGAAACGCAGGCAAGATTCATTGAATTCATCAGGAAGACGTGACGGAGCACAAGTTGTAATTAGGGATTACTCGCACAACCATCGATCTGCTACCCCACTATCTGGGCATGGATTTAATGTGATTTTCAATTTCAATTGTTGTGATTGTACAGCCCAATGATCAGGCAGTACAACGCAAAACTGTGGAAGAATCGGAGCTAGCCATGTGCTGAACTGTCAACTCTGCTTCTAATGGATAAAGAATCGATCAAAAAGAAGGCTTCAAATATAAAGAACCGAGAATGATCCAGCACATGTTGTCTCATGTCGAGAGATCAAAAGACTACCGTGAGAGTACCAGATTACTTTACAATAAAACCAACGGAATTCTTTTTTGATTTTGGGATAAATAACGGTAAATCAGAAAAAAGGTTCATCAGCCAGATGTTGTAAGCTGTTGATCAAATTTGCAGCTAAAAATCATCCCTCAAAATCTTAGCATGGGACCGTTGACAAACAATATAGCAGATTGATTAAGAAAAATGTAAACAGAAGAAATTCACCAAGCAGTCCCTGTAGTAGAATGGTACCTACCAGCAATGGTGAAAGACAGAATTATATTAAGAATCCTTGGTTGACTACAAACTCTTAGCCCTTCATTGGTATACAAAAAACTGAGAGGAAAGACGATATCATATTTGGAAGCAGCTCATATAGATCCAGGATCGATAAATAGACCATATATACTGAAAACACAATCTCAAATGAATTTGGGTGTAATTCTCTCTGGCATTGCTATAGATCTTTAAAGTGGAGGATATTACAGTGTCAAGTCTGTTTAACAATTTTCACTTATTTTAAATATGATAAACAACCAAAGCTCTAACCTATTTCGGAAGTCTGAATTAATTCCACTTGATGCCAGGCTATGTAACTGATGATCAGGGAAGAGGTAAATGAACAAGATAATTATTAACATAACATCTGGACAGCTTTTGATACTACAAAGAAGTTCCTAAATGAACAAGACTGATGGCCGCCAGAATCAAATCTACTCTTTAAGTCTATAGCTAGAAACGTGGGAGAGTGCATCCAGGTGTCTTAAAAGGACTTTCCAGTTTTGTTTGTGATTATTCTGTGGCAGGTTTAGGACCTGCACCCATCTTTGTATATTCTTTACTTCTCCGAATCTAATATAATCCTCATCACTTATCCAAGAAAAAAAAATGATGCAAGTTGTATGATCCACAACCACTAGAGGAAAACCAAAAAGGACCAAGATGAAGTTGAGAAGAAAATATTTAAAAGCATGTGATATAATTGAAAACATGATTTTCAACAGATTGGGATGATAGTACAAGCTTTGCATTTTGAACCCCTATTCGTTGGGTAAAGACAAGTAATTATGGTTTATAATATATAGACTGGAAATTCTCATTCATGGTATTTCAAGGCTGAACAAATTGGATAGGATATCATAAACTCAATTACTCCCAGAACATATCCTGAAATTTTGTTCATGGAACCAAAGAAGTGGTATCAATAACATTTTAGCAGTACTAGTAGGTGGTGATAGCAAAAGTAAGTCTTTAAGGAACTGTTTGATAACATCAAAATAATTAAAATAACAGTCACACTAATGGCAGAACAATAACTTTGCTGTCAAGTTCGAGAAGCTACTATCATTCACCATATTGATTTCAATCCATGTGGTCTATTGAAGTGAAGGAAACAGTAGAAACTGGAACATGTTGACATACGATTTTTAGCTGGGAAAATATTTTTATATTCTAGTGTACTTAATCTTCTGCATCCCATTCCCCCTCCACTCCAACCCTCCCTCCCGCGAAGAAAAATAAAACCCAATTTAAAAAAAAAATTGGAAAACAAAATAAAATAAGACAGTAAAACTAATAATAAGAGCTAGGAAATTTTACTTCAATGCAAAATTACATTTATAGAACAGAGTTGCTAATGTACCTGGATACAGTTTCCCCAAGCCTCCACACATCAGTTTATGAGGAAACATCTCACCAGCCTCAGTACTCATTAAAATGAATGGCACCAGCTTTCCATACAACATAAGTTGTTCCAAACATGATTGTACTGATGAAAACAAATGAGAAGAGAATGACGAGAAGATCAGCACCACCAGGAAAATCAAATGTCAGGCCTTGCTTTGGCATTCCCCGTTTGCTGTCATCAAACAAATTTGTAGGAGCTTCCGGGAGGCCAGATCTTTTCTTCCCCCGATCACTTTCTCTCAGAGCATCCAAAACTCTGCTTCCTAATTGTGATTTAGAGGGCTTTGATTCTGTGTATCGGTTAAGAACACGGGCTGCCCTAAGTTTCTCTCTTGCTGTCAACACAGACTTCTTTGGCATAGATTGCACATTTGGAGAGGATAAAGGTTCCTGTTTCACATTGGAAGAAACCCATAACCTGTCTGAAGTCTCCAGTGTTTGAGACCCAGAGTCATCATTAGCACTAGTTTGGGGCCGTTTATTTTCTAATGGAGAATTCAGGGACGGAGAATTTACTGCTGACAACCGATCATCAGCAGGGGCTCCTTCAACATTTCCGAAATCCTTATCACTTGTTTCAGCAGCAATCCGATTACTGTCAGCAGCAGAGAGATGCAAAGCCCATCCATGGTGTTTTAAATGCCTCCTTGATCCAAACAATAACCCAGAGGGATCTATGACATCGTTAGTCTTCAGTCCAAAGTCCCCGATGTAAGATCTTGATGTATAATTGAGTTTTCCTTGAAACTATCATATTGAATGTTATAAAAGAAATCAGCAGACAGCAAGAAATTAAATTATTCAATCAAATCATAAGATCAAAACAGAAGCTACCACATGAGAAACACCAAATGACAGAACTCATTCATCTAAATCAAACAGCAGACTCTTACAAAAGGTTCTTGATACATAGGGGAAGGAGAACTAGGGCACCGATAGGTGCTTTCAAACTTATGAAGTCTGCATGTACTGAATTCTTCAATCATGTCAACAAATTTAACTGTGATAGAAACTATTGCAATGAAGCTTCCTTTATTTTTCCTTTTTTTTTTCTACTTTTGTGAATGGTAACGAGAAGAATTATATTAAAATGAGAAGTAAAGGAGGAAAGTGCAAGTAATATATCAGGTAGTAAAACCAGAAACACCCAGCGGAGTAGGAAACACTCCTATATCATTGAATATCCAACGAACCATACAACAGAAACCCCAAACAGCACCACCAACCCACTACAGGTCCTCCATCTGTGGAATATGAAATCCTTGGCCATCTTATCAGCCATCGTGCTAGCCATTCTAGGCACCTGGTTGAATGATGTGTTCAACTCAAGTGCACAATTTCCACCTGCACACTCCTAAATCCTTCTCTACATGCCTCCCTCAAGCCTATGAAAAGGGCTAACAACTCAGCACGGATGTAATTCCCCAAAGCAATTGGGTCAAAATATGCATGAACAACTCTACCTCGATGGTTTCTGAACATCCACCCACACTTGATACACCTGGGTTGCCAAAAGAACATTTATCAAAGTTTACTGCTACCTTCAGCTGGTGGTCCACATTGCACCCTAACCAGATCTGCCATTGGTAAAGAGAAGCAGACCTCTTTACAGTTGCTCACTAAATCAGCGACTAAAAAGCCTCTAAACTCCTCATAGCCAGTTACCCAAAAAGCTATTGTTGCCATTATGTTTTCAAAAACCACCCCAATAGAATTTTTTTTATCCTCCGTAGATTTGCCACTGAAGAGAAACTTCCTCTTCCCTCAATCTAAGTTCTCCATTGGTTCAGTTTTAAATTTCAAGATGCTTAATTATAATTTATGCATCAGATAGAACAAAGACAAAAGGAGATTCTCAAAGCGTAAGGCACGAAATTCATATAAGCCTCACCTTCGAGGGCATCAATATAAAAGATTAAAGCATATAATATTATGCAGCAGGGCATTAGCCTTGACATGAAGGCATAAGCCTCATATGCTTTTCAGCTCACCAAAATATTGAATGACCAAACAAACCCATAATCAGTGTAGCCCAAAGCTAGAATCTGAAACTTTATCTGATATACCCAAGGACCCATATTAAAGGCTGATGCATTACTGAAGCATTTCCACGAACTCCACCCTTGCTATCTCCTCTAACCACGTATCTCAATACGACGGGAGATAAATGAGATTTAAAAATTCAGAAAATAACTTTTAGAAGCATTGCCATTATTCTAAAGGCGGATCAAAAAAGGATATGAAATAAAATTTCCATTATAATCGATTAAATCTTTTTAGGCAAAGACAAACGTATTAGACGTTAGCAACATCTATGATCAAGCAGAAGTACCAGGACTAAAATATTGACTTTAAAAGCATCGGCGCCTCAGAAAAGGGAGTTGAAAACATCTACTAAAACAGAAATGCCAAAAAGGTCCAGATAAATTATTTGTCCATTGTATTATACACTAGCAACCAGGATACTCTTTTGTTTATCTCCTTGTTTTACTTATTTTTTCCGTTATTACCGATAAGAAGAAGAACCATCCCACTTATTTTTAACCGTCAAAAACGGAAAATCAATTCGTAGAACAAATATGTCAAAGCAACCATGCATCAAGATTACAAACGAACCAGGTCAAGAACAAACTATCAGATAAAATTCAAATATTATATTTTCCATAGAGTGGAAGAAATCTCATCCAGGAAAACGATCCGTGTTAAAATGAAAAATCTCAACAAAGAATATCTGCGAGAGTGAATATCTTCAAAGAAATGAAAACCAAATAAATTTAACGATCAGAAAATACCATTGAATTGAAGCACGATACTGAATTTATTGACAGAGCCATCATTCGTTCATATAATAACCAGCCAATAGACACTCGTGAAAGGAGAAACGGAGAGATGGGGTTTCTTCAGTTTCGTGCCCGTGTGACCGCTCAAGGATACCTTGATATGAAAGGCTAAGTTCTGACAACGAAGTCGAAAAATCATAATTTATCCTCCATCTGGGCCGTCTATTTCCATGGATGCCCCGTTTCAACGGAGGGCCCACATCCCATCCGGTAGTTTCATCGCACCATATTCTCGCTCTAGAGGACTTTTTTTTTGTTTTTTTTTTTTTGGCAGGGCAGAACTCGCTCTAGAGGACATGCATTCAACCAAAAGTGATCAATTATTTATAACCTGGCTCTCTCTAAAGTAAAAAAAAAAAAGCACAATTCCAAAGTCGTTATCTAACAACACGAACCGACAATGATGGATAGATTAAATGCTAAAATTTATCAACAAGTACTAATAGGTCTAGAAAGTTTGAACATATGGCTAACTAGGGAGAGTTTTTTTTTTGGTAAAGGTATAATATTAGCAACAAATAAACAATTAACAGTTTACAAAACGATGCTGAGCAGGATAAAGTTGCAGCTTCTACCAAGATAAATGAAAGTTACGACTCTATGATAACTCAAGTGAACACAGTTCACATCTGTAAGAATTTTAATCGCATGTCAATGACAATCCTTTGATCAGGGGCAAGGATTTCATTTTCTCTTTGCCCCCTGTACATGGTTACCTCCATTACTAGACTACTGAATCCACACTCCTCCATTTACACAATAAAACTGATGTGGAAACACTAGATTGTAAAGAATTCCACCACACGACTTCCGCAAAATTTGCAGATCAGCATCAATTCGGACTTCTCCTCGTATATGTACAAAAAATTCTGGGACCTGGTAATCCATCTTCCTGCCATTTGGTCCCTCACTTGAGGACGGGTTTCTGTCGTACCTTGTTGAATTTTATGTCCCCATTGAGAACCGAGCTTATAAATTTCTCAGCTTCCTCCAAAGTTATTTCATCAAGTAATACTGCAAACTTCTGTGTCTTAGGCTTGTAAGCCACCAAAATTTTATCCATTGACTTGAACCCCCACTTATCAAAGGAGTTGAGGAAAACAGATTGCCTCATAGCATCCAACAAACTGTAAGAGATAGAAGGCCCAGAGCAGAAGGCCTGGTTCTGCCGCCTAGATAGTGATTTCTGAGAAACCTGAAGTCAAAAAAGATCCATACCATGTGAAATCAGTCCTTAGATCAAACTCATTGGACAAAGAAAATTAAAAATAAGTGCCACTCTATTTGTCTTGAATAATACTTTTCAGAAGAATCAGAACAACAATAACAGCAATAACAAAATGCTTCATCTCAACTAGGAACAAAGGTTTCAGAAATAAATTTTATTCATGATGGTCTCCAATAATTCTTATTGCACCACTTATTGAGCCTTTTGTTCTGAAACACGTAGGCATTCAAATGGAGAGTCATATAACGGAAAATCAAATATAATACCAAAAAGAATATTTACCATCTAACATTTAAATTTTCCAACCAGATATTTTAACTTTTGCAAACTTTTAGCACTAAAGTAAAGATTGCCAAAAGCGTAGAAATACATTTATAACCAAAGGGTGTCACAATTACCAAATGGTATTAGAACAACACCATCTAAATAATAAACATTCAAGATGTTGCACTCCATCGAGAAAATAACTTATTTCAAAGAAGAATCTACTCACAGTGGTTAAAATGGATTCTAGCTTCTCCCTTGCTTTGGAAGATCTGAAAGCACCTATAACACAAACAGGAGTTGCCTCTCCGCAAAGAGTATCTAAGTTCACCGCTGTGAGCATTGGTAGCTGCTTATCTTGTGATCCGGTTTGTGTTCTTTTACTTTGACTCGATGCTGGCTTCTTATTCTTTTTCTCAAAACCATCAAGAATGACACTTAAATCATGAATAGCAGACTTCATGTCCTTTACAACAATCCCTGCTTTCAAGATGTGCTTCTCCCCATCTGACAGCCAACCAACAACAGCAGGAAGTGCCTCAACTCCAAGATCATTCACCAACAAGTCAGAAGCATCACGAACCTACATAAATATGGAAACAGCATTCACTCTTTAGCTGGATTAAGAGATATGAAGGTAACCTATAAGTTGACCTGACTATAAAATGAACTAGGGTAGTAAATTAATGATTATAATGATCTCCACAAGATCAAAATGCCGCTAAGTCAATATCAATGCCCACTTATAGAATCAGGTTCAACATTGTATTTCTCCAAAGTGAAGAAAGTTCATGTTTAAGGATCCAGTGTTTCAAAAGAACCATGCAATGCAAAGGAAGGGCAAGTGGCCCCCAATAAGCCTAGCCAAATCGACTTAAATTCATCAGCCCTCAAAAAATAGACTACAACAAATAACAGGATAAGTTCAACGGCAACAAAACTAGCAATAATGCCCTATCTCAACTAGTTGGGTTTGACACCAACAATTCTGCTCAGCTATTCTGAACTGTCTCAATTATTCAATGACTTCTTTAGTTCAGCCTGGGCCCAGGGCTTAACTTACTTCTGTATCGTAGAAAGTGAAGCGGTTGCGATACAAGCCACTGAGAACACGCCAGATCACAGGTGTGTCTTTCTTTGTAGAGAGAAGTAGCACCCTGGGTAGGTTTTTCACAGTGCTAGATGAAAAATCAAAATGACGTAGTTCCATCCTTCTTGAAAACCTAGGCAAGTGGTCCTGGCAGAATGTTTTCACACTTTTTGCATCCCAATCACCAGTATATTCTACCAATGAGCCCTTGTCACTTGCTCTGTATGAATACACAAATAACCTGGGTGCTCTACGAGGGAACACTCCAAGATCCCTACAGAAAGGCTGCTCAGTTTCACAATTTATGCTACCAACCTGTCAGAAAGAAAGATGTAGTAATCAAAACATCAAATCTGGCGCTAACTTTTAGAGAATTGAAATATATATGTATATACACACAAAAATACCTTCAAGGCTCCCTGTAATGAGATTCCAACCTCCTCTATGATGGATTCATAATAGTTGTTTCCCTTCAACGTGGGTGCGTATGATAATAAAAGCCAAGTCATTCCTTTATCTGTAATTTCTTTCTTAAAAACCTTTGAATCAACAATCTGGAAGCTCTTCGGAGAGCTTCTAGACCCCGATCGCGACCCAGTTGAACCACCAAAACTACCAAATTGGCTTCCACCTTTCATATGATTCCCAAAAAAGTTGGAGAAGATATCATCAAAACCAAAATTGAATGAACTCTGACTCGAACTGGGATCACCAAAGGAGAATGAGAATGACTCAGAATTTCCCTGGCCACTCGTCCTTTGCCAGTCGTCGGGTCTAAAAGTAAAGTGATTCTGTCCCTGGCCACCACTGGTGAAATATGTATATCCACCATGATCCCCAGGACCATCAGCATTAAATCTAGGGCTGCCCTTATCATCACCATAAAGATCATAATTCTTCCTCTTCTCTTCATCGGATAGAAGCTCGTATGCTGAAAACAAAGTAACGGTTTACTATAACTAATTCAAGGCATGTGAACAACTATACGTAATAAAAGCTACATAGTAAAAGTGAATATAATAGCCGCACTTTTATTGGTGCATCTAACAATTTATGACATTGCACATTAGTTCCGTATCTTAGACTTTGTAGAACTCAAAAATTAAGTTAAACTGACTGTTAGAACAGCTAATCAAAATAATTTTCTTCAATAATCAACCATTTATCATCCGAACAATCAGAATTTATAAACAATTAGAACATGAACTACGAGATGGCCCACCATCTAGATGACCTAGCCATTTTGAGTTGCTCAAGTTACGATGGTGAACTTAGTGCTCAAAAAGATGATGGACTTCTGATTAATGCAAATGCACGGCAGTAGATGAAGTTGCACATGAAAAACATTCCAATCTCCATGGAAAAGGACTACCATTCATACTACATGTAAAAAGAGTGTAAATAAGAGCTATGATAAATTAAATAAACCACAATACCATTATTTATCTCAGCAAACTTCTCTTGTGCACCCTTATTTTTATTCTTATCAGGGTGATATTGTAGAGAAAGCCTGCAAAAAAATAATGGAGCCAAACGGAAATATAAACTTATATCTCAGCAAAAGGTTGGTAGCATGAAATACAGAATGGAGGAAACATTTGTGATTTCAGATCATCATGGCAGGAAATGAGACATCTTAAACAAAACATACTTGTGGAAAGCTTTCTGAATTTCACGTTGGCTTGCATTTTGGTCAACCCCAAGAACCTGAAAAATAAAATATGGTCACTCAGAAAATTAAGAAGATCTAGGTTCATTAAAAAGTAACACAGAGAAATCAAAGGGCAGAAATGTTGCCATTTTTTCCATTTTTAAGTAATGAATGGCAAAGAAAATAATAACCACAATAATAATAATTATAATGATGATAATAATAATAGTAAAAGTTTTAAGATTGGGCCAGATAATTTGAGTTCTTCAGATGAACTCGCAAGGGACAAAAAAATTTCCACCGCTTTGGATATCTAAAATTCTTTTCAATGTCTATATACAGTTACTGATCAAACTCTCACAAACTTTTCTAAGCTATCAAATCCTGCATTATAGACTTCAGTTTTAGTAATAGAAAAAGGTTCATCTTAACAGACTGAGACTCATTCGTTGATGACAAATATATCTTCTGCCTATGGTGATAGATATACTATATAATTGCATAGCCCTGTCTCAGTAAATCCTGCATTATAGACTTCATTTTGAGTAATAGAAAAAGGTTCATCTTAACAGACTGAGACTCATTCGTTGATGACAAATATATCTTCTGCCTATGGTGATAGATATACTATATAATTGCATAGCCCTGTCTCATTAAATCAGCATCAAGCTGGTAAAAATATTACCTTTGCCTACTTTGATAGTAATTTCCCTTCTTTTTATTTCGGTCAATGACATATTTTGTATATTTCCATAATGTACCTTCACTTACTTTACAACAACCATTAAGTATCTGGGAAGTACCATATGCTTCAACCAAGGCTTTGGCAATTAGTTTGGGAACCAACCACGTAAGAGAGTTGGCTTGTTAATAACAGTTAGCAGTAACATATTGTTCCAAGTAAGTTTCACATTCCATGTAGCATCATTCCTACCAAGAAATAAATTATTTATACTTCAAATGCTTGTGATCTGAAAGTGCATAGGCCGTAGATAAACCACATTCGTTGCAATCAGCAAACAGATAGGGGTTACTGAAAATTTAAAACTTAATGATCACATTGAAAAAAAAAACATAGAATTAAAAAAGGGTTCAGTCACGGTGATAAGGGAATGCACAAGGATAAGTGTCAGACAGGAGATAATTCCAAATGAGTTTCCAAAAAGGAAAGCTGTTTGATCTTATTTTGCTAGTGAGATGTGATGCTTATAATGTGCTGTAATCTGTTCTTCGGATGTGTAATTTTTTATATTTTCCTTTCTCAGCAAAGTTCCGGCATGCATCCCTGATCCAATCGTTAAAACCAACCAATCCATGACTGCATAAAACCAAAACCGGGTTTCTAGCAGGTAACGCCCGATATCGGAAGGTTTAGCCATTTGAAGAAATGGAAGCCACTCGAATTGTGTGATTCTATACCAATTGGGCGTGTGTTAGAGGCCACTGCCTCTTATTGAATATGTCATGGACATGCATAATGTGATCCAAACATGAATCCTAAAGATGACAATGTCCAGTTCCCACGTCTAACATTGCGAAGACAGGATATTTCAGAGTTAGGGTTCACCAAAAAAGCCAACGAGCTATCAAATAAACAAGAGATATAGAGGTAAAGAAGCATGCATTGACAGTAAGGAAAAAGTACAAGAAAATAAGACAAATTACGAACAACTGTATACCTTATACGGATCCAACGTTTTTGCCTCTCGGAGAACGAAGAAAAGCGAAAAATAAAGCAGAAGTGTAAACGCCGGACGGATATTCATCTCGGATTAGGGTTTTATTTCTGATGTTTGATTTGACTCCGGGCAGACTCTGAAAGCTGGATTCGCCTGCGTCTTTTGTTTCGAGAGAAGAATGGCGGAAACGAAAGGCCAAATATATCGATCTCACGGGCTCCAGAGGCTTCGCGCGATAGCGTGGCGAATGTCTGCGCTTCCACGAATTTCGACCAATAGGATTTCTATTTCTATTAATCGGATTTGCGCACCGATTTTGGCCCTGTGACATACACATCTTCGGAGTTCGGACATTGCGGATCCTTGTTTTCGGTTATATCTCGTCTCGTGTTTTGATTGTTTTAAAGATCAATAAAATTGGGAAAATTTGAGTTAAAACCCTAGAGATTTAGCTAAGGTGCAAACAGACATGTCACATATAGTTTCATATCATTTATTACCCCTTAGACCTTAGGTCAAAAGGTTGCACATATGTCAATGGATTCCTTTCAGGCTGCGTTTAAAGAAAGCAATTTAAAGAAATGCTTTAATAAATCATAAGTTCAAATTAAGCATTTAATTAAGCAATCACAAACACAAACTAAATAGTTTTGCAAGCATCTAAACACCTCTCTGTATGTCTCTCAATAAATCTCGACTATAATGTGTAAATTCAATAATCTCTACTTACCCCTTGTTTGTCAACCTCTAGTTCCTTCTACAACAAGTTCAAGAACGACGCCTTGATCATGCTACCAAGAAGGAGAACCTCAACATTCTGTTGCCCAGAGCTATAAATCTAACCCACGCGGATTGCCCAAAGCCCATGCGAATTTGAGTTTTGATTGAATTCAAGTTCACATATATACATACAAAAATATATACGTATATATATACACACACATACACTCAAGTGAGTATGTTTATATGTATATATACCATTTTTTCTCCTTTTTTCACTATATGTGTGGTTATATAATCAACTATAAAAAATATAACTTTATTAGTATACAATGATAAAGTTGAGAACTTTTTTCCCAGTGCGTGTGCGTGCGTGCGGGCCTGTGCGCGTGCATGCGTGCGTGTGTGTTTGGGTTATAGCAGCTCAAGGGTAACTTTGGGATAGTAAATTTTAGATTGGACTAAGCCCAAAGTCATCAAAACCCAATCTAACTTACTTTTAAATCTCTAGTTGTAGGAATTCAAACACAAGGGCTACAATTCCCATATTACAACTCTACCCTAGGAGGGATACAGGATCCAAGTAGATCGGAGAGGGGTTGAGCCCTGACTTGTCTTTTTTCCCAAGAAACTCATATCCCACCAAGATTCTTGTGAAAAGAGATAATGTGCCTTAGGTTCGAGACGATATCCCATTATCCTTGCAAAAAAAAAATAAAATAAAAATAAAACAAAAATAAGATTAGAAAAGAATGTCTTTTGGTTTATCCTAGTTGACGCTATATTATAAGGATTTGGATCATCTATAGATGAACTTGTAAAATGAGTCTAACTGTAGCCAATGCTATGCAGCCACGTGGTTACGTCTAACAACGAAGGTGGTAGATAATTATTTTTCAAACATCGGGAGAATTAGGTTCTCCATTTGAAACCACGACAGTATCTATGCACCTTGCTCAAAGCTCCACGATATAGCCATAAATTCACTAACAAATTTATTATTTATTAAAAATAAAAGGCGCTGCATTTTTTTATTCATTTCATTCCTTTTTTTTTTAATATCGTTCTCAAACGGGCCTTTTGACTCGCAATGTTTGATCTAGGAAAAATTAAGAAACTATGATATAAAATTATTCTCATGTAGGAGTAAGTACACTTTCAACATGGCCTTTTCTAAAAAATAAAACAATTATATAATTTTGTAAATACTTGTATGTGTCAAACATTTATTAAAAATATATCCTAACAAATTATAAATTTTTTTTTGTCTCGAATAGTAAATAACTCTTTCCAAAAAAAATCTCTTAGCATTTTATAACGAATTTTATGCCATGAAAAAAATATAAATGTTTTTTTGTCATTTGGCTAGCTACACCAACAGCTGGTGGTATGGGGAAACAAGAATTTTTATGTTCTAAATTTGTTGGGGAAATTAAAAAGGAAGTTTGGGTCACTTATGCTATGTTTGAAGCCTTGGATTTTGGGAGAAAAGAAAAGAAAGCTAAAAAAGGAAAAGAAAAAAAAATGAAAAAACTAATTTTCTTTTCTTTTCCAATGTTTGAATGGGATAAAAAATGAGAAGACAAGAAAAATATATTTTAGTAAGATAATGGGTTGGGGTGGTAGTGGTTGGTGATGGAGGTGGCGTGCGACGGTGAGTGGTGGTGGTGGCAACTAGTGGTGGTCGACGGTGGGTGAGGGTGGTGGTGGTGCCTGATGGTTGTGGGCGGCGGTGGCGGCTAGTGGTGGAGGTGGTGGGTGGTTGTAGTGGTGGGAGGTGGAGGTAAACGGTGATTGTGGGTGATAGTGATGGGTGGGAGTGGTGGTAGATGGTGCAAGCGGTGGAGTGGGTGGGTAGTGTGAATAACGTTATAAACGGTGGTGATTTTTTTTTTCTTTCAAAATTCTTACATTTTTTGAAAGAAAATGTTTTACATTGGAGAGAAAATCTCATTTTCCTTCATTTAAATCAAACAAAAGAAAAGAAAATTCTCCCCAAATCCAGGGTTCTATACATAGCCTTAGTATATGTGCATTGTATTATACTATATCATAAATTGTTGGTCCCTAAACGATCGTGTTTCTAAGTTTTCTTGCATATGCTGGACTGGACAACACACTCTCCATGATTTGATTATTGTTGTAGACAGTCAAGGTTAGAGCTGTAAGTTTGGCCCGGACCGCCCCAAGCCCGCCCAACCCAGCCCGAATAACAGCCCGATTTAAGAAATAAGTTCGGGTTTGGGTTTGGGCTGGGCTCAATCTTGAGCCCGAAGTTGAGTTCGGGTTGGGCTCGGGTTCACAAGGTACAACCCGAAAAAACCCGAATAACCCGAAATATATATACCACTAAAACCCCCTCCTGCAAACCTCCATACGATTGTCTCCAGCAAACCTAAAAGTTTATTGTCTTCTCCTATATCTCTACCACGGAAGTTGGAATTACTCGCCCCTCTTAGTGACTTACTGTCCCTCTCTTCTATTATCAATACCTCACATCTCAAAGACAACCTAGCTAGACAAACCCCCAACAAAGGAGCTCGATCGGCAGGAGCTAGCAATACAGTTGCCATCGGCGTCGCTGTCAATACAATGGGGTACAGTTCCAGTAGCAAGGGATTTGCGATTGCTCACAAGCGATTTGCGATACAATTCCATCGCTCACAAGTCACAAGGGATTTGCGATTGCTATTTTTGTCAAATCGGGCATCTCTCTTTAAATTGGACATCTCATCTTTCCCCATTTGTTCACTGCTTTCAGGTACTGTTTAATTCCTCTCTTTTCTAGTACTCGATCTGGATGAGATCCATTAATGTGTGCTTGGGAGGATTTGTTTCTTTTCCTCGGCTATGCACCATATAATCTAAAATTATTTACCTCTTTGACTACAAAGTTAATTCAGATATTTCAATCCCCAATCTTTAACTGCTAGATGCAAAATTTCATTAAAAATTGATTTCCAATAAGGTAGCAAAAAAGAAAATCTTGTTACTTTAGTAGTATTTTATTTTATGTTATTTTTAACATCAATATATATCTCCTAAAATCTTGATTTATTGTTCTTGTTTGGTTATATTCAAATGAGTTATGTGTTTCTTACGTAATTTCGTGGTTCTAATATTTGAAACGTAGATTCTAACTTAGCCAAAAAAAAAAAAACGTAGATTCTGAAGTAATTGGAAGAGATAGGAAACATGAATATTAAGTCTATTTAAAATTACAAAAGTTGATTGATTTTGTAAAAGGTATTATTTTTAGATTAAGGTTTGAATACTTAAACAATGTGAAAATGCAATGAAACTAATTCTGGAATTTCAAATGGGGTAGGTCCTGTATGCAACATTGCAATTTTTGTGAAACAGTGATTGAGTGGGAAATGTAGGGATGCCTTGCTAATCAAGTTATCATTTTCTATCTATTGTTTCTTTGAGAGTAGAGGATGCCTTGTTAGGATTAATTCTGCTACTGTATTTGTTGTACTGTTGTTAATTCCATGTGTTATGATGGATGGTTGCATCAGATTGGAAGACATGTGAAACTCATAAATATCTTAGTGAATATTTTGTTCTAAGACTCTTTACACACATAAAAAGTTTGGTGGACTTATAGAGATCATTTTTTAACCTAATACACAAACAAATCAATGTATGCCAATAAAATTTATTATATATATAGAAATATTGTAGTCTTATATATGTGAATGTATCATTGTATCAAGTAGAAAAAAAAGTTTGGGTTGGCCCGAACCCAACCCGAACTCAAGAAATAATTTTAGGGTTGGGTTTGGGCTCAAAGAGTTTGGGTTAGGGCGGGCTGAGGAGAGTTTGGGTTCACCAATTTTAGTTAGGGTTGAGCCCGAACTCATTGAAACCCAACCCAGCCCGCCCTACTTACAGCTCTAGTCAAGGTAGATGACCCCCAATTACAACTTAATGCACAAATGTGCATTTTTTCAAACTCATTACCACTTTACATCATTTGCATGTTGCAGACGATACAATCATCATTCTCAATTAGAAGGACGTTATTCTATTTAGAATTTTTGGGAGTAATTAATAAAGAGGAACTCAAATTCATAATCATAAAGGTATAAAAAGTGATTGTATTTATTCTTCAAATTTTTATCAAGAAGGGAAAAGCTAAAGCTAAAATCAACAGGTTACTTACGGTTTAACCCTCGAGGTTCCAACAATCCCAGATGCTTGCTTTTAATTTTTAACCGAACGAAGTTGTTTGAAGTTTGAACGGACCATCTCGGCGACGGCATGGTCAATTTTATTCGCATAAGATAAAAAAGAGAAAAAGAGGGGTAAAAAATAGAAAAAGAAAAAAAATGCTTTACGACAGGGGAGGGGGCAATGTCGGCGACGGTGCAGTCTGTTTTATTCGCCAGAGAGCGAGACTGTGTTAAAAGCGCCCTCCACCCTTATTTTCCTTTTAAATTGCTTTCCACTCTTATTTTCCACTTCATAAGAAATCCTCACCAAAGGTTCTGGCCCCAATAACAGAATCCTTTTTCAATTTCCTTGAAATCCTCTCACCGAAACAGATCAATGCAGATGGAAAGTTGCTCTAATTCGCTTCGTCTTTAACATAAACATCGGTCTATATATTATAATTTCTTCAGTTCTATCTAATCCCGTCCGACAATCTATTTTGATTCGTGTGGTTGCTTATCTGCGGAGATAAAGTTGCTAACAGTATAGCCATGGCTCTATCAGCGTCTGATATTCCAACGATGTATTCTCTGCTTGCGAATTCGTTGAGCGCCGACGAAAGTGTGCGTAAACCGGCGGAGATGGCTCTATCTCAGTCCGAGAACAGGCCGGGGTTCTGTTCCTGCCTGATGGTAATCTCTCGTTTTTTTTTTTGTGTGTGTCTGGTAATTTTTAGGTTTTTATTTATTCGACTGGCCCTTGCAAATGCGTGATGGCCTTTATTCTTTTATTTAATTTATGCCGACAAACTACGTTTAGCTAATCAATACCGTGGATTTATCTCGCTGCTATCCTCCTTCACAATGCCACGCTTCAAATAGCGAATTAATCGATCTTTTTCTCCTTTGTTTTTTCGTGACGCAGGAAGTGATAACTTCAAAGGATTTGATTTCTCAGGTCGATATTCGTCTAATGGCTTCAGTGTATTTTAAGAACAGTGTTAATCGGTATTGGAGAAACAAGCGTGATTCATTGTAAGATTTATTTTGATGTCATACTACGTATATATTTAATTAAAATTAGGATTCATTGAAATGCTGTCTTGTTATTCATGTTTACTTTGTTATATATAGGTGCTTTATGCAAGCATTGACTTTAAATATATCATAACACATAAAGGATGGTTACTTGCTTGGTTGAAGATTGCTGGTTTGTTTGTTACATTTTGTTACCTAAATGTAGAGAAATTTATGGATATCCGATATTTGGTCACATCCCATAATCTTGGGATATTGTGTTTTTGCCCACATTTCATGCCGATAGGGTGAGGAAACTAAAAAATTGGAAACATTGATTGGGGAAAAGTTAATGAGGAAATTATTTGGATGCAATCGAATTTCGGCTAACGTGTGTGCTATTTAGAACTAAATAAAATAGCATGAATTGGTGGATGTACATTTGGTGAGCTAATTTAATTTCGTCAAATAACTAGCATTAGTGTTCCTTGAATAGTTTCTCTAAGTTGGGAGGGTAAATTGTAGTTTCGCAGTCTTTATTAATGGGTTAGGGCAAATCAATCTTCTATACAACTGGCACATTCAGTGTATTATTTTGCTGTAGTTAGTTTCAATTAATCCCTCACTGGGTTCAAGCATTGGTTTCACTTCTTTCTTTTGGTAGGTTTAGACAAAAAGGTAGTACTGATGAAGTATATTGAAGTTATTAAAGACATATATGCTCGGGGTGGGGGGTGGCGCACTAACTAGGCTAATAGCATTAGGTAGCTAGATAAGTGAGTTTCTAGCAATGTTAATTTTACACCAAGGACTGGCTATGAGACCCTATCTATTTGCTCTAACAATGGGTGAATTAACCAACCATATCCAAGAAAAGGTGCTTTGGTTTACGTTATTTGCAGATTATCTAGTTTTAGTGGACCAAACTTGTGAGGGATTAATGCAAAATTGGAATTATGGAGAGATACTGTATAATCAAAAGGTCTTAAAATAATTGAAATTATAATAGAATATATGGGGTGTAAATTTAATATAAATATTGGTAAAGGTAAAGCAACGGTATAAAATTGAGGATCAAGAGATATCAACGTAGATGTTCCACATAGTTGTACAGTTGGAGGCTTAAATGTAGAGGTGCATTTAGGTTGTTATGTGATTGATGTGGCCCACTGAAACTAAAAGGAAAATTTTATAAGATAGTGCGAGTTTTGATGTATGGATTAATGCAAGGGAACAAAAAAAACATCATATGCACAATTGAGTGTTTTTGAGATATGGATGTTAAGATGGATGTATGAGAAGACAAGGAAAAGATAAGCTAACAAATTAACATATTTGAGAGTGGTTAGGGGTCACCCAAATAATTGATAAGATAATAGAGAGTAGGTTGAGATAGATTGGGTATGTAAAGTGAAGACTTAGGGAGGTAGCTGGGAGAAGGTTTAAGAGGCTCCTCATTTAAAGATCTAAGAGGACAAGGTAAAAATACCACGGATTGAGTCAGTTAGAAAGGATTTGAATACCCATAAATTGTTTGAAGATATGGTTTTTGATAGAATAAGATAAAGCAAAAGGATTCATTTTGCTAACCTCAGCTAGTTGGGAACTTGGGATAAGACATTTGGTGATTGATATAGTTTGTGTAGGATTATCTCACATCTGGCAGAGCTTCTAATTCTTATTCAGTTAGTTGAACTTCTTAGGACAAACATATATTTGTTTTGAGCTGGTTTGGGACTGAAGGTTTATTGGAAATTTTAGGACTTTTTGAATGGGGAAGTGGCGAGTTTGGATTTGGTTTGCATTAAAATGGGCTGAAGAATTGGCAAACTATCCTTAATGTATCTAGGTGTCACTTTGGGATAATTTACAAGGTTAATTCCATCTGGGATCCAAGCATAGAGAGAAAGCTGCTGACATAGATGAGTACAATCATTAGATACCTGTTCAAGGGGGTTGGAATAACACTTACTGAAAGAAATTCCACTACTATCTGATTTTTTTCTTGCCAATATCAAGGGTTTTAATCCTGTTGGGGAAAGAGGATTGAAAACCTTCATATGGATCTTTTATGGAGTGGTCTAAAAGTGAAAATAGATGTCATTTAATGAACTGCAAGCAGTATCAAACCCTACGGAGTAGGTGGTTATGCTTAAGTTTCGATGTTATGTTTATTAAGTTATTATAGGGAAAGTGGCTATGGAGGTTTAGCTACCAAAAGGACAGCCTATGGACAAGGTGACCAAATATAAGAGTTCTGCGGCAGATTGGCCAATTAATCTTTTTAGGGGTCCATTTGGGTGAGTACTTGAATGAAATTACTCACGTGAGTGACATGTTTAGGAGACATCTGGTTTTGTGTAGCAAGGCAGACAAAGATGATGTTCTGGGACAATGTTTGGTGTGAGCAAACATTGTATTGTTTCTCCCATCTGTATGTTTTTTTATTTTCTGCCAATCTCTCTTGGTGACATGTTGGTGGCATTTCATGATATTGCATATGTTTTAGACACTGATCTTTCCCACCTCCTCTTTCTGCTTACTAGCATGAATTTATTTCATTCATTGTTATCCTTCTTCAAATGTTGATGCCAGGCCAACCCATTATCAAAATTTGCTCAGATTTTCATTACAGCAACTTTTTTCTTATTCTTTGCTTTTTTTTTCTTTTTGGTTAGGGGAATAAGCAATGAGGAGAAGGTGCATTTGAGATGGAAACTGTTGTCACACTTGAGAGAAGAGAACAATCAGGTAGCACCGCAGTACTTCAAACCAAGCCTTATTTTATTTTTTCATCATCTTTTTCTACTAATTTTTGGTTAAATATGATAGCCCGAACTATGTTTTTACTGTGAAAATGTATTCACTTCGAACAATATATTGGCCATTTAAATCAAATCTTCATATTTCATGTCAAGAATTTTTTGCTTCCCTTACTTGATCAAACAAAGATTTTCATCATGCTTATTTTTATTTGAGGTCATTGGGTTTTAGAAACTACCTTTTTCCTCATACTTGGGTTTCTCCTCTGACCACTTGTCTTTTGTATGTTTGGATCCACACAGATAGCTCTTATGTTGGCTGTTCTCATATCAAAAATTGCTCGCATTGATTATCCAAAAGAATGGTACTATTTCATCTTTTTTAATAACTCCATTTTATATTCAATTGAGGAAAATTAGGGTATGATATCTAGCATTTTATTCCTCCAATTATTTTTACATGGCGAAGTGGCTGTAACCTTGTAAGTATCGATCCGATTGGAATTTCAAGGATGCAGTATTTCAGATGCTTAGGAAGTGGCATGTGTATTGTTTCTCATCCCCTTTACGGGAGGTTGGGGAGCCAGCAATGGGTATGATGAAGGTCAATTTTGGACGGGTGCTTCTTATATAGTTGGGACCCTTCGGGTATTGGAGGGGTATTTATAGACCATTTGGGAGTTGTTTCTACTATCTTTTGTGACCTAGTGGGCACTGGTGATTCTATTCAGGTAGAGCTGTTAGCCTTATTGACTGGGCTTACTGAGGCAAGTTGGGAGGGATCAAAATTTTGTGATAGATGGTGATGCAGTATCATAATTAGGTGGATGGCTAGTGATGACATTGGCTCTTAGAGGTTCTCTCACTATATTGGTATTGCTAGATCTTTGGTACATGACTCGTTCAGCAATGTGCCGAGAGAGGCTAATCATGCGGCAGATTGGTTAGCGAAATTGGGGACCTTAAAGGCTAAATTTTTTCTAGAGGGTTATCAGGAGAGTTTTATGTTGTGTTTGAGAAGTTTGTTTACACCATTTTGGACATATACTTTTGTTTCCTTCAGGAGTATAGACTGTTGTTTTCCGGGTTATAATTTTGGAATCTGTATATGTGAAGGGGATGGGTTGTCCAGAGTGGGCATCTCCTGCAATTGCATACTTGTCTTGTAATTTCCACCTTTGTCAATTTAATACATCTTTCATTATGACCTCTGATGGGTTTTGTAATGTTAGGGAGTTGAACAGTTTTTTTTGTGGCATTGGAGCAGTAATATAATTCTGTCTCTTTTTATGATGAGAAAGCTTAGATTCTGATGGCAACCTGAAGCCTCACCTTCACAACCACTTTCTGGTTGAGATGATTCAGCTGGTGTGCAGTGTAGAGCTTGCACTCTTGATAGCTGGCAGAACTTTAAATGGAAATTTTACTTAGAAAATAGAAAACAGGAAGAGTCTTATGTGGTTGAAGTATGCAGGTGCATAATTATGTCAAAGAATTCTCTGTTCTTCTGCTAGAGGTCCCTGGCATACCAGAAGATGACCTTGTTCTTCAATTTCATTGATGAGTTGTAGGTTTGGGCAACACAAGAGCTAGAAAGGCATGGCATGTGAGACCTTTCTATGGCTGTGGACCAACTTTTCCAAGCCAAAATCCTTCAAGGATATCCAAAAAAAAGTGGGATGAATAATGGTTCTAGCCAAGAGTCAAGGTAAGAGTTAAACATTTCCTATGCTATGGGGCTACACATGGCTAGGAATTGCCTCAAAGAGGAAGACCCTTGATAGTTTGTATCTAAGATGGATGGGGAATGTGATGTTAAGGAATAGAAGACCTCGTTTCTATGATTTCTTGATGACATCAAGAAGCAGCATGAGATGCTGAGACATGTGAACAAGTCGTTCATGCTCATGGAGCACACGTTAATGGGAAGGCAACTCGTGAATAGGCAGGGCAATTATTTTTATGAATGGCCAAGGAGACAGGGTGGCTCAAGGCTGTCAGTTTGGACTTGGTAGTGAGCCTTGGCTTTGTTATTCAACTTGGGTTTGTTGCTCAACATATTCATCATAGATAGTTGAAAAGTAACATGAACCAAAATTATTTTTAATGGTTTAGTAGTAGGTCACATGAAATATTCTTGCTGGTAGCTTACCATGTAAGTTCTGAATATTGAAGTGAGAAGAGTCCTATCATGACCACCTACCTCTTGTTATTGTCTTTGGTGATGTGATTGAAAATGATTTCAGAGTTATCTTTGAAAGGCTACCCTCATATGAGGACAGAGTTTGGAACTCCATGAACTTCTCTATGATAAATTTCTTGTTTCCGTTCTAAATTCTTGTTAGGTGGTAGGTGTGGTTCTGATTTTGTTACTTTCTTGTGCACTTTTTCCTTTGTCATTTCCAAACCATATTCTAATTTTTTTTTTACTCAGATTGAATTTTTTGTTATTCAACTTATTATTGTTTTGAAAACGTACTGATTAGGTCATTTGTTCAGGCCTGAACTCTTTTCTGCTTTAGCACAACAACTTCCGTCTGCAGATATTATTACTTCCCACAGGATTTTCATGGTACTCTTTCGGACTTTGAAGGAGTTGTCAACGAAACGTCTTACATCAGACCAAAAGACTTTCGCGGAGGTATATGGCATTTTTTACTTCTCGGTAAACTATTGTAACAAGAATGATTTCTTTTTGTCTCATGTCATGCTGCCTTTTCTACAAGTATCTATCAACTTGACGGGACTGCTCTTATTTTCTTATGTACCCTAGGTTTTTATGTGCATGTGTGTGTATACAAAGACGAAGTTCCATTAACATCAAAAAGGAGAGAGCGCACATCCACAAGAAGTGGATTAACTTCCAAAATCAATCATAAACATCAACAACCGAAAAATGGCAAAACATAACCTAAACCTAGGACCACTGGATAATAGAAGACCAGTTTCTGACAATTTCAGAAGCTTGATAGTTTATGAAATCCTTGTGAACCGCTACCCAAGAAGCTGCCAGAACCACCACCCGATCCAAAATACCAATTCTTCCAACCACATTATCATAAAAAATCTTCCAGTTACATGCTGTCCAAATCGTCCATAAGGCACTAATAAGCATGTTGATGATATGGCAGTCTGGTACATCTTTGCTTGACAGTTTTGAGCACACATTGAATGGGATCACCATCTGATATTGTAGCCAAATCTCATGTGTCACTGAAACCTATTGGGTTAACTATTCAGGTTGATTGTGTATACTGACATGTCATTTAATAGGTCATCCTTTTAGTCCAAGACAACACCATCGCCAGAAATAAGAGCAGAGGCAGCAACAGCAATACCAACATCTCCCTATCGAGACACCTTTCTAGACCCTCATGATTGGTAGCTGAACCCATGATTTCAGGATAGAGAACTGGCACTTCCTATGGCATCTTCCTCATGATTGGCATCTGAACCCATAAGCACCATTTCCATCAATAGCATCTTCAAAAGTTCCATCTTTCTTTTATCTGGTTTCACTAGCACCGTCCTAGTTTGGAGTATGCCAAGCAGTATAGCCTAAAGTAGCCCCTCATTCAGTTGATTCAAGCAACCAAGTGGATTCCTAATAACAACAACAAAATTAATTATTCCAACTAATTGAGGTTGCCAAATTGGGTCATGTTCTGCCATCCCAATCTGTCATAACTACAAAAAAAATACTTTACCTCCCGCCCCACTTTTTGGGTTGGCAACATAGATTATTTTCTGCTGTCCCAGTCTGTTGAAACTATTCTTATGGTCTACCTGAAAATTGTTCTTGTTTTGTTTGTGTAGATTAGAATCACATAACTTCCTTTTGTTTGTAAATTTTAAGGGGCAAATATTATTGGGTTTTGAGATTGAACAAAGTCTTTTATAACTTACAATGCAATTGCATTTCGAAGGTGGAAAAGTGGATCTTTTTATCACTCTTCTTAGTTTTGCTTATGCTTTTATTGCAGATTTCATCCCATTTTTTCAGTTTCTGCTGGTGCCTTTGGCAGAGTGATGTGCAGACCATACTGCATGGTTTTGCTGCAGTTTCTCAGAGCTTTGCTTTAAATGCTTCAGTGGAACATCATGACGATCTCTACTTAACATGTGAGAGATGGTTATTGTGTTCTAAAATAATACGACAACTGATCATTTCGGGGTTTCCAAGTGATGTGAAATGTATACAGGTAAGTATGTGATTCTGTTCTTAACATTTTCAAAGTCTGCTTTATATTTTTGTTTGTATGCCCCTGCTCAATTCTTTTTTATCCTCTTTATTTGCATCTTTTAGGAGGTCAGACCTGTTAAGGAGGTTTCTCCCGCGCTCTTGAATGCAATCCAGTCAATTCTTCCGTACTGTTAGTTTCTCTCCCTTTTGATTTTAATCACTGGATAGCTATTTGTTGTTCTTTTCATTTCTTTGTCTTGCTAAGTTCTTGTTATTGTGCGTTGTTCATTTATCCCATAGCAGTTTGCGTAGGGAATTGAGTTTTTGGATGGTTCATGATTAAAACAGATTACCAAGATATTTTAGTAGTTTTTTTTTTTTTAATTTTTGGGTTGGACTCATCCTTATGAGTACTGTGATTTTTTGAATCTTTACTTTATCTGATTTGATTATTGGACCACCATTTTGCCAATTTTCATATGTGTATCTCCACCAGGTGGATATGGAATAAATTGATATATACTTCTTTTGCTTTTTGTGTTGAGGGAGGTAGGGAGGAACACTGTTGCCAAAATGCATCCGAATGTATGTTCTGGAGAAAATATATTTGCATAATGATGTAATGAAAACTTTGAATACCTATCAAATAAAAAGTGTAAAGACACAATGAAAACTCTGAAAACTTATCAGTTAAAATGGCTGCTAACATTCACCATGTGTCAGAATTAATGTCTTTCTCACACTGAAGTTTTTGAGAATAATTTGTGCCACATGTCTAAAATCGACCCCCCCCCCCCCTCTCTCTCTCTCTCATTCCCTTTGTTACTTGTTCTTCTTTATCTCCATATGTGTACATGTGTGCTCAAACACGTGTCTTACGTGTCTTCTATTCTTTCATTTATGTAATATCTTGTCAATTTTGTTCTTGTTCTCAACAAGTTCTCTAATTAAAACAGTCAGTGGTTAATCTCATTTATTGGGAATGGTCTTTTTCTTTGATGGTTTCCTCCTTACTTCTGATGAATGGACCTCCAAGAGGCTATTTGATAGCCGAAGGCAAAGGTAAGGTTATCATCTCTTCTTTGTGTGTGATTCTATCCTTACCTTTGTTAATTTTAGTTGTTGATGAGATTGTCGGCTAATTATAGAGCACATAAGTGATTAGTGGCTGGATTAAGTTAGTACAGGAAGGGGGTTTATCATTGTTTGTAGAGGTGGCAATGGGTCGGGTTGATTTAGGGGGTTAACTAGCCAAGGCTTAACCCGAACCTGCCCGTTTAATAAACAGGTTGGAATATCCCAACCCAACCCGCTCTAACCCGCTTCAACCTGTCAACTTGTTTAAATAATTTAAATTACTACTAAAAATTAAAAATTTTAATTCATTCTAATATCAAAGTCTATGCAAATTCTATTTTTTCAATTCATTCTAATATCAAAGCACACCTAAGAAGCATAATAATACAACAATCATTAAGATAGAATTAAAATAACATAAAGAAAAGAACTAAAACATAATAATAAAGTCTTAAAAGTTGTATGTTTCCTGATCCAGTGTGAAATGTTTCCTGATTAGGGAAGGGATTCTAGTTGTACCAATCTGGTTGTCTAATACTGTACTCTCAACTGTATTGGGTCTTGAATCATTCAAGAAGCCTTCATATGAGGGAGTGTGAGGGGTCTGAAATAGAGAGTTGTATCTTAGTTACACATTCTGTGTACCTATAAAAGGTTCTATACCAATTAATATAAGAAAGCATCTATATTGCCAATCAAAAAATAATAATAATAAAGTCTTAAAAGACCTTACTTGTCATCAAGGCCTCAATTTATATTAGTAGAGGCTAAGAAATTTGAAATATTTATATGGAGAAAGTCTTTCTTCACTTTATCCTTTGTCATTATTTATATGAAAATAGGAAAGGTTGAGTAGCCACAACTATTGTTAGTATAATGTTCAAAACGGCTATTACACAAAAAAATAATTGGGTTGTAATCGGGTCATTTCGGGTTGAGGGGTCAAACCGTAACCCAACCCCGTTATAATCGGGTTGAGAGTTCATGACCCGAACCCAATCCGCGGGTTGAAACATTCAACCCAAACCCACCTAAGACCGGGCGGGTTGGCGGGTCACAATTGCCACCTCTAGTTGTTTGTGCCATACTGGTAGCATGCTCGCAATAATCATCTTCATACGTAAAAAGGGGAAAAATACATTTCATGTGCTTGGGCAGAGGCATTGAGTAGATGTACTTGTCAATGCTTGTGTTGGCTGTATGAAGAGGCATGTTGGAAACAGAAACTTATTGTCAATTATGGGGTATAACCTACACAAAGTTTGAAGCTTTGGCTAATATAAAGGAAGAACTTTTATTCGTAGGATAAGATTGAAGATAGATGATCAGGCAATGGGAGTTGAGATCGGACCATTGGGCAAACTCCATACCCTTTCTCTGTAGCAAACTCCATACCCTTTGAAACCTTTCATACATGGCTGCATAGGGATCACTATATAAAGTTTTACATATGCGCTGGCAGCTCTTTAGACACTACGTATAATATGTACAAGCAATAACACAAGTCACGGGTCATAAGCCATGCGCAGATGGGCACTAGAAAAAATGACCTTGATAGGCTCCCCCACTTGGATTTCAGTATCCTTTTAGAGCTTCAAGCACATTTTGACCTTTGATGTGCCTTGATTTTGCTTGCAAGTGGTTTTAGGTCTATAGGTCTATGCTTCTTTCTTTTGGGTTTGACAGTGTAGCTTCCAAGGTTTTGGTCTTAAGTTTCAGATATTTGAAATATAGGGCAAATTATTTTGACCAATGTAAAATCTTTATGAGTTGAGTTCTTCGATTTGAATCCATGGAAGGCTGAAATGTTTTGAATGAAGTGGTTGAAATGAAATGAAATGTTGAACTGTGCTTTTTTGTTCTTGTAAGGAGGAAGGAACTCTTTTGCTTCATGTTTATGGTAAGTTTAGATTAAGTTTAATGAGATAATTCGCTGGTAATTGGGGGAAAAGGAGAACATCTTGAAGATCTGTGTGTATGCAAAATCAATGCAAAGGTTTTTCATTATGTTCTTGTGTTGGATATATATTTCTGCACAGAAGCATGGTTTTACTGGCTTTACGTGGCGAAATTTGTGAACTTGATGTGATATGAGCTTGAGATATCACAGAGTTTGGTCTTAGGAAGAATATATCTATCGATGCACTTATTTTATTTTATTTTTTGTCTATCATGGACTTACAAAATACTTGGAACTTTACCTACCAAAATGAAATGCAAATTTCGTATGTGAAATGCAAAAGAACTTTGTTCCTTCCGTACGATGTGAATTTTAGTGGAAATTTTTTCTTTTTTTCATCTTTCCCTGCCCATTCCCTCTTATATACTATTTGTTAGAGTCATACGGTCGAGATTGGAAGTGATTGGTTTTTACTATTTGTCTGTGGTTATTTTGATATCACAGGTACGTCCTTTCAAGAGAGAAACCAAAAACTTTGGAACTTTGCTCAGAGAACTTGCACTAAACTGATGAAAATTCTAGTTGCATTGCACCGCAGGCATCCTTTTTCCTTTAGTGATAAATGTGTTCTTCCACATGTAATGGACTTTTGTTTGAAGAAGATCACAGATCTTGAGCCAGAAGTAGTATCTTTGGAGCAATTCATTATCCAATGCATGGTCATGGTGAAGTCTGTAGTAGAGTGTAAAGAGTACAAACCAAGCCTCACTGGTCGGGTGATTAATGAAAATGGAGTTTCACTTGAGCAAGTGAAGAAAAACATTTCTAGTGCTGCTGGTGATATCCTTGCTTCTCTTTTACCCAGTGATCGTGTAATACACTTGTGCAACACATTGATAAGGAGGTAATAACTGGCCTAAGTACAACTTTTGGCTTCATTATTTTTTTGACTTACATGTCACAGTTAGTTTCTCACTTCTTGTGAAACTTGCACTAACTGCTTCTGAACATATCAAATGTATTATACGAGAATGTGATGACATTTGGTAGTATTTTTGGTCTTATGAATCTTCATCTCAGATAATCTTGTTCATTTGCCTTTTAGCTTAGGCAGGCTGGGTTGCTTGTTGAGACTTTCTGTAGCCTCTCTTTCTCTATCCCTCTTCCCCCCCACCCACACCCAAGTAATCCAGAAAATGCCCTTTTAAATGATGAACTGGATTGCATTAACACTCCATGAATCCATCTGGCAGTAAAAGAAAATATTATCAGAGGAAATGAGAACTGCTGTATCCAATTAGAAAACCTTTTTCATAGTATTTTAAAGACAACGTTAGATGGGCATGTTGTTCCGTGTTTCTGACTTTCTGTAAGTTACTTTAACTTTTTTCAGCATTTCAAAAATTTATTTTACCATCTGAACCTGTAATTATGGTTGCTATCATTACTGACTTCAAAGTGTTGAATAAAATGAATGACATTTGGTGCTGCTTTCCACTTGTAAATCTGAAAATCTTGTGTGATGTGTTATCTATTCTTGTTATCATTTCTTGTGTAGTTTTAGGATTAAATTGATTTATTGTTTTTGTCAAATTCACCATTTGACTTCCTGGCTGGCTCCATAGTGGCTGGATGGGTTTCGTATAATGTCCTTATTTGCCCTAAAAAAGGTATCGTGCTTATTTGTTATGTGCCATGGTCATTGGGCTAAAAAAAATATTTTTAAAACACTTCAAATTGTTTATTTATTTTGGTAAACAGGGGTAATATTGATAATAAAGTCACTATTACATAGCTGAATAGCACCATTACATCACCTAAAAGTTGGCATTGATGAATAATTGGAGCTTTCTTAAAATATCAATCCTAGATATTTTCCAGTGCATTTGCACAATTGTTTTCTTTTTGGAATGTTTCTTTTAATTTGAGTTGCTACTCATAGTTTGGTGGTCTTGTTTAATGCTTTGTTTGGGTTGTGGCTGGCTGCATCATCCTTGATTACATTAATAACATGACTAGCCTCTGCTACTAGGTTCCATATACCTAACTCCCATGCAAGGAGAATCCCTTTTTTTAGTGCTCCTAACTCAGATTTGGCGTTTGTTGTATTACCCTTCTTTCCATGAAACGAACAATCCATCTTCCCTTATTGTTTCCTACCATATATACTAACCCCATTTGTTGCGGGTTACCTTCATAGCACTTACCAATGCTTATGTTGAGCTATGTTAGAGGGGGAGCTTTACAGGAAGCCAGTTGACGACACTTGCCTTTACTTGATCAGTCTAGGTTCATCAAACAGGTATTTACATCCTTGCTTGCTTTTTTGAAGACTGAGATTAAGGGTTTATCTGGGTGGCTACTCTTTAATAAAAAACTTTATTGTTTCGAGCCTTCTAAAGGTGATAGCAAGTAAAGGAATATATTGAATTCCAAGGGATAAGTCCTTTGTAAGACTGTTTAGAGCTAGATTTGACGAGATCCAATTCATGAGGTCCAAATTAAAAAAATCATTGACTAAGTTGTGGGCTGCTAGCTTGTTCCAAATGGGCTGCTAGCTTGTTCCAAATTGGGAAAGCTATGCTGTAGTGCTGAATAATGTGCAAAATGTCTTCACAGGGGGGCGTACAGCTACGGAAAGTAGCTAAATTCAACAGCCCCCACCTATTTATGTGCCCCAAATTAGATTTCCAGTGCATAACCATGATTTGAGTGCAACAAGAATTTAACACATCACAATATCTATTCAAAGACAGTCCTTTAATATGAATTTCTAAACACATATATCAGAATAGCATGGAAGAAACAATTTAATACAGTGGAAGTCTTATACAAAATCTGAAATGAAGTCGCCTATACAAGTATTATTCTAAAATCCAGGTCAATAGATATAAAAATGATCCACAGATCAGAATCCGCGATCTGAAGAAAACCTACCACAAGTCTAAACAGCTGCTAAGCTGCAAACCCAAACTTTAAGTAAAGCAGGAGACTTACAAAGGAAACTGACCTATATACAAACATATATAAAATCCCAGGAATCCACTGATTTGGGTCAACCTCCTCCAAATCGGGCTCTGACCAATCCTCCTTAACTGCACAGTCTATATAGTGAAAAACATAGAATGAGATACTAGATTCCAGTAAGCAACAAACAGATGCATTGTAACTTAGAAATAAACATACATTTGAAAATCATAACACATCTGGACAAGTACAACTTCTCCTTCTATATAAGCCAGCCCTCACATCACTCAGCATGTCTTTTAATCTTACTTATGTTTCCCACACAAATCATACCTAAACATATACTAGTTGGACTTATCGAAGCTAAAAGAGCGAAATTTATTTTGTGCTTACTAAGTTACTAACTACAATACTTGTTAAGCCTTCTTTAGTAAGTTTCCAGCTTGTCATGGGATACAAAGCATGTTTATAATGCATTAAAATACAAAAAATTTACATTTAAACACACTCTAAAACTCAAGTTTCTGGTGCATGTTGAAACCTAGTTTGGTTTCAACTTGTCTAAGCTGGGTTTTGATTGGCATTTCCTCATTGCCAGATTTCCTTCTTTTGGCTTAAAAATCAACTGGGAAATGGATGTTTATGATATATATCTAGAATGTGTTTTTGAAGTAAAACTATAGTTTTTTTTTTTTTGATCGGTAATGAAGAAATATATTAAAAAGATGCTGAAAACAGGTTACAATGCTGTACACCAAAGGTGTACATAAACCTCATCCCCTCCCCATCCTTACAAATCATTGAAATCCTTACACATTAATACATCATGACATTTCAATCCCTTACAAGATTCCACTGCAGACGCCCAATAAAGGATAAAACTAAGAGAGTATTTGAAAAGAGCATCCCGAGATCTTTCCTTATTCTCAAAAATCCTGTTGTTTCGTTCCTTCCAAACTGCCCACATCACTGCCCCTGGTGTTAACCGCCAAAAGACCTTGAAAGGAGAGTCTCCTTTTGAGATCTTCCAACATAAAAGAAGTAAAACTATAGTTCTAATGCCTAAATGCAGAATTCGGAGATTCCTTTAGTAAAGTCAGAGTCAAATTAAACCAAAAGTTGAAATAACGGTTTGGAACTTGTACATATAGATAAACATGATCAATTTGTCACAGTTCACATGCTATTTTACTGAAAAAGTCTAAACTACAAAAGGTAGGGATATAAGAAGAATTTTGAGAAGAAAATGCATGCTTTCAAGCCAAAAAAATCCTGCTGCTCTAATTGTTTCTACTAATGGACTCTACTTCTCTACTAATTGTTTCTAATTCCTTCCTTCACACTTCTTTTAGGGTTCCAATAATTCCCCTTGATTTCTTTTCAACAGTGCTTTGACCTTTTCTACAAAATGTTTCCCCATCAATTTCTAAAATAAGCATATAAGCTAGAGTTCGGCTTTATATGCTTGCTAATAGCAAAACAGAAATCAGCTTTTAGGCACATGTAGCTAGCTACTTAACTGCTAATCACACTCATTTAGCTTCTTAAAACCTAGTAAGTTAGCTGGCTTGCCATTTGTCAATGGGCTAGGAGCCTAGGACAAGTGGCAAAGCCCACTCTCCACCTAATTATGAGGCAGAAACACCTCACCAAGAGGTGGCAACCCAAATGGGCCCACCAATAGCATGTATCTCCCTTCGTGGCTTTAAAAGATACAGCTGCTTACCTCCACTAGTGTCCACCAAAGGATACACCGAGGGTTTTTAACGCCTATAAATCATTCTAAACACATTGGCAAGACTATGGTCTGACACCATAGTGCCACAGTTATATCTTTAGCTAATCAAAATTCTGCATATTAAACCCCTCTGACAGAATCACTTTCATTAATTAACCAAAACATTTCCAAATCACTTCAAAATTATACACAAGGACTAGAACAACTCAAAATGATCTCTAAAATCCTCAACTACCACATGGAACGCTTCCCAAGAGAGCCAAACAAGACACAAACAATACCATTGAACGCGACAAGGTATAAACAGTAGATAAATCGTGCTATGGCTATGTAATAGCAGCCAATAAGGAATTACAAGTAAATTACCTTAACTGCCATAACTGTAATGATGGAGAGCCAAACATATGACATGTCAATATCTTTTTTATATATACTAGAGGAGAGGTTTGTGTAATTCTGATTAGAAAATTGATACCAATGAGGGGTAGCTCTTTATTGAAAAACTTCTATTGTGCCTTAAATGTACCTAAAATTTTTTTTTTGGATTGGTAATGAAAATCTATATATTAAAGGAAAGGGGGGTGGCGATTGACGTGTCACCCCCCCGTTGCTTCGGAGGCTCGGGACAGCCTCGCGTGCTTCGGCGTTCCCGAGCCTCCCAATAAATCAGACAAAAAGCGGGCAGTACTTTTTTATTTTGGTTTCAAACGACAAAAATAATTCACATTCAGTGTTTAAGTTTTTTTGTAATTTAAAATCAGTCGTATCTTCTTATAAAGCGCCGCAATGTTTGACTTTTCGGTTTTAAAAAATAATTTAGATTTAGTCATATACTTTTTATAATAATTCCAAATCAGTAATAAACAAAAAAATCTTTCGTTTTTCAGTTTAAAGCATTTATTTAACTGCCGTAACTTTTGACTTTCTTCGGTTTTTAAAAATAATTTAGATTTAGTCATATCATTTTATAATAATTTCAAATCAGGAATAAACAAAAACAACTTCCGATTCAGTTTTAAAGCATTTATTTAATAATAAAAAAAAACGTGCCGCAACTTTTCGTTCTTCGGTTTTTGAATCCCTCTTTCTACATCTCCTTCAGTCTCCCCTTCTCGGTCTCTATCCTCCTTTCGTCCCTCTCGCTTTCTCACTCACTCCCATTGTGGAAGGGGGATACGAGAGCGGGGGTTCCTTCTCCCGCAAGTTTCCACCTGCAGCCTCCGGGCTCTTCTTGACTGTTCTAGAGGCTCTTTCTTGAAACCTCTTTCGAAGGTCCTAGAATTGCCAGATCCCTTTCCTTCCTTTCTATCTCCTATCTTCCTTTCTGATCTTCTCTCTCTTGTCGAAAGCCCTTGCTATATTTCCCTGGCAGTGGCGAAGTCATTGGCGGTGGTTGCGCAAAAAATAATAATAATAAACTTTTTTTCTTCATTAAGTACACAAAGCATGAGTGAAGTTCTTTTCTATATCATCTGAAACAACTATTTTTAAAGAATTTAGAACCACCCCGGTGACGTTTCGTTTGCCAAATCTAGCAAACTCTTTGCATTAGAAATCTCATTGCCTTGATTAGGAGCAGCACCCTCTGACATGGCTTCGACTTATCAGAAGCCTAAAATGGCAATTATGGAAAAGTGCCAAGATTTGGGATCTGAATATTGAATTTATCGTGTTGACCCCAACTATTTGGGATGTGGCATTTTTTCTAATGTTAAGACTTTGTTATTGTTTTCAATTTTGAGTTTGCTGTTTCCTAATGAGCTATTCAACTATTTATTAATATGTTATTATTATTATTATTTTGGCAATGTAGACAATTCAATTTTTTCACCAAAAGTTTTTTTTTAATAGTAGTAGTACTCTAATTAGCTGGACATCTTTCATTGCATGGATAGACATTGATTCGCATTGTCAAACAGATCAAACTACTGCCACTCCTATGACTTGATATATTGCTTCCTAGAAAATCCCACAAAATTCAACGCTTACAATTTATGAAATTATCAGATCTTTTAATAAACAACATTTTTAATGCTTAATAGTAGTCACATATCTTTTGGTTTTACTTTATTCTTATTCTATTTCATTTTCATTTCAGGACCTCACAACTGTTTCATGGAGCTTGCAATGTTTTATAAGAAGGGAATTCTTATATCCATTTTCAAGACAATATATTTATAACTACTACTCCTATGACTCACACTTTTGAAGTTTCCTGTACATAGCACATACTACTAATCCATGTATTTATATCCATTTTCACGTTCATGTAACTATATGAGGTTTGTCACACCAGGTGTATTTTAAAGTTCTTATGAGATAGTGTTTGCCGTTTAGATAATTAATTCTAATTCTATTATATATTGTTAATATATTAACTTTCAAGTTCTACCAAAAAATAATATTAACTTTCAAGACAATATATTAAATAATTTATATTTTAATAATTTTTCGAACCTATTTGCCCGTGCAAAGCACGGGCAGAATGCTAGTTATATATTAATAAAAGCTAAAGATAAGATACATTCTTGTACACCAATGTTGTACAAATCCCCCATCCCAGACCTCTACAGGTCACAAAAATTTTCACACGCTAGAACATCATTAAGCTTCAAAACCTTACAAGACTCCACAGCTGACGCCCAATAAAGGGCTAAGCTTATTGAATATTTGAAAAGAGCATTCAGAGACCTTTCTTTGTTCTCAAATATTCTATTGTTACGTTCCTTCCAAATTGACCGCATGACGGCCCCCGGAGTCAATCTCCAAAATACCTGAATGGGAGAAACCCCCTTAGTGGTCCTCCAACATAAAAGAAGCTTCCTCACATTTTCCGGATGAGCCCAAGCTATTCCAAATTTAGCAAAATAGGTGTTCCAAAGTTCACTTGAAAACGAGTAATGCATGAGAAGATGATTCACATTCTCCACACTACATTTGCAAAGACTACACCTACTAGGAAACTGCTACCCTCTCTTCATCAAATTCTCCAAAGTTAAGATTTTTTCCAGCACTGCAATCCACATAAAGAATCCCACTTTAGATGGGAGTAAGGGTTGCCATAGTAAGGTATGTACCTTAAAATTGGGACTATGCTTACAAAGATGGTTGTAGAGGCTCTTCACTGAGAAATTACCATCATTGCTCCTAGTCCAACTCATTTTATCTTGGAAAGAATCCAGCTCCTTCCCATTTATGCACTCCAATAGTTGGGCCAATGCTTCCAACTCCCAATCGAAGATTCCTCTTCTAAAATTCAAATTCCATTGTATGCCTCCCACTCCATGGGAATACAAATCTGCAACACGGGCTTGAGGGGATATCAACATGCTATACAGCATGGGGTATTGCTCCTTAAGAGGTACATTAGAACACCAATTATCACACCAGAAACTCACCCTATCACCTCTCCCCACCTGATACTTCACACCTTCCTTGACCATGGGAGAAAATCTACAAGTAGGCCTCTATAAGCTGCACCCAATGTTACCATTCACCTGATCTGGAACCCACCTTGTCTCATCATGGCCATATTTAACACAAATTAGGTTCCTCCATAAGCTATTCGCCTCTTGACCAAAACGCCAACACCACTTTGCCAAAAGGGATTGGTTGAATAAACGAAGATTTCTAATTCCCAACCCACCTTCATCCTTTGGTTTGCACACGTCCTTCCAAGCTACCAAATGATACTTTTTGGCCTCCTCCCCTCCTGCCCATAAGAAATTCATCTGTAGCTTTTCATTTCTATCCAATACTGACTTCGGGGCAAGTAAAGAGGAGAGCATATATGTTGGATGGTTGGACATAGAACTCTTAATTAAAACCACCTTACCACCTTTAGATAAAAATCTCCCTTTCCATGAGGATAACTTCTTCTTCATACGCAATATGATAGGTTCCCAAACTGATTTAGCTTTAAAGGATGCACCAATAGGAATCCCAAGGTACATAGTAGGAAGAGAAGCCAATTGACAGCCCAACAGATCGCATAGGTATGGAGCATAAATGTACTTAAAATTTAATTGAATTATTCCACCCAATTGAGGCACTTTAAATTTGATTAATGTTTTTCTGATTTCATTGTACATGGCCATTGTTCAAATCTTCAGCTGTTTGCTTGGGTTCTTTTCTTTTCTATACATGCTGCCAAGATTGTGAAGTTGTTGCAAATTAATATTGTTGTACCTATATTAATGTTGATCTTTTATAGATGTATTCCATTTTTTAAATATTGGCAGTTGCGATTTCTATGCCTTTACCTGGCCTTTACTTTATATCTGTTTTTTTGTAATGAACCATCACGTGAATGAAATGTATTGGAAAATCAGAATGAATATTGAAGAGCCTAATGGTGGAAATTTTAATAAAAATAGCTATGCAAAATGGTTCTTATTTTATTTGGCAGCATATAAGTTGGGAAGCTAGTCTTAGTGGGAAGTAGTGCATGGTATTCAATTGAACTTCTTGTCTTTGTATTTTTTTTTCAGTTGTGGAGAAAGATCTAGTCATGTTTGATTTTCCAGTACATTGCAAGTTCATTGATCTTGATCTACCATGTTTGTGTGCCACTGATTCTTACATGCCTGAAAACTGTATTGTAAGCTTTTGTTAATGTGATTTCTTAATGCTTTACAGTAAGTGTTCAGTCTTTCCGTAGAGCCATTTTATCTGCCTTTTTAAAATTTTGATAATCACTTATAAGAGGAAGTACATTTCTTTGACAAATTGTATTATGTTGTCTCTTAGGTATTTTGTCCTCACTGCCAGTGATTTAGAGGAATGGTACCAGAACCCTGAATCTTTTCATCATGAGCAGGATATGGTTCAATGGACTGAAAAGCTGAGGCCATGTGCAGAAGCTTTATATATTGTCTTGTTTGAAAATCACAGTCAAGTGAGCACATCATGATCTTGAGGCTCAACTGTGATCTAGTTTCTATTGACTGTGTCGTGTCAGAATTATTAGCACTTAAATATTGTCAAAATTTTGGGTATAAGAAGAAATTTTTATGTGATTTTTTTGCTTGTTTTAGCTGCTAGGTCCTGTGGTGGTTTCCATTCTTCGAGAGTCAATGCATGGCTGCCCAGCTTCAGTAACGGAGATCACCCAAGGCATGCTTCTTAAGGATGCTGCTTATGGTGCTGCTGGACATGTATATTATGAGCTCTCCAATCACCTCAACTTCAAAGATTGGTATGCCCTAAATGACAGAATGGAGTCAATGGACCCCCTGCTCTGATGTTTTAGAATAATCCATTCCATCATTTCTGATAATATTTTTAAAGAATCAACCTTATTCACTTAAATTAATGTGATCCTTAAACATTCATTTATTTTTTTCGGCTCTCAAATGTACCTGCTGTTAGTGTCTGCAGCATTAAAATTGTTAGTTAGCAGAGTGATTTAATACTGGGAAAAAAGATTCTTGTTCACTAATGCCTACACATAGTGGCCAGAACATGCATTTTATAGTTCATTTTGCTTAATTTCCTATATGTGCTTTTTTAGAGTTTAGACCTGGTATTGGAAACTTGGGTCCAGATTTTGCTTCCAGATCTACCCTTTATAAATGCGAAGCATGTCATAATCGCAGTTATTGTATCAAGGTACCAATACCATATTGATCATTCAGAAAATGGATATATATTAGATTCACATGGAAATGCTGTAAAAATACTGGATAAAGTGGAGATTCAGGGAAACTCGTGGATTCTATAAACAACACTCATCTAAATGTAAAGTTGAGATAAAAATATGATAAATTAACATGAATTTCATATCATTCACCCATGTAAAACAAACTAGTGTAGCTTTTGTTAATTACACTAGATTTGGCTCTTTCTGTCTTTATTCTTTTGCAAGCATTTTTTCTCTGAGCTTTGCTGAACTGAATATTTTCAGGTTCAATGGTGCTTTGTCCCTTGAACTTATGAATGAACATCCAAATATGCGCATTATCCACCGGAAAGTAGCACTTTTACTGGGGCAATGGGTTTCAGAGGTAGGACAACTTTGTCACCGGTTTTTAGAATCATTTCTTTTTTAAGTTTCTTGTATCATCTTATGGCAGAAATAACTGGAGTAGTTTTGTCAAAAATTTCTCATAAAATATATATTAAAGCCATTTAACTCCAGTACTGTCTTTTTCCTGTGTTTTTTTTTCTTGGGTTATACTATTTTTGTATATTTCTTGTTCCTTGATTCTCTAATGACTAATTTTTTTTTTTATTTTGCCTTTTTTTTATATTTCTCTTTAGTAAGAGCTTACCCTTTAATGAAAATAAACATTGTTGCATTCTAAGTGGTTGTTCAGCTCTAAGTAAACCTGTGAATATTAACATTTGTATATTAATAAGATGGTTTTTTTTTGATCGGTAATGAGATCATATATATTAAGAGAAAAGAAAACACAAAAGATATAATAATAGAGTAAGGTCCTTGCACCAAGATAGAATAAGATATTCTACCCAAAATGGAATAGGGAAGACCCACCCTACGATACCAGCAAACAACTAATCACATAAGGACGCCCAACACCGCCTAATGACATCAACCGAATAACCCCTAAAAGATGGAATTAATGCCGCCCAAGAGGACACATAGAATGTGATAGACTCCACAACATCAGTGAGGGAGCATTGCCTATCCTCGAATAATCTCCAGTTTCTTTCCTTTCAAACTCCCCAACAAATTGCAAAAAATAGATAGCGATATAAACACCGGCTATGGGAACCCAAACATGAAAACCTCCATTGAGCAAAAAGCTCTGGCTCCGTCCTAGGAAACACCTAGTCAATATTAACCATCCCAAGGAAGTGCTGCCATATCCGACACGTGAATCAGCAATGGATAAGCAAATGATCTATCGTCTCCCCGCTAGAACGGCAAAGGATGCATATGTGAGGAGATAATGCCATATAGGGTTGCCTTCTCTGGATAGTATCTGCGGTATTGATTTTGTTCCACAAGGCAATCCACACGAAACCTTTAATTCTCAACGGAATAGCTGGTTTCCACAAGGGCTTGGCCAAAAATACTACAGGTGGGTTAAGAGATGGGGGGCAAACAAGGGATAAGAAGGATTTGCAACTGAACGAACCAGAGGAATCAGGTACCCAGATACGCCTATTAGGTAGAGAGGGTTGAAGGGAAAAATTTTCAAATTGAAGAAGGAAAGTAGTTAAAAGATCAATCTCAAAGGGTCTGAAGTCCTGCCTAAATGGCAAAACCCGATTGAAGCCTTCTGGGGATTGAACCATGACCCCACAAACCTTGGCATTCGGATTAGAGACCGCCTTGAATAGCCTAGGAAATCGAGATGATAAGGACGACTCACTCCACCAATGATCTAACCAAAAGCGGATAGTACTACTTGAATCAACCCGGAAACAAACGTGCTGGTAGAAAAGAGGAGCTAGGGAAGAAATCGCCTTCCAAAGACTACCCCCAGGGACCCTTGACCTAGTACCAATATCCCAACCATTCTCCGAGATGCCGTATCTACTACTGATGATCTTACGCCACAAGCTGTTATTCTCTTTACTGAATTGTCAAAGCCATTTAGCCAGAAGAGCTGAATTCCGTGCATAAATATTCCCAAGGTTCAGACCCCCTTTGGCTTTCTCATGGCAAACCACTTCCCACCGAATCAAATGATCTTTCTTACTCTCCCTCCCCTCACATAAGAAATCCCGCTGGGCTTTTTCTACAATTTTGGAGATCCGACTAGGCATCCTAAACAGAGACATAAAGTATATAGGCATGCTACACAGGGAGGATTTGATGAGGATGAAACGACCCCCAAGAGACAAATAGTTTCTCTTCCATGAGGCTAGTCTTTGCTCAATTCTCTCAATGACAGGTTCCTAAAAAGAGATGGACTTATGGTTTCCACCTAGGGGTAACCCAAGATAGGAAATGGGGAAGTGATCCACCTTACATCCTAAGACTGCTACAAAACTGGATAAGACAGGGTTAGGAATGTTGATGCCAATAATACTACTCTTTCCAAGGTTTACCTTTAGCCCAGAGACAATCTCAAAGGTTCTTAGAATGCATTTGACCCCAAAAACATCCTCACTTTTAGGTTGGACGAAGAGAAGAGTATCATCAGCAAAAAGCAAATGGGATAATAGGACCCTATCTCTACCCACATACAACTAGGGGCTGCAACTCGGTGCGGTTTGGTTTGGGTTGGCCTCAACCCAAGACCAAACCAAAGTTACTGACGGTTGGCCCAAACCCAAACCAAACCGACCTCAGAACAGAAATACCCAAACCGAACCGATTATTTAAAGAAAACCCGTAACCCAACCCAAACCGAACCGAATTGCAAAATTCGGTTCGGTTCGGTTTGGGTCATTTTTCCATACCTAAAACCTGTTATCAAGAGAGAGATTCCCACTTTTGCCCAAAAAAAAAATAAAAAATTAAAGAATACACACAATAAATTTAAAGGATCATCACTTATATACGGTCCAATCCCTTAAGTAGTTCACATGCATACATAAGATGGAGTAAAGAGCTTAGAATCCCAAGTTATATGTTAATTGTTTTGAATTGTACTTTTGAGCTCATGAATCAACTTAATAATTAACTACAAAGATTTATAAAATAATAATCTTATTCATTATTTTATAACTTATAATTTATAAGTTATATTTTATTATTACAACTTTATCTATTGTATATTTTATATATATTATTATATTTCGGTTTGGTTCGGCTTTACACTTAGGAAATTCGGTTTGGTTTTCGGTTCGGTTCGGTTAACCCGAGCTTTCAACCCAAAACCAAACCAAACAAATTCGGTTATCTATTTTTAGAACCAAAACCTATCCAAAGACTATATAACCCAAACCAAACCGACCCAAAATCGGGTTGCATCGGTTCGGTTTTAACCGACCCAAGTTGTAGCCCTACATACAACCCCTGAAACATACCAGTTTCTTGGCCCTTCTTAAGAAACCAACTCAAGACATCACTCCCCAAGGTAAACAGGAATGGGCAAAGGGGATCCCCTTGTCTCAAACCCCTAGAAGATGGGAATAGACCAGCCACCGTCCCATTGAAAATGAATGAGAATTGACCATTGTGAAGGCAACCACTGATCCATCTACACCACCTTTTTCCAAATCCTTTCCACTGTAACACCGAGTCAATGAATCCCCCATTCCACCCTGTCATAAGCCTTCTCTAGATCCAATTTAATCAACAAACCTTGCTCCCCTGATTGGGCCTTCTCCTGAACACACTCATTTGCAATAAGGGAACAATTTAGGATTTGACGACCCTCAACAAACACCGATTGACATGGGACCACAATAGCAGGAAGAACCATACTAAGCCTAATGGAAAGAACTTTGGAAATGATCTTATAAAGGCTAGTTGTAAGATTTATGGGCCTAAAGTCTTTGATCCTCTCTGCACCTTTAACCTTAGGGATTAGGACGTGAAAAGTGGAGTTAGTCACTTTGTTTATGATTCCATGGGTGTGGAACTCTTGCATAACCTCCATAATTGCCTCCTTTATGATATCCCAGTTATCTTGATAGAAGGCAATTGTAAACCCATCTGGACCTGGAGCTTTATCTCTTGCCAACTCTTTCACTGCTCTATGAACTTCCTCCAAATCAAATTCCCTCTCAATCCACTCCTTTTGAATGGCCCCCAACATTATTTCACTATTTTCTCTAAAGAAAAATTTGAATGATTGTTCCGATCTATACAATTGGGAATAGAAATCCACCAATCCCCTAACCATGGCATCATGATCCTCCACCACTTGGTCCTCAAGCCTAGTAATCACATTTCTCCTTTTCCTACCACTAGCCATAGCATGAAAAAATTTTGTATTATTATCCCATTCCTTAAGCCATGTTACTCGTGATTTCTGGCGCCAATGAATCTCTTCTTGCCTTAATATGAGGTGCAATGCATTTTTACCGATTAGCTTTCTTTCCACTTCTTTTGAAGACAGGCCTTCTTCCTCCTCCTTTCTATCTAAGGTTTCAATGTCTCCCAACAGGGAATTTTTCCTTGCCTCAATTCTCCCGAATATACCCCAATTCCAACATTTTAATTTCTGCTTTAGACCGTGCAACACTCTCATGAATTTAAAACCTATACACCCAACTACAAAAGTATATAGCTCACCCCACCACTTACCGATCATGTCATGAAACGAAGGATGAGTAAGCCACATATTCTCAAACCTAAATGGAGCTGGACCATGGTTTCGAGGTTCAGTGGAAACCAGGATGAGACTGTGGTCAGAAACAGGCCGAGGGAGCAAAAATTGGTAGGCCAAAGGAAACAAACTAGCCCAAGGAGGGGAAGCCAAGCATCGATCTAATCTGGAACAAATAGGAGGAGAATGGAAATTGGTCCACGTAAATTTTCCCCCACTCAACGGGAAATCTACCAACTCGAATTCTTGGATCCAACTGGAAAACCTTCTTGTACTAGTAGTTACCCTAGAAACACCCCCGTTCTTTTCATTTGAAAACTGAATGACATTAAAATCTCCTATAATCACCCACGAATTACCAGGAGCAAGAGCAATAAGACGAAGTTCATTTCAAAAATCATTCCGCATTCTTGCCGAGCAAGGACCATATACTCCAGTAAACACCCAGGAAACCGACTTAGATACATGAGAAAACTTGAGAGAAATGGAAAAGGCCTCCATCCTTACATCACTACCTCCCAGGACTGAAGAATCCCACATCATGAGTATGCCTCCCGCCAACCCAATTGACGGTTTCAACACCCTACTCCCCCATAGAGACCTCACCAGTCGGCCATCAATTGACTCTTTTTTTGTCTCGAAAAGCAACACAATGTCAGGTTTCCACTTACGACACAACTCCTTTACCGCACGACGCTTCTCTAAACTCCCTGGACCTCGAATGTTCCAACTCACCATCTTCATGGACCACCATCTACACCCTCCCTACCACCTCCCATGAGATGATGGGATACAACCTGGGGGGACACCACCGAACCATCGGACCCTAGGATTCTTGCTACAACAGAATCCAGAAACATTTCAACACCTTCCCAAAATTGACTTTCAGAAGGATCCCCACCCGATATGGGTCGATCCACTGAACTACTACCCACATCCCCTTCAAACACAGTATCTTGGGACTGATTATGCACAGAGAACAGCTCTTCGTCATCAACGCCCTCATCCAATTCAGCATGATTAGGAACAGCCGCGTGTTTATCACCAATAGAATTCTGAACAAACTCAGATAATGAAAGGGAAGAGAGACCATGATAAGGATCGTGGGGCGTACCTTGTTGACGAGATGGGAACAGTGGTGGACCTGGTTGTGAAGAAGAGGACTGAAACAAAGCACGAGATTTGAAGGAACATCCATCGGTGATCCTGTTGAAAATTTCAAGTTCAGAGGGTTGCCTTGATGGAGGAGCTTCAGTGCCTTTACCGTCCAGAGAAATCGTCTACATCCCTTGTGGACCTGCGAAGAGTCAGAGAATGCATTGCCGCTGCCAAGAGAAACTGAATACTTTGCCATCGGCCGCATAACAGATGGGATATCACTATACGATGACGACCGCGCCTGCTGATTTCCCACTTGCCTCCCCTCTTGCACTTCCTTAGAGCCACCATACCCATCATGTCCCTCCTCAATCGAGTCCTTCGATGTAAAAGCCCTCCTCCCTTGAGCGACATCAGACATTGATACCAATCCTTGGCAGTCCCCTGTTATTTGCTTCACTTTTCTGATCTGCGGCATCTGTTCCTCATGAGACGATGAACGACTCAAGCCTGATACAGCCCCAGCCGTCACAAGGATTTCCTTCTCCCACACACTCTTGAACAATGGAACGCCATCTTCCTTCTGCTTCTTCCAGATTCACGAAAGGGGGTGAGGGAGAAGAATTGCTCGTACCTTGGATACGTGAGGGATGACGACTAGAGAAGACTGCCATATCCGTTGCTGTCAAAGACTCCCCAACCACCTGAACCGAGTCCCTTCTACGGTCTCCCCAAACTTGACATTCTTGAGTCTCATCTACACAAACCTGGGCTGGGCTAACCACTAAACGAGCTGATCTTCCATTAGCCTCTAACCCCTCTCCTCCAGACAGGCCCACAAAGGGACTATCTCTAGCCACAAGAGGCCCATCAATCCTCCTTTGGTTCCCCTCTTCAAGAGACTGGGCCTCGTCATTGTGAGATCCCGAACTACCATAGTGATTTGGGCTTCTATTGATATGATACCCCTCCCTTTCAATAAGAGATGGACCCACCTGCACTGCTGATCTTGGAGTTGGGAGCCCAAAGGCTAGAGCCTGTCTTAGGTCCATACCTTGCGAATTTGAACGGTCCCGCGCATCTGAAACCGATTGACTTCAAGTGCAATTACGTGGCTGCTGCAGGAGGGCTGCTTTGTACGATTTGGCTCCTACCCAAATGCCATGTCATCACCCCCAACATCCAGATGAGCTTCTACACTTTCTCCTCCAATTTCATCACCAAGACACAGCAACACTTCATATCTAAAGCCTCTATCCTCAAGGATCACGCATCTTGGGATACGATGACGGTGCATTTCACGGACTCTCATCCGGATACCACCACTGAATTGTCCTTGCCGTATAATACTCCCTTTTTGAACAACACGACCCATCAAGGAACCTATCTCCGCCAATGTTTCAGCAGACAGGAGATGAGGTGATAACCCCATGATAACAATCTCCAACCCTTCGTTCCTGAATGCCTCATACGACCCTGATTAGCCATCCCTCCATGCTTCAAATCACACCTTGCCGTGCCCTCCAACCTGCCATGGCTGAGAAAGAATAATCGAAACATCTGCAGATTACTAGAGGAAGCCTATGGCCTTCGTAGACGACAAAGGGATAAAACCTAATTCCCCATTCAAACTCCTAAGCTTCCCAAAGTCCTCACACAAGATATCCCAATCCACGACGGGTCCCTCCGCTGAAACCAACACGGGATATAACCACCTCTCTCCATTAGAGATGTCACTTTGTTTTAGTTGGATAATAGGATCCATCCCTAACGATGACTTGGTCAGAGTCAAATGGTTATCCGATACCCATTCGTCAAAGACGATTTGCGCCTTGTTGAAGCCACCCAAAACAGGGGAAGACTGACACCCCCAACATATATATCCCCATTGATCATCACGCGCATTGGCCGGAAATATAAGACTCTGATAGCAAACGTTGCGCCCCATCATCTCCATCTTCAGGAATAAGCCACGCTGGTTTCAGAGACATTTCAAAGATAGCAGTAGATTCCCTCTTTGGAGTCGCCGAAGGTCTCCTATCCCCAAACCCCTGCAAAATCTCTTAACGTTGTCAACAAACCATTCCGAGCACGCCGCATCTAGCTCCATTGTCGCCTGACACCAACGCCACGATTTCGATATTCGAACGCGCCTTGGGGAACCCCTTGCTTCGAATACAAATTTCTTCTCTCTGGAGCTCACCTCACACCGGACTATCTCCCTCATCACACCATTCCGGGAAGGGGTTTCCCGACGGAGAAATCCATTCTGACCTCCTCTCCCAGCACTGTCGTGACCAACCGCCCCGTTAGGTTGGATCATTCCGCATTGTCGCCTCCTTGAACAACCACCAATTAGCTAACGTTCAGACACTGCTGATTAGTTAACACAGTCCCCAAGCTCAGTTGCTCGTTGCAGTCGCCATGCTCCATCGTGACCTACCGCCTTGTCACAGTTGCCACACTCAGTCACAATCAAGCTTTTAAAAAGATGGTTTCTAATTCAAGATTCTTGTTATGTCTAGATTTTGCAAGAGTTTTATACCGGCTGCTAACTTGACGCAAGATTCGTGTTGCCGACGCCACTTTGGTGGGAACTAGCTTATGATGATGATGATGATGATGCATATTAGTAGGATGGTTGTAGTAAAGGTAGCTTTTGCCAGGATTATGGTAGGAAAGGTTCCACAATTAATTGTAATTCCAATTAAATTGTGGGATGGCATGGGATAAACATGTGCTTTTAGATCACCTAGATTTTTCAAGGAATACAAAATACGTCGTGCCAAAGAAGATTCTGAACATGACTGTTTTGTCTTCATTATGAAAAGGGTTCCTTCTATAGAGTTTCGTGCAGGGATATTCTGGCCTACATTTCAAATGAGAGTGCATAATGAATGATGCTTTCATTCTCCATAAAATGTTTTATTGTTTTATATCTATTCTTGCTTTATTTGCAGATTAAAGACGACACAAAGAGACCAGTTTATTGTGCTTTGATCAGATTGCTTCAGGATGCGGATTTGGCTGTTAGGGTATGCCTGCCTATTTCACAAATTTTGCAATGCCTGTTCAATAATGTGGTTTAATATGTGATGTTGTGGTTATATTGTTTCAGTTGGCAGCATGTCGTTCTTTGAATTTCCTTATTGAGGATGCAAATTTTTCTGAACATGAATTCGGTAATCTGCTTCCAGTTTGCTGGGATTCATGCTTTAAGTTGGTTGAAGATGTCCAAGAGTTTGACTCGAAGGTAAATTGTTTCGGCTGGTACACTTCACTTTCCAGAACTGTGTTGAATACAGTTTGTTAAAGCTGCATGTTATTTTCATTTGAGATGCAGTGCATTGTTTTGAACTTTTTCCACCACCTCCCTTTCTTTTCTATTTTTTAATGTGTATGCTGCGTGTACCTTGAATATCGAATTTGTCTCATGGATATTATATAGATTGCATATATGAATACTTTTAGGATTATTGCTATTCATATGCCTTAATCACGGTTTCAAGTACTGGTTCCAGATAGGTATCAGCCTCTTACAAAATCGCTATTTGTGAGATCAATATCAATCAAAACAAAATATGCTTAGTCCTCAAAAAACTCGGAAAGGGATCTAAAAAATTTGCAAAAGGTTTTTAGTATTTAATTAAAAATAGTTAACATAAAAATGCACAAATCAAGCATAAAATTTTATTAAAACACTGTCATGTGAGTCATGTGACTAACAGCCATTGAAATATCATAAATGAATATAGGTATGTGAGGAATAATCTGTAAATAATGATAAAGAAATGAGAATATGGTCCAAAATCAATACATGCACTGATATACAGAGCTAGTGTATGACCAATTTAAATCTGTCCAAATTCTGACAGAAGATTTTCTCTGTAAAGAAATGTGGACTTTGGGAAGTCCACATCTTAAGTGAGAGAGATGTGGAAAAAATGCACATGTAAATTGTTTCAGTTCTTGATCGCAAAGGGACAAACTTAGCAAATTCCCTCAGTTCCTGCTGAAACCTACAATACGTTCAGAATTCTTTTTAGTTTTAGTGGTCGGTTCTTTGCTGGAGGGCTGTTTGACCTGGTTGATATATTGCATGGGACGGGCAAATGTATATTAAATTTGATATTTTTATGATTTCGGAAGAAACTGTATAATCACCAGGGAATTAGATATATAGCTTTATTCAATGCTTATTTGAGGAAAATCATGATCCCAAAAGGTGATATTACAACCATTAATTTTATATGCTTCAAGAACTGTTTGATTGGTTACAGATACATGCATATAAAACTTACATTTATTAGTAAATGATGAGAGTCATATAATCAAGTATAGAATAAGCAACTGTGACTGTGAGCATGGTAATGTAGATGCATTTTGCAACTAAACATTAAAGCACAGTTGATGAAAAGTAAATAAAATTTTATAGAACAAGTGAATGAAATTAATTTAAAAATCAGAGAATTTATTAAGTGCTGGTTTTATTCTTTAAGGTAAAAAAATTATGCAAATGGCATATTTAATAAGCACTCTGTTGATATAATAATCATATTTAAAAAATACTTATTTATTGCTTGTTTTTACATTTGAGAAGAGATTGTTGGTTCATACTCCTTTAAGATGTGGAGTTGACAAGCCCCTTCTCACAAGAAATATTTCTATGGAATTAACATATTAAAAATAACAAGTGAAGTATTAATAAACAACCTAACTCTCTCTCTCTCTCTGTGCACGTGCACATGCTTGTGTCCTTGCATTTATACACACAGTTGGATGATTATTACAAAGTAAAATACTAGTTTTGCTTAATCATCTTTCATTCTTTTATGCAATCTAGCAAGTAGACAAATGACAGTCAAGAAAAATGAGGAAATTTTAAAATTTCCAATGACTAAGCTGTTATGCACAATCATTGGTGTTAGATAGTTGGATTAACATACCATGTTATTGAGTTGAAAATAAAAGGCTTCCATGTAGCTAAATCCCGTTTAGAAATAAATGCATCCTTGTCATAGAATTAAAAGACAAGTTTAAAAAAAAATTACCGTTTTGTCATATCTGTGGACTTGAGAAGGTTCAGGATATCTTAGCTTTTACTAGAGGAAAAACTGTGGATGTTCATACAGTATGGGTAATGGCACCTTATGATGGAATCCCATCTTGGATTCTGACTATTTAAACAGGTAACTATCAGATACAATTGTTCAAGATGTGGTCCAGAGGGTGGAACCCTTTTTGACCCATTGTAGCTGTGCATCTATCTTACTGAATAATAATCAGAATCCATTCAGAGGTTCACTTGGAGTACAACAGTGTGGTTGCATGGCACTGATCTTGTGGTGAGCTTTACCAAAAAGGATAAGTTAATGTCTGCCGTGATTTGTGCACAACAGAATCTACAAAAAGTATGGGAATGAGGAGTACCACTCCCATAATTATGCACATGTTCTCTGTCTCAGGTAAAAAAGGTTATTTCATTCACCATATGGAACCAAATGTCTGTGCGCATTCCCATGTGACTTCCAAGTTCCAATAAAATGGAATTGAGATGGGGAAAATTTTCCAGCCATACATGAGTAATAAAGTTGACCCATACTAAATGCTGACTGGTCCGTCTCCATATTGCCTTCTCTGAGTGTATTTATGATTAGGCATCTTAAAAGATGACAACAGCATTTAGGATTTGTTGATTAACCCAAGGAGTTCCCATGGAATCTGTGAGGTGTTGATATTAATTTATTGTATGACTTTGATTATCATCCTCAAACCACACAATCACTAACTGCAATTGCTCCACAAGACGAAATCTAATACTAGCTACCTAGGCTTCAGCTGCCATAAAAGTCCCAAGCGTGAAAGGAACATCAACTGCAGCTCTCAAACGACAATGATGGTCTTTAATAATTTTAGCTGCCACTGCTTTCACAATGTTTTATGGATCTGTCAAAAATTTTCTTATACCATGTCATAAGAGGCGATGTCCAATGAATTAGGTGTTCACTTCTATCACCATGACATATGCATATTCATGCTAGAGATTTACAATACCAGTAATAGCCATGCGAAGAGTAAGTCTTATTGATTAAATATCAATACATTTTGGGTTAACCTTAGACACCAGATTGTAATATCAAAAAAATAGAAGGAAGATGAGACTGATTTTTGTTGAAGCACCTTGACACATTACATGTTTTGATTCAACTCTATCACCTTTAACATCATTGATGTTGTTTTACTGCTATATATTTTGTGAATTACCAGTCCCTGTTGGTTGTGTTTTAGGTTGGAAGCTGGATAAAGCTTTCGCTGCTGTCTCTTGAGTCAATTTTGTGGATTTTTTGTGTGATTTAATTCTGTAAACATGAATATGCAAAGAGTGATTTTGGGTCTGTAAACATGAATATGCAAAGAGTGATGCAAAATTTAAGATGAGATGATGTGGCTTTAGTGCGTTATTTCTCCACTGACTTTAATATAGATTCAAGTATAATGTATTGTCTATTGGTGACTTCATCACTGGGAAACTTAAAGAACTTGGTTTGCATCTTTGGTATGTTTGCTTCGCCCTAGGAGTTTATGTTCTCTGCTCTGTGTAAATGCCTTACATTGTTAAGAAAACTCCAAACACCATATTTTGTTTTTGTGGTAGCACACCATTTTCTTTGAGTATAGCTGAAGCATATATTCTTACATTTATTTTCAGGTTCAGGTTTTGAATTTGATATCTGTACTTACTACACATGTTACTGAAATCATTCCATTTTCAAACAAGCTGGCATCATTTTTCCAGAAGGTATTTTTTTTTGCAGTTGTGTCATCATGGGGTCTCTCTCTTTTTATACAACAGTGGTCACTTTAATACATTGTTACATGGGGATGAATTCAGAACAGCAGCTTTGACACTGTAAAAGAATTTGATAGCGATCCCTATTGGATCATATTGCATGGAGATGTGTACATCTGTTTATAATATGGTACGAGGTGTCAAATTCTGCAAACCCCAAAAAATGGATGTTTAAGACTTGGCTGTATGCTTAAAATTTTGGTTCCATTTGAACCTCTGATTGAGAAAACCTAAACAAAACAAAACCGAAAAAGTAGAGCCTTATCCCAATTAATTGGTGTCGGCAGAATGAATCCTATCCCTATATTTTAATTTAATATCTTCGATCAGATTATAGGTATTGAAATATTTTCCGATTACTCCTTTCAAGTTGTTTTTTGTCTTTCTTGCACCCCTCTCACTTCCTCACTGTCGTATCTTCCTTTCTGGGTTAATGCTTTACATATTCAAACAATCTTAATGTACTTTCCTTTGTCTTATTGCCTATTTGGACAAAACACAATCATTGCCAAACTTTCTGATTCCTTACCTCATCTTATGTAATCTACCCACACCTATCTCACCATTGGCATCCCAATAGCATTCATTCTAAAGATATATATATATATTTTTCCCTTCTTGATGATTGATGAGTACTGAATCATATATTATTAGAGATAATATTAAGCAAGTCTGAAGCAGTGCAAGAATACAGTATCATAGCCGGTCACGCGCTGTCTGTATTACTTGTTCTATATCCCATCATCTTGGATTTCCTGTGGAGGGGTGCTTGTGAACATGTTACTGTGGAGGGATGCTTGTGAACATGCCTGTCCTCAAAGTCCCCAGTATCACTAGTTTATGAGCAACAGTAATGGCTGCTTTGGACATCTTGTTGAATGGTGTGTTCATGTGACATGCAATAGATACCAGGTTTTGAAGCATCCACAATCCAATTTATGGTCCCCCGTCCAGCAAATCAATGTGGTGATATGTACTTCAGAACAGAGGTTCTTAAATCCTTTGGCACTCACTAGCTTGCCCCAAACCTGTCAAGCACGCTAACCACTCAGCTTTGGTGGGGTCTCCCTCCCCATAGGTTCATAAAAAGCATGAATTATATCACCTCTCTCGATGATGAACACTCTGCCTACGCCTATAGTACCTTTGCTGCCCTCACAACAGCCAGCAAACCTGAGTTTCAACATGCCACCTAACTGATTCTGATCTGAGGTAGGCATGGAGGAAGATGGGCTATGGGAACATGTTGCCTTACATCCTCTTACGATATCTGAGGATGCTATACACTTGTAATTTGTTAGAAGACTGAGGTCCTAATGGTATCAATCAAGGTCGAATAAGTAAGCTTACATCTTTGAACATCCTCATGTCGCAGTATTGCACGAAACAGAAATAAGTACATATTTCTACCTCTTTCCAAGTCTAGCCCACCTTCATTGCTCAAAGCTCTCAACAAGAATTTCGGGTGTGACCCAAACCACATCAATGATCTGTGGGAAATACTACTGGGCCTGTGAAGCAACACTACAATGTACGAAAAGAGGACCAATGGTCTCATTATGTGATCTGCACAAGAAACAGATTTTACGAAACAGGGTCAACCAAATTATTTTCCTTTGGAGGAAATGAGCAGGGTCAACCACTTACTTAGGGCAGGCTTCCAAAGGGGAGAGCAAGGGAAATGGGCCAAGGTTTTGGGTCTATCTTTCCTGTTGGTAGCAAAAAGGGATTTGCAAGAGCCCAAGGGGATCAGGGGAGCATATGGGGTGGTCGACAATGGTGTTTCTTTGTTGCCAAACATTATACTCCATAACCATAGCCATTTGCTGCTTCCATGTTCCTGCATCCATATCTATCCTGCATTTGTTCATGATATGGGATTTGGAATGCTGCATGTTTATTGATGACATACTTGTGACCAATGTCATATTTTATTGAAGCAACACCCAAAGTATCTTTTTAGCTGTTGTGGGTTCTTACTTGTATTTTCCAGTTGATGAAGATGAACTCAACTATCACCATTTTATGGATTTGTTGTGCTTAAATGTTGCATTAAGAAAGTATATGTTTCTCCTATTATTACAAATTGCATATTTCACACTGGTTGATAGTACTTGCTTTATATGCTTGACAAGGTCTGGGAGGAATCTGCCGGTGAAAGCCTACTTCAGATTCAACTTCTGATTGCACTGCGTAACTTTGTGGGTGCACTTAACTATCAATCACCCATTTGCTATAACGTGCTACTGCCCATTTTGCAAAAGGGTATTGATATAAATAGCCCTGATGAACTCAATCTTCTGGAAGATAGTGTTCTGGTTAGCTCTTCAGTTTAATCTTTTTTTACCCTTGTGTTTGATGATTTGTAATCATATTTATGTCACTGTTATGCTCTAATGCAGCTATGGGAAGCCACAGTTTCTCATGCTCCATCTATGGTGCCACAACTATTAGCATTGTTTCCTTCTCTAGTGGAAATTGTGGAAAGAAGTTTTGACCACTTGCAGGTTTGACTTTTTGAAAAGGTCACTAGAAAGTTATTTTTAGATTTTTGTGACATGTCAAATGTGCTCCATGGTCAGAAATAATTTTATTTTTAACTTTTTTCAGATCTGATGGCTTCTCTTGAACATAAGGTGTCTTGTTCAAGACTCGTAACTAAATTTTCAATTGTTGAGTGCTCAAACGTAGCATTGTAATGAATATGACATGTAACACAAAACTTAAAATAATTATAGAATATAAATTGTTATTTCTTTTAAGCTCTAATGATTATATCAACCTATCTAACTTCAGCACTTTTAAGCAGTGTAAACATAATTTGAAGAATCTTGTCTTGTATTTATAAATTGTTGTTGTCTTCTTGATTTCCATTTTTTTTTAATATTGGGTTTTATCTAGAGCTATTTTATTTGTCATTACATATTCCAGAATAATATATCTGGCGTTCTGAGTGCTTACTTGTGAATCTCTTCCTTACAAATATTTAGTAGTTGATATTGAAATTCCTGTGCTCATTGCCTGTTTTTTGGTACTCTTTCACAATTCAAAGCACTTAACTCTAATCTGTTTACTGTCCTGCTTAAAACTTCTTTTTTTTTTTGTGATAATTAATGATGTGTGTATATATATATATATTAAGAAAGTAAAAGGTAAGTACAAGTGTATATAATTCCCCCCTTCCCACAAAGTACCTTAAGTATTCCTATACAGCTGTACCACGCATTTCCATGAACAAAGTTCCAAAAAAACTGTCCTGCTTAAAACTTCTCATTCTTATAGACCGGATGACAAGCATGGGTGAATAGAGGTGGGAACAAAAAGTGAAATTAACTTAAAATTTCATTTTTTGATGGAAAAAAGGAAAACGATTTATCCGAGTGTGTGGTCTGCCAGTCGCTTGGTTGCCTTTCTCACAAAGGACATTAAACCTTTGCCTAAGGTCTAAGGATCAAGTGTTGGTATCATTAGTAACTGAGTGTGCTGTCTGCTTGCCATCCTGGAAATGCATGGAAACAAAGGTGAATGCATTTCGTTTTTTGCCTAAATGAATGATGAAACAACCATGATGATGACTTGTACAATTCTTGATTCTACGAGAATCAACCATATAGACTTGATTAAGCGAGCTAAATCTCAATGACATATTTGGGAAATTTAGGAACAGAATCTTGAACGCTAAAGCCATTTAAGCAACATTCACACAAATTTGTTTGAAAATGTGATATAAAACGTCTTGAAATCATAGAAACATGAGATTTTTGTGCGCTATTTCCCATATGTATTCATGCACTGAATTCGTCCATAGCTGACAGAGCAACTTAACATGAGGGTGAACCTCACAAGTATGACAAGCTAAGGCCAAAATCTGCAGCAATACACCCATTTAAATTAGGGAATGGGCCCTATAAAGAGAGAGCTAGATAAACCAGTTCGAAAATGTAAGTAGGAAGAGTGATGACCTGTCAGCCAATTGTTACCATCAACATTCACTGGGGCTTTTGTGAGATGCGAGCCACTTTCTAAGGCCCATCTTTGGTTCTACTCCCACTCCTTAAATAAACTAGCTTGGAAGAGCTATACCTATTTCAGCTTTCTATGATGGGAAAACATTTGCTCCAGTTTATGAAATATATGAGTGAAAATTAAACAAGTGATTTGCTATTGCATGAAGGAATTATGTTCACTAGAGCACTCAAGGCATCTTTCATTTCCTTAACAAGTATGTTTATTAACCCACCTTGTGAGCTCATACTTTGTTGTTAAAGTTTGGTTACTTGGACCCTAAGTGGGTTTGGATAGCTAGGGTTATCTCCTTAAGTAAGAAGTATGTAGCCTATTTGAGCCAAAATTTGTCACTCTCTTATGCAACCAACTATTCACCCAAGCATTAATTGAAATCAATTAACTTTCCTAATTCCTATAGAGTTAGGGACAGAAGTGTCACTTTTGGAATTTAATGCCCAAAAATAATTACCTTCCACGAGCATAAAAGCAAGTTCCTAAGCAACGAGTAAAACTTTGATGAAGATTTTGCTAGCTGTATTTTCTGAAAAAATTATACAGAAAAAAATCAAGATAAAAGAAATATCACTATGAAGAATATTTTGGTGCCATTAATAAAGTATAACATCAGGGTTCTATATCATAAAGCTTTTCATTGCTAATAAACGGTTGGCTAATTACCATTCCATTTGGCAGTCTATGAATTTTAATGATGTATATGTGTTTGTTTAAAAAATTTTTTTTATACAAGTATGATAAACTCAGTCAGTGTAAGGCTACATTGCCCACATCTTTTTCTGGATTTTGAGTCCAAGTATTGGGAAAAGAGGAGGGTTGTGTCAGGTTATTATGTGGCCTAGAGCCTTGCAAAATCCCTTAAAGCATGTATCTAAAATTGTCACTACTCAGACCACCTATGGTACATGGGCCAAAACATGGGAACTAGTAACATTAAAAAACAACACTCCAGTTAGTCATATAGCTGTGATAGGTTATAAACTAAATTCAAATCATGATATGGTCAAGGATTGTTAATTAAAAATTATGGTAGTGCTAACAGTAAGATGTAAGCTTGGACAAACTTAAGGACAAATTTTTTTTTTTGAAATAAGTCAAATCAGTTGAAATAGTCTGGCTTGTCGAATGGAAGTAATATAGATGATAGTGAAATGGAGCATGTTGGTGAAAATTGCAAGATCCACAAAAATGGACAGGATGTAGTCAGCTAAAAATGATTTGAAGGCTCATAAGCCATCCCGTTGGATTGTAGGGGCATAATATGAGCTACTGTTGGCACCTCTTTCTCTTATGTCGTTTTTGGTTTCTATTTTCTTGCTGTATCTTTTCTCTTTTTATTGAATGGAATTTCATCACTTATAAAAAAAAAAGTAATATGAGCTACTGTTTCACTAGCTGGATAAAGCAAAAAAAAAGTAATATGAGCTACTGTTTCACTAGCTGGATAAAGCATTATTATCTTCATAGTGCATGCATCCTGTCCATCAGCTCTCTAGTTTTGGTGTACTTTCCTCTTTTGTTGGTTGCCTATGTTTGTATTAGATCTGCAACTGGAAAGTTATTGTTAGAAATCATTAGAAGAGATTCAGTTGGAATCTTATGATAACGTAATAGAGGATGCCAAACAGAGAAATGCAAAAACCATGACAAACTGATATGAAGAATATATTTTAATTTAACTAAAATGTATAAAATTCTATTGATACCTTTTTCTTTAGTTGCGTATTGAATTTGGAATTGCGCACAAACATCTGCTCCCTTCTTATTGTTGTTTGCATGGTGTCAAATATACCTTAGATATACCTTAGAAATATACCTTAGATATATTAATGAGGTTTAACTTGTTAACATGTATATATTAATCCAGTGTCAGAAGTGCCTTATTTTCATCCACAGCTTGTGTGCTTTAACAATTTTTATCTTAATATGGCATTTGAATTTCTTGCTCGCAGGTTGCTATCAGTATCATTGAGGCTTACATTATCGTGGGCGGATCTGAATTCTTAAATATGCATGCTCAAAGCGTTGCTAAGATTCTTGATTTGATAGTTGGAAATGTTAATGACAGAGGATTGCTTTCAACGCTTCCAATTCTTGAAATTCTGATACAGGTATTTTAGCTTTTTTAGATTTAGTATGAATTTAAAGATTAAGCATGCTAAATGGATTGAGCTAACGAGGTGCTATATGGCATCTTCAAGTGATTGTGTTAATAGTATGCTATGAGCTATTCTTGGAGTATAGTTCATATATTTCAGTTTCATTCATGTATTTGGCATGTACTCTGTCTCTTGTTCTAGATATGGTTGCTTTTTGCTAACAATAAGATTTAGCATGGTGCATGTGTTGTGTGAGCATCTTTTTTCCGGTATAAATTTTCCTTTTTGACTTTGCCTCTATCGAGTATCTCAAATTGTATCATAAATTTTAAATCACTGATCTGATTTGTTGCAGCATTTATGATTTATAATAAAATTTAGTTCTTTTATAAATGTTGGCAAAATTCGAGTCGATATTTCTCAGTTTATAATGTGTGAAACGAAATTAACTAAACTGGCCATGAAATTAAAATCAAAATCTAAAACAAAAATAAGATCAAGCAAAAATAGGACGGAAAGAATTACCTGCCGAAGTTGACAAAAGAGGATATAATGGGGCTATAAATGAGCCATATTCTTCTTCAGTCACAGTGCCTCAGAACAACTCTCTCAATCCAACAAACTCAAGCTCACTATTGCTTAAAAGAATAGTTCTCTTTTTTTCGAAACTTTTTCTTTGAGACTTATGGTTGATAATCATCTGTGGCACAGCACCCACCCTTTCTCCAACAAACCAAGGGATTTGGCTTGGTCTTCTGCAACTATATATTATATATATATACAAAGCTCACAAATAGTGATTTGTATTCTGATCACCTTCCTTAAGTTTAACTTTAAAATGACTGAATAAGAATACCCCTGTAGTACGCTCTGTATTGATCACACCCGCCTGTATTTTGATGGAATTGCTCCACACCATGCTCAATCAAGGCACAATACAAGAGAACTTTCTCAGCTGTTGGGATGCTCTAATCCACCTACCTTCGTCTTAACAAAGATAATCAAACAACTCTGACTATTTTTCGCTAAAACTATGCAAACACCGAGGTTCAAGACAACATTTGTATTTTGAAGTCTTCAATTGGGCCAAACACATATAATAGAGACGATTCAGAATAGAATAGGAGGCTCCCAATTTTTATATTTGAGAGAGACCCTGGTTTTTCCTTTTGGAAAATTTGAATTCATTAGCCAGGTTATCCCTCCCTGTGTACAATAGCTCAACTGCTTGTAACATGGAGAAGTTAAAAGGGACAGCTTGTTTCCTATTTGAGCAGTGTATTCAATGCACATATCCATATCAACATCCTCATTGCAGGAATGCTTCATTCCATGATTATGTTGGTTCTTTGTTGCCCAAAACTTTGCACTATCCATCACATCATGCCTAACGCTATCCATATGGAGTTTGTATCTTACCTTGAGTGGAACACACCAACCACATAGCATTTTGTAAATGCCTCTCCATATAGCTATTAATAATATATAATCTATAAAAATAGATATAATATGATTTCATTGGCTTCTTTGACGTGTCTTACCTAAATAATCAGTCTTAACCGTGTGTAGCAAATTTCAAATAATTCCGTAAACTTTCTAATGTGAAATCAATTTAAAACTAAAATATTAAGCATCAATCGATATTCTGATTGTTGATATCAGCCTGTTTGAAGACCGAAATAAAATTTTCATGTGGCGTGAAGGGCTTACCTAAGATTAATGTCCTTAAGAGGGGGGTTGGGTGGGTGAGAGAGAGAGTAAATTTCATATGTTGGCTTAATTGAATGATATTAGCATTTCAACTTTACTATTTCTTTTGAGGTGGAAAACTATTACTTGGATAAAGTTATGAAATAAAGTAGGCCTGTCAGATGGTCAAAAGTTATCCACTCACATTGATTCTTTCCATGGGCTTTGTAATTATCCATTTAGTGGAGAGTGATTGTCCATGCACTTGTCACATGTTGATTATGGGGCATAGGGACCCTTAAATAGATTTTTATGTCATACACCTTGGGACTCTCTCCTTCAGCCTCCTTTATAAAAGGGAGAAGGGGCATTTTCGCGGGCTTTGTAATTATTGTGACTTCTGTTTGATACACATTGAATGTTTTGGCTGAAAAATGTAACATCTCAACTGAAGCTTGTTGTTTCAAAATTTTAGTAGAATTTTGTTGCTAAAGTGTTAATAATCGAAACATATCTTCGTTCAACCAAAATAGTATTTTAAACCATGATTCCCATTTTCAGAAGAAGAAGAAGAAGGAAAAAAAAAAAAAGGAACCGTGATTCCCACAACCATCTTTCTTTCTGCAGTCCCAAACCCATGTTCCTTATTTGAAACTTCTAAATTTGGAAGATAAGCAGAGGAAAAAGGATAAAAAAGGAACGAAAAAAAAAGTGAAAAGCAGAAAGAGAGAAAACAGTTCTACCATCTAATATAGCAGACTTGATCTTGTCATGTGGAAGAATTTTTCTTGGTCCTCTTTGTTTTCTGGACATCAGAAGTTCATATCTGAATTTCCGGATGTAAAAAGCCGGTTTGGTTCTACTTAAGCATCATATGTGACCTGTCATAGCTCTTGTGCAACTCGGAAATACTCAACAATTACTATCTGAACTTCAGGATCCTCCTTGACAAACATATTTTCCCTCTGGGGTAATTCAAATTAAAATAAATAACAAAGAACTTGCCATTGCATCCGAAAATATTTCAGTGGTATTATTTTCAATATGGTTAAAGTTTGATGCAGAATTCTACACGTGGCAAGAAATTCTGTGGAAATAATGGGGCCAAGCCGTCAATCTAATTAGGAAAAAAAGAAAGAAAGAAAGATCAAAAGCAGGAAAAATGTGTAAAAGTATCAACACAAAGTGTCACTCATATATTTGGTATAAACAAGTTTAGTTGTTGTTCAGGTTAGAAACATATGCAATTGTAGTTAGCCCTCACCAGAACTGCTAACAGTGACACTGTCTTTTCTATGTTGCAGTGTTTCCCTGTGGAAGCTCCCCCTTTGATCAGCAGTACTGTTCAGGTAATCAGGTTTCTCCTTTAGCTACTTAGATCTTTATGCTGCTGGCTAATTATTTCTTAAAATGCTGTTCAATTTTGTTAGTTGTTGGAGATGATTCTTATTATTTTAAATGTTTGATATTTTTTTTCTATTTTTGGTTTTTTTCTTTGGTTTTTGTTTTTTGACTTTTGATAGAAATTAACTATAATATGTCTAAGTGGAGAAGAAGAGAGAGATCCTTCCAAGACAGCTGTAAAGGCATCTTCAGCAGCCATTCTAGCAAGGATCTTGGTAATGAATACCAATTATCTTGCCCATTTAACGTCAGAAACATCACTCTCTTTAGCGCTTCAACAAGCAGGTGTTGCTATTAAGGAAAATATACTTCTCTGTTTGGTTGACATATGGCTTGAGAAGGTAATGATACAATGCTATCTTAATTTTTAGAAGACTAAATAGTGATACAATGGCCATCCTATTGCTGACACTTTTGTTTCTTCTTATTTGATTTATTTCCATGTTTTTTAGTGTCATATGTTTTACTTTTAAATGGCTAGATGCCAGTCAGTTGGGATGACAGAACAGGATTTATGTTGCAAATCTCATTTAGTTAGTTCGGATGGGGGATTGAATTGTCATTAAATGCCACATTTAGTTCTGACAAAAGAGAAGTCCAGATATTATAATAACATCTTATGGTATCTAGCTTTAGTTTATGATACGAATAACATTCTGTTGGGTTTTGTCTAAGACCAATTGTGGGTTCAATATTAAATTTTTTAGGAAATATTTTGGGTTTATGTTTGGGCCAAAGACTTCTCTAAAAGTTTTAGGACTGTTTTGGGTTTCGTAATGGGAATATGATTTTGGGGATATTATTAAAGGTTTCTTAAACCTAGATTATAGATAGTGGGGTTCTCTCTTTGGGGAGAGATCTCTCCATGGTGAAGATGAAATTTTTTTCTCCTTTAGGAAAATGTCTCCATGGCTGAGAAATTTTTGAGTTTTACCTTGTTGCTCTTGGCGATTTGAGGGTGGATTTCAAGGTTTAAGCTCTCCTTTTAAGTCACCATACTTATCAGGTCATTGAACCGGGATTTTGGGCTGAATGAGGAAACAGAAGACATGCTTGTGTTCAGAAGTCAGTGACTGCTATAAAACAAAATTCAAGTTACTTTAACTGCAGTCAACAGATTAGTGTCGATTGATCGATTTGCTGCCACTGTGCCTCTAATTGCATGACTTGATGATGAAAACGCAAAACCTAAAATATAAAAGTCTGAATTAGTGAGAGCATATCTGAATTAGAGAGCAAGAGTGTAGAAGAGAGCAGAATAGAGAAGAAAAGCAGAAGGCTTTGTGTGGTGGAGATTGGTGTGAAGGTACTTATAAACATTAAAAGAAAGGTAAAAGATAAAAATAAAATACGAAGCTTTCTATGTGGCTGCGCAATCCCAATTTGATCATGCAATTTGAAAGGTTAGAAATCATTTTCAATACTAGAGTCACATACTTGGTCTGGCTTCAAAATTTTGCAACTATTCGTGAGGCAACAACTAGTTTAATATGTTGATCATATTTTGTTAACCTGTTTCTTGATCTTTGCTTTATGTAGTATTATCTCTAGTATCATTCTTCCCACTTCTGCAGCTACATGCTTACAATTTTCCACCCAATATTAGTTGCATCAGTTGATGAATAGTTATATAATGGTGATCGTTGCAAGTAATATTCACATATGTAGCAGCTTTTGACAACAATTTCTTTTAATATAGTAGGACTGCCCATAATAATATATATATATTTTGGGTTTTTGAGGTTGTGGTGTTGCCTGGTGGTGACAATTTGAAGTGGATAATGATAGGCATGTAATCCTCGCGTTTATTAAAGGATAAATTCTGTTTTTCAGAATTGTATGCTTCCTTTGATTGAAAGTGAAAAGATAGTAACAACAAAATGTTTTGTTCCAACTAGTTGGGGTCAGCGACAAAATTCCTGTTCCTCCAACAATCTGACAAAAACGATAACTTCAGCCATATTATGAGTATCCAAATACTTTTTGTCTGACTCCAATAAAGGGTTTCTTTTCTTCTTCCTCTTGCCCTCTTAGATATTTCAATGAGAACTCCATTATACCCTACCATTGCTGCTTCCTTAGGTATTTATTTTATATGCCCACTCTTTCTTAGCCTACTTGTGCAACATGTTCACGCTATCAGTTAAGTTCATTCCTTACCTTGACTAAGAGTGAAAAGACAGCAATTGAATAAAAGTTACTGGAGTGCTTTGAGAATAAAGATTTCCGCCATATTAGTCTTACCACCAGCCTATACTTGCGAAGGTACTGTCTCTAGGAACAAGAGAGGTACTGGGATTCCTCTTTTCAGAGAATCAAAGCACCTTTGCTAGGGAAAGGGGATATATTGCTAGATATAGTAAGGAATATATAGATATTTAAAACCATGCTGGTGGCTAATGAGTGTATAGAGGAATATGTCTTGTCTGAGGGTGGGTTTTGTATGCAAATTGGATCTCGAGAAAGCCTATGACTGAGTAGAGTGGGGATTCCTGGACTCAATGTTAATGTTGCCATGAAAAGGATTTGGGATAGATGGTATAATTGGATTACATGATGTTTGAAGAATGTGTCATTCTCATCAATTGTAAATGGTGGTGTGGCAAGCATGGGCCGAACTATATAGAGATTTGGGTGGGCAACTGCCCAACCTAAAATTACAAAAAATTAAAGTCTGCACACGCACACACAGACACAGAGTTTTGTCCTTTCTAGAATTTTTAATTTGCCCAGTATCCTTAATGTCAACCGTTTCATCCTTCATTTGAGTTCAAAAATGTACTCCGCAACCCTAAATGAAAATCCTGGCTATGCCACTGGTGGCTAGCCTTTTTTACTTTTCCCGGAGTCTTAGGCAAGGTGATCCTCTCTCCCCAGTCCTCTTCACTTTGGTTGATAATGTTCTTAGCTGCCTTTTGACTTTTAGGGGAAAAAAAGGTCTAATAAAAGGTTTCCAGGTGGGTCTGTAGAAGACGCCCATATCCCATTTAATGCTTGCGTATGTTGCAATTCTGTTTTTTGAAGTATCTAAGGAAAAGCCTTCTAGACTGGATATATCTTTAAACGCTTTTGAGATGTACACTTAAAGTGAATCTAGAGGAGAGTAGGCTGTTAGGGGTCCAAGTAGATGGGGAGATTGAAGCCAATTGTAGTCAGGTGATGAGATGCATATTACAAGAGTGGTATATCACATGCCTAGACCTTTCTTTAGGTTCTCATCCAAACAATAAGAATTTCTTTTTGAGTTATCCATTTTTTGGTGGTTTAATTTCCCTTATCAAGGCTTCCATAGCAAATATACCTATTCATTTTTTATCTCTGTTTTGGGCTCCCAAAAAGGTTCAAATGAATAGAAACTTACTATGGAAAGGACAAGATGAGAAGAAGGACCACCTAGCATGTTGGAGCAAGGTGAGTACTTGCATTTGCCAAGGAGGCTTAGGGTTGGGGATCGTTCAGCCAAAGGATTCAGCCCTGTTAGGAAAATGGTTATGGAGGTCTGGTGAGGAGAAAGCGTCCTCGTGGCAAAGAATTATTGTGAGGAAACATGCAATAAAGAAGAATGGACGGGACTCTAATTCTATAGTCCAATCTAATTGTGCTAGTCCTTGGAAAGAAATTTCTACTTTAGTGCCTCTTTGGGATATGAATTCCGCTCTGGATCCTCTCTCCTTTTTTTAGCAAGACATATGGTGGGGGAACACCTTACTCTCACCATTTCCCTAAATTATTTCGTATTCGCTTCCTTTTGGATCCCTTGGTGTTTCGGATATTCTCACTTGGTCCTCCTTTGGCCTCACTTGGAACCTCCACTTTCACAGGAATAAGCATTTAGCAGAAATAAAGGAGTTGTAAACTCTTTTGGAGAAGCTTAGTTTTGTTGTCCTAGCCTTCTGTTCTGGATGTCCACATTTTGGTCCATCTCCTCCAAAGATTCCTTTACTTCTAGGTCCTTTGTGCATTTATGTTCTTCCACAAGTTGGGAGCCTCCCTTCCCCACTGCCTCTCAAAATCAAATCATTTTTGTGGACTGCTCCTCACAAAAGCATAACACTCTTTAACATTCTCGAAAGACGCGGAATTTCTTGCTATTTCTTCTAATGTTCTTGTGTTGTGCCTCAAAGATTGGAAATATGTCAATCACATCTTGATCTGTCCATTGAAAGGTGGTGTGATTTATTTGGTCTTATTTGTTGAAACTGATTGGGGTGAAGCGGGTGTTCCCAAGAGACCTAACTGATCTCGCAAAATAGTGGCTTTTTCCATGCTCAATGAGGAAAGGTAAATCGATATACTATGCGGCCTTGTTCATCACTATACGGTGGGTGTGGCTGGCTCGTAAACCATTGCAGGTTCAAGGAGCATGCATCAGAAAGTCAAGGATCCTTAGAGGATAGTATGGCATTGACTGCAAATTGCGTTTGCATACAGAATGAATCAGATCTATCTATCCCAAGAAGTGTTGAGGGACTGGTCTTCTTGGGCTCCACAGCTGTTTTGATGGGATGTGTGATTGTTTCATTCTTCTTTGTGTGATTTTTACAGTTGAAGATTATGATTTCTATCTGGTTGCTATAGGGGTCTGTTTTTCTTACCCTACCCATCTCTCATAGTTGTTTTGTAATCCTTTGTTAATAAAATCATTCATGAACCATCAAAAAGAAAAAAGAGTGCTCTGAATTGCTTCTGCAATTTTCAGACATAAGAGTACAGGAATCAAAGGATATGCACAAGAAGTGCAGAATATTTAAAACTGTAGAGTGTCCAAATTTTCTGGATCTCGAGTTCATTTAGTGTAGGATAAACCACATGTAACCTGTGTTGCTTTCATTCTTAAAGTAAATCAAACTCCTTTTCACTTTTGAGTTCGTCATAAAATTGACGTCGTGTTAATAGGGAACAGAAGACATTTTCCACGAAATTTTTTGGATATGTTTCTATAAAAGAAATGATAATTTTTACAAGAAAATGTCTACACTATAAATTTTAAATCAGGTTTTTCGTAGGAAATCTTTATCATCAAATGTGAAAGCAAAGCCTAAAAATGATTTTGTTAATATTCTGTATTCTTGGCATATTGTTCATTGATTTGGATCACTTGTTTTTTTTTTCTCTCTCTCTTTTTTGGTAGACCTCTAGTCTGTTGAATTAAAGCTTATCATATGTAGAAACATACCTTCCCCAATCTTCAAGTAAATTAATATGACTTTTCCTGCCCATGCCACAGGTTGACAATGTAAACTCTATCCAAAGAAAGACTTATGGTTTAGCTCTTTCAGTAATTTTGACATTAAGAGTGCCTCAAGTCCTTGACATACTTGATCAGATACTAAGGTTTTTCATCAACTTTGACAACTAATTGCAAGTCTTAAGTATGCAGCCACTTCAATACATAAGTACTAATGTACTCTTATTTTTCAGCATCTGTACAAGTGTAATATTGGGTGGACATGATGACCTAAATGAGGAAGAGTATAGGTGAGATCCCTTTCAACAACTCTTCTGATCTAGTTACTTATGAATTTTTTGTTGATGATTATTGAGTTAAAGAATTGAATTTTTATACTTCTTGATTTGTATTATTTTGTTATGAATTGACAGTGGTGATAGCACACACTCTTTTGTGTCCCCCAACAAAGAAAATATTCCAAGTAAAGAGTTCAAAAGAAAACAGGTAAACTCTTAGGTGCCAGTATTAAGTTAAAGATTCATTTTTTATGGCCTATCTGATGAGATTTTTATTTATCTAATAGGTCAAAGCTTCAGATCCTATCAAACAGTTGTCACTACCAGCCTCATTGAGAGAAAATCTTCAAATATGCAATAACCTTCATGGGGAATCTTCTTTTAATGCAGCCATTGGCAGAATGCACCCTGCAGCATTTGCACAGTTGCAACAGGCACTGAAGATGCCATAAACAGATGTGAATTCATGTACAGGTCATTCTTTCTATCAGCCTGGTCACCTCATTCTGGAACGTCCATTAAATTTGTTCTAGAGTCTCAGTGGTAAGTTACTGCAAGGTTTGTATTTTATTTTCTTTTATTTTTAGATTGGGATTATCTATTTGTGCAGACACAGACACACACGCGTGCAAACACTTGTATTAATTTATGTATTATCTATGATAATATGTTCAACTCCATTTAGTGTTTCTGCACTTTTTAATTTCCAAAAGTGACCTTTATTTTTTTATTTATTCCAATTTTATTTCCACTCACTAATGCTAATTCTATTATAATCTAAATTTAATTTCTGTCTGACTGTATAAAAAGAATGAATTTGGTCCACTGATTGCTTCACTTTTTTATTTCCCACAATACCAGTAAGCAATTAAGTATTCCTCTCTGTTTAATTACCTAATATGCTCAATTTGACAATGCTCTTTGAGCTAACATACCAGTCTTTTAAAAACTGTACCGAACTGGTCAACCAAACTGCCAAGCGAGCACTCAACAGTTTGGCTCAGACCTTGAACATGTTATTCACTAAACTGTTAAGAACAAATGAAAACCAGGTGTGAACCAGTAAAACTATATTAAGCCAATTTTTGGATTTCAAGACAGGAATGCTCCCTAAATTACATTGAAATATTTCAAAAGGGTTTACTGAATGCCATAGCCCATTAGTAATCAATGTTAAAACATTGATCTGTACTTCATCAACAGGCCCTTTATTTCTTAGAATATGGGAATTTTTTTTAATCCTTTAAATAACTTAAACTATTAATAATCCTTGATGACTGTCGTAATTGCAGTGAATCACCATGATCAACTGAACCAAAAAAAATCAGTTGTGTTCAATTTGAGAATTTTTTTTTTTATTATGAATAATGAAGGATATATTAAAACAAGGAAGAGGAAATGAAAATACAAGGCCTCCCTACAATGACCTCCCTTTATTTATTGTGTGAAATAAACTTCTTTTATTTTCAAAATAACTTTATGCTATTATATATAGAGAAGCTTACACATTTGTCAGTAATTAGAAATTTATGATAACTTTTAGAAAACACCACCTCGCATTCTCTAGTTAGTAACTAATTAGAGACAGCAGTAATAACAAAATACCTTATCCCAACTAGCTAGAGTCAGCAGCATAAATCTTGTTCATCCCAACTTGTTGAAATCCATTTCTTAAGTAAATTTTGAGTATCCAGGTACTTCTAACAAGCGTGATCTAGTTTGTTTTTAGTTTTTCTCTTGACTTCTTAGATCTTTTAGGGACTTGCTCGTTATATCTTCTTAGGTCTTGAATGTACATGCCCAAACCACTACTTCATACGTTTTTTTATTCTCTTTTTCTCATTTCTTTTTTAAATCTTATCTCCTATTTAGAGTTTTAGACAACACTGGGATACTTTCGGATAAATGGATTTTTGCTTTTTTCCCTAATCTATCATTCATTCATCTAAACATTCTCATCTCAACAATGCTCATCCTGCACATTTGTTGCTTTTTTGTAGTCCAGTATTCTGATCCTTATTCCATAGCAAAACACGCATATAATTCTCTATAAGTACCTTTCCACTTAAGCCATTTAGCTCTAATTCTGTGTGCAATATCCTTATCAATGAAGAAAAAGGCAACTACTCATATTGGTAAAACAGGCATGCATGCACACACACATAAACTGTAATTAAAGTATTCAAAGTACAAAATGCTTCGGTAATTGTGTCTAGAAAGTAGTTGCTCTATTCAATCAAGTCAGTTTGAGTTTTTGGAGTTAAAGAAGAAAGTATGGGTTGCATGTTCTTATGAGAAATCAAGTCCATTCGTTAAGGGATCATGTTCATATAAAGGGTTGTCCAACTGTGCAAACACCAATATTGCAGGTGAATACGTCCCTTCTGAAGCAGCATTGCTTATATGGATTGTTTGTGCAAGTCCTTAAGGAATATTGATTTACTTTTCTTCTCTGTTCACTTAAACTTTGTTTGCTGTTTCTTCTTGTGTGATACTGTTGGATAAAGATTATAATTTGCGTGCATAATTATAAAGATATTATTCATGATTTTATAATTGAAATTTGTAATATCTTTATTAGAAAAATGAATTCAAATACTAAAACATTTGGACATAAATTTGAAAATGTGAACTGCATGAGTTTTCAATTATATTTTTTCCCACAAGACCTACTCACCTCGAGTATGGTATTATTAATGATGAAGACTTGAAACCAGTTGAAAAGATAATTTAATTTTCTACAAGAGCAAGGGACTTACTGGAAATTAATTGGACAGGATATATAAAATTTTGGACTTCTAAAAGTTTAGAAAATCACCATATTAATTTGTTCATTATTAAGCTACAGCTCAGTGTCCATTCAAAGTTTGGAAAGAGTGACGTATAGTGGTTCTTAAAATAGAAATTGGCAATGGCCTGATTGAGCATGAAATGGGTTTTATTCTGACATGGATTGATAAAGTGGCTAATCCAGACTGTCCGCTTACCAAGGTACTCTATGGATATGTCACATGAACAAACCTACAGCCTTAAACCATATTAAACTATACGGTAGGACTTTGTTATGTGGTATGTGCAGTATTAGCCATTTGTTATATATGGATATGTGCGAATGTGTTGCATGGAATCTAATCGGAAACATATGTTTTTTGCAGGTGGTATTGAAGCTTCCACAGCTTACAGGGATTCAGTTTCCATAATTGACCCCATAATTTATTCCCCTTCCCTTTCATATTGTGAGCTGAGTTTCTTTTTCTTTTTCTTTTTATTTTCGTTTAGTATTTGTTTTCTTCTGTTTTGCCATAAAGTTTATTTTGTTTTTCTTTCATCGGTTTTGCTGAAATTCAAATGTAAACTTTGTAAATAGGTTCGGGTCGTTCATGTTATTGTATTAAGGGATAAATCTCGCAACTTTGAGGTCACGGTTGGTACAGAACCTGCATATTGCAGTGTGGGATAAAAATACGGAGGCTGTAGGTTTACAAGAAAGAAAGAAAGAAAACATGAAAACCATTTTTCAATCCTGCACAGAGTTAAAATATTCTCCTTAATATGAACCTAATTGACATGGTTGAAGGTTACGGCAAGTTTTTCACGCCTCTAAGATAGCTTCCGCTTTTGTAACCCTTACGCTCTTTGGACATATATATGTATCAAATCGCATTTTTTAACTATTTTTCGCCTGCACTATTTTTTCATTAGAAATGATTACTTAAATACTTATTTGAAGCTGCATTCACAGACTAGTTGTCAATCATAGACGAATATGCGAGTGAAGCATGCCGTGCTTTGTTTCCACAAGCATCCTTTATTAGCACCGGTTGAGAACAAGAAGCATCCTATATTAGCTCCGGTTAAGAAGTAAATGGAATACCTCTAGAGAAAATATAATACTGAAATAATGATTTAAAAGCCTACACTACAGCTTTGAACTCAAGAATTTGTCCTCCCTATTTGCCCCTCATTATAAACGTTGACCCTCACGATCAAATATAAACGATGAACGGCAGGGGTTGGCCTTTACCTTTCAATTGTGGTTTACAGGAGGAACGCACTTGAAGACTTAAGAAATGAACTGGGATTTTAGGTATGAAAATGGCAAATTTAATTTCAATTTCCCAACACATTTGAGCAAGACCCTGTTACCAACTTAGTCTGCTTCTACTGACATACAAAATGGTTCAATAAATGGGAACTTACCTGGGTTCTGATGAAGCACTGCAAGCAATACCAATAATCCAAATGGTACGATCGCCAAAACAATCACGGATGTACACAAACGACGAAATAAGTAAACAACACCTGCATCACATGTTTATGTGCACAAACGACGAAATAAACTCAACGTTCTAACACGACACTACAACTGTTTATGTGCTCAACAAAAACCGCACAAACTTGCACATGTGCCTCAAAAACTTCGAAATAGGTGGTAATACCAATATTCAGAGCCTAACAGTAGCCGCTAAAACACTGACATCAAAGAATCACAGACATCAAAGAATTCGCAGGATCAGCTGGCTTTGCTTCTGTAATAACTAATGTGAGGATTCCACTTTCTTCTCGTCATTTGGTTCTTCCTGTTTACTGTCCTCCGTTTTCTCCTTAGCAGCAGCCACCACTTGCCTGGATTCCTTCGTGTCCTCCGTTTTCTCCTTAGCAGCAGCCACCAATTCCCTGGATTCCTTCGTTCTGCCATCTTCAACGCTCAACTTCTCAAGCAGTCCAGCAGTACTAGTGGCATCTTTGTTTTCTTCTTTCTTCCCTTGCGATTCAGCAATCTCTTGAACCGTTTCCTTGAAGGTCTTGCAATCTTATATAGCAAGCAAGCATTTTAAAAATAAATAAATAAATCACTGCATGTGCATAGAAAGAAGCCATATTCGCAAGACAATAATAAGAAAACAATGTTTTGGTGTCTGCAGAAAACACAAGATGGCCTAGGTTTATAAATGTTGGTGATAATGTATGAAATCTGATTCTAACAAGATCAAATATGGATCAAACATACCACACTAAAATCTCAACTTGGATCCAGTGTCAGCTCTTGCTCAAATTACCTGAACCTCAAGATTAAGACCTAAGCATGTTGTCTAGTTCAATGACAAATGCATCCCCAACAATTCAAAGTTTTTTATTTTTCTGTAATTGAGTACTTGCTCAAATTCTCTCAAGTTATAAACAATGGTATAATCCCTAATTGTGCAGATAGTATCCTGCAATGTGCAGAAGTTCTTCCTACAGGGTAATGGCATCCAAATAGATGGATACAAACCATGAAAATGAGTTGATTCATGCTCCACACTTTCTCCATTCTATTCACCAGCCACACTAAGACTAAACAAGAAGCAACGGCAACCAGATGGACACAACATATTACCAAGCTGATTCTCTCTCACTGCTTTTTGCATTCAATTAATCATGGTACCAGCAATGCCAGTCCTACCCATAAACTAAAAAGAAGGCATGAGCACCAGATTGACTGGATCAAGTTCAAAACATTTCATTGAAGTTCCATGGATCAAAATGATCCTGGAAACAGAATAGGAAGGCAGAATTTGGCAGAGCATTTGCATGCATCAAGAGAAGCCAAAAATGAAATTGAGGGTAGCTGCATCAGAAAATTGTTGGGAGCACAGTACCTTTCCTACACATTTATTAATACTTGAAACAAGCAAAGTCCCAGGAAAACTCGAAAAACATAAAAAGATTTTAACTCAGACTCCACAAACTACATTACCATCAACTATAGATACAAAAACAAAGCGCAATACACATATTCCCAATCACCACCCATGCAGAGGGATGGAGGAATGAATGTCTAAGGGGAAAGAGAAGATGAGCACCAGGAGGAGGGGGTGAGGCAGGGCACTACCAGATAACGATATTAGATTGCATGGATTATAGTATATTTAATAGGAATTCCAAGCTTTGAACATGAACTTGGAAAACATGAGGAGGCCAGCCCAATTCAGCTCCGGTTCGTTGACATTGGAACAGGCTGAAGCACATCTCATGCTTGGTAACATTTTGTAGGCTCAAGCTAACAAGGTAACTAAGATGTGCAAAAATGTTATCATATTTAGTTTGAAAAGATAATATAGGGAATATTATATTCTCAGATTTACCTCACCAAGATATATTTAAGAATGACCCACACCACAAGGTCTATGTTATGTAAGGAGCTTCAACGAAAAGGTATCCATGTATTTATATGCTGATCTCACCAAAAATCTTCCCGATTTCCCCCACGTGCACATTCTGGTATCTTCCTCTTGACCCACCTGAACGCTGTATAGCTCACACAACAACTCTTCATTCTCACTTACTTCTCAATCAAACAGATTTCTACTTAGCTCAACATTCCACACATTTCCACCCATGTTGACGGATACATTTTCACTAACTGATGTATGCTGATTTGGTCAAATATTATTCCAAGTAAAGTGGCAGTCTTCCGTTGGGCGGCAACTCTCAATAAAATCCTAATAGTAAATCATTTGAAAACTAGAGTATGGCAAATCTCAAATAGGTCCCACATATGCAAGGTGGCAGAAGAATCTGTGGAACATTTATTGGTGCATTGCATAGGAGCCAGCAGGTTGTGGGAACATGATAGTTGCAAGGATGGAAATACATTGGGTACAACCTGAAAAACCTGAAAAACCTGAAAATTTTAGGAAGGCCTTAGAGGCATGGGTGTGGGGATCAGATTTGGAACTCAACTCCTGCTGCCATCTCTTGGGTTTTATGGGGAGAAAGGAATCATAAAATTTTCAAGGATTTAGAGAGGAGTTGGTCATGCTTGGAAAAGAAATTTTTTAGGTTAATTCACAGCTGGATATTGGATCAAGCTATGGTGAATAATATACTCCTAGAAGACCTTTTGTGTTGTAAACATTTTTCAAATTTGTAAGGGGTCTTCAGATTTATCAAGAAGTTAATTAGCGTCTATCCTTGGTTCTGGGTGGTGTTTTCAGTATCCTCTTGGTACACAATTTGTGTACTTGTACTCATTGATCTATTTTTGATTTCAATACTATCTTTTACTTTCTGATCCAAAAAAAAAAAAAAAAAACGAATAGGCATCTTTCTATCATCAATCTATTAGAAATTTTAGTATCATCGGAGATCCATTATCTGATTGTGATGCCTCACATGCAGCCCTTGCAGTACATAGCCAAGGAGGTCACCCTATTGCCTTCTTCAAATGAAAAACTCAATGAAACAACACAAAATTATTCCTCATATTATGTAAACTCCTATGACATTGTGCAAGATCTTTGACACTAGGGACATTATCTAATTCAAAAGGAATTAGTTTTGATTTTTAATCATTAAGCACTCAATTATATCAAAACTCAACGAAATCTTAGTAGGCAAGCGAAATAGGTGTCATTCTCACAAGAATAAACTTTTATATCGAATCACAAAAGTGGGAAAATTAATCAAGTAACTAATGCATTCAATAGGTGACTTCTGCTACTTATTGGATTTGATCAATTCGAGGAGTTGCATGAAAGCAGTCAAAATTTAGGTACATTTGGAAGCTGAGCAAGGAAGATTAAAAGAAAAAAAAATCTTATAAGAATCTTCCTCTTTTGGGGTACTCAAGTTGTATGGATGGGCAGTCTGTAAGAGATTAAGACTATAACTTTAGCGAAGGAGAAATAATTTTAGCCAAAAATGTTTTTGAGATGTGAATCATTGTCTGACAAGGCACCAAATTTGTCAAACTTCAAAGTGCCAAACTCAAAATACCAATTTTTACACCCACAAAAACCCGTTAGAGAGCCAAGGGAGGATATAAACATGGATTTTGTGCTTGGTTTGTTGAGAACTCATTGAAGTATGGATCTTATTTTTGCAATAGTTGATTGATTCTACAAGACGGCTCATTTCATTCCATACAAAAGGACTATGGATGCTTCATATGTTACTAATTTTTACTTCAATGAAGTTGTTACGCATAGTTGTTTTTGGCAAAAACCATGGAAAAGATTTTAGACCAATTTTCTTTAATAGTGATTATCACCCTAAATTAGATGTACACATTGAAGTTACAATTCAAACATTAGATAATTTTCTACAGACCTTAGCAAGGAGGAGACCTAAGCAATGAAAAGTGGTGCTTTCTAAAGTCAAATTTGCCTACAAATCTACAGTGAATACATCAACTAGAAAGATTCCTTTCGATATAAAATATTGATTTACTCCATCACAATACCTTGATCTTTTAGCATTGCCTAATCTTGATGCAACTAGCAAAGGAACTAACAATTTCACTGCCAGCATGACAATTTTATGAAGATGTTAAACAAAAAAGAAATAAATTCAAGGAAGCAATGCAAATTACAAAAAAGTAGCAGATGCATATTGTGACTTCAAAACTTTTTCAGAAGGAGATCTTGTACGGGCAAACTTGAAGAAAGAACATTATCCATCTAGTTCCTTCAACAAGCTTAAAGACAAGTAAGGTTGCTCCATGTTGCATTTGAAAGAAGATAAAAAACAATTCTTAAAAGATTTACCACCCTCCAAGTCTTGACACTCACCCTACATTCATTGTACAAAACTTAACAGAACAGCATGGTGAGTTGGAAACCCATAAGTAAGTTTTTTTTCCAACCTGAGGAGGATGATGCAATGGCTTAGTATGTTCGACATCATTTTGATATAGACATCTAGGTGTCAAATATTTTTTTTTTATATTTTTTTTGACCCAATACTTGCTTCTACTAATTAAACATTGGAAGTTTCGTTTTGGTTATAAACTAGACTACTAAATGGTAGCATATAGTAAGGTGTATTAAGCTGCATTGTAAGTTATAGTGGTTGAATCTAGATATTTGAATACATTATAAGTTGTAGAAGTATACAGGTTTTCAAATGGGACACGCTACATAAATAGTACGGGGACATGGGTTGGGTACACTTTAAGTAATTTGCAGTTTCTCTAATAAATTTGAAGAGAGAGGTTTCTATTCTTCTATCTACTTCTCTTGTTGTGATCTTGAATTATTTTCCTTTTCTTGCCTTCACCATTATATCTCCGCCAATACATGTCAGCACCATTAAGACATGCAAGTTCGATTTTTTCAACTGCAATAGAAGCTGCAACTGCAATAGTAGCGATCAGAGTTTCTAATATTTGATTATTAAATCCACCTACAGCATCATTGGAATAAGCAATTGGCTTCTATGATAAGGATCTTGCTAAAGATGGAGCCATCAGATACCCCCTAACCTTGAAGACCCATTTACGATCAATATGTTTATAAACAGAGAAGCAGGAAGAAGAAACCACATGCCCTGCACACATTTGAAGTGGGATAAATTTCTCCATTTAAGCAAGAGGAGCTCGAAGACATCATCTGAAATTTTTATCAAAATCATTAGGGGTTTCATCTCAATTTCGCAAAAAATATAGGAGACTTGCCAAGAGTTTCCACAAGAAGCTGTTAGATTCGGTGGATGATTTTCTACCATGTGGAAATTGTGTCTGGTCCTGAAGCTTAGCAGGTGAAGTGTAACCACATGGAAAAATATATGGTCAACATGTATGAAATTTGTATCTCATCAAGCCTCTCACAGTGGTACCTCTCACTAATAACTCCAATATCTATATAAGATGTAACTATATTTATTATGAACCAAGCTTGGGCTTGAGCATTAGCCAAATTTCTAAGCTCAGGTGAACCAAGTTCACGCCTGACAAGCTAGGTCTGCCATTTGACAATCCTAGAACCCATATATGTAGAATACAAGCATTGCTTGAGTAAGAAATCCCTCCTAAAATAGTTTACCCAAACAAACAACTTGACAGAATTTGAAGCCAAACCAGATCACTGAATCATATATATGGAACAAGAAAGATAATGCTACTGATATTTTATGAGGGTACTGAAATTATTAACTCCATACATTATTTTGAAGACCCACTCATCAACATCAAGTCCATAAATTGTATCAATGGACATAAATAAAACCTCAAAGGGTGTCTACTAGAACAAATTCGTAAAATGGAAAAAAAAAAGTGTCTACTAGAATCATTTCCTAAAAGGCCCATATTCTTTTCCTTAAATCTTATACTTAAGTTCCCTGATTTCTAAAAATGCATGCCTCTAGTCCCCAACATGATACAAACCAGTTTTTACATATTACAAAGAGCTATCTCGTCTTATTGGCGAAATCTATACATATTAACATATTCCAGAATCATAAATAATTTCAGCAAGACATAACAAGTTGTTTTTGGAAACATATTGAAGAATATATATATGTATGCGTATATGTGTATATATGTGTGTGTATATATATATATATAAAATGCAGGAGCCTACTATTTTTAGCTTGGTATTATGAACAAACCATGAACCAAAAGCACTAAAAAAATAATTCCACATGGCATATCAACTAAATAAAAACTTCATTGGACATTCAAAACAGTAAAATCTCTTGCAGTGTAGAAACGGCAAGCAGGAAAAGAAAGATGCTAGTTATATTAATTTTGGAACCAGCACAGTGAAAAGAAAAACAAAAATCAAGTTCTTCAAGACTGAAAATATATAAAATTCAACCCAACTTCATGGCTACACATGATTTACAGTCATATAATTATCTATCAGGCAGACTAGTCATCATCAAGCGTCATTGCTACAAATCCTATCTCCAACTTTCAAGCTCCCAAACCAAAAGAAACAGATAATGTAAGTATTCTATGCCAGAGAGAAACGTATCAGCTAACAACGGTGTGCTTGCTCTATACCTCTGACTTTGCACGTAGCATCACAAAGAACCAAAAAGAAGTAGAAAATTCGGGATCCGACAAAAATCTATGCTATAAGAACAAGATCCTTAACAGAAACTTGGTCCAAACTGGAAATGCAGTGGCAAAAGGATCACATATAAAGCGAATGAATAGTCCAGAAATTGAAGAAGGTCGGATAACTAAGAGAAGATAATAATTGGGACAATACTCACTCTCAACTGTTCCGAAACGAATACAGAAAAGTTCATCCTTCAATTCGCCGTCAGCAAAATCAGTCGCATGCCAAACACACGACTTATCATTTCCGGCATGCTCCTGCACCGACATCGTCGGAAGAACTGCCGAACAAGCATAAAGAATTCGAAATAAAGGTCAATAAGGCCAATACAAACACAAGATGGAAGGAAACTATCATTACAAAAATAAATAGCAACCGACCTAAATGATTCGCGCAGATCTTGAGAGTCTTCGATTGCCGCATAACCAGCCTAACCTTACCCGACTCCTTGTGTTTCAAAAGCTTCACCGTCCCAACACCTCTCTCCTTCCATTGATTCCCCTCCTTATCAAATCGGTAGAGCTTTGCTTTTCTACATATCCACAACGAAAGAAAAACAATCAAAGGGAAAAAAAACACACAAAAATCATCAAAAGCCCTAGCGAATAAACGCCAACATAAACCCTAGATATCAATAAAAAAAACCAGCGATCGCTTACAGATCAAGAACAGCGTCTTCCTCTTCTTCGCCAGTGGTGACGGCAACTTCTTCGAGCTTGACTATAGGAGCGACCTGCGCTCCTGTGTCTTCATCTTCACCGGGTCCGGCATCTTCCTCTCTGCGTTCGGGATCTGCACTCGCCATTGCAGCAAGGAATAAAAGATAAAATCAGCGATTCTACTTGACTTTTATACTGATCACAAAAGCGGTAAAATGTGGGATGACATCACCTGCAATGCCTTGTCGCATCGCTTTCTGTTATACCCGCGCGGGGGTGTTATCATGCGGCACGATCACAGGTTTTCATCACCGTAAATGTTTTATGTGGAGCCCACTTCGAAAACGGTGATGTTGTGATGCTCAACACGGGAACATTTCGCAGCTACAGCAGAAAGCAGGTTTCATCTGTAAATTGTGGCGTGAGGGATGAGAGAGAGCGGCAGATGAAATCGACTCCAATTTCCAGATTTCCTCTCGCGGTGACATAAGTAGTTTGGGTGATATCTGTTTCGAGCATTTCACATTCTCACGGCTAAAAAGAAAACTTCTTTCGCGCTTCTCAATAATCAAAAGCAAAAAGCTTCTCCCCGCGAGATGCTCAACGTGGCACCATCCTCCTCAAACTGCGTATATCACTGCAGCAACTGCAGACGATGTGATCAATCAGCTTTGTAGAGAAGTCAATGGTCCAGTCGAATTTTGTCCACGGGATCAAATTATTTACAATTTCTTTTTAGGCTTAAAACCACCTTTTTTTTTTTTTTTTTTTTTTAGGCTTAAAACCACCTGATGGCTTGTCATTGTGGAGTCTTACCGGAACTAATATAATTTTCATCATTATTATTAGAGTATTTTTGCATCCGTACCCTTACATTATAAGAAATTTACATATATATTGATCCGACTAACCCGATTATAAACGGGGTTGGGTTGACCCGTTTATTAATTGGGTTAGGTGCGGGTTGGGGTTTTCCCAACCCGCCTGTAATCGGGTCAAACCCTATTATGACCCGCCAATCCGATTATGACCCAATATAAAAAAGTGCAAAAAATTGGCATGAACAAACTGGATTATGACTCGCCAACTCGACCCAATTACCCCATATCCTATTTTAATAATACTTTTTGAAAAAATAAAAATAAAAATATATATATATAATCGGGTTGGCGGATTGAACCCCGTTTATTTGCGGGTTGGGTTCAATTTGGGGTTTTCCCAACACGCAATTAATCGGGGGGTCAACCCGACCCGCTAACCCCAACACAATTACAACCCGAACTGACCCGACCCATTGCTAGCTCTACTCCATTTAACATAATTGTTGCTATTATACCTCTGGCATAAAAGTACTTTTAACTTTTATTATTATTTTTACTAAATGACTAAAGTAACCTTTTATAAAATAAAAAATATTTCTTATTTACCCTACCATATTATCTTACATTTTATTTATGTTATTGTATTGTTATATTTATTTCGTTTATACCTTAATCCATTGATATTAATTTGTTTAAGTGATAACTATTTATTTATATTCAACCAAGCATAGTATTCTTTGGTTATCTAATATATTTTTCATCTTATATAAGGTTATATTAATCATTTATCATTTAATAAAAATAAATGACAAAACTTGACGTTAAGGGTACATTTGTAATAATTATACTCAATTAAGAGATATAGATACAATTACTAAAAACAACAAGATATAAATACAAATTTATTATAATATAAGGACATAGATGCAAAAAGCCCTTATTATTATTAAAAACCAGTTTCCCAGCCCCCAGCCCGTAAAGTGGGGTTGCGGAAATCCGCCTCTCTATCCGGTTCCATCAAAACTTGACAAACATTAAGAAAATTGGGAATTAAAAATTCTAAATATAAACGCGTGCAAATTATTGGATACACGTTCGACAATTGGTCAGGGCCCAAGCACTAAGAATTGTATCTTCCCTGCTCGTTTAGAACCGTACCACAACAAAATCCAAGTCGTAAACCTTTATACACCGAAAAACACAAGAAAAAAGAAATTAAGATCCACCATACAAGAGTTCGGATGCAAAAGATTGGAAATTCGAAAGCAAGCAACGGCTTGAACCAAATAAAATAATAGTAATTACACAAAAATTTGAATTATTAAAATACATCAGCACTTCAAGGGAGTAAAGATAGGCAGCGGATTCGAAAGCTACCAAAACCTTGCAGTAAATTGTAAGATGGGATATTTTTGATTGATTTCATTGAAGATGCACATCTTTGATTCCTGATAATTCTTGTCAGTAGCCCTTTTGTAAATAGTTGTTTGCCTCTCATCTAACAGCTTCGGCTGCAATTTAGCTTTCAACATCATGAACTACATATAAGATGGATGTTGGCAATTGATGAGAATGATGGCAGCTTATATATAAGCAGCAAACTTACCTTGCAATTGCATAGACTTCATTTTTCTCAAATTCCGCATCCACTCTAGTCACAGGGCTGTATACACTTGGCATGACCTTATTCCAATCAATAACAAACTAATTTAGCCGGTGACTAAGAATGACTTCAACAATCTTGCAGTCATTGGCAGCGGCAACCTTTTGAATGGCTTCTATCACATCTCTATTCTGCCACACAATTGACAGATTCAACAAACAAGTTGAGGAAACAATGAAAGAAAACTTAACTTGTGCAAAACCCTCTCAATAACCTTTAGATTCCAAGGAGAGGAAGCTCGGATCTTCTAGTACAGGAAATAAATAATTGAAGGGGTAATTTTTCCTATCTGTTCGCTTTCTCTGGCACCTGTCTATTTCTGCCACACAAAACTTGGAAGGATATATGTTGTCAATAGAGACCACCCACATATGGTCATAAGGGTAGCTACCCGTACCTTTTCCTTCTGCTACATATTACATATGCACCAAAATTTTTTTTTCCTTTCGTTGTTTGAATTGTTAATGAGGAATTATATTATTAAGGAAAAAGCATCACCTCAGCTGCCAAGCTCAGAAGAGGACCCCTCACAGATCTTCATTAATGCACCAATTAGGAAGTAGAAAAATGACCCCATAACTGAATGCCCAAAAAGGAGTCAATCATAAGCACCATGGATGCCAAAAGATACAATATGGAAAAAATATAAGCGGATCCCCCTAGAGAATGCAGCCTACTCCAGTCCAAGCAAAAAAAACTAAATTCTTAGATTCTTCAAGACATTAATATCTTGTTCATGTTATTATTGTTTATATCTAGTGGCAGTAACACAAGGGATTCTATAAAGCATATTATCCCCCTTCCCTTCTTTCATGATAATCATAAAATAAATCTGTCAACTTCCCATTAAACAATCCAAATAAACCAAAGCATGAAGGCCTAAAAGGACACGTAGTAAGCTCAATTTTGCTGATTTCAGGAAATTTAAGCAAAATATGTTTGCTGATAGTGGTGATAAGTAACAATCATGGATCAAAACAAAGTGAAGTCAACTCCATAAACCATGATATAACCAAGTACAATGAAAGTAACAATGAAAAGTGGTAAAATACATTATGGATCACCTCAGCATGGTTGCCTGAAGATATATGGTTTGGTTGCTTTTTTATCCCTTGATTATAATGCATAAATTATTAAAATGAAACATCAAGCTACACCCCACGTATAAATACCCACAGAAAAGGGAAAATTGTTTTCTTCCCATAATATTGTTTACAACAAGCCTCATTTGGACTTCCAACAACACATACCAATGGTTCCAAAGAATATTCATGCTACCCATTAGCGTAACGATGACCATCAAAAAGCTTCATTACAGTGTCTTTGAAATAAAAGAAAACTGCCACCTCCATCATGCACACGACATGATGCATGACGCACACATAAACCCACACACACAAAGAACAAGAGAATGATGTCACCCAGTGAAAGCATCCAAGTAAAAAATGTCGGCCGACTTGGACCATAGGTTCCAAAGAATACTCATGACACTCTATCAGTGTAACTATGACAACATAAAGCTTCATTGGAGTTTGATCCATAGCTTATAACCAGTCTTCATCATTTAGAGATGTCAATGAACAAAGCAAAACAGAAACGCATAAAAAGACATAGGACATCAACACATCACAAAATTCACTACTGATATCATCCAACACATGCACAAAAAAAAAATATAAATCTCACAAACTAAATGAAACAAAGAAGGAATCAATACAATTTTACATACATTGTACCTAGAAATATGCAGCTATTAAAGAGCAGCAATATCCTGATTGAAAAGAGAGTGAAAGAGATGATGTTGGCCATTAAAGGGTAATGGGTATCAATCAAGAAAAATTGTGAACCAATGTACCCAGAGTAGGCAAAGCCATAATATAGGCAACAGGGAAAAGAGGAAACCAACAAGTAATTGGTTACCTCGGCAAAGTTGCCATTTCATTTCTATCAAGAAAGACCTACTCTCCGACTTTTTTCATCAAGATTCTTGGGATAATAAAAAGAGAATAAAAACTTTGAGCAGCTACAAAAGAATCCAGGTCGAATCACAAGGTATTAGCTAAGAAGGGACAATGTGTATGAACCAACAGATAAAAGCAGAAGGCAAGCAAAATAAGGGCCACAAAGAAAATGGAACAAGTAAGGACTTGGACACCTCTGCAAAACTGCTCCACTGTTGATTTTTATTAAAAAAATTACTCTTCAAGCTTCTTGTAACTAAAACCATTCTCCGAGTTCAGGTGATCACAGAATAAATACTTTGAGCAACTGCAATTATAGAAGATAGTTAAGCTTAAAAGACTGAACCTCTATCAGTGTAACTATGACTAAAAGCTTCATTGGAGCTGGCTCCATAGCTTATAATAAGTCCTCATCATATAGAGGTGTCATGTCCACAATGCAAAATAACCAAACCTAGAACCACAAGAAAAAAAGATCACCAATGTTAACAAAAACAATCATCAGCTACGAAAAAACTCAAAAAAACAATCATCTAACAAAAACAATCATCAGCTAGGAAAAAACTCAAAAAAATAAAAATAAAATAGAAATAAAGTAAAAGAAAGCAATCAAGATATAACTTACAATGCCACCACATTGCAAACAAAATTGGGTAGCAGCTAAAATCCAACTCAATAAAGACAGCAGTTAAACTGCAAAAAACTATTTAAACTTTTTATCAGAGAACTCATAAAGCGTGTTCCACTATAATTGCCAATGGGGCAATGATATGAGAAACTTCCAAGAATAATCCTAGCATACGTTTGGATTGCAGGAATCTAGGGATGGCAATTTGTATTATTAAGAATAAGTATTTCAATTCTTGCTTTTTGATGACCAATTTCAACAGAAATTTAAATTCACATGGAGAAACGAAATTGGTAACCAATTCCCAAAATCCATGAAAATACAAATTGTTTACCGTAATTTCCATGATACAACTGCTTTGAACAACAATACATGGTTCTTGGGTATCAGCTATAACTTGATCAAACAAAAAGATTTTGGCCATGAGGGGTAATTCGCATCAAGTATCAAATACTATATTGATCCAAAGTACCATTGTAAGCCAAGCACAATATAGGCAACAGGGAAAAGAGGAAACCAACAAGTAATTGGCAGCCTCGGCAAAGTTGCCATTTCATTTGCATGAAAATATTCAATACTTCAAAATTCTTTTCCAAACTCGTGAGTCCCAATGATATAGTAGAAATTTTGAGCAACACCATCTCGATGGGAATAAGAAGCTTTTAGTCAGGGAATGTTAAAATTAAAGAATCAACAAAATAACATTGCCAAACAGGCAAAAGAGAAAAGCGCAAACCAAAGTGACTTGGTCATCCTGAAAAAGTTGGTCCTCTTCCAATTTCAAGTTAATGATTTACGCTTCAGCTTTTTGAACCATTCTCGAGTTCATATATGAAATGGCAGCTAAATTGAGCAAATGTAATTCCATAAGATGGGAAAGATTAGATGTTGAAATCATCTATACATATCGTCAATGCCTTTGCATTATGGAAGCCAAAAAAGGAAAAAGGTACCAAAAAAAATTAACAATACATAAAGTTAAAGCGATGCATACTTTTGACCTAGAGATGTAGGAAGATAATAAGGAAGGAAGGGAATCAATGTTCATTGGTACATATACGAGTGACAGAATTAGAACAGGTATGAAGCGTCGGGTTCAGCAAATGCAATAAATTTGGATGCAAGGACACGTACATTTGGATAATGTTAGTAGGATATAATTGCATTCATAGTGCACAAATAAACATACAATCATACAGTATAAGGGCCTTATTATGAGCTTAATATTCCGTACTTTCTATCAAATGTTTGGTAATGTGAAAATAAAATGGAAATTTATAATGAGTGTTATACATGAATCCTTTTTGTGCCCCATACGTGGAAAATCCGCATCTGACAGGTATTTTTTGAAATGTACATGAAACGCAGAATGTATAGGAGAAAATTGCGGGATAATAAGCCCATGAACATGATTCCAAATGCATACCTTCGGAGGTCAGGAAAGTCATAGATCCCTGTGTATACAGGTACTGACTTGCAATGTAGATACTCAGGAGATGTGGGCTATATTCTTCCCCAGTCTTAGCTCTGTTCCTACTTGAAATGTTCCCATTCCTAACATTATACAAGTTGGTTCCAGATCTGCATAGATTTAGATTTTCAAGTTCGTTTTTTCATTAAGATATCAAAAAGGAACAGAGAAGTAATGAATGTTGACGACTCGGATGCACACTTGTATTTTGTGACGGCTTCAGGGAATGTGAGATCTAACTCCTCCTCCCATTCGTCGTCGGACATCGTTCCAAACTACTGTGGATCTTCAAAATAACTCCAACTGCCATTAAAAAACCAAAGTCAGCTAACAACGAACAAGTCTAGATCAGTCTTGAAACATAGAGAATCGAGAAGAAAAGAACAAAATATATCACCCGAGAAGGGAACAATCGAGAGATCCTCAAAACAAAAACTGAGATGAATAATGCTCGAATCAGAAAAAGGGTTTCCGCAGTTAGGGTTTTTGGTGACGAGCCCTCATCTACGTCCAAGTAAAGGCCTTTGAACGTTTGTGCGGCTAGGGCATCCTCTCTCGTTTATATAGAAGTGCGTTGCCAAATGCCATGAGTCCCGTAAAATTAAGAAAAACATAAAAAAATAAAATTCGTTTCGTATTTATTTATTTTATTTTGTGATTGAGAATTACACTATTGTCCCTCGTCTAGATCCCTTCTTCCCTTATTTATTCTTTCTTTCCGTTTTTCTTATTTTCTTTTTTTCTGTAATTGAGTTCAGTCTCAATTGATTCATTGAGCTATATTTTAAATAAATAGAAAAAAAAAACATTCTAAATTCTTTAACAGAGGAAAACAACACATGATTTTGGAAGATATAAATTAATTCAACTAGACAATCAATAGCTATCTATGAAAATAAAAAATTCTTGCATATCAATAATTCATTTTGAACGGCTAATTTGCTAGTTAGTGAGTTAGCCTAGGGAGTCGGTCTTCGTTCTCTGTACCTTTTGGTTCACCTTCTCTTTTATTTTGAGCGCGTCCATGTCTCTCTTTTATCGTCTTTCTCCTATTCTTAGTACATTTTTTTCATTATATTTCACAAAAAAGAAAATTTCAATTAGACATAAAATTCAAGTAGCCATATAATAATTATGGTTCATAAGCCTATTTTGGAAGGAACAGTAGAATTGGATTCCGTTGTCACTTTTTTTAGAAGAACAAAAGCACAACTTTGCACGAAACTGCTCTTCTTTTGAGTTCCGTAAGTGCACTTCCTTTCACTCAAGAAAATATAATCCAAAAATCAGTTTGAAGACTCACAGAGAATAAAAAATTGGCTTTTTTTTTAGCACACTATTCACTTTTTTTTTGTTGGTAATGTTTAGCACACTATTCACTCATAATAGTGTAGTTAAAGGCATCAGTTAAAGCAACTATCAAATTAAATTGCGAGGGAAAAAAAAACAGCACACTCAAATAAATTGCGAGGGAAAAAAAAACAGCACACTAAATTCATACAAGTGATCAGTTCACAATATAAATGATCTTTTAAGACATAAATAGTCATGAAAAGAATTAAAAAGAATAAAGCCACCAAAATTCGTATAGCTCAAGAAAAAAATTAAAGGACTGGCGGAACTAACATGACAAGTGACAGGTTAGAGATTCTTTTGTGAATAATATTAACCGTCGAGAATGAAAACCGGAGAAATTGCAGAGCTCCCCACACTCAATCTTCAAGTGGGTCAAAAAGATTTTTTTCCTGTTTTCCTTCACCGGGAAGCATGAAGCATGATTGGGCGGATTGCAGCCTTTAAATCATCGTAAAACCTTTGCTCTGAAAATCTGCTCGCACGTTTCCTCGCAGCTGCAGCCATATCTAGTCTCTCAGTTTCTGGCATGCTCAGAATCTTCAGGATTGCATCTGCATATTCTTCTGCACTAGAGGCAAGGAATCCAGTTTGCCTTCCATCTTGTTCTAAAACAATGTCCATTTTTGGTCCTGCTGAATTATGAGCTGCAGAGTACAGAAAGTAATTGCATTTTGTACAGGACAGAGAATTTTAAATGCCTGAAAGGTACCGGAAAACATATTACACTTCGAAATAAAGATTTTCAAGAAAATACCCACCAATAGGGACTGCTCCCGCAGCCATATACTCCACAACACAAATTCCAAAGTGCTCATCAATCATGGAATGGATCCCAGAAACAGCTCCTCCTAGAAGTCTCACCAAGTCTCTGCTCAGTACAACCAAAAATAATAATTTATTAATGAACAAAATCACAGTTTTAGGATTAATCGTGAGTTAAAATCAAAAACAACATACAGAAAGAAACTTGTCAAGTAGAAGTTTATGTCAGCTGCCAAACATAACCAAACCTTCTCATTTGCTTGTGCATTAAACCATCAAAGCAAAAAGATGCAGAGACACATAATAACATTGATGGAGATATGGGAAAAAAAAAAGCATCTTACTTTATTTAACTTGAAACATCTTAACTACTTCAAACTTCATAAACATTGTTAAAATGTCCCAACACAGGCTTGGCCTTGTACATTGCTAAAGAAAACATCTCATTTGCTATAACATTATTGGAAGCCAACTATGAACCACTGATCATTTGAACCTCTGACTATTGATTTGACGCCCGCAGGTTAAATATAGAATCTTGAGTCTAAAACCAAACAAGTCAAAAAGATTAGTATTGAACCAATTAACTGTTTTTACCTTTTTTTTTCAAATGATAAATACTGTCTATTTGGTTGTTTCATGGTCTCGGAGATCTACTAGGCAACATTGATTGCAAAGTCAACAAACCCCATGAACGCGAATAGCAAACATACCCCTATGGCTATATGTTGTACCTTCTTCTAATAAAAACTGTATACGAACATTCTCAGTTATCATTCTTTGAAGCATAAATCGAGAAAGCGTGAACAGAGAAAAAAAAAAAAAAAAGAGACTGTCTGATGTCAGATTAATAGTTAAGGGACAACTAACATGAAGCACTACAGGTTAATGTTGCATATCCAATACAAGTGCATGTATACATTTCCAGAAGGAGAAAAGAGGAAAGGAAGAAAAAGAAAAAAGGAATTGAGACATGCACTTCCAAAAATCTACTGAAAGGGAAAAAAAAATTTCACGGGGCCAAGTGAACATACTTATTGGGTTGAACATGTTTAGGGGTACCAATTTTGGACTGCTCAATCTTAGGTTAACTCCAGCAAGGACAACAGGCCCAATCGTTATAATAATTGGATGAGCATAACCATCAGTTCATAAACCATGCCTATGTTACCTTTTTGATGGGTAACAATGCCAATATTACTTGTGGTCCAGAAAAAATCTATTGAATGTCATCCATCTAAATATTGTGGTTTCGGACAGGCTATTGGATGCAGAAATCCATGGAGTATATTGTAGAAAAAAAAATGCAAAGTCATGGATGTGGACCGAGGCATCATGGAGAAAAAGAGAATAAAATATAATGGAGGAAGGGAACACACCTGTACATCAAATTCTCATAGAATTCCACATCCTTCTCCAACTTCAATTCATAAGCCTTTTCTTTCAGCTTTTGCAATCTTTCTTCATCGAATTTATTTCGGCAACTACCCACAAATTGGAGCTTTGGTCTAGGTAAGTCTTCATTCAGTTTCTTGATGGCAATAGAGAATGCCTCAAGCTGCAGTGAATGGCCCTAAGATACAAAAACCAAGTTCAACGGAACTGATTACCCTTCTAGAAAGCTGCAAAAACAGCCTGCATCCTGTAGTCATCATGACAAAGACATATCTGTTCACCTTTTCTGGACGGAATTGAGCAACGGATATAATTGCTGGAGATCTGACTGGCCTTTCCAACGGAAGCAGCTGTTTGAATGATAGCTTGTAAAAGACCAATATAATTCTAAAAAAAGTTATTGTGGGGAGAAGGGAGGGGGAGCGAGAGAGAGAGAGAGATCAATAAAATTCATAATGACAGATGTAATAGAAGTGGTAAAACTGATCACCAGAAATGGTAAAGCTCTGTGATAAATAACCTAGCTCAAAGATTTAAAGGACAAGGAGGAACGATATACAACGAGGTTGTTTGATAAACCCACTCAAGAAAAATCATCAGTTAGTTCTATGCAAACACGTCAAAATGATAAACTCGGTCACAGTACATTAGATCAAACCATCCTTGAAACAATGGCACCAACTGAAATTTTCTTTGAATATGATTTTCACAAAAAAAAAATGATGATACCAGTTATTCAGAGCAGTAAATCTTCAAGATATTTTGTACAAAATTGCTGTTTTACCAGAAGATCATTCCTATTTGATAAAAGATCTTCCAAACATATAATAATCTCCTATAGGTTCTTTTTAAATACTGTAGCAATGCAATGTACAATTTCAGACTAGGATTATAAAAAACTGTCGGTTGACAAATCATTATTAAACTTTACATCTAGAAAATACAAAGTAAAATGTTAATGCAACAGAAGATATTTATAATTTTAAAACGTCTCAAATTGTTTCAGCAGATAGAAGCAAAAAGCAAGGTTACTTACAAAGAATAAATTGGAAAATGATACATTGTTTTATCGTGATGAGGAGGTGAATATCCAGCAGATGAGTAGACAATTCACTCAGATATATATTTTTTTCAATGTAAAAAATTGAGGGTAAACAAACCTGGAGACCTGAAGTATCACAAGGAGGATAAACTCTCTTAACACGCTCTGGAACTTTCCAAAGCTTCTCTATATGACATTTTGTCCATGAAGAGTTGACCATTGCAAGATGTGCAAAGGAGCCCACAAATCCATACATTAAACTAAAGCAAGTGTAATATATGATCTTGCATTGGGATAGCCAAACACTGCCACCAAAACGAGTAGTATATATGAGATGTTGCATCAGAGGAGAACATGAAAAAAGGAAGTTCAAAACAATTCATTCATCATATTATGAAGATGACAACTAAGAACTCACTCACAAGACCAGAGGTTGTCTTAAAAGGGCATGCTAGCCCCCCATGCACACATGCAGGAGGTGTGGCAATCAAATATGATAGCTATAACTTAAAACTTTAGTATTTTTTCAGAAATCTCCTAAAGGGCCACAACCTTGTGCGGAGGCAGGCTCCCAGGAAGGGTGAACTGGCAACAGGCCTAAATCTTTAGTATTTTTTTCACAAAGTCAAAGAATTCATACTAGAACCTGTGTTTTCACACTTACAGCCTCAGGTTTCTACCATCATAACAAGTGAAGGTACCTGATAAACAAATTGAATAGTCTGAAATATTCAACATGCCAGCTGATTTATCTGGTGATAGGGGAGGCTACAGACAGAAAAATTGCGTGTATCATTAAAAGATCATAGTGGATCCTAAAGCATTATGGTAGTATGTTACAGGTGAAATACATAAATTAAAAGCAGATAGTATAGCTTCTTCACACTCACCCACCCATAGATTCCTCAATAAATTCAAGGGAAAAAGACACAGACAAAGATCCTAGAACAGTTAGAAATACACCTTTGTGCTATCAAGGCATTATTGTTATACATAGAACTCCGATCCTGAACACGAGAAACCATGTCTGAGCTTATTGTAGGATAATGTGTGTAGCAGATAACTTTGCACCCAAACATTCGGGCAAGTGGATATGTAAAAGCATATCCACTAGTGTCAAAGTAAAATAAAGGTGTGAATTTGCACAAAGCTTCCCAAGAAAGATAAACTGAACCAAGGCTTTGTCCAATCATAGTAAAGCGCGGATAGGTACGTTCCTCAATCCACTTCCTTTTGTACAAATGTACCACCTAGACATCAGAAATAGAGGACAAGCACAGTCACATACTAATCTAAAAAAGGAAACAAAACTAAAATCACATGTTCACAGAAGCAGTCAGTTAATGACGATAAATTTTATCAAAACAAATTATATGCTAAATTAATACCCAACTTTCCACTATACAAATCTTCTAGCCGAGATGAAACAAATACCACAGAAAACCAACATTTTTCACTCACTATGAAACTTTCATTACCGTAATTTGGACTGAAGGTGACTTGTCAAGGCAGCCAGCCAAAGGACACAGAAGGAGATGCAACCAGCCATTGACAACCAGCCATTGACTTTCAACCTTGCATTGTAAAACACCGTGAAGCGATTCCTTCAGATTATACAAAGTTTATATATGGTCTTTTAGTATCAGTTCTCATTTCCCTACTTGCATTAAGTTTGAATGCTTCTATAGGCCAAATACTGAGGCCTGAATCTTTAGCCACTACATCAGATCGTCCCAGATTATCTAAAAATGACATTTCCAAGACGAAAACAACCATGTATCTTCAAACAGTCCCTCGGACTTCCTTATTAAGGCTTTAATTATGAGTCTGTATACAAAACGAAATAATTTATTCCAAACTCGAATCAATAGAGATTTTCTACGAAATATTGCTCTAAGTACAGTCTTCACCACCTAATATGGACTCCTACACAAATCAAAATCAAGCAAAATCTACTTAATTCCAATATATAAAGAAAAACAGGAAACATATAATCTGGTAAGATGTCACCTGAGGCGGGAAACGAAGCTTGACTCCGAACCGGTCAACGGCTCGAGCCATTAAACTTTCAGGGGAAGCATCACTATCTCCGGTGTAGATAATACAATCAAGATCAGGATTTTCATCTTGGATGGCTTTCACGGCGCACCATAGCACCCTCTCTCCACCTCCACCATCGTTAGTATACGGGTGGAAGAACCCAACGGCTCTTCTTCTGTTTTTCCTTCCGTCACTCAGAACCCAAAGAAACTTCAGAATTAGGGCGAAAAACAGAGAATTCAGCACCCACAACAAGATCCCAATCGCCATGAACCGGTAACCCTTCCAGATTCTAGTTATGCATAACTAAACGAAATACAGAAAAAGAGGGAAATGTTCTTGGAAAACAGATTTTGGCCGATAGGAGTATAAGGGGCAGAAGCGTTTTCTGCCGATATCAAACCAAGAACCTTCCCGGTGTTCGCTTGGAAGAACCTTGTTTTTCGTGCAAGCTAAGTACTGACCCGACAAGCAACTCGGGCCAGCTCTGTCACTGATCCGCATCGGTCTGGGTTTCCGATGTCTACAATATCTCGTAATTGACCTGCCTTTAGCCGCTGATTGATCGGATTGAACCCGTTTAGTCTCTCACCAGTTGGACCTTTCATGTGCATGGTGCACTGATTCCTTCTTGGTATCCCTAACGAGTTTGGAAAAACAAAATTACGAATTTTTTACAACCAATGGATGATATCATCTGATGCTGCTGCCATATGACAGTTAAACTTTTTTCAACAAATTTTTATATTTTCAAAAGAAAAAACTCTATAACCATTGGATGCGAAATTGCACTGACAGCTTTGATATTTTCGATTTAAGTAAACATGCTTAGATATGGGTTGAAATGTCTTGCTATTCTTCACTGCATTGACTCCTGCTGTTATAGCCTTACTTGTTGCCATGTACATCTCATGGTTAGTGTTTCATTTGTTGCAAATATTCCACATGGGGCCCACTTAAAGAAACACTACCTATTAGATACTCTACACGCTAGTATCTCAAGCAAGGAATCAATGCAAGAAAAAATTACTAAATTGACTCATGCTGTAGTGGGAGATGCTGCCATGTGGAGCATTTCATGATTAATGTTTTTTTTGTTATAAACATTTTACATGGTGCTTACTTAAAAGAACACTAAGCATGAGATGCTCCACATGGAAACATCTCAAGCCAAAAGTAGGCAATTGAGATCCTATGGAGGCTCTATTGGCACTTCTATTTGGAGCCTTCATAGGGATCATGCCATGTGTATTAAAAAACTCCCGCCATAAGATGTTCGGGGGGCGGGGGCTGGTTTCCATAAGAAATTATAGAACTATCCCTTTTAAACTACAATATTATCCTACTTTTATTAAAAAATATTATTAGTAAAATATATTTTTGAAGCAACTTTTTATTGCCGTAGTATGCCATTTTAATCTTGGGCATATATGATAGTAGTAAAATTAGGAATATTGAAAGCATAGGAAGCATATTTTACAATAGGTATGTATTTATCTAGTGTTTTTAGGGTGTTTGTAAACGTTCTTTTTAGGTGAAAAAAAAAAGTGAAGAAAAAAGTTCCAGAAATCTTTTTTATGATACTTCCAATCACCAGAAAAGGAAAGGAAAAAGAAAATTATTTCCTAAAATTTCTTCACCCGGAAAATGTTATCTGTTGAAAAATGTTTTTACTGAAACAAACAGAGCCCAAAATGTTATATGTATTGAAAAGTAGAGGAAACGAGAGAGAATGGCTTGTTGACGTGGTGGGTATTTTATGAAAAATTACACCCGCTCTCATTTTATTTTATGTCCTTGATTAAAAGAGAATAGAGTCCATTTGGTTTCCGAACATCAAGCTTTTATCCTTCTTAAACTATATAATTCTAACTTATAACTTAACACAAGACGTCTGAGCAACTTCCGGTCTGTTATCCACGCTTCTTATGATGTTCATCTGAAAAGAGCTATCGTCATAGTTAGCAGCCTCCAATGCATGGCAAATTATTGTCATGAACTCTGTATTGATACATAAGCCATCCACGGGCTTCTTAAATACAGCACGAAACTAGTGCATACAAAAAGGCCCCACAAAGAAGCCCCTACATGATCCAAGTAGGCATTACTAAGCAGAATAAAGATAAAGAGTTCCGCTTAAACGGCACCATACAGATGTATGCTGTATGCAGTTCGATTTCTTATCGAAAAACCTGGAATAATTACACTCGCTTCACTAAATCACCAGCTTTGCAGAAGGTTGGAAGCAAATATCAGAGTAAACCTCCCAATAATCTAATATTCATGCAAGTGAGCACATGAGATGAAAACCTTCTAACCCAGCAGAGAAGCATAAGCAAAATATAACAAAGGAGATGACAACGCAAGTTAAGAAACAACCTAAAATTACAACAAAGTCAAGAAATGTATCCCCTTAAATGCAGCCCTTAATATTCAGAAAATATGGGAGTAGGAAACACCTAAAATTACAACAAAGTCAAGAAATGTATCCCCTTAAATGCAGCCCTTAATATTAAGAAAATATGGGGGTCTAAATGTCTAATCGACAAAATGAAAGAAAATATACAGGTCACAACCCAGAGACGACCATGAACAGCAACTCCCACTGCAAATAAACAAGTCAATATGAACAGTGATGTTTTTACTAAAAAATTACTAAGCGCCACACAAGACTGGTACAAAACAGATACATAAGCTAAGCTCGGCCTCAAGCGCAGCAAAAAATGCCTCCACTATCAAAAGAATATTAAAAAATATTACAAATACACCTACAGCAAAAGAGACTGGAACAAGTACTCCAATCTCCGTCCCGACATCCACAATTTCATAAAATGAAGCAGCACCAAACCCTGCAATCCTGTGTATTCAGGAAGAGGCTAACTCTTCTCCTCGATGGACTAAATGAAACTCATTCCTACTCCCGCAGCGAAGCAAATTAGTAGGTGCCCATTGGAGGCATGCCAAAAGGTGGCATTGGAGGCATACCCATTCCACCCACGCCCATGGTGGGTGGTGGTGCAAAACTTCCTCCCATTCCAGCTCCTCCCATTCCTGGCATTGGTGGAGCAGGCAAAGCCAAGGGCAGCAATTGTGCATACATATTCTGCAACAAACCAGAAAAGATATCCATCAGTTCTCTTATTTAAATCAAGAACATTAAAGACAGATATTACTGCAAAGAGAGTGAACCAACAATTCAATGGATCTCAAAGGGGATATATGATGGCCAACTCAATTATGGGGAAGACCAAATCAGCCTGACATTTTATTCATTTCTAATTACTTTTGGCAACTCCAAAACAAAATTAATGGCAATATGAGACAAATCATCTAATCTAAACAAATCCTAGCTTCCATGTCTAGATTAGGCATCTCTTCATAAACAGAGAAATATCAAGTGCCTTTTTTTTCTTCCCTCTATTCAAGATACAAAGGAAAAAAACAGAAGAAGAAAGAAAAGAGAAAAAAATGCTAACAGAAAATATTTCATAAAAAGAAAAACAAAATTAACACATCCATACCTGCTGTGCAACCATATCCTTCTCCTCCTGTTCTTTGGCTTTAACTTCACTTATAGCTTCAATTTTACCCTTCACAAGATCATCAACTTTGCTTGCATACTCACGGATAAACTGTCAGACAGAATAAAATGGAGTTCTGAGAAATGTAGCAAATTTTTTTAAGACTGCAAATAAGTATGATTAGGAGCAAAGGAAAATGAGATCACCTGCAAGAGATAGGGGAATGCAAAGTCAATCATATTGTTCATCCAGGCAAGCTCAAGAGCAACATCTGGCCGGATCAGATCATAACAGACAAAAAGGCATGATGCAAAGCACTCCTTCTTACCCTGCAAATATATAAATACAAAGTCAAACTCGTGGGAAACCACATCCTACCAAAATCAGCATGCACAATGTGACAGTAAAGAGCCCAATGCCCAATAAATGAATAGATTTTTTTTTGCCCAGTAATTTGTGAAAACTGACGAATAGCAACTTCCAAGCTGGCGAAGATCCCTATTTCAAATGAGCATCATCATCATCATAAGCCAATTCTCACCAAAGTGGGTTGGCGACATGAATCTTGTTTCTCCATCCCGCTCTATCAAAAATCGTATCTTCATTTAATATATGTTTTTGTAAATCTTGTTTTAAAGACTCCATCCATCTTTTTTTAGGTCTCCCTCTTGCTCGCTTTGGCCCTTCAATATGCATACTCTCACACCTTCTCACAAGTGCATCTCTACGCCCTTCAGTTTACATACTCTCACACCTTCTAACAATTACCATTCCCAATATAGACTATTAGGGATTTTATTTTTGTTTTCAGTCATATAAGTTCCTCTTTTTGACTTTTAACTTCCCTTCTTCCCTTCCAAATGACAGGTAATGGACTATGAGTTTTGTCAACACACTTCTAGTGCCATTGCATCTTTCACACACCAAAAAATAAAATGCATGAAATTGAAAATAATTTTTAAAAAATCCAAAACTTGTAAGAAACCAAATAAAGTCATAAAATTTTTTAAATCTAATATTAGGGCTTCAAATGTTCTTGAAACTCTTCTAACATTATAACACAAGATAAAAAACAAGTATGTAAAATGAATAAATAAATAAAAAATATATATAAATAGATATAGTATATCTTATCTTTATCCTTTTTTGTTACTTTTTTTTTTCTTCAATAAATACATGAGGAGGAGGGCTACAACCACCCCCACACAAAAACCCAACACACCCAAAAAAAAAATCTCTTTTACATTTTTTCCCCTATGCAATGAATCCACCCCCTTTCTATCTAAGTCTGTGAAGCAAAACAGAGAAGAGGCAACATGCACAACCCCTCATCCCTATCTCTCTCTTCCCTTCTCTAATCTCTCTCTCTCTCTCTCTCTCCTTCTACCATTTTTGTATTGATTCAGTAGAGAAATCCTATGATTTTGACTAGTACAAGATGAAATATCATGTGTGCCGGTCAAAATACAGGATATCTTTAACCCACCAATGAGAATCTACCTGAACCCACACAACGGTATTCAATGTTATTAAATAATTACCTATTCATAAATCTTACAATCATAATTTAACATAATTTTGCATTGTACGGTCCTAACAAGTATTAAATAAGCAATCTGCATTTATAAATATTAACAGGTTAGCAAGTAATGAAGAATAGGTTAATTTATATATAACGAAATTATATTATTAATACCTAAAAATTGCACGTAAACATATAATATGAATTAATAAAAATTATGAGAACATTATCAAACATAGTCCTAGATCACCTAAAAAGTAAAGCCTTAAAAAACTGCCTACCCAAGCAATTGGCTTCAAAAACACTGGAAATTATGTCACATGCCCAAAAAAAAGAGTAGCAAAGAAGAAAACCATAAGATTGCCATATGAAGAGTGAAATGAAAAGATATGGACCAACAGTGAACATGTGGCAACATGCAAGATTGGGCGACTGAAATCAAACAAGAATAATAAATGTCAGACCTTCAGATGCAGCAGGTATGGAGCAACAATGAATTACTCAATAAATCAAGTGATGGGAAGAAGCATTAACTACATTTGATATATTAGCAAGATAACATTTTCAAATTACAGTTACTTGATAATCAAAACAAACAGAAAAGCAAAACTAGAATTATTTGGCCAGTTTGGGTGAGAGAGGACAAAATTGCAGGTTTGTAACACTGGCAGATCACCTAGAAGTACCACAGTTCCTATAAGGCCAGAGGAAGTCCCTACAATTTAAGTGAACTTCCCAAACTAGAACAGTGTTTCAAGTATCAACATTTTGTGGACCATAAATTGAACCTTGCACAAAAAAGTTTATTAAATTAAATAGCATCCATGGATGAGCTTCCTTTATTTTAAAATATATTAGGCCAATTGGTATGCAAAAGGAAAAGGAATAACAAAAGTAAAACATATAAGATTTAGAAGACAGGCTAGACAGCAAACCTGCTCAATAAAATAAACAAGTAACTCCTCTGAAAGTTCACGTTCACCAGATTGTGAACATGTTTCCATAGCATCTTTGTAAAGGTTATCTTTCTTGGACAATGCGATGGACTGCTTCCATCTACCTGCTTTCTTGTAAATATAAGCAGCAATACGTCTCATCTCAAGAAGCTCATGTTTCTCAATCTGCTCAGAAAAAGTATGTTGGTTATAAGGATAAACTATGCTATTAGGGACAGCCTATGAGGAAACAAACATAAATCCTGTTACCTTCTGTGCAAGACCTATCTGATCAAAGTTATCATGCATATCAATTGACTCACGCAGCCTATCATAATCTTCCTCCTCAACATAAATCTCATTCAAAGCCTCATTAACAGCAGCAACATTATTGCTCTGAACTGCAACCATGTATGGCTTCACAAGATGCAAGTGACCCGCCTGAAACCCAATGGAAAAAAAATACATAACAAGACGGTATTAAACTCTGTATATGCCCCTTTTACAACCTTGCATAAATGATGAATCACTCAATCAGGAAAGTAGGGCAAAAGAAAGAAGTGCAAACCTTTCGCATTATGTCCACTACGCGTGTATGATCTACACGAAGGGCAAGCACATTGAGAAGATCATTGATAAGATCTGGATGTTCTTGTAAGTAGAAGTGCACGGCCTTGTAGTAGAGCTCTACATTTGCAACTTTAACTGCTACATCTTTGAACTGCATATGGTCCCATGCTTCTGGAGAATGGTTCATGATGGTAGTTGCAGCATTATCGAACTCATCATATTGGATATACAGATACGTGAGTTCCTTCCAGTGCTGTTGCTCGTCACAAGCTCGTATAAGCTTGGGAATGTTGAGGCGGGTTGAGAATAGTTTAATATGCTCCATAAGCTTCTCAGGCCGGTATCTAGCATATAGGACTCCCAACTCGGTAAAGATTCCCATATGTGCTCGTTCCAGTCCAAGACCACTCTCCATCAGAGAGATTAGCTCATTAAAGCAGCCTCTGTTCTGGTAGTAATCACTGACTTCTTCCAAGTCATCCACCTGAAGTATCCACAAAAACATATTACAACTTGAAAAATATTGAACACTTCCAAACAACTTAAACTTGTGACAGAACTGATTATATTACACAGTAAGTCGCAGATTCCTGTAACATGAATCAAATCACAATAAATATTTCCCTATGCTTACTTAGGCAGTTAGACCCAACTTTCTTATACCATCAAAGCCCAGACAACAGATCTAGAAATAGAACTTAAACCACTTGGTTACTTATTAAAGCGTTAACAATAAAATTTCACCTGTATAATGATGTTGAGCCCACAAATCTGAGCCAAGCGGAACTCCTCAGCATCAACGCAGGCAAAGCATACTTCTTTCCATGTCTTTGAACTGTTAGCTTTACGAGCTGCATCCACAGCACCTTGGAACTGTCTCAGCTTCACAAGGGTACTAGCTAGCTTGGCCCAGTTAGAAATAAAAGCAAATATTATCTTAGCAGCCTCATAAAGGGCTTCATCATACAGGCGATCACCAACATTTTGGAGATTAGCAACATTTGGCATGAGAATGAACTCTTCAATGTCACCCAGTCTATCAATCTTCGCATAGGCATAAATAAGTTCACTATCCACCTTGGGCTCTTTTGATTTCTGCCTAACCATTAGAAGGTACTTCACCAAGTCATGGTAAACATTAGCATCTTCAGCAGCTCTAATAACATCCAAGAATTGAGTGGCATCATCTGCACGAATAAATGACTCAATTGCATCACTAACAAGCCCCTCTCTGAGTTGGGCTTTTGCTACCTGGCTCCAAACAGCATCTTCTTCAACACGAAATGCAAACTCCACAGCCCTTTCAATGCTTTGAATGTTATCTAACAGGACATTTACAGCTTGGACATTCAAATTGAACTTCTTGAAGATGGCAAATGCTTCTTCATACAGTTGTGCTTCCACAGCCACCTCTCCAACTGCAGGTCCATCAAAGTTGTCCAACCTATTAATGTAATCCATAACTCTAGATGGATCTGCTTTGATGGCAGTCAGAATAAGCAGATTTTGCAGATTGGAATTCCCACTGAAAGCAGAGTTTTGAAGGACAATTTTTTCAAGGAGTTCAATTAGTTCATGAGGAAGATCAGCAGTCATGAAAGCTTTGACTGCTGCAGAAACTTGTTCTGGACTCTTGCTTTCCGGCAAAGCAGTAGATACAACCTGATCAATTAGCTGTCTTCTATACACATTGTCAGGGCTAAGAACTTTCTCCCAGAGGTCAGAATCCATCCTTTCCACCACATATCTGCAAAAAGTGCATTCAATAAAATGTCAGTAATCAAAAAAGAAAAATCAATAATCTCAAATACCAAATGGATATGTCAGTAAAATATCATCTAAGAGCAGTAGTCTATACAAACCTGGCTTGGAGTTTAAACAAGGAATTCTTATTTGTGACATTTATAAGCTCATCATCACACTGTCCTCTCCGGTAAGCAACAACAGCTAGCGTAGGATCTCGTTTCTCGCAATATTTACCCACAACACGAGAATCATAGTATGGGTTGGTGGTGAGAAAATGCTCTGGATTGTTGTTGCTGTCTATGATGATTTTACCTAGAGCATTGTGGACATGTACATCTTGGCTTCCTTCACTTACAAGATGCTCCAAAAACTGAGTGAGTAAACGAAGGCGATTTCTGCAAGCCACAAACAAAGCATGAGGAGATGGATCCAATTAAAGAGAATAAGTGAAGGGAGAACACAACCTCTTCTCACATTCCTCCACAAGTGGCTCCACAGGAAGAAGAGAACGGACCGAAAGAATTAGGCCTTTAATGAAATCCTCAGGGCATTCATCATCTAGAAGCTGCCCCACAACCAAAGGAGCATTCCCAGGGTTGACCTATAAATCAAATGAAGACAACTGAGGTTAGAGATTTAATTTTCCAAAATAAGAAGGGTTGGAGACACATGTATATTGACTAAGCATTGTGTCAAAGTTGCCCATCCAGATGTGGCCATTGGGTGTAAGTACAGCCTGAACATGAATGAAATCTCACCTTTTGAACATAACCTTCAATATATCGAAGCATGTTATTCGAATACAGGTAGTGAGTGAGATCAGGAACAAAACCAAAACGGTCACAGACATTAATCAGGGGACGTGCATCTGGAAGTTTAGCTTCCATTAAAAAGTTTTTTGTCTTTTCCGGGTCGTAGAAGTTTGATTCTCTAGTCACCCGTTCAACCTCTTTGATTTGTCCTGTTTTAGCAGCAGCCTCAATGTACTTGAAATGGATTTCAGGATCCTCACTGTCCAGATAACCAAATTACCATTAAGGACCAAAAGAAGAAACAGCTACAAGAGACTAAATGGATAGAAGTTCTACAGATAGGAAATACCTAGAGCTCAGAGATGACCCCAGGAAAAAGTACAATCCCTCGTAGGACTTGAATTGCTCAAAAAGTTTTATGCAGGAATCAACACCTAACTGCTCAGAATATTCTTTTGCAGCCTGCGAGGACATGGATTAGTGGATTTCATGTATAGAACTGATATAAGAAATACTACCTATTAAAGTGAAAATTAACTGAGGCCTACCTGCACAATTATCTGAAGATTTCCTCTCAAATTGACCAGCAAAAGGTCTTTCATGCACTCTAGGGCCCATTCTCTGGAAAGCGTCCCAAAGAATTCTACAAGTGACTGGAGAACAACAAAAATTCAGTAGAAATCGTAATAACTTCGAACACACAAAGTGATGCAAATATTGGAAAACACAAACCTGCGGCTCAATGGCATGCGTATTTACGATTACACGTTTTATATCTGGCAACTCAGTGTAATGCTGCATGAAGTACATACCATATTCCAGGAAAATGGTCAGTTTCACAGGATAAAAGATGAAACAAAGGTTTCAAGTATGATTATCATTAGATATATTGCCACTTGAGGAAAGAAGATATATTGCTAAATAGATCGGGGAAAACAGACAAGATTATAATAATGAATTTATATCGCCTCTCAAGGAAAGGGGACATGTCACTAGGTATATCCAGGGATATATGGATATTTAAAACCATGTATGAGAACTCATTTACACAGAAAGCACGAAATCATTTTACCTGAAGAGCTCGCATGTATAAACCAGCTTTTTCACAAAGTTGTGCAATTCGAGGACGGTCATAGTGACTAAACATCCCATTAGCTAAAATAGCATCCGCTACATTTGGGAATGTCACTAGATTGATTTCCAAGACCTGAATGAAGGAGAAATGTTACTAAGAATAATATGGTAACAGATAAAGATGCCAGAAATTCATTGAAAAAAGATGACCTTTGTCTGCAGAAAAGCATGTTCTGGTAAATTTGGCTTCAGCACATCTAACAGAAAAGCTGTTGCCTCACGAATCATATTTCTCTGGAATATGCGGGGTAAAAAATTAGAAATATTATGAGACAAAAATTCTTGATAAAATTCAGGCCATCAAAAGTTAATACAGGTGATTTAAAAGAACAACCATCAGTAGAGCCTGCAGCCTAAACATATATTCAGATGATTGAATCAACATCAACCCAATAAATCTACATATTGGACATTTAACACAGAAAGGGAAACACAGTAATCAAACCTGTAGGAAGAGATCTGTGATGGTATTGTAGTCAACCGGACAACCTCCCTCCATTTGAGACATCATTAGAGCAAAATTAACAGCTCCCTGCCATCCAATAATATGTTGCAAGTCATTATTAATATTTAATGGTACAATAACTTAAGACACAATAATAGGATCACTAATCCTAACTTCCAGAAAGTTAATTTCAGCAAAACATAGGTTCCATTTCAAAGGCTGAAGATTCATGAGTTTTGATAGCTGTCAATGAACAGACATAATCTGGCAGTTCAGTAAGTAATAAAAACTAGCATGGAAAGGGCAAAACTGCTTCAGCATTCATGATAGGGGGAGGGAAAATTTTTGGAACGAAATCAGTGAGGTGGCACCTAGGAATTACTCTCTCTGTTGGTATCGGGTGATTCCAATGTTTTTAGATACACTCTTTGTATTGGGACTACTGAGTAGGTGTTGCTTTGGTTGGAGATTCATTTGAGTAGTGGAGGGTCAAGGGCTTAGGGAGTAGGGGTCATATTATACACAAGCTCCTATTTTATGCTGTAGTTTGGCACATTTGGATGGAGAGAAACCGTAGGATCTTCCATGACGGACGCTTGACAAGTGAGTAGGTTCTTGTGTTTATTTTGGTGGCTGTTGCCTCATAGGTATTTTTTCGATCAAAGTGTCGGGGTATGAGTATCTCTTAGGTGGTTAGGGAGTGATTGACTTGTTGTTTCTTATCCCCATTTTAGGAGGTTGGGGTGACTAGGTGGATGGCGCTGGCAAAAGATATAATGAAGGTCAACATTAATGGATGCTCATTGGGCAATCCAGGCCCTTCAGGTATTGGTGGTGTGTTCCATGACCACTTGGTTGGTGTTTCTATTTTTTTCAGTGGCCCAATGGATGTGGGGTATTCCATAAGGGCAGAGCTTTTAACCATTATAGCTGGACTCACAGAGGCTAAACGATTGGGTATAAGAGATTTTTCAGTAGTAGGCGATGCAGTTACCATCATTAGATGGATGGCTAGAGATGGCATTGGTTCTTGGAGGCTCTTATATTTTATCACTAGAGCTAGATCTCTATCACGTGAGCTGAATGTCTCGTTCAATCATACATTTAAAAAGGCTAACTCTATAGCAACGGACATTGAGACCAGACTTGTTCAGGGTATCCTTCTGGGGAGTTCATGGAGTTGATGAGGGCTTAAGGCGTTTTTTTTTATGGGCACATTATTGTGCTCTTCATAGGAGTATTATTAAAATTTGGCTGTTGCTGTTTGTCCAGTCTTTTACTTGTTTTTTAGTATATGCTTGGGGTGTGTGGGTTCCTCCTGTACACTCATTTTGATGATGTACATTCCACCTTTCTTGATTTAACATATCATAAAAAAAAATATTATGAGACTGCAAAATACCTGGGGATCTGAACGCAGAATTGTCTGAAGTAGGAATAAATAATCTGGCGTGTACCCAACCTGCATTGATTGGACAAAAAATAGACAGGATCAAATGATTGCTCATACTCAATAGCAGTTACATAATATACAGATAAAAAGTCAAGTAAAAATACAAACACTTTAAAAAATAAATAATATCAATAACCTGCTTTGAGTAGATGAGAATCTTGTCAAACTCCCTACGTTCAGCAAAAGCTGCAACAACTTTTGGAGTTGCCCTTGCCTTAATATATATTTTCAGGGCAAGATCATTATCCACAGTCTACATACAAAACATGCTTCACGATATCAGAGAGATATAAAAGAAATAGACCAACCAAATTACAGACAAAAGATAGAGGATCAAGACGACAATTCAATGCATATTTGATCCCACGTCTGTTTGAAAATGATTAGGTCAAAGAGTAGGCTAACAACCAGCTCTTATACATGGATAATTAGGTCATCAAAACACTGCCAAAGTTCAATTTAAAACTTTGAATCAAACCTTCACAAGGTCTCCTAGTTCCTCGCTGCATTCAAGTTTGTCTTCAGCCAACCAATTCTCTAGAAGATTCTTCTTATTCTGATTCACCACAAGGCGTGATAATTCCAATGACTCAAATGCATTGAGTTTTCCTCTAGTTAATAATGTTCCAAAGTATTGCAACAAGGGTGGTGTCTGCCCAGATTGTACAGGAACACTCTGCAACATAAAACAAAATAAAAAAGATGAGGAACTTTCTTTTTCAACTTCCAGAATGTTGTGGAACAATAAAGAGGGATCAGGAGTCAGAGAATTATTTTTTCCTTCTTATAATGGAGCATTCTACCAAGAAACCATGAAACAATGAGCAGGAGAATGGTCAAAACTAAACATATACCTGAAACTTAGCAACAGTATCCGGTGTACGTAGAATTCCTTGTGGAGATTCTGCAGCAAGCTCTGCAGCCTCCTTGTACTTCGTCTGAGCAAATAATTCTTGGAACCGCTGGACAACCTGAAATGTAAACAAGATTATTCATCAGCAAAATTTTCAATATATATATAGCATACGCCACAAATATCCACTTATGATCAGCGATCAGGTTCTTTAGTTTTATGATGACTTGGATATACTGATCTATAAATTTTTTAATCATCCTTTTTCTTTCCTTTCTTTTTCTCTACCTAAGGTTTAGCTTAGGCTGTGTTTGGAAGCTTGGATTTGGAAAGAAAAAAAAAAAGAAAGTGACCAAAAAGTCTTTCTCCTGTTTGGTAAGAAGAAAGAAACCTAGTTTAAGGAGAAAAGGAAAGAAAATTTGCTTAAAATTTTCTTTCCCTCCTTAAAAATTTTTCTTCCCAAAAACATAGGGATTTGGAGAAACGAAAACGCGGGCCTCCGTCAAAAACTCACGAAGAAAGTGTCTCATGCTCTCTTCTTGACCTCGACCTCCCTTGGCTTCCTCTCTTCTTCACGATCACGGTGAGCTCTCAACGACTGAACAATCATCTTCGTTCCAAATCTCAACGTAACTCATCTCGATGAGCTCTCGATGACTGAACGTCCCATCTTCACTCGAAATCTCTCATCTCGTTCTTCTTTGACAAAAATCAGGTAACAAGATTTTAACAATTGAGGTCTTGCTTGAGATTTTTTGAGGTCTTGCTGTTTATAGTTTCAAAAGATTTACATCAGCAGAAGAAAATCTGGGTTTCATATCTCACCTTAATTGATAGATGTGTCTGTTCGTAACAGTGAAATACTCTTTTTCTGAAATGTAAATCCATTAGCAAAACTTTTGTTCCGAAAAATTTTGCATTTATATGAGGACCCCACCATGTTCGAGGGGACTGTACAAAGCAACCTTGACCCACTTGAACAATACTCAGATGAACAGATTTGGGAGGTGGGGTTGAGTTTTTTTTTTCTTTTTCTCCTATTTATTGAATCAAAGTTTCCCAGGCAGGCAAGCAAGAGAAGGCTTTTTTCTTTTCACTCCATTTTCTTCTGCATAGCATACATTAACTGGAGAGGAGACTAGCCTTTGACGGGTGCTCCTCTCTGGGATCTCCCAAAAGATCACATCGATTTGATGATCTCAACTGAGACTTTTCTCTGGTACATGCACCATACATTGGTTGTCTAAAAGAGGTCTGATAGATTGAAAGTTATTTTTATATCACATGGCCTAGCAGATCTAAAACTACACTTGTTCTAAAATTCTTTTTATGAGTTTAAGGCAAAACAGAACATAGAACAAACACTTGTTTCTGTTTTTTTTTTTAACACCTAGTCAGGCCCTTCAAACACACAATGTTATGTGATAATGATAGAGCTCGGGGCTATTGGTCTATATAACCAGCAAATTCAGCTTGTGTGAAAGAACATAGATTGAAGAGAAGTTGTAATATGATGAATGCATATTTGTATTTTGTCACCCTTCTAAAGAAGAAGTTGATAGGGAATCAAATCTAAAATTTTAACAGAGAACACTTATCGATTTCAGTATTTTCATTGTTTGGTATTGAAATGAAGTCTGAACACTGTAAATAGTGTAATTTGTTTTCATAACAGGAGCATTGTAGTATAGATTTATACTTGTTTTCTCATAACTAGCTGATTATGTTCATAGAAAAATACTCCAGTTAACTACTATTGTGACACCTCACCCTATATAAATACCATTTTCAAGGGACTCTATAAATTTGTTCTTTATTAAAGGTACTCTTTCTCTTGATTTGAATGGAGTTGGATGGTGTGGTGTGCAGGGGGTTGTTGGGCGTGGCCTGGTTTTGTATTGAAAAAAGTGGGAAGAAACTTGCTCCTTTCTTAAAATCTGCCTCTTCTATCGGCAGCTAAATGGAGTTTTTTTCTCAAGACACGAGGGAGGAGGTGTGTGTTTGTTAGAGGGTAGGTTTTTCTTAAGTAAACTTAAAAGGAGTTGTATTGAAGGTTAACTTACATGCTTCTTAGATAGCAAAATTTTTTTGATATGGTATATGTTGTCGAAGATGAAACTCAATACATAAAGTGGGATTAGAAGAGAGCAAATGTAGACAAAGTGATATTTGAAGAACAATGGAGGTTATAAGCTACCATATTGTGAAACATGCCTCCAAAATCGTTGCTCCTTACGTTTTCACTTGTCAGTACCATTGCACTTAAAAGCAGAAAAAACTATTTTAAAAGCTTATATAAGTGCTATATTAGTCATAGCATCACCAGATTGTGAAAGTTTCTATTAAATTATCACTTATAAGGTTTTCTCAACAATCTCTCTTCAATTTAGTTTTTTTGTGTTTTAGAATAATATTTCTGTTGCTTGCATTAATAAAAACCAATTTCACAGCTCTTGAAAAATATTGTTGGTAGGTATGCTACAGGAGATGGAGTGTTAGTCTCTTTTTTTATGCTTCCTGTTATTCTTATGCAATTTTGAACTATTGTTACTTTTATACTCTCTTTTAGGTGTTGTTTATTCTTGGTGAAGGCATCGGTAATATCTGATAGAAGGTTCTGCATTATATTAAACATCTAGGTAAATTAGCCAACTAGCCTCTTTGAATGATAGGTTTTTTTATGGAATTGACACTTGGTCTATTTTTGTACCATGCTCATTTGCTTTTTGTTTTTGTTTTTGTTTTTGTTTTCTTAACATCACATCCATCTCATTTTTCAGATTGAAAAATAGACAAGTCGAAAGTAAAACTATCTAAGATGAAGGAGGAAAAGAAATTTCAATTTTTTACAACAGAGATGTGGATGAATGTGCAGTACGTATTGGTACCAAATTCGAGATAGGAGCTTCTCCAACACTCCCTATGGATAGGAGTCCTACAAGAGCAGCACAAGCAGTGGTTACAAATGAAGATGGGTAGCAAATATAATGTCTAAGGCTCTTCCTAGGATGTAATTTACAACTTAGGTGTGATGTCACTTGGATATGAGGGGGTTTTTTTTTTGTGAACTTCTCTTTCTTCACATTCTTTTTTTGTGAACTTCTCGTTCATTTTTAGTTTTTGTGGTTGTTTTTGTTATTTTTGCTGGCTTTGAGATGGTCATAGCTTATCCATTATCTATTTGCAATGTGCTTTGCTATTCTTTTTATCTCAATTATGCTTTGTGAGCTGTCACCGGATTTAATAAGAATTGGCGAAGGCAAGAAATTTGGGTTTATTGAAGTGTCATTTTTTATTAAATACTATAGGACAACACTCATGGGGTTGGTTTTTTAGAAAAATGGATACAATCAGTGTTGGGTTTTTAGAAAATTGGGTAAAGAGTAGCTTCATGTTTGGTTAATTGCTTGGTTTCTTTTCGATTTTCTTTGCAAACAACCAAACAGAAGAAAGTGATTTCTTAAAAATTTTCTTTTTTGTTTTCTCTAGCAAACCAAACAACAGAAAATACCTTTTCATTTCTTTTCTTTTCTTTTCTTCCCAAATCCAAGGTTCCAAACACAGCCTTAGGGTGGCAAGAAATGTGTCATGGTCAGATTGATTCTAGGTGTTTAACAAGCTGATGCCAAACACATACAGAAATTCACAAGCTTTCTGCTATGGCAATATACATGTTGATGCCCAACCTGAAACTTAAGAGGCTCAAAACCTCATAAGAAGCTTACCCCTCACATCATGATGTTCAATATATGTTTAAGACTTCCAACTCATATACAAGTAAATTAAGGGCATAAAAAATTGCAATAAGAACCAACGATAAATTCAAACTATTTGATAAACAAAAAGCTAAACCTTAATTGTGTCAATTTCTCACCTCAACTAACTTTACTTCATTTCCTATATCATTGTAAGATCCAATATATGCATATACATACTCAAAGAATCACATGTTTGTAGAGTCGATTGATAGATGAAATCATGAAACAAAAGAGTTGATGACTTTTAACAAAGTGTGGCATGGAAGTTGCCTTCTCCTATTCCCTTTCCATCACCACCCTGCCCCACCCACAACCCCTTCTACATTTTCTATTTATAGGCATGATATTTTACAAATCTGTTTAATTAACATCCAGGTTTTAAATCTCAGCCTATAAGTCCTCGTAACGACCAATAATACTCACAAAATACCAATATTTATATTAAATATCAGACAGGAATTTGTCCTATCGACAGTACATACTAATACAATTTCCAGGTTTTAAAACCATGTTTAACATATAATGTATTCTCATGAGGCTTACACCTTATCTTCGAGTCATCCACCCCATGCTTTAGTAGGTAAGACACCTTACCTCACCACTTTAACATTTGAAAAGAACGATTGGAAACATATAGGACCCAAGAAAGCTCACCAAGTTTTCTGCGCCAGGAAGATTTCCTCTTTTAGCAAGATTAACAGCAAGCTCCAGATTGTTTAACTGTAACGATTAACAAATAACCTTAATAATACTGTACATGATTTGCCACAGCAGCAGGAACAAAAAGAAAATGTCATAGACATACTTGACCACTGACAAAAGGCACGATCATTGCTTCATTCACTGTGGCAAGTAATACTTGGCCTCTTCTATTAACAGCATAAAAGCCTCCAATTGATGAAGCTTCTGCTGTCAAAAATATAGGATCTGGACTTATTCGGTTTCTGTAAACTGCGGTTGCAGTCTCCAGGTCATACACAAACAGAAGTCCAAGCTTGGTGATCACATATATCAAACCGTACTTATGGGAGATCTGTGAAATAAGAAATCAATAACTTAAAACAGACATTATACTTCATTGGAAATAAGCATACAAGTACTTTAATAATAAGATACCTGCATTGCCACTGGGAAGTCATCAGCAAAATCAGGAGGGAAGAAAAGATCTGCTTGCTTCTTTGTAAAAGCTGGTTTGCCTGGCAAAAATATAACTTAATAAGATCAGGAACAGAAGGAACATGAACTGAAGAAAATCATAACATCTCTATACAGGAATAACAAGATATAGTGGCTGCAGATATGACGAGAAACACACATTTCCTCAGGCTGAACACATTAGCTTTAAAACATTATCCAACTTCTTCCCCCTGACCCCTCAACACCGGAAAAGGAAAAAACCCAAGCAAACAAATAAACAAATATATAAATATCTATAAATTAATGCATACATGTATGTATGTACATATGTATTTATCAACCAAAAAAATGTGAAGCAAGGGAACATGCCATAAAATAGCATCATACCATATCATAATACATCTAGAAGTCCCAGCAACTTTTAAGTTTTTTCTGCGTTTTTAGACATTTAGAGACTTGTTTTTATATCTTTATCTCCCTAGAAAATCACTCAAAGAAATGATTTATCTCGACTAGCTACGTCTGCACCATGAATCCTGTTCCTCCGAAAACTATATATATGTCTATCTCAGAAGTATATATATATGAGCATTGGCGTGTGAGTGAGTACATACATACATAAAGACACAAATGTACATGAACATAATAGATTTATACATAGATAGATATAGAAAGTAGTGCCAAGGGGAATAAGCGAACCTGGCTGGGCACCAAGTTCAATGACATGCAACTTAGATGAAATTTGGCCCGCATTCATTGTCTTTGATGCAAAACAAATCAGAGTTGAAGGGTTTTCATTTCCTGGAACCTGTGACACCATGTATAATGCCTTAGACAAAAGGACAAGCATCAAATCTCTACATGAAAATTCAGAGCCCATTGAAAAAACGAGGTAAGAAGAAACTCGCACTTTAAAGGAGGCAAATGATGCAGCATGTGCCTCAAGAGCTTGACTACGCTGCTGGTCCACAGAAAAAAGCTGCATATTGCCTTTGACCAGTTGTGGCCTCTGTAACCAAGTTGAAAGACAGAAAGCAAAATTAGAAAATCATAACAGTTATAAATAAAAGAAAGAAAGAGATAAATTTATACTTTCCCAACCACTTGTCCAGGTGCTATAAACACTAAGTTGACAGCTAACACAAGATGAGAACCAATCAAAACATATAGTAATAAATTAATAATAATAATCAAAGATAAATTAATGGCAGCTGTTATCCGATCACACAGTATCTAGGCCACCACAAACCATTAAATACTGCTGCAAAATTATTTTACCGTCTCTTTAAGAAAAGAATATGAAACAAAGAGTTATAGGGAGATGTTCCTTATAAACAAAACATATCACTCATCAACATACAAAACTAGGGAGCCACTAGGTCATAATTGTCCATGGGCATGTAAAAGCACATAATAAATCATCCTGCAAGGAAAATATCATTAACCACCCTTTTTTAAATTTTGTAAAGTGGACAAGTGCATGTTAAGTATCACAGCTCAGCATGGTGAAAGCTAGTGGTGCACCTTTAAAACAGTAAGAATAGCTTCAGTCACTGGATGGGAATCAGCCATCCTACTTCAACAGCCAAAATGGCCTTGAATAACCACTTTATCAGTTTATCTAATATATCAGACAACTGTTTATATGTGGTGCTGTTTGAGGAAAAAGTAAGAAAAGGTTTGGCAAATTTGTTCAAAACCAATGGTGCCATTTCAACTACTAGATGTCACTGAATAACCGCTTCTCTTGTGCCCGTCTCTCTCCACGCAATTCGATTGCTACCTTTGGCATCTTTAGCATTCATAAATTTACTATTTTAGGTTTCAGAAGCATGGTTGTTTAAGGAGGGCAATGAAGAATAAAGCCACAAAGTTCTTACACAGTTCTTGCAATAAAGAAAACAGAATCTAGATCTATAAAAAGACACTCCAACATATGGAGTTTGGTATTTCTGTTCGAGAATGATTACCGAATAATGGATTAGTTTATTCTCCAAAACTGAAGCTCTACCGTTGATAGTCCAATCCTACAAAAAGACTAACTCTTTTTTAACAATCTACAATGAGCTGCCCAATAATTTTTCTGTTGACTTCTGAGATTTCAGCGCTGTATCAACCAACTAGCTGTTCTAGGAACAGTGGATTCAAGAATGTAAAGATCATTTAACTTGTTGACAATTAAATATCTACCATTATGTCAAGAACCAAGATGAATGGACACATTTAGGAAAAGATCTCATGGACACGACACACATTTTCAGCGAAGTCCAAAATTTACAAAGCAAATTTAGAGAAACATTGCTCAGATAAAAACTCAAGAACGAGTTTTCTACACTGGAGGTTTAGCTTCTAGAAGCCTAAATCATATGCTCACATTTTTTTTAATCAATCCTTGACTCGAAGGAAAATCCTTTCAAGATTTATAATACTGATTTCTACCTTATTACACAGATTTTTATTTTTCAAGACTCAATGAATTTTAGGGTCATTTTGATGGTTCTTGATATTTTGGTTCAAGTATATCCTTTTCTTTTATAACTAATGTGAATATTTTATCGATAATCGATATAGAAGTAAAATAAAGATACGTCACTGTTAAACCTCCTTCTCTTTCAACAGTCCTCGAGATTTCCTCCTGATCTTTTTTACATATACTGAATTAAAAATATTTTCCAATCAACAGGGACATAATGCCTCTACCTCTTATAAGCTCTTTTCCCCTCACAACTAAGCATTCAAACTCTAGCAACCAACTTTGCTCAGCTCCACTATGACCAACCTACCATGTACTTGCATACTTGGTGGCATACGAGTCACTTGGGAATTTGGGATCTCGAGTTTGGTTTCATTGTTTTCTTTACATAGAAATTGAAGTTGTAAAAGAATTCAAAACTGGCATTATTCAAACTCTTATCTTGACTTCAACTTTCCAAAACCATTCAAAATTTCTAACTGATATTACATCCAAGTTCACTTCATGTTATAAATTATTGTTCTTATTTCATACCCTATCCACCCATCCATCTCAACCCTGTTGAACTCAATCACATAAAAATAGTTCCTTATAAATTGCCAGTTGACATTCTGTCCTGTACAAAGGTTTATAAGTTTCCTTTTAGTTTGATCAAAACATCAGTTACACGATACTCTTCAAAATCCCGTGCATTTGTAAGCATTTGTTGAAATAACAACAATCCTACTGAAATGCACCACTGAATAAACACATAACTGAGTTTTCATATACCAGATCACAGCTTGTACAAAGGATCAGCCTACAACATCTTTCCTATGTGGCTTGGTCAGTAAAAAAGCATATCCAGTTTACTGTACCTACTGACTGTAAATTTTGCAGGACTACAGGTAGAGATAATGAGTAGTCAACGAGCAATAACATGGACATTTTAGGTTGGTGTGAATGCTGATGTAGATGAAGAAGATATATTTCCATGATAATAAAATACAGTGATGAGATCCCAACAGCAGGTAGACCCCCGATACGTCTCACGTATACAAAGAGAAAGAAATCAGTCAAGTGGGACCCCATCGAGGCCAATGCTGCCCAAGTAAAGAACCAGGCAACCCAAGAGGAGGACCAAGCAGCCCAAGTGAAGAACCATGCAACTCAAGTGAGGGACCTACATGCCTAAAGTGGCTAGCAGCTGACAAGTAGAGAATGATGATATGCTGAGGTGGACAAGGTTGTTATAGATTCCAAAGTTTGTTATGATCATGTATTAAAATGTGTAATGAGAGAAAGAGGGATCATGAAAAATGTATGAAGTGAAATGAGGGAGAGAGGAGGCCTCTCGAATGTCCTCCATTACTGTTCTTCTTGTTAACTGAGAATATTACAGATTACTCCATACAACCATATTAATCAATCTTCTTCTTCTTCTACATTACAATCCTCCAACTCCTCTTTTAATTACCTTGCTCCTTTGTTATCGGTAAGGCTGAGAGTGAGAGAGATAGACCAGCACCTATCAATTGGTATCAGAGCCTTGAATCGCTGGGGTTATGCCTGGTACAAGAATGGTAACCAGAATGGATAAAGTGGAAGAGAAATTACCGGCGTTGGAAGAACGTTTGGTGGATCTTTCGGCAACGGTAGAGACACTTACCCTAAAAATTGATGAAGGGTTTTGAGCTATGTTGAGAGGGCGACATCAAAGAGCTGTGAATCAGGCAGAGTCTAGCGGAGCTCATTCTTCCATAGCAACTGCAAAACCAGGGGCAGAGACGACACCACCTAAAGGTATGACGGGTCAAACACAAGGGTATATGGGAGATAACCCGCAATGCAAGTTGGAGCTGCCCGTTTTCACTAGAACCGATCCAGACGCCTGGATCTTTAGGGCAGAACGTTACTTCTCCATGAATGGGTTGTCGGAGGTGGAGAAGATAGCTGCCACAAGGGCGTGCTTCGAAGGTGTGGTGTTGTCTTGGTATCAATAGGAAGATTCAAGGAGGCCGATTACTAGTTGGACGCAGCTGAAGAACCAACTTCTCCAACGGTTTCGAGACACCCAACTAGGCTCTCTCCATCAATGTTTCTTCTCAATGAAACAGCAAGGAACGGTAGCAGCCTACCAAGATCAATTCAAAGTGTTGTCTTTCTCGTTGAAGCCGCTCGACGAAGAGACCTTATCAGCAGTATTTATCAACGAATTGGAACTGGCGATTCAAGTGGAGTTGATGATGTCTAATCCAAGAGGGTTGCAGGCGATAATGGAGATGGCTCGGCAGATTGAGGACCGAAATACCTTCTTACACCAGATTCAAGAGAAGGAGAGGCAACGGCAGGGGAAAGGAAGTACATCGCATTTTGAGTCGGCTAGAAAATAGAACGGTAAGTTGAACTCCATCTTCACCCTTGCGTCCTTCTTCAACCGTGGAACGTCCTCCATTCAAGCAACTGACAGGGGCTGAGATCCAAGCGAAACGTGATAAGGGGTTGTACTTCAGGTGTGACGAAAAATACCATATAGGCCACCGTTGCAAAACTAAGGAGTTGCAAGTATTGGTCGTCAACGAGGAAGAAGAGGAGGACAAAAGAAAAATGGAACTAGACGAAGGCGGAATTTCAAAGGATTCAAAGGAGCTGACACGAGTAAACAATGTATAGTTATCTCTTAATTCAGTGTTTGGGCTTACTAAACTGCACATCATGAAACTCAAGGGGTGGATTGGCGAAGAAGAGGTGGTGGTGCTGATTGACAGTGGAGCTACGCTCAATTTTATATCAACAAGTTTGGTGGAGAAGTTGCAATTACCGATGGCGAAGACAACCAGTTATAGAGTGATGATGGGTACTGGTAGTGCCGTGAAAGGCAGTGGAATTTGCAAGGGAGTGGTGTTAACGTTGCAATCCCTTATGGTGATAGAGGATTATCTTCCTCTCAAATTGGGGAGTTCAAATTTAATCCTGGGAATACAGTGGTTGGCGCCTCTTGGCAATGTGCAATTTAATTGGCAAAAATTATCCATGAAGTTTAAAAGAGGCAATGCAAATGTGATATTGGAGCTTGCAGGGGGATCCAAGTCTAAGTAAAACTCCGGCGTCATTGCAATCGCTTATGAAAGTGTTGCAACAAGGAATGCCAAGATGGGTGATTGAACTTGGGTCGTTGATGGCGACTCAGAACATAAGCAAGGAAGAAGGTGTTACAGAGGTTCTAAAGGAAACAGCAGTGAAGGGAGGCATTCCACATTCAATATAGGAGCTGTTGGGGACATTCCAGGATGTATTTCAAGGACCCATCGGGTTACCTCCAAACCGAGAGAAGGATCATACTATTCACTTAAAGGAGGGAATGGAGCCCATTAATGTAAGACCTTACAAGTATCCCCATATACAGAAAAATGAGATTGAGCACCTAGTTGCAGAAATGCTGGCAGCAGGGGTGATTCGTCCAAGTTCCAGCCCTTATTCAAGTCCCGTTCCGTTAATTAAGAAGAACGATGGGAGCTGGCGCTTTTGTGTAGACCATCGAGCATTGAACAAGGCCACTGTTCCATATCGCTTTCCTATTCCAGCAATCGACGAGCTACTTGATGAATTAAATGGAGCCAAGTATTTCTCTAAATTGGACCTCGAGTCGAGCTACCATCAAATCCGAGTATGAGTTGAAGATGTTTCGAAGACAGCCTTTCGCACACATGAAGGACACTACGAGTTCATGGTAATGTCGTTTGGAATAACAAACGCCCCGGCAACCTTTCAGGCTTTGATGAATTCAGTATTCAAAGGGCTACTCCGAAGATTAGTACTTGTGTTATTTGATGATATACTAATTTACAGCCCTTTGTTGGAAGCTCATAGGCAACACTTAATGGCAGTACTCTCTATTTTGCAAAGTCAACAGTTATTTGTTAATCCAAAAAAATGTCTCTTCTGTCAAACACAGCTAGAGTATTTGGGGCATTTGATCTCAACAGATGGAGTACAAGCTAATCCAGATAAGATCAAAGTGATAGTGCAGTGGCCAATACCTAAGAACCCCAAAGAACTCCGTGGTTTCCTTGGGTTGATAGGCTACTATAGGCGTTTTGTAAAGAATTATGGGTGTATTGGAGCTCCACTCACTCAACTACTACGAAAGAATGGATTTCAGTGGAGCTCAAAAGCAACTCAGGCAGTACAACAGCTTAAGGACGCCGTGGTATCTGTCCCTGTTTTGGCTCTTCCCAACTTCAACGAAGTTTTTATCATTGAAACCAATGCTTCGGGGGTGAGGGTTGGAGCAGTGATGAGCCAACAGAAAAGACCCATTGCATTCCTGAGTCAGGCATTATCTCCTAAAGCTCGTCTAAAATCAGTTTATGAAAGAGAACTAATGGCAATTGTCTTTGCGGTGCAAAAATGGCGTCATTACTTATTGGGTCACCACTTCATCGTTCGTACCGATCAAAAAAGCTTGAAGCACTTGCTGGAGCAACGCTTAGTCACACCCAAGTATCACAAATGGTTGACCAAACTCATGGGATTCAACTTTGAAATTCAATATAAACCGGGTGGGGAGAACAAGGTAGCAAACGCCTTCTCCCGTGTGCCGCTGGAGTGTGAGTTGAGATCCATAACAGTTGCCCAAGTGTTGGATTTGGCCTAGATAGCAGCCGGGGTGGATCAAGACAGTACTCTCAGCACCATTAAAGCCTCTTTGTTGTCTAATCAGCAAGAAAAACCAAGGTGGACACTAATTCATGGGCAACTACGCTACAAAGATCGCTTAGCTATAGCAAAAGGGTCGCCTTCCATACCGATGATCCAAGCTAAATTCCATGGCAGAGCAATAGGAGGTCACGCAAGGGTCCTCAAAACTTATAAGAGGATATCCAAAGAGTTTTTTTGGGAAAGGATTAAGAAAGATATTATGTCCTATGTGGCTGAGTGTGAAGTCTGCCAACAAAACAAACACCTAACACTAGCACCTGCAGGCTTTCTTCAACCATTACCAATACCGAATGCTATATGGGAAGATGTTACTATGGATTTCATTGAGGGATTACCTAAGTCACAAGAATTTGATACCATCTTGGTGGTCGTAGACAGGCTCAGCAAGTACAGCCATTTCATCCCTTTGAAACATCCTTTTTCAGCACCAATGATTGCTAAATCCTTTATACAATTATACAGAATGTGATTAAGCTCCATGGATATCTGCGGTCAATCATCTCAGATCGAGATAAGGTCTTCATGAGTAAATTATAGTCAGAGATGTTTAAGATGCAAGGGACAGAACGAAGGAGGAGTACTGTGTACCATCCTCAAACGGATGGGCAGAGTGAAGTGGTCAACGGGTACCTAGAGACTTATCTTCGATATTTTGCAGGCACCCAACCAAGAACATGGGTCAAGTGGCTACCGTGGGCAGAATTTTGGTATAACACCTCATTGCACACTTCGACAAAGCTCACACCTTTTCAGATTGTGTATGGGAGAGAACCACCACCAATCATCCGTTACGGACACTCCAAGTCAGAGAATTTTTTAGTGGAACAGCAACTACAGCAATGAGATGTGATGTTAGATGAACTTAAGACCCAATTAACAATTTCTCAGGACAAGATGAAGGCCTTTGCTGATCGTCATCGTAGGGAAGTCACCTTTGAGGTGGGAGATAAGGTCTACTTGAAACTCAAACCTTACCACAGAAATCGCTGGCCAAACGTAGTAATGAGAAGCTCGCCCCACGCTATTTTGGACCCTATGCTATCATCCAACGAATTGGTTCAGTGGCATACAAGTTGGATCTCCCTCCTACAGCAGCCATTCACCCAGTGTTCCATGTCTCCTAGCTCAGGAAAGCTTTGGGAACGTCAGCCATAAGTCAACAATTATCACCCATGTTATTGGCGGATATGGAATGGCGAGTGGTGCCAGAGAGAGTACTTGGGGTACGCCCCAATAGCAATCCACAACAACCATTTCCTGAGGTATTAATACAATGGAAGAACCTGCCGGACTTTGAATCTTCATGGGAGCCTTTTGATACTATAGACCAGAAGTTTCCTCAATTCCAACTTGAGGACAAGGTGCTTAAATTGGTAGGGAGTGATGATGAGATCCCAACAGCAGGTAGACCCCCGATACGTCTCACGTATACAAGGAGAAAGAGATCAGTCAAGTGGGACCCCATCGAGGCCAATGCTGCCCAAGTAAAGAACCAGGCAACCCAAAAGGAGGACCAAGCAGCCCCAGTGAAGAACCATGCAACTCAAGTGAGGGACCTACAGGTCTAAAGTTGTTAGCAGATGACAAGTACAGAATGATGATATGCTGAGGTGGACAAGGTTGTTATAGATTCCAAAGTTTGTTATGATCATGTATTAAAATGTGTAATGAGAGAGAGAGAGGGATCAAAAAAAATGTATGAAGTGAAACGAGGGAGAGAGGAGGCCTCTCGAATGTCCTCCATTACTGTTCTTCTTGTTAACTGAGAATATTACAGATTATTCCATAAAACCATATTAATCAATCTTCTTCTTCTTCTACATTACAATCCTCCAACTCCTCTTTTAATTACCATGCTCCTCTGTTATAGGTAAGGCTGAGAGTGAGAGAGATAGGCCAGCACCTATCATACAGCACTAGGCTACATGTCTTTATCTGAAACTATAAACAGAAGTACATGCATAGCAAACAGAAATGCTTCTCAGATATTTGTACCACACCCAAAGTGATGGGAACACACGCAATCAATCAATTCAGAAAGAAATTTTACCCACCAAAATGACTTATTAGACATAAATCCATTATAAACTGAGAGGATAAAAGTTTATCTGTTGCCCAATGTATCTGATGCATAAAGGAAGAAGTTTTATTGTGCCAAGAACTTAGCAAACCAATCTGAAATTGGGTATTACAAGATTAATTGCATTATAAACATCTGAAGCAACAAAATAGCAGTTTTATAAGGATAAATTTTAACCAATAAAAAAAAACAAATAAGAGATCTGGTATATGCTTTGCCAAACAAATCAAGTAATGTAAAAGAATGATTCAGGCAATATAATGGCATACCTCAGGTGAACCTGGAGCGATCCCAATCAAAACTAACCACTTTTCAGCTGGATCACACCGGTAGTTAATTATTTGATTATTTGTCAAATTTGCTGTTCTCTCAAACATCTTGACCGGCTCAGAGTCACCTACATATGAAACAGTGGAAGATTTTATAGGCATGGTTAACCAATAGTATGCAGGCTTAAATAGATATTATGAATTATTCTTATAAGAGGCTGCAGCACAGAAAAAATGGAAAGCAACGATGTACTGATCAGGCTAAACAAGCAGTACACTACCGATATTATGAATTATTCTTATAAGAGGCTGCAGTACAGAAAAAATGGAAAGCAACGATGTACTGATCAGGCTAAATAAGAAGTAAATTACCTTCAATTGACCAATGATATACAGAGGTTTGTGTAACCAGGCCCAACATCTTTGGGGTAATCCATTTCCAGAATACTATCTATTATATAGAAACATAAAGGTTAAGAAATCAATCTAGTTAACAAAAAGAAAGTTCGAAAATAGGAGGAAGATGAGGGAAGAAGGTTAAGCCTCAAAAATATCTCATTCACAAAATAAATAAATAAATACAATAATTACCTGCTCAGGCATCTGATGTGATTTCATTTTTGCCTTCATTTCAATGTTAAATATTTGTAAGTGATCCTGAGTAGTTCCCGGAAGTTGAGCTTCAAAAAAAAAATTGTTACTAATTTTTAACCAGATGGAATACAATGAAAAGCATAAAAATTTTGTTGATAAATTATTATATCAAATTTCACTTGTCTCTGGAAATGCTAATCATATACAATCCATTAAGAAATGCAGTAGTACTACATCAACTCAAATGTCTGCTGATCGAGGTCCAACCTCCAATATGCAGCTTGGTCACAAATAAACACAATCAAGAATGCGAGATTTGTACACTACACTTAGATGCTTTATCTTAATAAAGTGAGCTATAAACACCCCCCCCCCCCCCCCCCCCCCAACTTATGTTACATGGACACTTTACACAACACGGGTATGGGATATGCGTCGGATCCTTCGCATGTTCTCTTGGACATGGCAATCCAAGATCACTCAAAAAATAATTATCAAAAAATCAACTTGCAAGTAATGAATAAAAAAAGATAATAGTTTTTGCAAAGAGAGAATGCATATTCTCAAACTCAAAAATTGCAAGCAATGACTCAAAAAGAATATAGGGAAAAAAAAAAGGAAAAACAGAAATATTAAAGCTAGGCTTCTAACTGGCATTGTTGACATTTACTTGGAGACTTTTCAGCCAAATCCCAGTATCCTTATCCAAATTTTGGACACTTTTCAACCAAGTCCCCGTATCATAAATTTTGAGGTTCAAGTGAATCCGACTCTTAGATACATATACCCACACCTGAAACTTGTACCCTAGTCTGTGTAACATAGCCCACAACAACAACAACCCAAAAAAAAACCTCCACAAGGGAGAGAGATACAAGCAAGCAAAAGAACAATACAAACTCAGATAAGATTTTAACTTTAAAACATCAGTAGTTAACACCCTCTAGGTACCAATTTGGAGCATTCAAAAAATAAAACTGGAAGCAACAAGGATAATGCATCATACATCCTTGCCATGAAAAATACATATATATATATATATATATATATATATATATATATATATATATATATATATATATATATATAATAAAAAACAGAATAAAGGAGAAGAAACATCCAATGGGCAACAACTGAAAGCCCATCAAGGCTTAACTAAGTAAAGAAGATAATAAGACATTATCCAGTTCCAACATGTGGAGATACAATTTGTGCCTACAACATCATCTGATAAACCTACTAACTTATCTTGGGAGAAAAATCATTCACTATTGAGTTATCATGCGGTTAAGAATCACTCAAAACCGAAATGGATGAGATATACTAGTAACTGACATGTTCATGCCATAGAACAGAAACATTCAAGCAAATTTGTATTCAAGATTAGTCAGCATGACATATACAATAAATATTTGAATTATGAATGCATTTTTACTGAGTGGAATAAACATCACAGTATTCCAATCAAATCATAAATGAAAGATGAATGTGCCATCTGAATTGTAAATGCGTACTGAGTTTAAAAGAGAAAAAACCATTGATTATTCATATCATACCTTTCAATGCAAGAATTCTGCTATTAGGATTCATCAAAGCCGAGTCTGCGGTTATAGGCCTTCTCAACGGCTGCATAGGCATGTTCATATCGATGATAACAACACTGTTCTGGGGTGCCGTTTCCCTGACACATATATACTTATCGGACTCCATGGTAACATGAGTAAACGTGATGAATTGTGGATTAATTCCAATACTTGGCAGCTGCAAGGAAACGGAATCTCAGATTAACAATCTAAACGAAAAAAGCCGTTACACAATAACAACAAAGATATATTGAAGACAACAAATTTGCCGTTCGAGAAGGACTAAGAAACAGACTAAAACTTTATGCAGCCCGAGCTTAATAATATAACGATCAAGCAGAAGCGCATGGACTCATCATCCATCCTACGGATCTGAGCAGATCCGAGATCTATCTAAAATTTATTAAATATTATTCGTCAAAAACATTGAAGGGCAGATCACGCTAAACAATAGTCTATGGCCCGTTTCAGAAGAACAAAAAGCAACCAATCTAAGTTACGGATTCACCATGATTCAACATGGCCAGCAACCATGGAAGGGAATCGAGAGAGAAAAAGAAAAAGAAGGATACACCACATTCAATCATATCGAAAACACCAATTTCATGAGGAATTCAGCTCAGGTACTACGATGAACACCAAATCCACCAAGTTCTCTGAAATGGGATAAATGAAAGGAAACACACCGTTAATGCCTCCTTCATGGTGATCGGAGCATTTGCGGCAGCCATGGCGCCTGTGCCGAATCTTCACGACCGCAACTCGGATCTGCAGAGGATCGAACCCCCCGAATCGGGGATTTCAAAACAACGTCTCGGCCCAAATGAAGAACTACAGAACAGCAGCTAGTGGTTTTGATCGCATCGAGATCTGGAGCAGCCAAGAAAGGTCTTGACTCTTGAGCCTCCCCCAGAGAGAAAGATCTAAATACTAGATGGAAGACGAAAGTAAGCGAGAGAGCACGACAGCCTTTTCCTGCTTGTTTCTCTCCCCCCGTCTCAAATGGAGATTCAATTACATTAAATGCGGTGAAAATGGAATTCCATCGAAATATCGAGTACGAGGGCACAAATGTTTATATTTTAGCAAACCGGGCCGGGCCAAAAGGCCTTTCGACGTGGAAAAAACATAAAATGCAAAAAAAAAAAAACTATAAATGGTAAATCGTGCTAAAATGTGCCTCGGTGCGTTTTTGGTTCGATTGGTCACACTAACCGTTGCGACAATTTTTTCACCTGCTCGGAAGAGACAACAAATACGTACATTGTAAGCGATTTAGAAGCTAAATATAGAAATACCAGTAACTTCCACTGTCAACATCAATATGAAAAGGGCCAAACTACATGTTTATATTTTGTAATACTATTAACCAAAAAAAAAAATTTGTAACACTGATTAAAGTTTTTTATATTATTAGAAAGACGTTAATTAAAGTTAAGGATTTTCAAAGGTTACACTGTACTAGTTCTTTGAGAAGGTTTTAGGGTTATTAATCCCTTTTAAGATAATAAAAACTAGTAAAATAAGATCACTAGTTTTTAAGCATCTTGTGTCCATTTATTCAAGGTTGTATTATACTATGATTTTGAGAAATTTTTTAATGTTATCATCTTTTTCTTTTTTGTTTTTCTAATGAAACAATGGATTATTTATTAACTGCAGGGAGGATCTCCTCTTTAATTACATTGATTTTTAGCAATTTATGACAATTTTGATAATTAATACTTTGAGGAAAACCCATAATATTTAGCAATTATTGAACATGTTAAACAACAAAATTAGATGGATTTTAATTAAAATGGCTTGGTAAAGTAGAATCTTTGATTGGTTAAATTTGAAGGACCTCCTTGAGAATAATTTAGAAGGCTCAAAAGAAGAATCCTAAAATCCCAAGAACTTATATTGCCATCACTGCATAAAATGAACATGCTTGACGGTTGCCTTGGTACACCTAAGCTATTATATAGTAATAGGACTTTGAAAGTTCTGCCATATTTTAATGGAAAAACTTGTTATTCCTTTAACCTTAATTATGCTAGGGGACTGCACACGCTATGAGCATAATAGATTGTAGGGCCCATTTAGATGAATAGTCTACTCTAAAAATAGATAGCATGCCATTCTAAATGGGTAGTTAGAACGTGTTTAAATTTGAATGTGCGAAAAGGATTGGCGAAGTCGTTATAGTTGGGGATTGTTTTGTTTATGGAGGGTAATATTTGGGAAAAAATGGAGGACTAGAATTTGGGAAAAATGTTCCCCTCTGTTCTCTTTACTAATATACTACAGATTTCTCTCCCCATAACTATATGTTTAAAAATTAACTAAATCTTTGATCTTAACTTTCTTATTATATATTTATTTATTTTGGTGAGAAAGACAACATACTTTATTAGCTTTTGGAAGAACATACATACGTTAAGCCCCTTGTTTCATTAAAAAATAACATAAGATAAAAAAAGGGGGGGGCTTGGAAATCCATACACAAGAATAATCATCTAATGCAAAATTAGCAAGAGCGTTAGTTATAGAATTTCCCTCTCTAAAAATATGGTTGAAGTTGACATTATGAAAGGAATAACAGAGCACTCTAATTTCGTCAATGATAGGGGAGATATAACATGGCACTGTTGATTCCTTGTGTGTCAAGAAATATATCATTAGCAAGGAATCTCCTTCAAGAAAAACATGTGTCATACCTAGTGTAGATGCAAGTTTGAGACCTTCAAGTGCAACCATAGCTTCCTCAAGAAGAGCTGTTTTGGGGAAGCATGTAGAAGCTATTGCTCCTCTGAATTGTCCATTACTATGCCTTGCTATGACACTCAACCCAGCAGAACCTAAAGACGAGTGCAAGGCACCGTCAAAATTAATCTTTAACAAATTTTCTACAGGTTTGCATCATTGGACAAGTAGTTCTCGGCATGCTTCAGCAGTATTACCAGTAGGCTTGCTTGCATAAGGAAACCTCCATCTTTAATTTCCAGAAATGATGACTCGCCTTAAAAGCATTAGGAGAAGAATTTTCAAAGATCACCTTGTTTCGGTGTAACCAAAGAACCCAACCATACATAGCAATACCAGATAATAATTCAATGTGGCATATAGACTTGTCAAATGTTTTCAAATTTGCCAAATTTTTGTACCATTGAAAAAAAGACAATTGAGGGCCAAAGGATTGGGTTGACCCCCTATCGTGATCTTGAAAAGGGGCAATGCAGCCAAAAATGCTTTATAGATTCAGTAACATCACAATAGAAACAACATTTAGCTGGAACATCAAGTCCTCTGGATCTGAGCAATCTAGCCGTAGGAATGGCTCCATGAAGGCTTTTCCAAAGGAAGAGTTTAATTCTCGCTAGGCACTTAAGATGCCACATTTTTAACCAGATTTATTTGTGGTGATCAGAAATTAAATTCCTCATTAGAAGTCTGTATGCTAAAGCTACTGAGAACTCCCCTTTCGATGTCAGTCTCCAAATCGATCTGGCCAAAGTTTACATATAAGGTTAATATTCCATAGGCCTCTTGAACTATCAATTAATTGTCTTACCCGAGATATTGCTATTGGACTTGAGTTGAGTTGGCAAACACCTGTGGAATTAACTCACCAGATGGGGTCCAGTTATCTGTGAAGACATCCACCTTCAATCCATTAGCAAGCAACCATTTGCGACCTTCGATCATGAGTGGTTTTAGTTTCTGGAGTTGATGCCATCCGTATGAATGAGCTGGTTTAGATGTAGCTTCCATGAAAGATTGATTTGGGAAATGCATGCTTTTCATCAACTGCATCCATAGGCTCAGATGTCCAAAGTGTAGTTGCCATGCAAACTTCATCAAAAGGGCCTTATTCATTAGATCAGGCGTCTTGATATTAAGACCAGGAAAGTTAATCTTAACTTTCTTATACACATACTTTATCATATCATGTTCATTTTCTTATAGGCTTGCTGCGTCAGATCACTAAGTTGCACGTACAAGACTACATGTAACCAAAGGATAACTAGGCCAAGCTGATATCGGGGTACCGGAGTCGCCGTGAGTTATAAGGCCATATCAGCTGGTCCCTCACGCTAGAAGATCTGCTGGTCCAACAGTTGAAGGGGTGTACACATATGCTTCATGCACCTATGTGGACACATACATCACCGTTGGGCCAGTAGATCTTCCAGCCAAGGGCTTCAGCAGATTTCAAATCGCATGTTACCGAGATCCGCTCAATTTTATAGATAGCATGTAGTGTTATTAAATCTTATAAAAAAAAAAGAAGTGTTATTAAAGTTGCATTATTGAGTGCTTCAATAAAAGTAGATCTTGATGTGATTGGTTCTTTCCTTTCAAAGCCTTCCATGATGAAACAAATGTTGCAAGATTGCAATTCATTGTGTGGCCAATGGGTGGCCTTCCCTCTTTTTCCAGTAATCGTCTGCATGGTAAGGCTTTACGGATTATGCTATAGAAATGGGAAATGTAGATCAGCATCCCGCGGTTGGTGTTTTCACTTCTTAAGGGGAAATTTGTTTTTAGTGGTGGGTTTTTAAAATAATTCAGATGCGGTAATCCAATTCTCCATAACTAAAAATTAGGGATACTTCTTTAAAATAATTAACAACAAGTATTTCACAAAGACTTTCTTCCAAAAATGCCCTTAAAAGACTTATAAACCTTTTTGAAATACCAGCAACAAAACATGATTACAAAAGATTTACAAGGACTTTTCAGAAGAAAGCTTTTATGAATAGTAAAATAATATTTATTTTCAATTATTTGAAAAAGTATTTTTAATTGTCAATAACAAAGAATTAGATGATTGAATCTAAATTATTTTTTTTAAAAACCACTAAAAACAAATTTTTCCAAAGTGTTTCATGTGGGGCCCACTTAAAAAAAAAAAAAAAAGACTAACTGTAAGATGCCCCACATGAAAGCATCCTACCCAAACAGTAAGAGTCAATGCAACCTTTAATTGCAGGTTATGTCATCCCCTATGTTATAGATTGAAATCACTGTAATTTTTGCCAGCATCATTGATTTACAACACTTGAAAAATAGTGGTTGTGAGATGCTGCATGTCACATCATCTCGCATCAACAACAACAAACAATGTAGTCAAACATTGCAGATGATGTTATCCCCTACGTTTCTGTTCTTCCTAGCTGGTAAGCTAGCTGGTCAGTTTGGTCTTGGCATTATAATTATGATTGTGTTTCTTCTAGTGCTTAAAGCCGATAATTAACCACCAGCTGTGATTTCGTTTTGTAGTATGAATCCAGCACCTTATTAAAAAAAGGGCATGCGACCATGCGTTTCATGAATAATACCATGGAATGCACTAGACGAGCCCCTCTTTATGATTACCAGTGCGTGCGGTAAGGTACAATACGCACTTATGTAATGGAAAAGGGGCCACGACTACATGGTAAAAGGAATCCAAAGGGGCTTAATTAAAAATTGTTAATGGATGATTTTTGGAAAGTGAAAGTTCTCCAAGGTATCCCTTTCCCATAGCCAATGGGCAACTAAAAACATGGATGATTAGTTGTTAAGGAATTTTCTTTCGAAATTTAAGAAGATAAAAGAATAGCTTACCAATGTAAAAATATATTAACAGGACACCGTGTGGTATTTTATTTGGCACGTTCTCGAACAGCCCTCACCCTTTATATATCAGAATGGAGTGTGCTTGTCCTTCTATTCCTCCTATTCCTCAAGAGAGTATATATCACTTTTGTTTTTGTGCCAAGGAAGATGTCTCTGCACGTATATTTTGGTTTCCACCAACGCAAGGGTAATGCAAGAGCTGGAATTTTTTTTTGTATGGTGTTACTTAGAGATTTTTGTATTAATACGCTTACTTTTTAGGCATTTATTTTTATGCCCTTATGTTTATATAATTTTTGCATATGCTCCTACATCATGTTTGGTTCTTGCATTCTTATACGTTACATCAAATAAGGTGATTGGTGTTGGTCTAAGATTAAAATACCCTACTCATCTAATTTCATATATTACGAATATGCCACCTTAACATAAAATTCTTCACATATTACAAGTATGCCACTTAAACCATGCAATCCCTCTTATTACATTTGTTTTCTTTGAAAGCATTTCCTCGACAGCCAAATCTGGTGGTTCTGTGAAACCACCGGTTGGGATGGAATTTGAGTGTGTAGGGGCCCCCTCTTGAAATGGCATCTATCCGTGCATTTCACGCTGGCACCACTGAGTGGCTTAAGGTGAAACGCTCTCGTTTTCTTCTTTTGTTTTTCTTTTGTAACCTTTTTTAATTAACATTTTATTTAGTTTTTATTTTTTTTAACCTTCTATTAACTAAAGAACCTCAAAACGAGCTTGAATTAATGAATTATAAAGAGGTCGCTATCTTTATATAACCTTCTTTCTTAATTTTTCTACAAATATAAGCACCATTAAAATCTATTAATTGACTACTACTTTCTCATTAATATTACCATAATAAAAAAAAATCAAATAAATTCTGAAGCTCTAACCACGGTTCAACTATTCATTCATAGAATCAAATATTGGCACTTATTCACGTAGTTAGAAAATGGATTTATAAATTCTCATATCTAAACTTAACTTGCAAAAATATATAGCAACAACATTTTAAAATATTCAATTACAATATCCTTTTTTTGAATTTTTAAAATAATTGAAAATCAATGTCATTTGACTGTTCATAAAGACTTTCTTCCTACAATACCCTCAAAAGACTTTGAAAACCTTTTCACTCATTTAGGTACAAATGAGGTTTGCAAGTCTTTTGAGGGTATTTTTGGAAGAAATTCTTCACTAATAGTAAAATGACATTGATTCTTAATTTTCAAGAATTGTCCGACTAAATCTGAATTATTTTGAAAAAGTATCACTAAAAACCAAATTTCCCTTTAATTTTTCTTTGTACAAAGATGAGCACTTTTATAGCTCTTATTATTTGAAAACATTTGAATTCTAATGTAATTAAATATGTTTATTGACCTAATATTTGCCGCACAGCTAATTTTCCAGTATTTGCAGCCCTTGGTCCCTTGTTCAAAATTTTAGGGTAAATTACACTTATCTCGTCTTAGGTTTCTAGTATTTACAACCAGAGGTTTTTAAGTATATGAAGTTGCACTATTACCCCACTCCTTAATTTGGTCCACAGTACGTGCCAGACTGTAAGAACTTCTTCCTACAGATTACCAAAAAACAAAAAGAACTTCCTCCTACAGTACTGTAGCAGGCTACGACTCGTGTCATTCTCTTTGCCTCCTGCAGCAGAAGCCGAGTGACTTACCCATCTGCATGTCCTCGCTGCTCCATCATTAGCCACATCGACTGTCTACGTGTCATTCGCATCTTCCACTGCTAACTCACACTTGCTCTTCTTTATAAGCACTGTTTTCCCTAACCGTTTGCTTGCACTGTTGATCGCACTTTTCGATTGAAGCTCAAAGTTTTTGTCTAAAATTAGGCTTACGTTGACGGAGAATTTGTGAGAGGAAAAACATGGCCTCGGAACAGGAAAAGGCGGAGCTTGATGCAAGGGCAAGGCAGGGAGAGACTGTGATACCTGGAGGGACTGGAGGGAAGAGTCTTGAAGCTCAACGGCACTTGGCCGAAGGTACGTAAGTAATTCGTGTTGGATTAGTTTAGTTTAATTTCGGCACTTTTTTGTAGTGTGCTCATTTAATTAGTTGGTAAATTGAAGGTCGAAGCCGTGGAGGGCAGACGAGGCGGGAGCAGCTGGGAACAGAAGGGTACCAGGAAATGGGGCGAAAGGGAGGAATGAGCACAGTGGAGCAGTCTGGTGGAGAGCATGCTGAGCAGGAAGGTGTCCACATTGACGAGTCCAAGTTCTCTGCGCGTCGCTAAGTTTATATAGTAATCATAATTATTAGGAATTTAGGATAGGTAGTAGAACTAGCGTTAGTTGTAGGACTGTCTGTTGTTTGATGATGCAAGGGTAAGGTCTTTTGTAAGGTTGATTACTTAGTTAATTATATTTCGGCTTTCTCATTAAAAAAAAAAAATTTAGTAGGACTGTGCGGCAGGACCGGTAGTTTTTGGACGTGTGGGTGGTGTTTTGGGCAGTAGCTAGGTGTGGTCTGGGCTTTTACGATCTTTGTGCTCCGTTTGGGAGGCTCTCGTGTTTGTATGGTTAGCCTCTGGGGCGGCCGGCATGTAAAAGTATCTTCTAAAATAAAATCTAATGGTGTTGTGCCTCCTTGTCTTTTTTCACCCCCTTTTTTCCTTCAATTTTCCCTCTTCCCACAAAATTTAACATTCTAGCTAGAATGTGAAGCAGTTTAGTTAATTTTTAAAGAGTTAAAGAGTTTCGTGCTTAATTATGACATTCCTTAAAAAGGGGAAAAAAGGCGCCTTTGCCGTGCTTATATAACAACCAGCAAGATGCCTAAGGACGGATGTAGAGGGAAGAATTACAAAACTGCTTAATTGTTGAATGAGTTTGAAGTAACTTTTGAATGAATTGCAAAATTGCTTAACTCTTGAATGAGTTTGAAGGGAATTGAGTTGTTATGACAATTACATCCATTTTACTAATGGTTCAATGTGAGGAAGGGGTTTTTTGGGGAAGTTGCATATTGTGTTTGGCACGCTTGGGATGCGGAGGGAACAATTATAAAACTGCTTTAATTTTTGAATGGGTTTGAATGAAATAGAGTTGTTATGACAATTACACCATTTTTACTGATGAATCTTAACAATGTGAGGAATGGGTTTTTTGGGAAGTTGCACATTGCATTTGACACGCTTCCCAAGGGGCTTTCTCTATTTTTATCTTTGGGAGATTGTTTTGGATTGATAGTGCCAGTCGGAAATCATCCTTCATGATATTCTTTGCAACAAGTGATCAAATCTCTTGGGATGGACCAGAACCATATTCTAAACAGTACCACCGCTCAGATTTAGGCTGTTCTGTTTAATTTAGAAAACGTTGACGAGGAAAAGCAAAGAGAATTAATGCTTCCTTTTTCCTCTTGTAATGGAAAAAATGGGAATATTTAAAAGAATCTTTTAAAAAACGTGTTTTCAATTTTTTTTCATAACCAAGGCATTATCAAAAAGTTGATTTATCTTTTCTTTCTTGTCTGTTTAAAATGTTTCATTGCTCTTCCAGCGGCGTACGCTCAACAACCGTACGCCCATCTGTGCCAACTGTGTATACGTTGGCTTTCGGCGGATATTTCGACCGAAAAGAAAAAGCACAGAAGCAAATTTTCTAAAAGCTTCCAACAATTTGTCAGCCCAAATCAAAAGCCATGTTCTGGTCTGAGGTGCCGCATCTCGAGTCAACATTGCGCGTGGTCATTTGGATTTTTTTTTATGTAAACCAGAGCTATGCTCTATCTTCATTAGATGAAATCAGAGTTACAAAAGCTACTTCTTCAGGCCAGAATACATCCATGATAAACTCAGATACGAGAAGGAGCAAAAGAGACCAGGATACAAGAGGGACATTAACCCCAACAGTTTAGATACGCGTGGCCATTTGGATTAGTGAGCTTTATGTGCAACAAAACAATTACATCATACATTCAACAATAATAGGGGGCTTGACATCTCTGTTAAAAACAAAAAAGGAGACCAGAGAACAAGATCCGGTGTGAAAACATGTCGATCTTAGATAACTATAAAAAAAGCTCAGCAGAAAAACGGGAAGATGTCGGCGGCCCCCTCTCACACTATTTCTTTTGACATCTCTTGCTCCCTTTTCCCTCCCCATATTTATTCAACGTGCTGCCAAGCGAGGTAGCCAACAAACGAGACAACTCTTTTTGCACCCGAAATTTCTCTGGACCCGGTGGCCTAAGTGAGTCAATGGCTGGTGGCTAGAGCAGTAACCAGGAGGCCTAGAATGAGAAACGGCTGTGCACTAGCCTGACAGAACAGGGGGAAAAAGAAAAAAAAACTTTGAGCAGCCACATACAGAAGTTACGTTACCAAGGAACAGATAAACAGTACACGTGTTTGCTGTTTTTGTAGCTTTTTATCAGTTCATGCCGAGGATCAACAATTCTGAGGGTTTACGACTTGATCATACCTGATATTTGACATCATACTTAATTGGGTCCTTCAGGAAGTACTGGAACTGCAACAAAAACCATGAAATAAATAATGTGATATTAAATGAATCTAATACTATTCTATCTATATACTATTAGTAAAGAGATCAGGGGAATATTCCCCAGATTCTAGCCCTCCATTTTTTTTTTCCAAACAAAATAATACCCAATATAACAAACCCTCCCCAAAATAATCCCCGCTATAACGACCCCCACCTATGCTCTTCACACATTCAAATCTGAACACGCTGTAACTATTCATCTATAATGGCATGCTATCTACAAATGCAAAGAGGTAGAATAGCAGTTTGCAGTAGACAGTGTGGTGTCTCTTTATGTAACCATCTTAATTCTATGCATGCTGTAACACATATTGTAGAGAAACAATTTCTAAATTATTCAAGAATGAGCATACCTGAAAAATAATTTGTGGGATTATCAAACCAAGTAGGGCTAAGGCATAATATGGTTTACCTGCTCCTAGCAGATAACCTGCGAGACCCACAGGTGTGTTAACAAATGACAGCCCTATTATTATAAGCAACATGGAAGAAATAATTGTCTATTTCATCAAGTCTGAGAAGAAGATACTTATTTTATGTTTTATTGATACCCAAATTAGAAACTACAGGGTAAAAGATTCACCAAAGGACCATGCGTTACAACAATGGAATAACTGAGCTCGTATCAGTCAAGTTTGACATCAACAGTTACTGCCAATCTCTCAAAAATCATATCTCGTGTCAGATTATGTGGGGTAAAGAGCTAACTAAAAAATAATAATAATAAAAGAGATCTAAAAAATGTTACAAAAAGCAACCATGGGGCATGAAAAAGAAGGTGAAGAAGCAAATAATGACCATATATTTTTGTAGAACCAGTGTATTAAAATAAATAAAAAGACGAACTGACAAAATATTGCTGGTATTCAACTAAACATCTGATGAGATGGGTGCAGAAAATTCCATAGGCATAACGATATACATATGGTGCACAATTGATATGCAAATGACATTAAAGCCAGCCCAATTAGTGATTGTAAGCGAAGTCATTTAATTTAGCAGAGAATTCAGCAATTTGGCTTTTGCCAAACTGGACAAAATACTGAAACAAGCCAGACGATTATGACCATATAATAATGCTAGTCTATTACGAGATTGGCAAGTGAGACTCGTTGTAACGAGTAGCAATCTCCACATGTGAGTTAAGTCATGCATATACTCATTAAGGCTCCACTTTTGGACAGGCCACCTGAAGCCTTTGACATTGAGAATTAGCTTGAGTTCAATTTATTCATAGATCGGTATGGCCATCCAGCTTAAATTTGCACTCAAAGTTGCATTAGGACTAGTTAAGGTTATACTATAGCCAGCCTAAAGGGCTGGGCTTGAAGTTGTTCAGATGAATTATATTCCTATTTTTATTAAAAGAGTATTTCACATATTAAGCTGTGCGAAGACTGGATACATGAAATGCCCTTTTAATACAAATAATAATATAACTAATGAAACTATTATAATTGATAATTAGGATATCCCTTAAAGGAATCAATTCAGATGCTTTGGATCTATATTATAAAAGATCGAGAAATTTATGAAAATGTAGCGTATCAGATTAGAGCGCTGGTTGGCGTAAGTGCAAGGGTGCTTCTAGGGTATTGTGTGATAAGTATGTTCTACTTAAATTAAAGAGCAAGTTCTATCAGATAGTAATTAAACCAGCTATATTATATGGTAAAAAATGTTAGGTGGCAAAAAAAAAATGTTCATAAGATGAGTGTTATTGAGATAAAGATGCTAAAATGGATGTATGGCAAAACTAGAAAAGACAGTAATTTGAAAGTAGATAGGCATAACATGCAATAAGAATAAAATTGAAGGGAGTATATTAAGGTGGGTTGGACATGAAAAGCGAAGACCTAAAGAGATCAAGAGGAAGACCCAAAAAAAAAAAGATGAAGTTAATAGAACAAGATTTACATAAACATAAATTAATTGAAGGTATGATTTCTGATAAAAAGGAATAGAGAGACAAGATTTGTGTTGCCGACCCCACTTTGATGGGAATTGGCTTATACTGATAATGATGATCTGCTATGTGCACTTGTGCATGTGTCTACGCATTATGCAATATACAGAAAACCCAGATGGTGTTTTTATGTCGTGTACTGGCAACCTCTACACAGACTCCCATATAAGGAACTTTCCCAAGGGAATTTGTTATCTAATAATAGGTGAAGCAACAATAACACCTCATTGCAACTAGACAGACCAAGAACTTTATTTCTCTAAAATGCGTGTTTTGGCCAGGAAACCTGAGAGTTTGGCTTTATGCTGCATTTAGGGTTAGACAAAGGTAAGACTCGGAATGTTTGCAGTAGGCTGGACCCAAATGGACAGTTTCCTGGTATAACCTGTCAAAACCTGCATCCTTGTATTCATACATCATGTTTTCCAGCTTCAAGAAATTTCATTTATCAATACCATGTTTAGCACTTGAAGACTATTGATTTTCCAAGGTTATAGTTTGATGTGAAAGGTCAACCACAAAATTATTAGTTAGTTTTTAGCTCAAAAAAATAAAAAGAAGAATCAAATTATGGATGGTATTTGATGAGATGAATAAAATGTAGCACACCTGCAACAGATATCTGAGTTATGTCAATGGCACCAACACAAATCCATTTGGCAGTATCAATGCCGAAAGCCACTGGAAGTGACTGTTTCAAACAGCAATATCCATGTTAACGATTAAACAAACCGTATATGAGGCATTTGCTATACTTACAATTTCAAACTGCAAATATATGAGGAGAGAAGAAAAAACGAAAGAGAAAAAGAGAACACCTGCAGACCCAATGCCCTATCACCTTCAATACTTTTGAAGTCATTTACAATGGCAATACCCAACTGAAACATGTGAAAAAAAAAATTAAAACAATATAAATTTAGGACACATAATCATCTGAGATACTGTTGTTGGAGGCTTGGAACAAACCCCTGCTATGCTGTACAAGATTGTGAGGACAATTATGTCAGGGGTAAGAGTCCCAAATAAAGCTTGACCAGCCCACCTGTTCGTTGATAGGTATAGAAACAGTTTAGTGACATGCGGATGCATGAAATATTTTGACTGCAACATAAGGAAAGAAAATTGCATGGACAAAATGTAGTTATTGATAGAAAGCTTAGGTGCTGCCAATGGCGTGCTGATACAGAGAATGGTGTGTACCCATCCCTCAGTCCTATGCCCACCAAGAAAATTTCCAGTGCGACAAATATCCAATTTACAGTACTCTTTGGATACTATGAGGAAATACCATGTCAATTTGACTAAGAAAATTAAAACAGAAGATATCAGACCAAGGCAGACTAATATAGCTGGCTCCTAGTGCAAAATTTCCGATCCATCCATTCTGTTTGAGCTGCAGCATATTATAAATACAGTCAGGATGAGCAATGCCTTTTCTTCACCATGAGTGGAAGTAAAGAAATTTTAAGTAGCATGCTAGTGAAAAATGGAAAGTCTTTACCTTAATAGGAGGAGCAGAATATATATATGACAGTAAGGATCCACCCACAGCAAGGTAAAAGACTACAGGAAACTTGTGCCCAGCCTAAAAGGAGTCGGCAATTCAATAATTCACTTTCATATTAAATAATTTATAGGAATCAGCAGTTTATGATATTTACCCACACATCTAATACTCCAGCTAAGCCAAGGCCTCCCAAAAGAAGTAACCAAATCTGGGTGATCACCTGAAATAACAGCTTCATTAGAAATCAATCAACAGACATAACAGGTTGGGGGTTGGAATGTCCATTGTTATTTATTCAATAGCTACTAATATTTAAGATTCGTATAAGAAATGAACTCCTAAGTGCCAAAATCACTGGTTCAACTGCTTTTCCTAGTTTACCAATTATTTTATCTACCTTTATGATTTCAAGAATCAGCATTGGTAAATGATTTTAATAAATCCCAGCATGATGGGAAAACTACTATAAAAATTTAGAAAATAACAAATAACTATATGAAACAAAGTAAAAGTAAATACACTTAGGAATAGAAGAAAAGCGTCTAGACATGGAGAAAAAAAAGGGGATGACATCCTCCGCACTTTTCTCTTGCACTCATCTGAGAGAGATGCCGCCACATTAAACATCTAATGGCTAGAACTTTTTTGACAATAAGAACCTTATTACATTTATAACTAGAAAAAACTCCTAACTGTCAAATGTTCCATGTGGCAGCATCTCTCTCAAGGTTCACAGATGAGTGCAGGATAAAAGCGCATGTAATGTCAACCCAAAAATTAAGGGATAAAATACATAAAAGGGCATACTTATCACATATGAATTCAATTGGCAATGTAAAATATATTTCAATAACATGAGAATAATCCTCACCTTTACACCACAACAAGCGTAGTGGATTAGGAGAAGTATGACTGCTAACTAGTAAATCAATTATATAGCATACCTCAGTCTCAGATATTGCTCCTGAAGGAATCGGACGATAAGGTTCATTAATGGCATCAATCTCACGGTCATACCAATCATTCATTGTCTATAAATGCAACAAAAACAAGAAAGACCTAATCAGTTGATTCAACTCAATAAGCAGAGCTTTCAGGCCAGAAATTCCAGCAAAGCAAGTACCAATTTTACATCCATGACTACACTTTACCTGTGTATAGCCAGTAAGAAATGGACCAGACATTAGCATACAAACAATTGATTTAGCAACATCATCTATATTCCAGTGGAAGTTTCCTGAAACATAAATGGATTTTCTCAAAGGTTTCAGTTACAAAATGTGAGCTTTATAAGAATATATATACTTTATCAGGAAGCTAAGCAGCTCAAGAACAAGAAACTAAAGGTAAAAAAGCTTAATGAGTGATATTGAACTATGGTTAAAACTTGTTAAGTACAAGAGGAGGTTCCATTGTAAGTGCCAACACCTCCCAATAGTCATTCTATAGACAAAGCAGGACTGATTTTCTGCACAAAATTTGGATGCAAATGCTGAAAACAAGGTAGTTTTTAAGAATTTATGGATCAATGGTCTTCAATCCTGTTGATTTTGAATCTCATTCCAGTTTATAAATGGCATGGCTGTAGGCATGCGCATGAGGCAGGATTCCACACGAGATTTCAGAGAATCAAAATGACATGGAGTGATGATCTTAAACGCATTTGATATAGATATCACTTCTGTCTATCAATGATAGGTGCATGAGATTTGCTGGAACCTGCACAAGAAATATCAGACAACCAAAATGACATGGAATGATGAACTTAAATCCATTTGATATGGAGTTTCTGCATATAAATTGAATGGCTGTGGGCACAAGAAATGTGTAATGGATCCTGCAAAGGAGACCCTAGAGAAATGAAATATAATATGGAAAAGAAATTTCTCTTGATACTTCAATCCAGTTAATACCGAATATCACTTCAGTCCATAAATGTCATTGCTGTAGGCATGAGAAATATGTGATGGATCCTGCATAGGAGATCTAGGAGAAATGAAATGATATGGCTATGAAATTTCTCTTGCTGCTTGCATGGTAATGACCAGCAGAAATAATTGAAAGATCCAATGGTTACAATGCTTTAATCAGCATTTTAAAGATACAGGTGCACCAAAGTTGGAAGTAGATTAAATTCTGAACAAAATTGATGGGATGAAAATGGGAAAATTGAAGGGGGCTGTGGGTAAGAAAATTTGATTAAAAGATAGACACCAGAGACAGAGATGATACAAAAAAACATAGCAGGACTTGCCACTGGTAATAATGCACTGATAAAGTTCAGAAATAAATCCCTACAGCAATCCTACAAGAGAATTTCCTTGAAGAACCCAGACACAGTAATCTTTTAAAACATAATATCTTCGAAGTTTTAGGTGGCCTTCTGAATTTCAAGAAAATTTATGCAAATAATATCAAAATACAGTAAGAAGATACCAGAAGCAGCAGCTCCACAGACTACTCCCCACACTAACGGAGGCCAAGTAACAGGTTTTGTAAGTTGAAGACGAATCTTCCATTTATTCTGCACAGTATATTTTAAAATCCAGTTTTACTTGCTTTCATTGAAAGTAGTTCTGCAATCGTCTTATCTAGCTTAGAAGACAAGAGAATGCATCTAGCATAAAAAATATCCATGGCAAAAGAAGGGAGAATTTTCAAATATTCCTGCTTGGAGAACCTTGCACTTTGGGCATAAAAAATTAATGCAGAACCTATCAGGAACCAAATATCCTTTTCTTATCAAAATCAATTATCAAAAAAACTTATCATTTTCTGCTCAAAAAAACCTCACAAGTTCATCATTACAAATTATTATACTTCAGATATAATTATGACAGTATAAGATATTTCACAATGGATTCAACAGATAAGATGCCACCAACAAAAAAGGAAAAGGCAGTATTTGTGTCATTATTAAATATTAACTTGCAAGTTGTAGATGACCGTTTTTATAACTTAATACGTCATCTATATAATGATTTGGCATGGATGATTTGTCACATGATAGAAACAGATTTGTCTTGGGTTATCTGTCATCCAACAGAGACAACCCATCATAGGTCATCTATTACCCGACAGAGTAGCCTGTCATGGGTTATTTGTTATCTGACAAAAACAATAACAATAAATTTTGACATGATTGATTTATATTAAATGTATCTGGCATATTGGAGTGGAGATCTCCGTCTTAGGCAAAAGATCACTTGGGGGGGTTTCTGGCGGTCCTTAAGGTGTGGCGGACACGGGCGTGGGAATCGTCGGCAGCCAGTGACGAATCACGGCATGTCGACCTAGAATGACGAAGACGTCAAGTGATTGATAATTCCACATCTAGGCATGTGGGCCCCAGTGTACCAATCAGAGAGCTCTATCTTTTATCTTCATTATCTCTTATTTAATTCTTATCTTGAACCTAAACCTTTATGAGACCAGATTCATGATAACATGAGACATCTTAGAAGCCTCAGATTGTGACAAGTGTCACAATCCTAGAGATTCATTTTTTCTATAAATATGAGAACCCTCTTCCATTTGAGGGGGCCCTGAGACTAGCCCCCTGGATCTTTGGTTGCTGAGAGCAGTACTTCTTTTCCTCTGGACCTTCTCCAAGTCTACCAGGTATAAGTCCATCTTTGGATTTATGTCTTCTACACTTTCTGGAACCATGAAAGGAGCTCTCTGGCTTGGAATACATGAAGAACACTTAAGTATCTCCCGTCTCTCATTCTAGCCATTGCCTACCTCGCACGCCTTATCGACTCCAACCCCTCTTCTGTTCAGTAACGGCGCGGGAACGGCTGCTGAGTCGGCGGTTTAGGCCAGCGTCGGACATACCTCTCCTACTCAGAATCAAGATCTGAAGACACGTCATCGGCATTTCAACACTGTGGAGATAACATTAGACACGTGGACGTGGATTCAAAAAAGGCACCTACACAAGTTAAAGGAAGTCTCTGCACTACCGTCCTTTTTATAGAAAATATATAACACAATTGTCATACCTGAAGAAACCTTGAGTGGATATCCATTAGAAAATCAGACAATATAAAGCGAGCAGTGTTTATAGTCAGACCACTTCCAAATGGCAACAATCATCTCCAAGAAGATGGTACAACCTTCATTTGGTCTTCCAAAGAGTTTTACCCATCAACTAGTCAGAAAAACATATGAGTGTTTTTACTTCATAGACAAGTAGGAGGATCTGCATATGCATTCTTAGCTATTAATCCACCAATTTTAAGATTATCTAGCTCCAGTAGCTACCTAAACCATCAAAGCTCTATATGCAAGAGCAAAGAGATGGTACAACTCAATTAGGAATTAAATGGGAGGTTCCCAAGAGCATGATGAGATGCAATATAGGTGTCTCAAGCTAGTTTCCACCAAACAGACTTCAGATGGCATTTTTTGACCAGGCAAACACAATCAAACTTTGTTCAATCCTTTTCCTCATCCGGGTGCCAGACTGTAAATGATGATACTGGTTAGTAGTAAGAACAAAGTCACAGAATCAGTTCACAGTAAAGTTTGTCATGCCGGTTTCGACAGTGTTTCGTCCTATCATGTCATTTTGTCAAAATTTCGCCAGCATACCATTGCATTTTTCATATTGCCATACTGAAAAAATTCTAAAAAATCTATAAAATAAAAAATTAAAAGAATCCAACAACATGTATACAAATTTTAAAAAATAATATTATATATACATATATAACAATATAAAGGAAAGAGCAGGGCAGCTATCTCTCTCGCTCCCCCCCCCCCCCCCCCCCCTCTTTTTCTCTCTCTTCTGTTTCTGTTTTGTTTCTCTTTTCTTTCTTTTGCAGATTCTGCAGTATGCTGCATACAACGTGAAGAACCTGTTTGTTTCTACAGAACAAAGAAAATACCATCGAGACTACACTGATTTCATCCAACACAAGGAGAAATACTGCCCGTGCCGGACCAAACTACAGGGTTTTTTATACCACTATGGAATCCCTTCGATTCTGTTTTGTTTTCTATTGGAACCGGCACAATTTCACCAACAAGACCAACATTGGTTCTCAAAAACACTTGCAGGTGATTACACAGATAAATCCTAGGGTTAGCTATGTTGACATTGATCAAGGTTTGACCATGCTACCAAATTTGTGCTCAGCCATCAATTTGCACTCATTGGTAGCTTGGCCATGCTTTGCACAAACAAGAGATCCAACTTGAAACCCTAATTATTCTCCCTCAGAGATTGATGCTTAGCTCTCTTGGTTACCAAACCTATGCTTCATTATCTCTACATGTGTTGAAAAAATATTTTCGTTTATGGTAAGGATGTGCAGGAAGCAACCTTTCCAATTTTGAACCTACAAACATCCAAAATCAAAAAGCCAAAATTTAATGACCCATGCACTCTGAAGTACCTTTTGACTGTGATGCTTCCACAGGAATAGAATTTCTATTCAAATGCTTATGCCATTAATTTCCATGACCAAAATCTTATATTATGACCCTTTTATGCTCTTAGCTACAACTGAAATTAAAAATCAACATAAGCAACAGAGAACAATTCACACCCAAAAAAAACCTATACTCAATTCCCCATCTGCATCATCATTTCACATATAAAAGATCCATACTTTTATCTGATAATCGTACTTCTTGGCATCATTGTTCCCATTCCAAATGAAACCCACGATTGATACAATCTTGGACAAAACAACCATTGAAATCATATAAAATTGTTACAAACATCATAATTCAGAAATGGACTCTTTTAACTTAAATTACATTTAAGCTTTTATAGGCATTTCAACAAACAAACTAAAGTACGATGTTTATGACATAATCTCAACAACTCCAATTCAGCCTCACAACAAGCAGAAGCTGAAGAAGAGCAAAATCAAGAACTCACGGTTTCTTGCGCCGCTCCTTTTATGCCGAGGAGTTGGTTAAAACTAGAACCGTTAGCAGAGGGTGCCTTATCTGGCGCCGGAGATTTAGCTGTCGTGAAGAAAATCGTTAAAACCCAAAACCAGAGAAAGGTTCATGTAGTGTTCGAGGTTTAAAAAAGAAATCGGCAAGATACTGAAGTGAAATTCGTGAAACATATACGCATGGAAGGATAAAGAACCTTCGTTGACATCAGTTTCGGACGCTCTAATGATAAGTCTCCGCCCTGAAAAATCGTTCTCATGTGTTACTGAGAAAGAGAGAAGGATTCGAAGTTGCACGACTCAATTCATCGAAAACACTTATAATGAGAGAAACAGAACCTGGTTGTAAAACTGATGGATTACGAAAGCGTCCGGCCGTGCGATTCGATAGTGTTAAGGATGGGACAGTGTTCAATAAAGAGGCGGCCATTGGCGACAAAGCTTGCCTCAGCCGTTTGCAGCTATGCAGGGAGCGAACTGCGAAGTACAATATAGCAATCGACTGAGGGATAAACGGAGATTGCCGATGATAACTACCGTCTGCAGAAATTTGGAAAAGGACGGTGTGCTGAAATGGGAGACCGTTTCCTCTTGGTGCCACTCCAGAGGAGAACTGTAAAAGATAGCACGTGTGGTGAAGATGTCAGCGTCGGATCCACTTCCTCTCAAGTTAGTTTAGGTTCGTCCGTTTAGAGTTACCACGTAGCTGAAATTGCAATAATTGGTAGGTATTTAATTATTTCCTCCTGACCATGATTAATTTCAGCTGACACGACGAGCATTAATTAATTTTAACTTAACAAATGGTGCTGGTGCCATCTTTTGTAGGGCGTTACCAAAAAAATAAAAAAAAGCCATCTTTTGTAGGGTTAAAATTCCATAATTGGTTGGTTCAACATGTCTTAATCATCCGCCAATCAGATAATCATGTACCTAGCACTCTACACAGCCGAATTTTAAGGGGTCGTTTAGTAAGGTTTACGGCTTCTAGAATCAGTAAAATTCAAAATCCAAGGTCCATTAAGCTGTTTGGTAAGGTTTTTGAAAATTAGATTTTCAAATCAAATGTTAAAATTTAATCAAAAATCACAATCCACCTTTTATGGATTTCTATAGATTTTGACGGTTAAAAGAATGAAGGGAAAATTACTGTACAGTATGTTTTTTTCCTCTAAATGTCTCTTTCATTCTATCCTTTTACACAATGACCATTGCAATCCCATTTTTAAAAGTTGAGGACCAATTAGTCTACACGTCAGAAACTCTTGTGCCATTCATTTTTAAAGACATCTTTACCCCCATTTAATTGGTTCAAACCACTGTCTAAACGTATTTTGAATTGGTACCAACAACTGAACCGATTTCTCCGTAGAATGTATTTCCTCTCGGTTGAAACACATGCCATCTTTGTTGTGTTCAACGATGGTTTTCAGCATTTTTTATTTTTTTAGGGTTCTTGTTCCTTAACTACTTTCCAAGCTCCATTAATGGTGGAAATCAAGTTTCTGTCCAATCAAGTCCTTTTCTCTGTTTTGGTTCCACTCAAATGTAAAGATCACCTGACCCATGTTTGCTTTCCAATTTGTTCCACAAAGTTTGAAATATTTCTGGCAATTTTGAGTTAATCTGTTCGGTTATGGTGTTGATTAAGAACTTCGTTTTTGAAATCTCGTTCCTGAATCGTATGCAAGATTTTAGAGAATTGTTTCTCCCATTGGTTCCACCATTCAGGGCTGAACTAGAATCAGTTTCCATGCCGTCCTCTAAAAAAATTGAACCTTCAGTTGACTCAGCTTCTGCTTCTCCTATTATTCCAGAGGCCAGTAGTTACACAGAAAAATAGATAGTATCCAGGCTCCCATATTGTCTTCAAATTCGATGCTGGAGACATTGCCACCTTCATCTCTTCCGAACAACTCTAACAAGGCTCGTCCCAACTCTCTTTCTTTGATTGAAGATGGCTAAAAGCCCCTTTCAATGATGGGTGGAAGAAGACGACGAAGGACCCGACCCCTTTCCTTTCAATGCAGCAAACCCCTTTCAACGATGGGTGAAAGAAGATGACGACAAAGAATCCGATACCTTTCCTTTCAATAAAGCTTGATAGAAGAAGAGGGTGAGATACAGAGGGCTTCCGTTTGACGAAATGGGTTTTGGGTTTTAATTCAAGAAAACTTGGTGAAGGGTCTAACAAGTTTTTGGTTCGATTTCTCAGACCAACTTGGACGATGGTTGAACCGATAGCAGTAGGGGTAGAAACATCTTTTTGAACTTACAATAGAGTAGATGCTAACGTGTAATACTATTTGGTCATTATTTTGCAAATACTGTATCTCTGTAGTCATGATGTAAAAAGGCATCATGAAAAGGTCATTTTAGTAAAAAGAATATACAATACGGTAATTTTCCCAAGAATGAAACCCAAATAGGAAGAGCTATTCATAGTGGTGGGTTCGACTTAGACAAAGGAGCTAAAATACAAAGTATCCGAACAAGATTTTGAATTCTAAAAATCAACATTGAGAGTTTAGTTTTTCAAAATTCAAATTATAATCTAGAAACCAAAAACCCTACTAAACGACCCTGAGACTATTGGCACAAGATGGAACGTTTATGGCAAAGAGATCCCTACTTTTATTGAAAGTTAGACCCAATAGATTTTGTGTATAATCGTATATTGTAGAGGCTAGAGGGACCAATGCTTTCCTCTAGGCAACCTAAGAATGTTTTGAGAGCAACTTTTTTTGTGGCCAAGCAAGAAATAACATGTGTAATACAAATATAAGCGAAAAAGGGGAGTAGGCTAAGGGGAAGTACTTTTCAACCGTACTAGGCTCCTACATGCGCTACGCGCGTAGGAGTGTATTCGGGATGTTTTTTAAATTTGAATTTAAAGATAAATCTCATATTAAATAATTAATTTTAGATAAGGAATGAAACTCTGTAGTTGAGTACACATCAAATCGGGATTAGTGCATACATAGGGAGGTAAGTGGGGGTATTTTGGACATAAATTATCATGCCGGAATCTTGGCAATTCCCTTTTATATATTAATATAGTGTAGACACCCCAAATTGCACTACAAAATGAGAAAATAATTGAAAATATGTAATTTGGATTTGAAACAGGTCAAAAAAGTGTAAAATTTGGTCAAACATGCAATGCCCGCATTTTATCTGCGGTCTGGTCGTGCCCACAATTGATATACGGTAATGCCGTGACCGTATTAATAATACGGGCAAGGCACGACCGCATTATATATACGGGCATGGGTTTTTTGACTGAATTTGTCATTTTTCGATTTCTGAGCCTTATCTACACCCAAATCTCTCTCTGGGATATTTGAATCCTCTTGTTTATCCTCTGTGGTTTAATGGATTTACATTAAATCCTTTTTTAACTCAATTTGAAACCTTCTGGAACCCTATCTTGGCATATCCCTTAGACCAACCATGCCCCTGGGTTTGCCTATAAATAGATGGCCTCTCCTCAAGCAAATGGCCAAGAATCTGAAGCTTGAAGAGCTCTAAGTGAAGAAGGGAACCCCTGCTTCTCTACTTTCTCAATCCAAGTAAGTCCCTTTTCTCTTTTATTTTCTGTTTTTAATTCTAGAAGTAATCTGATATTCTCCATTGCTGTAGAATAAGGCCTAGTTTATGCTTGTATTCCCAAACCTATCTCCAAGTACCTCAAGACTTCTCTCTAGCCGTAAAACGTGAAGAGAGAGCTAGGGGAAAGGAGAACATGTGGATCCTTAGAATAAACCCCTATGTGCTATAATCTGTGATATGTGGTTTTTATTATTCTGTTGATGTTATGTAAGGGTTTTATTTTGAATCTGGAGGGATTCTATGGATCCATGATGTTTATAGCATGAGATCCCCAGTTCCTTCCACAGTTTGGATTTTTCACACCATTGCACCTACCTCACTGTTTTCTTGATTTTGGTGATATGTGGTTAGGATTCTGGATCTACCATGATCTATATGGTAGATCTGAAACCAAAAGCCTGAAAGTAATCTATAGGGTTTTATGATTTGATTTTGAAATTGTTTTAATCTGGGAGAAAGGATCCTATGGCCTAAACTCTCCTTTTTGATGTTTTTTCATCAACATGGGTTGAGTGGGGGTTCTATCTCTTCACTAATGAGAGATCCGGATCAGATCTGTACTCCAAATAACTTTATTATTCAATGTTATAATCAAGAGATTTCAATTTAGTTTTTCAACCTTTTAATGGTTTAGCCTAAAGCTAGTTTTTCAGGTTTCCCTCTAGGTTGGTTTTCTTTGATTTTTATCTCAATTTTATTTCAATCATGAAACCCTTAGAATGGTATGATCATATTGAAGGTTCTGAATTAATCGGGCTATTCATATGAAAAAAGCATACACTTTTGTCACTTTGATGATTTTTTCTTTATTAAGCAAACCTTCTTTATCTTTAACATGAACAATACCTGGCAACCACATTGTGTGGATGAATAGGGGTGCCTAACACCTTCCCCTGTTCATAACCTAATCCCCTTACCCATCTCTGGTTGTTTTTGTTTTGTATTTTAAATTAGAGTTATTTTACTCTAATTTCTGTCTTTTTTATTTGATTTGATATTTTGGTGTCCATTCACACCTAAACAGAATGGTGACGACTCCTTTTGTTCTAATGAATCCCGTGTGATGATTAGGAAGTCATTAAATTGATTTTCCATGTCTCACATATAGATGAGATAAAAAAAACTACATTGAAGGCCATAGAACTCCCCCTGCACATTGACATAGGCCTCCAACTTTGACATCCTGTTAAATAAGTGTTGCACCTAAAGTTTTGCTTAAGCTGATAAATGACGGTGTAAATATTGAAGTTTCAAATATAACATAAATGATGATGGAATCTTTCAGTTTTTTTTTTTTTGGCATGAACTTCGAATCATATAGCTTACATTGATTTACTTCCAAAAAACAAACGGAAAAAATTACCTTAAACAAAAAGTTTATTAAATTTTTTTACACATTAATCGTGCCCGGCATCACCGAAAGCCATATACAACCGTCATTCTTATAGTTTGTTGTAGAAATGGTAGGATTTTGCCATGGGCGATGTCAGATCGATGCATCAACTGTTAGACAGCGAAATCAAACCACATAGGTTTATAGGCACCCATTTCGAATGGAGAACCTTCCTAGTCCTTCTCTATAACCCCTCTTCATCGTCCTTCTTGCGTACTCTTCGAGTTATCATTAATGGATTCCTACGCTTCTTTGATAGAAAGTGATTCTTGACACGACATAATGGTGTTAACACTTGCCTATCTGGACTAGGGATGGCAACAAGATGGGTTCTGGGCAACTCTTTTGATTTTTAACATATCTTACTCCTCTTTAATGGTGAAAACTTTCTCTTTTAGGCATGTTTGGAGGAATTTAAAAAAAAAATGCTGAATAATGAAAACATGTTGTTCTTAAGGATTAGATTCTCGAACCATTTTCAGATACGAAATGTGCATTATCCGGATGGTAGGCTTAGCTCCGTTGCGTACGCATGGGCTTCTTTCACGTCCTTTTCATGTTATTCGCTCCTCTAATATTGCTTCAGATAGAAGCTTCATTCCTTGACTAACGCATTTCTTAATTTCCGCATACTTAACAGTCGCAACTTCTAAAAGCAATTAGGCCTCATTAGCATTCATCTTGGATTATGAAGAAGTCGTTTCAATAATCGATTATTTATAGGTTTATTTAACATATAGTAAACTGAATTACTATATATATATAAATCGATTTTTTGGCATGCAAATGAATAAAGTAACTAAGTAAGATGTAGTCGAACTTAATAGATTTTTAAGTTTGTCAATGTATAAAAATGAGATTGTTTTATTTATAATCTACCATGACAAAAAGAAAAGCTTGCATTATATACAAATCTGTCACTGTGACAAAATTTCATTTCCTCACAGGGAATGATTCCGTGGAACGAGCATTTTCTTGTTCTTATTCTTGGAGAATTTATTCTTTCACATCCAATGAAATCCTTGCCTATTAATTTGAACTCATTCCTTGAGTTGAATAATGTTTCAAAATGATAATCGGAATGAAATTGTTTGCAGTTTTTTACCGCAATGGTCAGTATTGCTCGTAGTGGCCGTGAGATGCTGCCATGTGGAGCATCACACGGCTTGTGTTTTTTCAAGTGGGCCCCACACAAAACAATGAATAACACAAGCTGTGAGATGCTCCACATGGCAGCATCTCACGGGCACTGTAGTGACTACCACAGTATAACACTGCAGCAGATGTCAGCCGGATAATTGAGACCCTATTAATTATTGCTACGCGTGGAATGAGTTCTCAAAACGATTTCAAACATGGCCTTGTTCTCATGGATATAAATTCTCTATAAACGAGCCAGAAAAGGTACTTGTCTGTACCTTGTAGGTGATTGCTGATATCAAAACCCGCCCTCAACCCGTCAAGTTGCCATCCCTAGTGATGTCATACCATGTGCTAGATGACTGGTTGGTAGAATATAGTCATTCTCTCTAATTATAACAAGCACAAGCAATATTATACTTTGAGTATATGGTACGAGATTTTGCGTATATAGGCATTAGGTTTGTGCGCACCAACTCAACATGATATACTCTTCTACATTAGCAAATTAGCTTCTTCGTTCAATCATTCGATCAATAATAGTGCGTATATAAAACGACTGTTACGAATGTGCTTATGAATATGCATTTTCGAAATGTTATGCATCACAATCACCAACTTAGTCACAAAGCCAGGGCAAAGATAAATTCGTACAAGAAGTAAGGGAGCGTATATTCTAATATCAGTACCTCAAACTTTTTTTTTAAAGCTTATCCATTACTTAATAAAGGGACTCTTTTATATTTTACAAGTTTTTTATTTATTTAGCGATTTCATGGCTTTTGACCGATGAATAAAATTAAACAAATAAGGCACGGAATTAAATTAGAACCATTATTGAATGGGTGACCTGCTTCTCCGGTCACTAAATACCCTCCTTAGTCCTTTATATTAGAAGGAAATATACTTCTGATCGGAGCAGCGGATCACGGGTCAAAAATGTCTTACATCGTAGCAGATATCACAAGTTCACGTAGACATAATGATGGTGGAGGATATGAACGTGGTACAAGTATGTTTGAAGTTAGCTAATCCCTGATCATCAACTAACTTCTAAATATTTAATGTTAATTGATGCTTGGAATTAACATACATGTTAGATTCCTTGATGAACCAGAAATACCATTCCAATTCATCATGGTCTGGCCTTGCGGAATTTTCCAAGGCATCAAAATCTCCATAAATTTTTTTCCCAAACGTTTTGATAGGTCAATGGACTTTAGGCCTATAATCCCCCGTCACTTTTTATAGAATGGTGCCGTCTTTTCATGTTGTTAAAAAGTGTCAAGTTGTCATTCTTGCGACCGGGGTGGAAATCCTACGTTCCTACTTTACACCCCAAGTTAGGGCCGGAGTGAAATCATTTGCCGCGCGAACATACAGCAGACACCGTAGCTGCTATGAGGTGTTGTCACGTGTAGCATCTCACGCCCTATATTTTTCAATGTGAAAGTGTCTTTTCATATTGAAAAATGTTAAAAAACACAGGCCGTGAGAAGTGTCTTTTCATATTGAAAAATGTTAAAAAACACAAGCCGTGAGATGCTGCACGTGGCAGCATCTCATGGCAGCTGCAATGTCTGCCGCATGGTCTTGCGGCAGTCTCTCTAACTAAGTCAACTAGTTCAGTTTTTTCTTCTTCTTTTTTTCTTTTCATTAGTAGTATGTGTGTAAATAAAGTCGAAAACAATTAATAGAAACCCAAAGCCAATCTTAATATGTTAATTTCCGTTAGTTTATTAGTTTTAACCGGTAAACAAAACCATCCATAGTTGATGTCATAACATGTGTATTGACACTCCTCTTGGGAATAGTGCCAAGTTTTATATTCCGTTTTTCTAAAGAGCCCTTTTCATTGCTAAGCCTCGTTATTATAATGGTTAAATAGACATCCTTGTCTCAGTCTCATTTAAAACTTAGATAGTTTTGCAATTGTTCTCTCCCATCTCTTTCCTTCCATCTAACATCTTCTTCTTTTCTACATATGTGTAGTATTGCATGTGCACCTTACTAGTTGTATAAAACCGAAATTGAATTCAAACTGAATAATAAAAGCCCAAAAGCGACACTAATAGGTTTTTTTCTGTTCAGTTCGTCATTTTCAATTAATTGTTTTTTTTTTTTTTGTAAGAATAAGCAATTTTATTGCTACTGTGGGGAAGTGTTCCCGCTTAATTCATTATAAAACTGTACTTACCCATCAACCGAACATAGCCAAACACATCCCAAATGTTATGCGGAGAGCTTTTCCCAATAAGTGCCAACGTAAAATAACAATGTCAAAAAAGTTAAAAAGATTGGAGATTTTGTAGAGGACACTTGGATATTGCACCTGATGGCATGTTTGGATAAGGAGGGATCGTGGGAGACAGCACAAAAATTAATTTCTTGCTTCCAACGAATGACAAAGAAATAAAACAAAAGATTGGACCCACCTTATAAGAATAAACAGGATATTAAAAATAAAAAAAAACAAGAAATCTAAAAAATGCGAGAAATTCGAACCCAATTGGGTTGCATGGTTTCCAAAGAAGCAAATGCAACCTATAGATCATATAAACAGGCTTAAGATTGCCTCACCTTTACAAAAATGCCCTTTTTCTTTTACGAAATTACATTTTTGTCCGGTAAATCCCCATGTCTTCATTAGAAAAGAAAGTAACTTTCGAACCATGGTGAGTATGGGATCCATTCTTCTCAAATCTCTATCCTCCTCTTGAATTAGTTTAGAAATTTTGAATGCATGGGAAAGCTTGCCAATTCAAGGGGTAAGTGCATTAATCTCATTAGAGACTGATACAAGGAAAGGGCATAAAATTTGAGAGGAATTGCTCTGTCTTTTTCAAAAAAAATCATTCAATGTTTTAGAAGATTACATGTTATCACTTTCTAATAGCTTCAATATGTTTCTTTTGATGTCTAAACCTTACAGAAGTCTATTGCATTAACTTGGTGGGTTTCCATAATTTTTGATCCCAAAAAAAAAAGGGAAATTCTACAATATTTGGGGTATATATGTTATAGATCTATCTATACTGTGTATATAAAACGAACTGGCCCATTGGAAAGCATGCTAAACAAATAAAATTTTTTTTTTCGAAAATAACGTTTGTATGTAATTTTATCTTATATATTTACATTGGTATCTTAGTCTTTTTCATTTTTCACTTTCCAAAAAACACCCTTCAACAAATTCTCATCATTTACATGTCCTAACCTTTTTATCTACATACAGATGCACTCTACTAGTGTTTTTTAAATAAGGTTCTTGTCGATTTACATTTTGTGGAGCCTCTAACTACTCCCTCATTTGGAGCTCTTTTCATGAGATTGTGGCAAGTGTAATTAAAAATTTATAATTATACTATTTAGATAGTATTTTAATACACATGGCATGATCTTATGAGGGCTCTAAATAAAAATACAGATACAGGCTCCACAGCCACCAGTGTCGAATTTTCATTAAGGGTGGACAATGAACTGGGGGTATATATATTAAGGAGACAGTTGCTTTTTTGGATAATTTTAGGCTGTGTAGCTCTGCCACTGTCCACAGACAGCCACAAGATCTCAATTGGCTCTCGCCATGCACAAATTTTTAGTACAAAAGTATGTTTATGATAATATAATGTATAATTAATTTGTTTGATAAATTTATGATTCCGTACCACTCGTAGATAATGCTAAAAAATACATTTGAAATAATTTATTGCCATATCTTTGACGCATGCCGGTGGACACCCATAATGAGTCACAAAAAGCCTCTCGTAACAAGTGCTATTAAAGGGACACGTCATTTTTGAAGCAAAGGACAGAAAAGAAAAAAAAAAAAAAACAGAGAGACAGGTGACTCTACTTCGATTATTTTTTGAATTTGATGAAACAGAGAATGTATCGTACGCGACTACTCGTATTGCCAAAAAGCGACTGATCCCAACTTCACACGTGTAGCAATTTCATTACACGAACCCCGCCTTATCCCAACACCGCAGACCCATTAGTACAAACGGACCAGGGTGCCATCCATGTCAACAGGGAGTCAGGGACTCCACTCCGAGTCCGATTGTTTCAGTAAAAAAATAATTATTAATCAAAAGAAACCCAGGAGAGAAGAGATGGCGATGCAAAGGCAGGGCATTTTCCCACTATCTCAAAGCAGAACAAAGAGAATCCCGAACGCAGCGCCGAATATGTCCTCTTCGTCTTATAAATACCCGAACAAATCTCATGCTCCTGAATAAAACAGACTCCTCTCTCCCTCTCTCCTTCTCTCTCCCACTTCTGAATAGGGTTTCCAGTTTCTACTTTTGTTAAAACACGGTATTTCCAGGAGTTGAAGAGAGCGTTACGAGTTACGGACGCGGCAGGCATACATACCAATGGATACGTATGCTCTGCATCTAGCCATGGCGGCTTTAGTCGGGGCTTCGTTCGTGGCTGTTTCGGCTTACTACATGCACAGGAGAACCCTAAATCAGTTGCTGGAGTTCGCAAAGACGGTTGAGCGAGAGCGAGAGCGGGAACAAGAAGACTGTGATGAGGAGGTGGAGAGAGGTGACTCGCCTCAGCATTTCAGGAAGTCTGTCGAGAAGCGGAGGAACCACAGTCGGCGTAAGGCAACGGGTTCTTATCGTCGAGCGTCCGCGTCGTTGCCTGATGTTACGGCGATTGCTAGTGCGGTTGAAGGTGATGAGAAGCCGAACGGCCCGTTATCGGTAGATTCCATTCCTGCTGGTTTGCCTCGATTGCACACGCTTCCTGAAGGTATGAATTTGTCGGACTTCTCTACAGAGTGAAATGAACTGAACATGATTGAGTGTTTTACTCATGTCGATGAGGTATTGTAGGTTTTGTTCTTCCTCTTTACGTATTATTTGTTGCTTTTGAGATGTGGTTTTTTGATTTTGTTAGAGCATTTGTTGCATCTTCAGCTTCCAATCGATACTCATACGTGGATGTAGATGAATCGGGTTGCATAATATCAGAATCAAATTGTTGATTCGCATCACTTGAATTGGAGATGTTTCGTTCGTTTAATTTAATGGGTCAATTGGTTTCACGGGCCTGCTACAAATCGAGAAACTGGAGCTAACAGAACCCCTGCAAATAATAATCAGGAGTATGCAATTTAACTATTGATGTGTTGGAGAGGAGAGTTCTTGGCTGGAAAAGACGGACGAGCATGGAATTTTGTAATTATACTATTATGGCTCAGTTGTTCATGCCTTCTGTTTTCTCTTTTGCAACTTTGTCAGTATCGAGTTCTGCTACCACACATGATATTGGAGCAGTTTTTTAGTTTTAACACGAGCATGTCTGGTTTTTAGTGCTTTCACGATCTTAAAATTTCTACGCTAATCTTTATGCATGAAATAAGGAAATAATGAAGGGCCTAAGTTCGAGGAAGACCAATCCAGTAGTAAATGGAAATTTAATGTTTAAAGTGGAGTGCTGTCAGAGACAATAAGTTACTTTATCCAATGCGAACTGGGTGCTTAATTTCAATCTGCATAGGCTTTACGACATCCCTGATTTTGTAGTGTTAGTAAACAAACCGGTCTTTCAATCCTTTTTGTTTTTTAACCCTAAGCATATTGTATGGAGATTATTTGCTGAGAATTAGCTCCAAGCAGATCTGAAACATTGGAGATTAATCTTTTTGGAGACTCTTTTCTTATATGTTCATATTTTGGAAATCATGACCTTCTTGAAGTGACAATGTGGTTATAGTAGCCAACTGTGCATAAGTATATAAGTTCCTTTGCTGAGAGTACCCCATAGCATTTAGAAAACTAAATTTGGTGATGTTCTTATCATATTGAAGAAGGAATAAGCTTTTTAACGACCTTGTTTCTTACATATCCTTACTTCTGGAAGTTACACAGCTTTCTCTGAGAGTGTTATCTCTATCGGCCATGCTAAAGTATGTAAAATATCTAATATAAGGACTTAATTTGCGGACCTTGATTTAATCCACATATTATTTGCCAATTTTTGATAGAATATATATTAAACTGCTATAAGTATACTTCTTTGTTCATATTTTTCCAAATATTAACCAAATGATACTCGCGTAATCGTTAAATGATATGGGATCATCTACCGATTTCTATTCTCTATGCGAGAAAATATCATGAACCTATAACTCAACAATAGATCCTTTGAGTTTAGTTTTCACATGGTTGTATCTCTTTCTTAACTATTAATCTTTCTGTTTATTCTTGTAGTTGACAATTCATTTCCTTTTGATTATTTGGTGATAACATATCTTTCCCATTACGTTGAAGTAGTTTATGAACATTTTATTTTATTTTTTTCTTTTCAGTTCAACAGTACATCTAAATCCTATTGTTTTGGAAGTTTCAAAGCCAGCATTTAAGATGATGACGTTAGTCAATTGCAAACTGCTTAGGTTCTCATATCTGAGAAAAGTGAAAAAGCCTTCATATGTATTGAGGGATTTGAGGATTTGTAGGGCGTACGTGCAGCTGGGTTCTGGATTGATCAGAAAGGGAGGGATTTGAGGGAGAAGAATGCTACGAAGCAACATGGTTTAAGTGCAACACCAATGCTTGCCTGATTTAAAGGCATCCTTGGACTAATGGCTTTTTGCTTTTTATTTTGGAGGCACTCCTAGAGTGTTGTGATTAATGCATTCCGGTTGAGTAAGAGGCAAATTTTGCAGAAGAGTTTTTAAGCTTCCTATAATGTATGGGGGAAAATGTTGGGCAACAAAGAGCTGACATTTTGATTAATGCATTCCAGTTGAGTAAGAGGCAAATTTTGCAAAAGAGTTTTTAAGCTTCCTATGTTGTATGGGGAAATATGTTGGGCAATAAAGAGCTGACATCTCTTAGTCTGGAGGTGGCTATGATAAGGATATTGAGATAGACGTGGGGTAATACTAGAAAAGAGAAGAAATTAGCATATCTGTAAGTGTGTAGGAGTAGCACCTGTGGGGCACATGGTAAAGGAAAATAGTTAAGGTGGTCTGGACATGTAAAATTGCATCCAGGGGAGGTGTCTCTGAGAAAGTGTGAAAAGCACATATTAAAGGATTTGAAGGACCTGGAGGAGGATGAAAAGAAATTGAATGGAATAAATCTGATATGGTATGAGAATACATAATCTGGTATAGGAAATTTTTTTTTTGTTGGGTTGCTTCATGTTTTTGATCCTTAATAATTGGGATAAATAATTTTTTTGTTGTTTTTGTATCATGAATCGTCATCTTGGCAAATGTATTGAGTAGTTGGACATGTAAAGCGTAGACCTAGAGATGCACCTGTAAGAAGGTGTGAGAGAATGCATATTGAAGGGTCTAAGAGATCAAGAGAAAGACCTAAAAAGACATGGGTGAAGTTAATAAAACAAGACTTACAAAAACGTAAATTCATTGAATATATGATTTTTGAAAGAACAGGATGGAGATAAAAGATTCGTGTCACTGATCCCACTTTAGTGGAACTGCCTTTTGATGATGATGCTTATTTGCCCGGGCAACAGAAATGTTTTATGGCATTTTTATGTTTTGAGTGTTATAACATGTGGTGACGTGATTAGCATGTTATGACAAGTGGGTTATATCATGCAGGCTATGGAAGTGTGACTTGAGAAACATGTAACTTCTAATGGTTTAGCAAGTTTGTTAGAACTGTGATTGCATTACATTAGATTTTTTACTTTTTAGTTCTCTATTATCTCGTAGAAGAAGTACATCCTTCCTGTGTGGCTAAATTTGGACATGCTTATGACAGGAAAAATTTTGCTAGTTGCTTATGACTTTGTAAACACAGAATTTGGGCTATACCTGCTGCGATGAAATGATTTGTCAAATTTAAGTTGACTTCTGCTGTTTCAGGACATTCAGCTGGTCGCGTAGGTTCGAATAAGAGATCTGGGCATATAATGAGGCCAACTTCTCCAAAGTCCCCTGTTGCTAGTGCTAGTGCATTTGAGAGTGTAGAAGGATCTGATGAAGAAGACAATTTGACTGACAATTCTAAACTAGAGTCTAAATATATGCATGATAATGGAAATGCTGTAAGTTTCATCATGCAAAATGAGACACTGTTTTAAGTTTCAAGCAAAGAAGCTTCATTTGGCCACTCTCTTTCCTCTCCCCCTCTCTTTTTCTTACTTTGCAATAAAATTAATTGGTTCCTGGTCTCTCATTATATTGTGACAGTCTATATATTGAGGAGTTTCCTATTGCTTAATAGTATATTTTTCTATTTCAACTAATATGTCTGCATTATGTTTCTATAACTTTATGAACTTCTGTTATAAGGGTTCTGAATGTAAAAGCCGATTCCAGGATTTGCCAGATCACATCAATGCGAATGGAGAACAAATGCCTGTTGCTGCAGCTAGCATGATCCGGTCCCACAGTGTCTCCGGTGACCTGCACGGTGTCCAGCCTGACCCTGTAGCAGCAGATATTCTTAGAAAAGAACCAGAGCAAGAAACCTTCATACGACTTAAAATTACACCAACTGGTAATAATATGTTTTGTTGTTTTCTGTGTATCGTAATTTTCAATGTGGTCTGTCTTCACTATACATAACTCTGGGATGTGTTTTGAGTTGTTTGTCCAACCTGATGGTGACCATAACTTTTAATCTTAAAGAATGCTTGCTTACTTCTTATTGCTGCCAATTATCCAAATTCTATGTAGAATACTGAGGTTGAAATTAGAAGGCAACAGGAAAATGAACAGGCCAGCTTTATACCATTCTTCTTATGTGATGAATGCTTTGGGTATAACAGTGGTTATTTTGCTGTGGAGGAAAAAGTATTCATTTTTAATTGGGCTTATTTTGTTTCAATATCCTTGTTGGAGCTGAGGTCTTCTTGCAATTTCATGGACTGAATTGCCTGGAAAATACCTTGACCTTACATTAATGTTGTGGATGGATGGTTCTGGTATATCTCTTTTGGACTCTTGGGGTCTGAGGAGGGTGTGTGTCAGCTGCTTCAGGATTGCAGAGTTTACTAATGAGACGGGTGATGATTTAAATTACAGCAGTGTCTATCGGAAGCTTTTGATAAATGGAGATGGCATGTTTTAATAAGCTATGAAATCCACTAGAATCTCTCTATATCTCTCTTTTGTTATAGACAAACTTTAGTTGCTAAATTGTACCATCTTTCTCATGTCTTGAGAAACTAATATACTTGAACATGGATTGTGATGATAGGACCTACAAAATCTCCTAATCACAGCCTATGGATGGAAGGATCAAGTCCAGTTAGGTTTGTCAATTAAAATTGACTAAATCTTTCAAGGGGATGATATTAGAGGAAATGCAGTGTCTCTTAAGGGAGGACAACGGAAAAATGGAAAGTATTTTATCAGTTCTTTACCTCCTGAAAGGAAGTTTGTGCATCGTCACTAAGATATGCAAGAAAAGGATTTATGTTTGTCTTTGAAGATCTGGCTGTCCATTCCCCCCAGCCCCTTCTATATCTCTCTCTCTCTCTATCACGCACAGAGAATTTTTCTTGATGTATCAAATCTTATAAAATTTCTTATGTTTCAGATAATATAGGCAGTGGCAAGGTAGCAATTTCTGATGTACTTTGCCCCAGATGTCAAAGTTCTGAATTTTCTGATACATAACCTTATGCAGAACCACACATGGTACTCCATCATAATCCAAGATCATGCGAAAGTCTTTATGAATTATCTCCACGATTTATAAGATAATTTGACAATGTATTAGCAAAAGATACACTGTTTATACATATGAAATGTGTTTGGGCAATTATCTTCTTCCTGATGGTCAAATGAACCTGTAGGATTTTGTTGGGAGAAGTTCTCAAATGAGACTTAAAGCAGATTTTAATTGAAATTTCCCATATACGTTTGGACGATGAAGAAGTTTCTATGATCAGTAGTGATGAAAAGTGCCCAACCAACAACTTACCTGAGCCATATTTATGGACTTGCCTTTCTATGTCATACCCATCTTTTATCTTGTTTTGGACACCATAAAAGGCCATCTAACAGTCAAATTTATATAGTCACTGTTAAAGGAATGGGATTCATGGAGTCACTGTAGTTGATAGCGAGTCATCTCCAACTGATGGACCCTGTGGCTGGACTCAATTTCATTATTGTCCCTTATTGGAATTCAAGCTGTCAGGTTGTATTCAAGATGTAGAAAACCACTGGCTTAAGATATTCATATATCCTTGAATGGATTTCAAGTGACGTATTTAACTTTGTTGTTTTAAATACTGTGGATCATTGCATGCTTTTCACTAGCATAATGAAAATGTGCCCCTAATTAATTATGACATGCAATTTTTCTTCTACTATGTTAGCTTTCTATTTAATAATTCCACAAATCTACCCTTATAGTCACGGAAATAGTTTTCTTAGTTTGGAAATCTGAGGAGTTAAGGGAATTCCCAGTCTTGCGACCCACCATTGCCAAGATGCTCCATGTTGATAACTTCACTGACTTAGATACTCTATTTCTATGGTTAAATACATCTGATGGCTTAGGTAATGTGATTGATGCGAACTTTAATTCGTTAATCTTTTAGCTAACCTAATTTTTGTTTTGTTTTTGCCGGTGTGGTGGGGGGAGTGTGGGTTTGTTTATATGCAATTTTACTATATTGATGGAGTTTAAGTTTCTGAAGAATTGGCTGGAATGAAGTGAGGCAAGATGGTTTTTGATCTGAAATAGAAGTAAATGTGTTCATCGTTATCTTGCCTTCAGGAAAAACCTTTTACTGTTCAATACTTTCTTCTCAATTCTCATCCTCATCCCCTCCCCTTTCATCAGTGACTTTACCATTGTTTACCTAAAATGATTTTTAAATTGGAGAATCTTTTTTCCATTCTAGAGGTTTCCTAGTTCGAATTTTATTTGTTCAATTATAGATGCAAATTTGAATGTACAGAAATCTTATATATATATATATTTTTTCTTACTACTTTTAGAGGAACCATCCTCGGATGAAGTGGAATCCTATCTGGTACTTAAAGAGTGTCTTGAGTTGCGTGAAAGCTATGTGTTCAGGGAAGCAGTTGCTCCATGGGAGAAAGAAGTCATAACTGATCCTAGCACACCAAGGCCTAATCCAAACCCATTTTCACACACTCCTGAGGGAAAATCTGATGTGAGTTCAAAATTTATTTTATTTTATTTTTTCTAATGATTTGTTGCTTGATTTATATATGCTTTTTTTTTTTTTGCTTGTATGTACTTTTCAATGTTTTCATATTTACACCAGTCTGTAATTCCATTCACTCACTGATTTTTCTGATATCGTTAAAATTTGCCATTTTCTTCCTCAGCATTACTTCCAGATGGAAGATGGAGTAGTTCATGTTTATGCAAATAAAGATTGTAAGATGCCAACCCTTTATTGGGCCCTTTGTTTATCCATCCCTTATTATTCAAAAGCATCTTCATGCTTTTCTATAGGAAGGCCATAATTCTCAATTTTTTTTTTCATTTTTTTTTATTCAGCGAAAGAGAAGCTTTTTCCTGTTGCTGATGCGACAACTTTCTTTACGGACCTGCATTACATCCTTAGAATACTTGCTGCTGGGAATATTCGTACTTTATGTCACCATCGGCTAGTTCTTCTGGAGCAAGTAACCACGTCTCCCTTGATTGTCATTAATACTTTCATAGGGAAGTTTAAATGATTCCTACAATGTTTGTGACTGCGTGATGTCTGATCCTTTGTTTCACTTTTACTCAGAAATTCAATCTTCATTTGATGCTTAATGCGGATAGAGAATTCCTTGCTCAGAAAAGTGCACCGCATCGTGACTTCTATAATGTTAGGAAAGTGGACACACATGTTCATCATTCAGCTTGCATGAATCAGAAACATCTTTTGCGGTTTATCAAGTCAAAGTTAAGGAAAGAGCCTGATGAGGTAATTAGTTGAATTTTCTCCTTGATGCTTCAATCCTTTGTCTCTGTAGTTTAGTGCTTGAACAATCATTTCTGACTTATAGCATTCTTTTCAGGTTGTAATATTCCGTGATGGGACGTATCTTACATTGAAAGAAGTCTTTGAGAGTTTGGACTTGACGGGGTAATAAAATTATCTTTTAAGGTAGCATCATTTTTCAATGTTTGTTGTTCATACACTGGAACAAATTTCTTACACAGTATAATGCAACAGGTATGACCTTAATGTAGATCTGCTAGATGTTCATGCAGACAAGAGTACGTTTCATCGTTTTGACAAGTTTAATCTCAAGTACAATCCATGTGGTCAAAGTAGGCTCAGAGAGATTTTCCTTAAGCAAGATAATCTTATCCAAGGTCAGTACTGTTATATAAATGTCTTATCTTTGTAGATTAATGTTAAGTAGATGAGTCATTGAAACTGCCATCTCTAAATGTCCTAAGTGGCATTATTCTTTCTTTCATGTTGCCGCGGTTGACACTTCATTTGTTTTTTTTGATAAGTAATAATGCTTGAATTATAATTAAGAATAGAAATGAAGAGGTACAGGTACACAAACAGTGTACCAAGACATCCCGGTTGACACTTAATTTGTTGAGCTGTGTACACTATTTTTACAGCAATAAATACATGCCATATGCCAACTAGTTGAATCCTCTTTATCCATTCCAATATGTCAAAAACTGTCTCTTCATTTAGATTATAAGCATTTGAATCTTTTTTGACTGACTCTATCTAGGTTCCTTTTACTCTTTTAGATCTATAAAAGTACCCACTTCTTATTTTGTTTTGATAATTTCTTTCCTTTTACAATTGTATCGTACCGAATACATTTTCTATTTTGACGAAACAGAAAGTATCATGGAACGTTGTCCTTTCCTGAAATGGAACTTTCATGCTGTACAGCTGTAGCACATCTTCTCATAGCTGTCTCTCTAGGTTTTTGCTTTACATGCTCAAACCATCTTATCCCTAATTTAATACTCATTCTTGGATATCTCTCTCTCTCTCTCTCTCTCTCTCTCTCTCTCATCCTTGTAGTCTTCTCACATTTTCGTCTCAACCTTTAGCAACATTCATTCTGTGTATGTGTTGCATCTTTGTTGCGACTTCATTACCAATATGTCTTTTCTTATAAATTGATCCAGGAAAGTGTATTGATTGCTTTCAGAAATCTCTTGATTTATGATTTCTTACCTTTGATTTACATCTACTATTAAATGTGCCATACCCTTCATATACTTGATCTTAGTTCAACTTATTCTAGAATATTTTTATTCCATCATATCCCTCGACAATTCAAAATTTTCATTTTCCCTCTCTGTTTTGGTCTGCCAAAATCACATCATTTACAAATATCATACCAGGGCTTCAATTTGAATATGGTAGTTAATTTATCTGTAATTAAAGCAAAAATGTAGTGACTTGTAGCTGACTATTTAAACCTATCATTACAGGGAACCTTTTTTTTCTTCCTGCCGCTCTCACCCTAGTTAGGACTCGGAGCCCCCTCTTTAATTTTTTTTAATAACCTTAATGTATCTAATTAATATATATTAAATGTTTTCTTGTACTCAGGTCGATTTATTGGTGAGTTGACAAAGCAAGTGTTTTCTGATCTTGCTGCGAGTAAATACCAGGTGCTTCTTTGTTTCCACTTGATAGATCAATTTTAATCTCTTTTTTCCTTTTTTAAGTTATTGTTCAGGAGTTTGCGCTCTCCATTTTCGGTCAGAAGGTTGAATCTCATGACAATTGTTAGCAGATAAGCACTGCAAAATGCAATTGCAGTTAATTAGAGCAAGCAATTGTGAACTTTTTGGATTTATAGGTCTTAATTGAAGTTGATCTCCTTCATAATTTACCTCTTGCATGAATGCAAATTCTTGAGTGGAATGAAATTTTCTTTCGAGGATGTAGTACGAGTTATTACTTATAAATATGTTACTGTCTGTGGTCCATAATAATGTGATCTTCTGAGAGCCACCCTCTGTTCTGTTTTATTGCAGCAACATGCACTACTTCCATTCCTTTTGACTGACATAGGTTATCTAGTTACATTGTCCTTTCAAATCTGTCTGTTTTGATTTTTGATATTGCAAAAGAGTAAGATCACCATTTTTATTAGAAATTGGTTGAAGACATGTCCAATGTCCTTTCAAAATTTTCCCTTTTATGGGAGAGCACAGAGTCCATGTTCTTTGTTATGTGTTGAAATTTAAGTCTTCCATGAAATTATTTACAGGAAAATAAAGTTCATAAAGTAACATTGAAGTCATCAGAATTATGATTTTACATCGGTTTCTGTATTTTGATGCATTCTCTGCACTGATTGCAGCAGTTCCTCCTCCTTTTATTGTTTGTGACTGAGGCTTAATTTTGTTTTGCTAGATGGCGGAGTACAGGATATCAATATATGGTAGAAAGCAAAGTGAGTGGGACCAACTGGCAAGTTGGATTGTGAATAATGATTTATACAGTGAGAATGTTGTCTGGTTAATTCAGGTATTTTCTGCATCTGGTCTTATTGATTTTTCTTACCATGGTAGGATGAGATACATCATTTTTGTTTTTTTTGTGGGTCTACTGTTTTGATTTAACTTATAAAATTGACATCCCAAGTAATGGAAACTTGGTGATTTTCTGGTGTTAATTTGATTTTTTTTAATAATCTTTTACCTGTAAATAAGTTTGATGGTTCAGGAATATTCATAGGAGAACTTATTTTTGTTGTCCTAAATTTTCAAGGTCTTAATAACTGTTAAATATTTTTGACTGAGCTTCAGCATAGAATATAATCCTACACAGAAGATTGCTGATGTCTATAAATATTTTGGTCCTCATTTTTGAATGTCATTTTGCTCTTCAGCTTCCACGACTGTACAATGTGTACAAGGAAATGGGAATTGTAACATCCTTCCAGAACATTCTTGACAACATTTTTCTTCCCCTTTTTGAGGTTACTGTTGATCCGGATTCACATCCTCAACTCCATGTATTCTTGAAGCAGGTATGCAATCTTTGATTTATTATATCATTCCAATCTAGAGTATGCTTTTAAAGTTAGGCTAAGTTTGTGGGCGTCATTGAGATAGTTGCACATTTAATCATAAATCTAACTGATTGTTCAAACCACCTTGGTGTGGATTGAAAGATTTTGGCGTTATGAGATCTACTTTTCTCCACTTTGTTCTGCTTTGACCCTAACAAGATTAAAGCTTTCTTTGCAAGGAAATCATTATGCCTCCACTTAATAGTTGGGATTGTTGTTTTGGTACCACAATTTAAATTTGTTTTTGAAATAGTAATGACTTTGAATTGATTTATGGTCCCTTTTCATTCATAAAAGGCAAGGGGTAGCCTTTTTTGATTTATTTGTTCGGATATATGACTTTATCTTGCTTGAGACTTAATTAATTTGTACGATGGAAAGGGTAATGGTATTAATAAAGATATTAGGCTCTTTACTTTTGATTGAAAACACAATCAGTGATTTTTGTCAAGTTTCTTCACATTAAGACTTCTGATGCATCTCTCTGTGCTTCAGTGAAGATGATGTTCAGAGTATTTGGTTGTTTATACTCTGTATACCTTTTAAAAATGATGGACAGTGTTGATGTTGCTTTTTTCCATCCTCTCTTCAACCTAAGAAATCTTCATATAGGTGTTATTTTATACAAGAAGCAAAATACTTCATGAATAGAATTCAAGTGTCATAAAAATAGAATAATCAATGGATATCCAAAGTGAGAACTTCTTGTTTTGACGGCATTATGCATATAGAAGCACTTGATGAGAGGCAATTTATAAGTCACTATTCCTTTGAGTGTTACTGAAATTAGTGGTGAATGTTGACCTGGAAACAATCTTGGTCAAGTTCAATGCAATTTTACCAATGGGTCCCTGATAAATACCACTCCTTATCATGGGATTCACAGTCCAAGCAACTGAACTCAGATTCTCTTCATCTCTCATGGTTCCTCGCTTCTCTCTCTCTCTCTCTCTTTCTCTCATCTTCTGCCCTTTTTCTTGCTCACGTGCATTTGAGCATACACATGCATCTCACTGTATTTCTTCCCTTCGTCGTTTTTTTTCTATCTTTTGTCTTTCTTATCTCTCGACCAGGCCAGGTTTCCAATTAAATTTCTCTTTATTTTATTAATTTTGATTATTTTGTTGTAATAGTCTTTTTATTTGGGATTTGTAACTAAATATACCTTTGCAAACAAAAAAGAACAATATACTTTCTTATAATTGGTTTGATTTGGATGAATGTTTTGAGTTTTCAATGCTTTTATTGTTCCTACTTTGGACTTGACCTGGGTGATGTGGATGATGGTGGGTCACCCAGTTTTCCAGGATGATTGTTGATGCTAATCCAAAGGCCATTCCAATATGTTTAGACGTGGGTTAACTTGTCTGACTTCCAGTTCATTCTGGATTTTATAACACTGGTTGTTTCATAGTTTTACCCACAGTGTTTAAACTCAAGAACAGGGATTGTTCTTGGCTGATCCTGGTTGCATTTTTGATTTGGATTGGGATCTGATGTTTCATTATTGGTCCAACTATGGATTCAAAATGAAAAAATAGAAACTTTATTTGTCCCGGCCATTGAGTCAACCAAGTTGGATTGGAAGAGCTGAATGAGTCATATCAAATTTGACTGAATTTGACCAAGCACATGTACCATATACAGAGAGGACTTCCACATGAGATCGGATGACCCAACTGGGGATAGAATGATGCTTTAGACTATGCTTCTACAGCAACTTCTTAGGTTGAGTGGAAAAATATGCTTGTTTTTGGTTTAAGTTGAATTTTAGTTTATTCTTGGTACCGCTAGAGCAGCATGTCTAGAATTTCCGTTTGATATTTTTATCTTTCTTCACTTTTCAGGTTGTGGGGCTGGATTTGGTGGATGATGAAAGTAAGCCTGAAAGACGCCCTACAAAACATATGCCCACTCCAGCTCAATGGACCAATATTTTCAACCCTGCATTTTCGTATTACATATATTATTGTTATGCAAACCTCTATACCCTCAACAAGGTTTCTCTTATTCCACTTAAGTTTTCCCTGATTTTTGCATAGAAAGTTATTATTCCTGATGGTAGTAGGAGAAACCTACAGACACTGTTGGATTTAAATGATGGGCCATGTAGTACTGCCATTCTCCCTGCCGTTGATACTAATTTTTTGTTTGTTTGTAGATTCATGTTTCATCTATAAACATAATATTCACTGGTTATTTCCTTTTGAGTGCGAGAAATGCATTAGATCTTCAATCAATTTGAACTTTCACCTAGGAGATATCGTAAAAGGGATATAATGCCTCCCTCCCCTGTTTCTGCAAATATTCCATGTAGTAGCAGAGGCATGGAGAGCAGCTCCCTTTAACTCAGGAAATTAATATAGAGAAAAATATGTTTTGACATGATATGCTTATGCTGTTTTATGTGCTATAAAATTTTCACTGTTTATTGTTATTTCTCAGCTCCGGGAGTCAAAGGGTATGACAACTATTAAACTTCGACCGCACTCGGGCGAGGTAAGAATGGTGGCTCTTTTCAACACTGACAAAATTATATTATCAGAATACCAATATCTGAAACACCTGTGAGCTGTGAAGTGCTTCCTAAACCAGGCTAAGTTGACCTCAAGTTGATAGGAGTCATCAAATTGGGTGACCCTCTTGACTTGGGTCGTTGTACCTGGCTTTTATAAGTCATTAACATCACAAATTTAAGTGTCTCATGTTGTCATTTTTTTTTCCTCCAGGCTGGTGACATTGATCACCTTGCAGCAACCTTTCTTACGGCTCACAACATTGCTCATGGAATTAATCTGAGAAAATCTCCTGTCCTTCAATACCTATATTACCTTGCACAGGTGAGAAGAAAACAAATTGATTTACACTTAGCCTAAACTATGTTTTCTGACGACTATAAATGTTTATGATTTTGGTGATCAGATTGGCTTGGCTATGTCTCCTTTAAGCAACAATTCGTTGTTTCTAGATTACCACCGGAACCCTTTTATGATGTTTTTCCTGCGGGGACTCAATGTTTCCCTTTCCACGGATGATCCTCTACAGATCCACTTGACAAAAGAACCCTTGGTGGAAGAATACAGTATAGCAGCTTCAGTGGGTTTTCTCTCTGTCTCTCTCCCTCTCCCCCCCCCCCCCCCCCCAGCACACAAACCTGCTACCCATACACTGGCCTGAATTAATAACCACTCCTGCAGGTTTGGAAGTTGAGTGCATGTGATATTTGTGAGATTGCCCGCAATTCAGTTTACCAGTCTGGTTTTTCACATGCTCAGAAGGTACCAGCCTCAACTTTTAGTCTTCAATTTAATTGATGTATCTGGAAATGATAGTAATTTAGTGCTCTTTCTCTCTCTCTCTCTCGCTAATATCATTATCCTATTTTGGTAAGAAATATGACAATTTTCTAGTGGCATATTTTGTATGAAAAAAGGCCACTTAGAGTCCATCCATCAACAAGCAAACAAATTTTGACAGGCTTTCCGTTTTAAAGCTTTTTCTTGCAACTCAGACTAAGTTTTGTTAAAAAGAAAAGTGAGAGACATTATGGATGGTAAAATATGGGGATAAACATGTTTTTTGTGGGTCTAAACATTAGGATGATTCATTATTTCATCCTGCTTGTGCCCGTGTACGTTTCGAGTAGTATTTTGCAGTCCCTATTTGTTTCCACGTGTTCCTCTATTTTGATAATCGATGATAGGTGCTCCCTCCCATTGATGACTTTTTAACACTGTTTAAACATCTATATAGCTGAAGAAATTGAGTATTTATAGAGACTCATTTTTATTAATTGTTGTCCCTAATTTTACATAAATGCATCTGGCTGCGCCAAAGAGGAATCCCTTGGGCTTTTTCTAGGGAGGAAAAAATATAGAAAGGAAAGTAAAAAATGCTATCTACTGTTTGGTTGAGGAGTCTTGGGAATAAGTATTCTTGTAGGGGACGAGAACCTTTCTCCATAAAAGTTGGAGATTTTGAAAGGAATGAATGAGTTGGGAGTGTGCTCTGACACTCCAACATAATTCAAAACTCCTTTGGTTGACACTGTCGTCATCATTGGAATATAGAAGAGTTCATTGGAAGTTGATGGTAAATGCCTTTATTTCCTGATTGCTTCACATTGATTTTAATCAAACACATGAAAAACCCAAATCAATTCATTTGTTCTAAAACATGACCTACAAGCTTGTGAGATCACAAGGTTCATGCTAATGGGCTTGGTTGTTGAATGAGTTCTACACTTCCAACATGCCTTCTTTACTATGATCAACTTAAATTGCTTTATAACTGCATACTAGGCAATGGAAATTGATTTGAGGAGGCTGTCTCTTGAAGTGTTCCTGGCGAAGTGGATAAAAATGATGATTTTTTCTCACAATCCCTATTGCTAAATGTGATGTTGATTTTCTTATGCCCAGTCTCACTGGATTGGGAAGTCATACTACAAGAGAGGTCCAGATGGGAATGATATACACAAGACAAATGTGCCTCATATTCGAGTGGAGTTCCGTGATACGGTGTGTGCCTTACACCTGTTGATAATGCTTTTCTTCTTAAGATACAGGAAACAAATTTTGTTTTAATATAATGATGCTGTTACAGATATGGAGAGAAGAGATGCAACACCTTTATCGGGGAAAAGCTGTTATTCCTGACGAAGTGGATAATTAACTCTAAGCCACTCTGATTTTGATAACCATTCAATTTGTTTACCTGGTAAGTTTTTTGAGGCGAGATTTTATTTTTTATTCATTTATTTTTTTAGATCTCATCATCAACCCCTACCTCTTCCCAAGAAAAAGGGGGGAAAAAAAAGGGAAAAGGTTGTTTTTCTCAGTTTCTCAGTGAGGCTGGGAAAACTATGTGATGCACTAATATTAAAACCATGTTGTTTCCCTGATTTCACACATGATTGATGAACCCCACTTGTGAACATGTATCTCCACAGCCCTACCTTAAGCACATATGTTGCATTGTAAAGGGGTATCTTTTGAATCTAAAATTTTCTTCTGGGGATGTTGAATTACATTGAAAATTTTAACAGCTACTCTTAGATATTTCAAAGTCAGTTCACTTGTATCAACAGGGCTTATGTAGGTTTAACTGTTATCCACATGGCCTATTGATAGTGCCTTCTATCATGTGGGGGGTTGCATCATCACTTAACATGATTATGATAAAAAAACTTGGTATCTGTCACAGATCAGCCACTGCCACTTAATGTAGTCTATCATTTGTACTCCTAGTAACTTTTGTGTTGGATAATTTTTAGTTTTTTGCTTCTTCATTTGTTTTTGAACCTCAAGACATTTGATTCAAGCCATTGTTTGTCCATGTGGCAAAATAGGAACATTAGGACAGCAGAATTCAAGTTCAATACTATTTGGCCCAGTAAACAGAAATGAGTAAAGGAAGGAGGGAGATAGATGTGAACTCTTATGGATAGATGTGAGAGAGAGAGAGAGGAGGGAGGGAGGGAGGGAGATAAATGATGCTTCATTGTTTGGAAGTCTTTTCCAAAATTCAATGAAGATTACCTATATAACAAAGAATTATTGTAGGGTAGATGAACAATGCTTCATTGATAAACATTCTTTTAATTGGAGGGAAAGAGATTACTTTGCTCTTACAGAAATTGAGGATTCCAGCTTTCTAAGGAGAGACAGGAGATGCAAACAAGTTCTGGAACAGTTAAAGAATGAAATTCTCCTGTTGCAGAAAGATAGTGTTACTACAAAAGCTTCTGACACACCTTCTATGAGTCTCATTAATGAGTTTGGATGATCATTATTTGTTACCTTTTTACCTTGTGGTTGAAACCATTTCAGCAATTTGCGAAATATAACATGCTTGAATTAAGTGATCAAGATTATCTGATCTGTATGTCTTTGGCAAAGTGTCTTTCCTGATGAATGGTGTATACTATATACCCATCTTTTGTGCATTTCTAAACACAAGTTTGCTTCTGTTTTTATGCAGGAGGCAGAAGGTGATAGGCCTAGCCATCTTCCTACAACTATAATAAACTAGGTTGCAAAGTCGAGAATTTGCAGGCACAGCCTAACTGAAATCTACCACAGGTACTGCGAATGGATGTGCACTGAATTGTAATATGTGGGATTTCCTTCATAACAAAGGACTTGAGGGTTCCAAAATAAGACTTAGTGAGAGGAATGGCTTCCAGTCATCCCAGTATTTATAGATAGGTAATTATGATATTCGTTGCGTTTAGGAGGCAATATATGTGCGGTATAATATGCCATGTCCTATGTGACAATATCGTTTTGTATGATACATTGTCAATAAAAGAAGAGACCTCAATTCATTAACCTATAGCCTTTAGGAGGCAATATATGATTTTATTGTAAATGGGGATGAATTTTCTAAATTCTTTTATGTATTGTTATGCTCATATTCTCCTCCTATTTCACTATTTTGTCTTTACAACGTTTTTGCAATAACTCAATCTCAGTTTTTCTGGGCTTTAAGGGCAAGTGAACTACAAACGATTTATTTACTCATATTGACGATATTTCTCGGGTTTTCTGGTTTGGTTGTTTGAATGCTAGCTAGGTCATAACATATTAATCATGTGTTGTCTAGTACAAGCGCAATGCAATAATATTTTCTGAACTCCAATGAAGAAGCCTGAAACTTCAAATTGAAAATTTTGAAGTTTTAATAAGTTGAAATGACTGCCAGACGGTTGGTAGTCTCGCCATTGTCTACAGACAAGATCCGAGTTATTATTCTAATGATTGTGATTGGTTGCTAAATAAATAATTGATTTTGCTCCCCGATAATTTAAACTCATCAGACCAATCATACAAGAATTATAAGACGCGGTAAATTAGACTGGTAATGTTCATACCTCATTTGTGCTGTGCTTTGTTAGCTAGAATCCAGAGAGAACGAAAAGAATGAATCTCCTGTGAAATTTGCATTTTTGTTTAGTGGGGAAATCCGACCCCACTGTTAGAATACTTCTCCAGAAGAGCCCCATTTTATTTTTATTAGAAAGCATTAAATTTTCCTTACAGTGAAACAGAAAGTGCGATTTTACTTTCCAATGCTTTCTAACCCAAAAAAAAGAAAGCTGCAATTGTAAAGAAAGAAACTCAGACAATCCACAAAAACTTGGTATGAAAAGAGTAAGATTAAGCAGATAAGCTTGGTTCCACAGTGCTGAAACTTTGATTTACTTCGATCTAGAGAATTTATTCAGCCTTTTAGCAGGTGCTAAATCCTGTAAAGCCTGCTAAACGCTATCTTCTGCTATTTTATTTACTTTTACTTTTCACCCCTTACAAAAATCGAAGAGTTGCAACTCCATTAAGGTACATAAAGCCAGGTTAGTTTCAATAGTGATCGCAAAAGGCACCGGTCCCGTATACTACAAAGCAGCTACAATTTTGAGGTACAAAAAATTGAATACAAGGCATGAAGAAAATTTGAAAACTTAATGCTTTACTTGTACTGCTTTATCTCTTTAATTATACCATCGGTAAGTGCATCCGCATCATGGTTCTTCCCAAAAAATTTTATGAAGTTCATGTTAGGGTCCATCAAGTACCTGAACAAAATTTGTCAGACTAGCATTTGCAAGGAACTGAGAAAGCACTAGTACAAACAAATAATATGAAGCTGAATGCAGCACCAAAAGATGTAAAATCATGACCAAAAAAATTTCTTTTATAACTCTATTAGTAGGCACCATCAATGAAACCAAACTTTAATATATCTTGCAAATGAAGCAACTATCATGTTAGTAAAGTGACTCACAATTAATGTTTAACATTCTCAGGCAAGATCACTCGTCTTACCCGTGGTACCTAACAGCCATAATTTCTGAAATCAAGTTTTTGTGTGCATCATTTACCATAGTTCGATTCTCACATCCATATGGAGAGGGGAACAGGGTTGCTGATACACTTGCAAATCATGCAATAGACAAATACTAATGTACTTGGATAGACCGTTCTCCAGCCTTTTTATCAAACTTGCTTTTAGATGATGCTCGAGGGCATCCATATGTACAAACTGTTTTTAAGTAATATAAAGATCCTTTCTATTTATCACCAAAAAGAAAAATGTTAGTAAAGTGAATATGATACCATACAAGTTGTCATAGTCATGTTTTCTAGTCTCACTAATTTTTTTCTTGGTTTTTTTTTTAAACATTTTATACCTTTCTGAGTTTTATTGAGTTTTAGGCCGTGTTTGGCCTTGCTTCTGCTTATGGATGAGCACTTATAAACAGGTCTTTTGGTTGAAGGCCTTATCCACAACTGTAAGCTATTGCTTAATTAAAAGAGAATAGCGTTTGGTATTGCTCCATCTATTATTCCATCAGATGCAGACAAACCCACCGGCAGAGGAGATTCATGTTACTTCAGAAAAGTCCTAACTATGAGAGATTTGTCTGAAACATTTACCAGCAACAACACAAGGAGATCGTAGGAAGAAATATTGCCGGATTATTCAACGGTGGGGATGAGTTGAACATCAAGGAGAATTAGAGAAGACATCGCTTGGAAGGAAATATTGCCGGATTATTCATCGGTGCTCTTCAAAGGCAATATGGGTTTCAAATCATGATACTGTTTCCCACTAAATTTGAGAATCAGTGAACACAGCTACCAAGCCTCTCTTTTGTTTTTTTTCCCTTTTTTTGTAAGAATTGTGTTTCCACAGGGCCCCCCTGACAACGCGTTCATTCGTACCTTTCCGGCTTATTTTCGAATTTCGAGTCGTTTGCGAGAGGCAGAAGCAACTGAAGAAAACGAACCGAAGCAGTTCTTTGTTGTCCGCTGATCTGAATTTTGGGGTTAAAGGGATTATTTCACAAGCATTGAATGGTAGGAAAAGGAGAAGAGGAACAAGAGTTTGCAGATCCGAAAATGTGGCTTTGGGATCTTGAAATCGACAGATAGTTTATCAGATCTGCTTTCGATCATCGAGTTCTCCTATTAAAATCTCAGTTTCAATGGCGTCGTCAAAGGCATTTACTCTGATTTCTCTTGGGAAATAAGGGCTCTTCGAGCTTGCTAGGTCTCTTCTTCGAGGATGAAGAAGCCATTAAAGCAGCTCTTCTCGCAAAATTGGGAGACTTTGATCAACGATTTCCAGTTCGGATCCCCCGTCAAGAGAGATGGACCTACTGTACTCAAGCCTTGCCCTTCTCGATCTTGCTCGAGTAGATTTTCCTCTCAACGTCCAGCTCATTTGTCTTCTTCAACGAGTACTTGACTGAGTTACTGTTGCCGATCAGGAATTCATCGAATAAGTGGAAGGAGAAGCTCCTCTGAGGGGCTTCTCCTTATGGGTAGTTCTCTCTACTCCTTATGGATAAGTACTGATCCATCTTAGATAACCAAACAGGATTATAACTTAAATAAGTGCTTTATTAAGCTAAAAGTAAAAAAAAGCACGTAGTTAAGCAATCTCAAACGCAGCCTTAATCTTTTGCAAAGTCTTAAAATGAATTCTTGTCTCTTTAATAGCTTTTTAGACCACATCACTCCATCAACAAGTTTTTCTATGAGATGGAATACCACCCCATGATTCTCCCAAGACTTCTTTACCAAATCTTGTGACGTGATTAGCCATTTCATTACACTAGGCGGATCACCATAAGGTCCCAAATCCCCTCATCCATTAGCTTATTCCTAAAATTACTAAATTCCCCTCCTCCCCCCCCCCCCCCCCCCCCCCCCCCCCCCCCCCCCCCCCCCCCCACACACACACACAAAAGAGACAAATATCTGTCACCGTTAACCTATGTTCTGAAGCTTAACTCCAGCATGGAATAACTTTACAATCTCTACGAGTAGCTGGTTCATTCCTGAGAAAAAAAGTCACTTTGACTCCAATCTAATCTAGTCTTAAAAGCAACTAATGCTCAATTCTCTTTTGGAAAAAGGTATTTGCTAAAGCATGGTTTTAAGCCAATAGGAACTCAAGGATTGATTCTCCCGATTCATTCCTTTGATCAAAGCCTCATCATCCATGATCACTATTATAACCGTCATTCTCATCTCCTACATAATCATTTAAGTCACCTCTAATAAACATCCTTTTGCTTTTAGATATGCCTTGGATCAACCCATAAATTTTTTCTCAAAATTTTGTTTAATGCTTTCATCTAAACCTGCTTGAGGTGCATAAGTGTTAATAATGTTTGAAATTCCTTTGCGTATGACTAGTCATTCAACATTATTCAATTGATAATTATTTAATATTAACAACAGTATTTTTCATATTTTTATCTACGACCTTTTGCATGAAATAAACAAAATAAAATATATATCGTTAATCCCTTTGCTAGACAATTCAATAGATGAACGTGAGACAGTAATTGGTGAAAGAAAGCAGGGCTTACTTAAAACAGAGAAATTAATGGCGACAAAATTACATAAAACATTCTTAGAGGCATTCCCCAAACATGTACACGACAGTAGTAATGACAATATGTCAAACAAAGTAGAACTAAAACAGTCAAAATAAATGTTAGTGTTGGTTAAACACACTTTAAGTAAAAAAGGTTCAACCAAAAAAAATATGGAAAAGGGCAATAAAGATTCAGCCAAAGAAATATGGAAAAGGGTAATACATACATTATGATAGAGTGATCAACAAGGTAGTCTGAGCCTTCCTCTTCAGTTTTCATATAATAAACTCGGTAAGCACGAGCAACTTTCCTAATCTCATCAGGGTTACCAGTTAACCCAATTAAATTTGGGTGAAACTCTGCAAGAGGGAACAAAATTTAAGGTGTCTGATTTGAAGGCAACTGAAAAATGCATTGATCATGCCACATTGACATTTCTGTCACCAACTACTTCCTAAGTAATTTACTTAAGCTCAGAAGGAACCTTTCACATATTCACGAACTTGCTCAACTGTATCTCTCTCAGGATCCACTGAGATGAAAACAGGTACAATTTCAATACCTGCCTTTTCCTCTACAATCAACGGAAAAGAAGAATTTTAGAAATCAGCAAATATCAGTAAAATGCTGAATCATAAAATTGTAGCAATGGGAGGTTAAAATATAGAAGACAATATGCATGAAGATGGCTTTAAATTTACTTTAGATAAACCTTGATTACCAAGTCTCCATTAGCCTAAACATATCTATCAACTTGAACATGAGATTGGTTTAGATTTCTAAAACATAGCAAATTAACAACAAAGGAACACCTTCATAGCATTTGGATTTCCTTATAAAAAATGAATCACTAAGAGAGTCAATTAGAAAAGTCCTTTTTTAAGTCAATTCAAAAAGTCAAAGCATACAATGAAAACAGGAATCTGAGTTTAACTATCATTAAGTTTGTTTTCCTGTCAGATGCAACTTTGATACCAATAAATGAATTTGAATTAGTAGCACCAAAATTAACTGTATGGAACATTTTCCTATATGGGACAAAATCTACATTTGAAAAGGTCTCTCAGATGTTTCTGGTATGATGGAACACAAATGACAAGTGTATACCCAGAGTTAGCAAGGAAAGCCAGACTTATCCTACAGAACAACAACTTGACAAGTCTTCCCAATGCTACAGAGTAAGTGTTAGCTAGGTTATGTTGACAACAATACAGATTTCATTTTCTTTTCTTTTTTTTTAGTTTTTTTAAAAGTAATTTTCTTTACGAAAATAACAAGAGAAATTCATGATTACATCAGATCATCTAAGATTCCATATGGAAGTGTTACAGCATCTTACTTATCTTGTCAACTGCAGCAGCCAGCTTTTGTAGCTCATCTGGGCAGATGTCAGGACAGTGAGTAAAGCCAAAATATACCAAAGTCCATTTTCCCAGTAAGTCTTTTTCAGTTACTGGTCTTCCATCATGATTAGTAAGGTTGAATGGACCACCAATGGCTGCTTTTCCAACAGATGGTCCCTCTTTTACAGCAGTTGATGCATTTTTTATCTCTGTAGTGGTAAAAAAAAAAGGTTCACATAGAACAGTTGCAGATACAAAATGCAGTTGCTTAACTTGCTTTGCATCAAAGAAGACAATATAGAGCACCATATAAAAATCCAGGTTCAAGAGGCAAGCAATTTCACAAGTTTAATGTAAACTCTAGAAGAACATGTTGATTGTGGCTAACAATGACATCAGCCAACAGTAATTGATGGTGCAGACTTTTTTCATACATAGACGATAATCATAAATTTCATTAACAGATATAATATTCAAGTGGCTAAGACAGGTTACTGATGAACCATTTGCTAGATATAGCTGCAATTCAAGCAATGAATAAGAGAATGAGAACCAGAAAAATGTGTATAAACAAAGATGAAATATGGGCTGATACTTTAGCTGGAAAAGCCCACAACTCAAAGATCAAATATGAGTTGCAGTTGAGCAAGAAAATTAAAAAAAAAATCATATAAATTTTAGTTTCATCCCTCTTCTCCACGCTGCAACAAAGGCTAAGAATATAAATTTTCACCCTTATTGCCTGCTTACTTCATGGCTCATTGGCTTTAATTTTCCTTGCTAAATGAGAAAGTTATTCAACTGCATATTGATTGACGAATATAATGGTACCACATCCAAGACAATCAGATGATTCCTCATACATAAAAATTTTCACCCTTATTTATTATGTTCTTTTCTTCTATATATATAATCCTATAAACAGAAGAGTGCACCAATAAAGTCCATGTAAAAACAAAGTATACCCTGACAAGCTTAAGAGACAAACACAGCTACATAAGATATACCCTCCGATTCTACAAAACTAAAGCAGCCCCCAGTCCTGTATGAAGTTTAAAAAAGAGATAACCACGTCACAGAAAGAAACCAATAGAATTATAGGGTAATGTTCTGGTCTAATGGTCCTAATGTTATGCTTCTCTCCCTAAAATATGAGCCCATTCCCTTCCTTACATAAGGTTTAACAAATGGCCAACGGTCACATATTCCACAACAATGCTCTCCTATCTTGACCTCTTTGCCATTCCCAGCTAAACAACACTTCCACAAGATTCTCAGGTATAGACCGTCAAATGTCAAATTTTCTCCAGAAGAAATTGTGAACCTATTTTGCAAACCTGTAGTGCACGAAGAGACGTGCCATATATTATGCAACATCCATAAACATACAGCAACAGTTGGGGAAGCACGTATCTCCCATGAATTTTATGATCAGGGATAAGGTATTTAACACACTGATTCCATCCATGCAAAGAAAGCTACCTCAGAGGAGAGGGCACCTTCCATATCAATTGCCAGATGGTAGAAATCATTGCCCAAGATTGGTAAGGGGGGAAGCAATTTGTCAGTAGATCTCCCTTAGCTATCCCAATTCCATTTCCAAAAATTTAGACCAACTTCAACCATTTTTGAACAAAATACAGAAATATATAGTCATCAAATCCAATTCCATGTCAAACAGAAGCCTTCTAAAACTGAAATTTCACAAGATCTTCTCATTACCCTCACCATAAAGTCGTTGATCCAGAGTATCTTATGTTGAAGATATCAAAGATCCAAAACTGCTACAAAAGATATTAATCTCCTCACTAGGATCTTTCCCAATCTTCACTATATCATGGGCCCCCCAACATTTTAGCGAACACCCTGTTGAAGCTGCTCAAACACACTAAAGATAGCCATCCATAATCCCACCCTATAAGAACCACTAAAGGATTCAGAAGCCCAATACCCCAGTGAAACCCATAGTTGGAGGCAAGCACCTACACTAAACCCCAAGACCACAAGCACTTCATTTACATGTACCATATCCCCAATCCAAAATAGTTCACCTTTTGACCAGACTAGCTTTCAGCCTGAGAAAACCTAGAAGCACACGAAAATGCAAGTTAAGACCTTTAGGTGGAGTTGAGTTGGTTTGGAAAACATTAAGGTATCATTTGCAAATTTAAAATGAGAATCACATGGAAATTTATAACTTGTTGGAAGCCCTCTAAAGAATTCTTGCTTGCTATCATTTGTTTATGTATCTCGCTAACGCTTTTGCAACAATGATAAGCAAAAATGTAAAGACAACATCCTCTTGTCTAATAACTCAAGGAACTGTGAAACCAATAGATGACCCATTCACTCGTACAATTAAAAATACAGAAGAGATGCATGCTTCAGTTCAATCCATCTACCTTAGTACAAAACTTATCCTCAATAGATTAATCAACAAGTCCTGACACACGTGGTCTAAACCATCTCCATATCCAGTCTACAAAGAAACAGAGTATCTCTACTTCTGATCATAGAATCAATACATAATCCATCCAAAATTTTTCTACCAACAATAAGAGCATCTTCAGATTATGAAATTATGTTAATGGGCCAATAGCATAGAAATAATTTTATTATGCTTTCTGCTAAGTGAATTAGCAAAGAAATTTTGATGTTTAGGCGAATCTTCTTCACCATGTTTGCCAATAACTTATTAATGGAATTTTTAATATAAAGAAATAGGGTAGTTTCTTTCTCAGGTTCATATATAAAAGAAAAAGTACTGTGTGTCTATTTTCAAAATTTGATATGTATGGTTGCACAAAACCTGCAAACAAATACAGATATGCATTTTCTGTATGAAACCGTAATATATACTATTAATTATCATATGTATATATGCATGTAACCGGTTATTTTTTTTTATTTCTCTGCTTGAACAAATGTAATTTATTTTTATTTCATATCAATAGCTATTTAGCAAATGTTTTTTTTTTAATGATAAAACTATGTGATAAGAAAAAAAAATCCTAAATCAACCATCATTTCTGTCATCTTTCCGACTTAAATATGGTGAAAATGTAATTATATCTACTGTCAGAGTATATCTGAATACTTGCACAGAAATAATAAATGGACTCATCAACCTACCTAAAGAAAATTGGTTCAGAAACTAGAGCTGCTGAATGTTGCTTGGTGCTAATATAAAAAGACCTGCATCGATATGTAGCCTAGGAATGCAATGCAGGCAGCATTTTCACCTTTTCACTGGTAAATGAAAGATAGAGATAATAAAAAAGAAAGAGGATTGGAACACAAAGTTAATTAATTAACATTGTAGCTACTCCTGTGGCATTAAGGTCTGCCAAATTATCACGAAGGTGCTGAGTAAATGAGAATGAAAAATGTTCAATGACACAAGTAAGTTGAAATCCTCCTCCACCATATCAGGAAACTTCCATGAATTTTGCTCTTAAACATAAAGAGAATACAGTTTCAGCTAGTAGTCATAACCTCAAATAGATAAATTACTTTTCCATCTTGTTCTCAAAAGAATTTTCCCACCCCATGGGCCCATGAGTCCCTAATTGCATACGGGAGGCTTAGTTAACGAAATCCTTCCTAGGATGTTATTTAACAGATCCACTCCAATAAACGGATAAATCTTATAAGACAGCTTTAGACCAGTTGTGGCAACTGTTGTGCATTTAAGAAGCAACACATGCATAAAGAAGTGAAGACAAGATGAGTGGATTAAGATGGGGCATTGAAAGACATTAAAGGAAACAAATTACCTGATTGGGTTTGGGAGTGGCCTAAATAGGAGGTAAAACACTAAAAAGTTGGCCAGAATAATTCTCCTATGCTGAATGAAGCACAATGGCAGAATAGGCGAGAAGATGACTATTTTTGGTGCAAGTTAAAGGATAAAAAAAGTGACAGAGGACTCATTAGTATCTATAACATGCCTTAACAACAAAAGGGCATTACTATTCCATACTGACAAGTTTCTTCCAATCAATGTTTTTTTCTTTTTTTGCTAATATTAATTACATAACTTAATCTCCTCAATTAGAATATGAATATACAGTAATAATTTCGATAAAAACTTTTGTCATGCAAATATGATGAGAATAATAGAAAGAATGAGAAACTTGTACATAGATTTATGTGATTTGGCATTGAACCTACATGGGAAAGAACGAAAATTTCCACTAAGCTTCAAAGAAAATAGTTTTCCAACTTATATCTCTGTTTCTCAGTTTAAACCCTAGCCCTGTATGTTAAGGAATTTGTTTTATTATATATTATTTTTTTAAAAATTATTTGATAATATCAAACTTGATCAGATATAGAAGAGAAAAAAGCATACAATTTTATCCATGCAGGAGTAAGTGAAGGCTAGTCATGGTGCAATGATAAGGTTGCTCCATCGCAGCCTAAAGATTGTGGTTTCCAGTCACAAGAAACGGCCTCCCCACTTGCAGGGGTATGACTGCGTTCAGACCCACCCCAGACCCCGCACAATTGCGGGAGCCTAGTGGATTGAGCTTGCCTTTTTAGGAGTGAGTGAATGTGTGTCTATGTGTGTGTTTGTGTACGAGAGGGAGAGAGAGAGAGAGAGAGGTTTGCCCATCAACCATGATAGAAAAATTAGGGGGAGCATACGCAAGATTGAAGCTTTCAACCATGAGACCCAATGATCTTCAAAACCACAATATTCTAAACATCACATTAAATCTTTTTAATTGACAATATGAATACTAATCCTACTCACCATAGTAATCTACCTTCAATATGTTGTTTCTTCTTCTTGTCATAATAGAAGATAAGTCCTGCTCCAGTAGTGATCAGCAATAAAAAGCTCAACCACGAAACAGGCTGCAAAAAAAGAAACCAGTTTAACCAGTTAAAACCAATGACTTACAAATGAAGGAGAAAGTTGAAATTGAAATGGGGTTAGCAACACAAATCATGTCTCTCCATCCTGTTATATCAAAAATCATATCTTCAGTTAATTTATGCTTTTGTAAGTCATGTTTTATTAGCTCTATCCATGTCTTTTTAGGTCTTTCACTTGATCTCTTAGGCCCTTTAATATGCATCTTCTCACACCTTCTTACAAGTGCATATTTATGTCTCCGCTTTATAAGTCCAAACCACCTTAACCTACTCTCCTTAATTTTGTTTAATTTTGCTTTTGAATTTTTTTTGGATCCCCCATCATTTGGATTGAAGTATAATGTCTTGGTATAACAATATTGGTGGCAACTGATCTGGTCTCCAATACTGGACCATAAAATTATGCTTCTAGCTGAATTACCAAGCCTGCTTTCAAACCAAAAAATATATACTGAAGATAAATTTGGAACACATTCAACAACTTCTAATATTAATACAGACAGTAGTTAATGGGATACATGACTTGTCTAAGAAACCTGAATCCATGGAAAGCAGTAGAGGATAATGGAATTAATTTGGTTTTAAAAATAAAATACAACTAAATATTAACTAACAGTCAGACTGAAATAAACAAGCAGGTAGATTATACTATGGTACACCATTATCACCCAATTGGAACATCATCTCTCCCAAAAACTTTTAATAGTTGTAAAAAAGGCACAATTAGATCCTGCAATTAGGTGATCACACTTTTTGCAACATTTGGTGAAAAATTAAAGCAGTTATCAGTAGTACTTATAATAGCAGCTTCGAAATAACTCCAACTTGCCCTGAATACCTTCAAATGAAGCTTACGAATTCATTACAGAATTGGAATTTTGCATCCGTATTCAAAATAATAACTATTCAATTCAAACTAAATCCAATTGGATGACCATCAATTGAAATGAAACACCCCGTATCCTCCATGAATTCAGAGCAAGTTGACCACAATTTGACTTACCAAAGATTGAATTGATATGTATGTTGTGCCCATCAAAATAATTCAGAGTTAAACAAGCAATTTGGTCAGCACATTCTACTATCCAGCAATTTCACTATCAAAACAGAATAACAAAAGCATACTACATTACGCCCTGATTGGATCAGAATTTATCAGAAGATTCCAATCAAGAGAGATAACTGAAGCCTAACATTTCTTGAAGCCACAAAATTTATCCAAATTTTGTTCCCAAACTCCCAATATCAATAGATGTACTTCCGAGATTCTGTGGGAGAAACGACTTACATAGCAGTCAACGTGGAGTTTTATTTGCAAATACTAATTCTTCCGTTATCTGAAGAAAATAATTGGGCAACTATGATGAGAAGACAATCTTATTTGCGCATTTGTCGATCTTATCTATATTGTTATAACAAAATTGTTCAATGCAAATGCCGAAAACTTTTAATACGTACGTGCAATACGCGTCCACAAAACTTGGTAGATTGACAAACATTTACATCAAAAGATGAAGGTTGAAACGTAGAGTGGAACTACAAATAATTTGATATATTACCCCGCCTCGAACAGGTTTTCCAGCATCGCCAGTCTCATTCGACTCCCCGGGCTTCTTCCCTTCCGCAGTACTAACTTCCACAGGCTTCTCTGCTACTGGATTTTCAGTATTAAGGGCAGCAGAAACACTGGTAGTAGATAGGTATCTAAGACATATAGCGAAAGGCTTCGTTCCATAGCTTAGAGGATTAATCTGTGATACATTTCGTAAGGTTAACCGACACAGGTAGAAAAACAGAAAGAGAGAGCATTGATGCTATAGAGAATATGCGATAATATTACATAACGACGTTCGATGGTGCAGGGATCGTCATTAAAGAGCTGGATGATCGACGATGATGGCTTTGCTGGTTTCCGATGATGCTCACAGTAAGAGACGAGGCGATGATGGATGTAACGAGTATATATGTTTCTGGATCTGGCGGACGCCATAATTTCTGCTTTCTAGTAAACTGCGCACTAGAAACGGAATGGTGGAGCGGGAGCGAGAGCTACAAAGCCCTAATGGCGAAGTTTATGTTTTAAGGTGAAACGGTGCCGCGTATGCTCAACGCGACTGCTTAAACCCCCGACAGAGAAACAACGAAGGGAGAAGAAAAGCACGGAGGAAGACAACGGACGAGGGTCAAGGGGTGAATGGAGATTAAGCATGGGCCTCAGACCATTAAAACGACATGTTCCAGACCACGAACATCACGTGGCTAGGGCTTAAGGCGGTGCTCGCAAATCCGACCGACGATTGGGCCAATATAACCGTCTTGTTCTTTAGGATTACAGGCCTGTTCAGCTCGCTTTTTAAAGCCCAAGTTTAAGGATTTGGTTTTAGGTGGTTTTACACAATTTAAGACCCAGGGTTTTAAGCTGATTTAGAATCATGATTTAAGGTTGGGCGGGTTGTGTTTTTTCAGATTGCCAACCTTCAAATATGCCATCATTCGATCTTTTCTTTTGTGGAGTGCTTTGCGTTTAAACACTTTGTTTCCATGGGAAAATCTATTCCATATTTACCAGTTACGTTTAATGGTGTTATATATTACAAAGTTACCACCTATGGCTGCTCAGTCCTCGCATCCCCAACAAGTTCTTCCATATTTACCAGTTATGTTTTTTCCATGCAGAGATACCTTGGATGATTACACACATCATCACTGAAACCAAAACCTTAAGCCAACAGCTGAAGTTTTTCTCAGTGAAACAATATATATTTAGAGAGGCCAATTACGTAGCAGATTCATTGACAAAATTTGCAATAGATTTCCCTATTTGTATATGAACAACAAGACCTCCAGATCGTTTGTCTCCACTTCTGAGAAATGATTTCCTGAGAGATTCGCATGTAAGATAAATCTGAAAGCTATAAAATCCATTCTCATCGCTTCCCACCCAAAAAAAAGACCAGCAATTTATGTATTTGGTAATCTTGAATTGTACAAAAATTGCTATTCAAAGTGAAGTACACTTAAAAAAGTTCTTGTTCTCGCAACACGATAGCTAATGAAGATACACGCCAAGTTATTAATACAATACTGAAAAATTTCAGTTATTGCTCTAGCAAAATCTTTGTTATTAGCTCCTGAAGAAAGAAAATTACGAATATACATAATCAGCTAATGCTCCATATAGTTCATAAGTTTGCAACCAGATGAGGCTTCACTGGTCTTCAACTATGAGGCATCACTGGTTTTTGAAAGACTGCAACAAGCAAAACAATACACATTACTTGGCCAGAGATGACACCAAATGAAAAACTACATCATACAAACATTCCTGTACCTCAAAATTCTTTGACAGATCCTTCATTTGCTCAGCAAGCTCTTGTCTTTTCTTCACAGCTGCAGGAAGAAATAATCACCAATATGTCATTATGTCACTAGTTACCTACAACCAACAAGGTGAACAAAAGAAGGCAAATATTTACCCATAATTGAAACATCTTCTATTCTCTTTGATGTCCTCACTGCAAATCTCTGAAAGGCAGGGCTGAAAAACAAATTTCAATTACAGGTTCCAAGTTAATTCATTATTGACTACTAAATTGAAACTACTCATAACAAGTAAAAAAGAGACTGCATCAGTAACAGATTACAGCTGCAAACACTCACGATAAAGTAATCGTAAAAAGACACTGCATTAGTAACGGATTACAGCCGCAAACATTCATGATAAAGTAATCGTCCTCTTAATTACAGTTCTCCCCAATATTAATGCAACCTTATGCATTAACAATCCATAAAGATGAAAAGGATAAAACATAACAATTCTGAACTTAAAAGACATGGAACTCTAACAGAGTCATGGTAGGCACACACTACATGCATTGCAAAACATCTAGAATTGCATACATGAATGGTTAAATGATATTCCCTGACACCTAAATGAAACATGAAAGCTACATCATATAGCAGATGGAGTATTTTTATTACTCCACATAACCAGTACCATTAGACTGAAATTAAATAAACAGTTTTTATTGAATATATCACAAAACAAAGACATTTCGATCAAAAATAGAAATAGTACACTGCCTTGGCCCCTAAGATTTATTTTTAATGGTCATCTCCATATTCAATATAGGTCTGTGGAGTCATCATCAACTTAGAATTTTCTTCAAAAGACCAAGATGGAAAAAAAAATACACATAAAACAAGAATATACTAAAAACTGCGGGTCTCCTGAAGATCAACACAATTCTTTAGATGTTCTTAAAGGTGCGATCGCATCCATAAATTATTACATGTCTGTAGATTCATCACTAATGTTCAGGAGATCCTGAATACACTGAACTCACATAGGTGTGAATTATAACTCATGCAATCACTGTGTTTACGCTTCTTAAGAGACGTGAGCAACAGTGCTTAAGCAGCAATGATGTCCGAGAGCATAGAATGGTGTTGAGAAGAGATTACAAGGTGGAATGGACGACGGTAATCAGGAAGTGGCATTGGAAAGGCAATGGAAACGGAAGAAGGAACTTCAACAGTATCATAAAATGCCAAACTCTGGGTGTGCAAAGGAAATTAATCACCTTAAGGGTTGCATCAATGGTGTGTTCTCAAGACTCCAAATTACAGAAAGCATGGGGAGGTAATCTAATTCGGTGGTATATTAGAACGAGGAAAATAAGCTGCCTCTGAAAGTTTTGGATAGAAAGATAAGGAGTAAATGACTTGGGGTAAGATGGGGCTCATTTAGGGGAGGGGAAGAATGACCTGTGTTGAGAAATGTTGAAACATATGGGAAAGTTTTCTCCAGATCTATCCCTTGGTAAGGATCCCTCTTCATTCTGGATCTTCCTTGCGGTTCTGGAAGATCAGTGGGAGGGGAATTCCTTGGTCTCCCACAAATACCCAAGACTCTTCACATTGAGACTTGTTGTGAACCCGTATGTTTCAGATAAACTTTCTTGAGACTCTAAAGGTTTGCAATGGAATCTACAGCTTCGTCATTGTCTTATATCCTCAGAAATTGAGGGACTTGCACTCAGGTTAGAGGATCTTATCCAGGTAGTCATTGATCCCTAATTGCCCAACAACTACAGATGGTCCATTTGCCATCATGACACTTTTTATACCTGTCACGGTGTTAAGTATCGGCTGATACCGAGAAGTATCGGCCAATACAACTTGGTATTGCCTCAAGGCGATACCAAGTATCGACCCAATACTCGGGGTTTTTCTAGAAGTATCGGCCAATACTGAGACAAGATTCATGTCGCCGAACCCACTTTTGTGGGGACTGGCTTATGATGATGATAATCAGTCAATACCGATACAACTCGGTGTCGGGCTTGACCGATACCAAACCCGATATTGAGTTTTTAAGCCTTGATACATGTTCCTTCTTTGAATACCTGTGCTCTGAGAGCATAGTTATGTATGTCCTTTTCCTTATCATTTTATTTCATGTGCTCCAGCCTCCTGCCCCGTCTCCCCACCATCAAAAGTCTTGGCTTTCTCATGGAATGCTTTGCACAACGGTATCAACACTTTGGATGATCTTCAACAAAGAAGAAAATTCCTTTCTATCTCTAGCAATATCTACATTTTATGCATCAAAGGTGGAGAAGCAGTGGACCAAATCTTCATTCGTTATGAGGTAGCATGTTTTTGGTGGTCATATTTCTTCGCATATTGGGGTAAACTGTGTTTGGCCCAGGACCTTTCTAATCTTGGTTTCCCTTTCTATTCGAGAGCCATGATTTAACCACAATCATGGCTCCCAACTGATTTGTTTTGTATTTTGATTTTTATTTTCTTTCCTTTTCTTAAGCACATATGGTCTCCACATGTGGTCTCCCACCTCTCATGTGTCCCGTGTGTTCTTGTTTTTTATCCTTTCTCATACTAATTTTATATTCCATTATTTATTTTAAAAAAAATAAAAAGAAAAGACTGAATTCACAAAATTACATTTTTTTTTCTCAACTGCATATTTAAATCACACAGCCACAACATGTAATATATGGTTTTCCAGTGATCCCCAAAGCAACTGGATGAGAAGACGATGGAGTAGATACACAATACCCAACTTCACCTCTATGTCGCTTCAAGGTGAAATGGGAATTTGAAACCCGAAATGAGATGATTATAAAAAACAAAACAAAATCAAAATATACACCCAGTTATCACAGATAGGATTATTAAACCTTCCTTAGCTATACCACGGAGTAGACTGGAAACATTTAACTCTTATCTTAAAGAGAAGTAGCAGACCAGGAACAGATAAATAGTCCCCCAGACCAGAAAGAGAAGCTTTAACATGACATGCGTAAATCAGATTAAAAAGAGCAAGAGCCGACAACGAATTACCTGTTAGCAAGACCATTAACAACAACTTCATTTACGACGTAAGTTAGAACCCTACTCAAGAAATTCCCTCCGGCCATGATAATCTCTTTCTTTTTTTTCAGATGAGAATACCAACAGCGACCTAACACATTCGAATCCAAAATCAATCAGGAAAAAATAGAACCCTAACCCTATAAAATTACATAACCATCAAATAAACTCTAAATAATACGTTTCGAGAAAGAAAAAAAAAGGTCGCACAACGTGGATAAGGCATGGAATTGAAAGTTGTCTAATCTGCCCAAAAGGAAAATCGTGAAAAATAATACAAAAAACGAAAGAAAGACAATTTGTACATACCTGAAGAGGTAACAGCGAACAGTCGAAGGAACTTGCAGCGCAGAATAATCTGTCAGAAACCGTGCTAAGTAAAAACCCTAATTTGGCAGAGACGGATGATTCGGGGGTCGGAGAATCGAGAGCGCACGCTACACCAGGACGCTTATGTAATCTTCTTATTGATTAACGGCCAATGTTTTTTTTACGGAGGTTTATGAAGGCGTCCCGACTCCCTGCAGAATGCAGCCTAACGTTTCTTTCTAATCTAATGAGATAAAAAAGGAGACTTCTAGAATTCCAACTCGCTGATGCCGATGGCGATAGGTAACACAATGCTCTCTCGCATTGTAAAAGGCGGTGCGCCTCCGGGTTGGATCGACTATAGTTCTTTGGTTGGATCGACCACATGGGAGGAAGACCATGGCTCACCTGCCTAAAAAAGAGAGAGAAAAAAAAAGGCCTAGGTTCGTTTACTTTGGCGTCTCCTGGTTGGTTCCATTCAGGGGTGACAATGATTAGGTTAAAGCCAATAATGAATATAATAATGTATATAAAATATACAATAGATAAAATTGTAATAATAAAATATAACTTATAAATTATAAGTTATAAAATAATGAATAAGATTATTATTTTATAAATCTTTGTAGTTAATTATTAAATTGATTCATGAGCTCAAAAGTGCAGTCCAAAACAATTAACATATGACTTGGGATTCTAAGCTCTTTGGTCCATCTTATGTATGCATGTGAACTACTTAAGGGATGGGACCACATGTAAGTGATGATCCTTTAAATTTGTTGTGTGTATTCTTTAAAAAAAAATTTTTGGACAAAAGTAGGAATCTCTCTCTTGATAACAGGTTTTAAGTATGGGAAAATGACCCAAACTGAAACGAATTTTGCAATTCGGTTCGGTTTGGGTTGGGTTACGAGTTTTCTTTAAATAATCGGTTCAGTTTTTGGTTTGGGTATTTCGTTTCTGAGGTCGGTTTGGGGCCAACCATCAGTAACCTTGGTTTGGTCTTGGGTTGAGGCCAACTCGAACCAAACCGCACCAAGTTGCAGCACTAGTAGGTACTCCTCAATTACGTGCCCAGGAAACAAAAAACATAAATCACAGTTTTTATATCATTTATCTTCACTCAACAGGAAAATTTCATTCACAAACAACTTGAAACTAGGAAGGAAGATAACGAAATGTAAAATTGATAAAATTGGAGTCCAGATGGGTTTGGAGGGAGTTTTAACTCTTGTGAGATTTTTATTAGATCTCAAAATATATCCTTGCTGTGCGCACCTAAAACCTGGCCTAGATCGCACACCGGGCGCACCTTTAGTGCGTGCCTCGGGACATTCGGAGTCGCCACTGCCTGAGAGTGCAGGCAGACACGGTTTTGCCCTAATCGGGTCTAAGTCTGGTCTGCGGCTTTTCAGAGTTCTAGCTAAGTCCTCGATTACGATCCGAGGAAGTCCTAAAGACACCCTAGTCCTCCCCGTCGGTTTGACGGGTCCCTCGGGTCTCCCTGGTTTTTGAGTCAATTTCACCCTTCCTAGACCAGCGTGCTGCCTTGTTAGGTCTGGCGGGGCCCTCTAAAGGTGTGGGTCCCTTTTTATTTAATTTTATCTTTTTATTTATTTAAGTGAAGTGGGTCGGACCCGGGTCCCGTTGGAAGGCCCGTGGGTTGCCGAGGTTGGGCTTGGGGCCCAGTTGGGTTATTGGGTAACCCATTTGGTTATTTTATTTATTTACAACTTATTTGGGCTTAATGGGCTTGGAATGGGCCCATTAGCCAAAGTCCAATGGCCTGGGCCCGTTTTATGAAAAACGGGCCGGGTTTGGGCCGGTCAGAAGTGGGCCCCACTAGTGGGCCAAAGGGATCTTAATGGGCCTATCTAGGCCCAAAGTCCAAAAATGGGCTTAAGGTAGCCCAAATGGTTTAAGGGGATGGTTTAAGCCGGCTTAGGCCGGATCCGGTCCAACCGAACCAAGGAATTACAATTTTTCATCACTTTTACACTTCGCCCGTGTTTTCTCTACGGTTCAGCCTGACCGTGAATGGAATCCGGTTGGCCTTGCCCGTGAAGTAAATACGGTCCACACGGGACCGTTCTGAGTTTACGGACGCCACTCAGTTTGCATTTTTGCTGCCGATTTCAATCTGAATCTGTTCCGTGGCCTTTCTGGGTCTTCTGGTAATCTCCACCGAGCTTCTGCTTTCCTTCCAGGTTCCACATTTCCTTCATTTGGCTTGTAAAGCCATTTTTTCTCTTTTCACTTTCTTTAGGATCATGATCTTCCTTCTTCTTTTGTTTGCTCAAGCACCCATGTCCATTGTTTAAGAGGGAAAAGGGGAGATTACAGGGTATCTCATATGTTGAAAGAAGTTCAACATTGTAACCAAATTATATGGAGTATCATTCTTTTGGTAGCTTTGGTTATTTTCTCCTCTTTTCCGTAGGAATGATTATTTTTAAATCAAATGCTCATCACATACAGCAGCCAAAATGTGTTAGACATGACGTAATAATATAAGAAAAGGAAGTGATGAAGAAAAGAAAGGTGATTAAAAATTCTCTTAATTGAGTAAAGATACTTACAATGCAATGTCTAATTGATTATGATGATTCCTCCAAGTCCAAGTGAATTTGGCAGCGCTTCCGCGTCCCGTCGGATTTTTCAGGTTAAACTTGAAAGGGGTTTGACAGAAGGTTGGGTTTAGGAGGAGGTTGTTGGAGGTTTAGGCATGATCTTGGGGAGGCAAGGGTATTTTGGACATTATGTTGGCTTGGGTAGGGTGGTGGCAACATGGGCAGAACTTGGCCGTGGGAAGCACCAAGAGGAAAAGGGGGAAGGCCAGAGGAGAGGGCTTGTCCAAATGAAGGGGGGTGGCCTCTCTATTTATAGGCAAAAATCCCATGCCCGTATTTGAACTACGGGCGTACCCTGCCCGTAATTCCAATACGAGCTGCCCTGCCCGTAATTCAAATACGGGCAAAAAAACGAATATTTGCAATTATCGCAGATTCGGCCGTACGGGACGCGTGTTCCGCCGTACAGCGACGCGTGTTTTGCTTCTAGAAGCGTGCCCGTATTTAAAATACGGGCATGCCTTGCCCGTAATGTAAATACGGTCCCGCACGTTTTTTAAATGTTTGGATTTCAAACCTTATTCAATTTGGTTTTTTGCAAGATTCTTATCCGATTTTTACGATTATTTTATTAAAAAGCGAGATTCTCTTTATTAAAATATTATTAAACACATTTATCTTATTTATTTTATTGGTTTGTTCCATTTTTGCTGCCTTTTTGCTACATGGGCAGTTTTTCTGAAACTTCAACTGCTCATAACTTTTTCATCCGGTGTCCGATTTCAGCAAACTTAGTGTCGTTGGAACCGGCTCGGAACCACCTGTCCACTGGGGTCAAGTTTAGCAGCTGAATTGGGGTGTAGCAAAAAGTCAACTTTTTGCTCCCCAAAAGTTTGACCAGCTCATATCTTTTTCATCTGGACTCCGATTCCAGCAAATTCAGTTGCGTTAGAATCGTGTCGAAATGCTCTTTTCAATGAGATAAAGTTTGATGGCCAAATTCACTTGAATCAAAAAGTCAATTTTTGACCCCCTCAGGGTTTGACTTTTAGTTTGACTTCATTTTTCTTTATTTTGGGGGTGCAAAAATCAGGTGCTAACACTTGCGATGTGAGCTTATGGCGTGCAATAACTCACTACAATACTTGTGATCTATTTGTTTGATCACCAAGAAGCAGTAGGGCTGTAAACGGGTCGAATACAGTACGGATATGCTAAGATCCGAATTCGATCTGATAAGAAAATCCGATATCCGAATTTGAACCGATTATCCGACGAATCTTTCAAATCTAATACCAAATTCGAATCCAATTGATTATCCAATATCCGAATCGGATTACATTATATGGAAAATAATTAAGATATTATAAACCTTAAGTTAGTGGATCAAACAAGGATGTATTAATTCAAATTTGTGCTATATTATGACCATAAATCAATAAATATTATATGAAATCTTCATTCCTTTTATACTAATATATAAAAAGACTTAAAAAGGCCTAAAAACATAACATATATACAAAATAAACGATCGGATCTTTATCGGGTCGAATATGTGCAATACCATATTTGAATCCGAATATAATCGGATTCGGATAATCGAATCTAAAGCTAAGATCCATATTTTGATAATCGGGTCGAATTCGGATCTTCATTCGACCCATTAACAGCCTAAGAAGCACCTGTGTATTCGCAGGTGCATAACATGGAGAATTAGCTTATCCATTACTCGCGTCTCGTATTATAGATGCCTACGATTACATTGTAGACCATTTGAACTCCACATTTGCCTATCATAAGGCTGTTCATGGGTTAGGTGGCCCGTCGAGTTGGGGATGACTAGCCTGATGCATTTTAAAGCAAACTTGGTCATTCATGAAAATTCTTAGGTCAGCCCAATCATAAGTGTCCTAGTGATCAAAGAAACATGTAAATGGCTACTCTATTACATTACAGATGTCTACACTATTATAATGTTGATAATTTGAACTCCCCAATATGTGCTTATTCTAGGGATGTTCATCTTCCTTTTTTTTTCTTTCATCTTCTTGGTCCATTCTTGAATGGGCTTGGTCATTTAATAGTTGTCGTAAGGTCGCCTATCTGATGTTCCCTTTAGGGGACCTTTTAATTCGTAAGAAAGCGGATCCTATCTTAGACGTACCTTATGGGTTTCTATTAGGTTTTCTGGCTTTGGCTGTTTGCTTTACTATGTTCTTAATCTATGCAGACACAAATATTAGGGTTACTGGTAGTGTTACTATAAATTTGGTTATGTGAATCACTTCTGTTCTTGGTTGTTTTTTTGTGTCCAATAGTGGCTACAGCCCTACTTAATGCACTGATCTTCTTTTTGAATGAAATGAACTAGTTCTGGCTTTTACTAAAAAAAATTGCATAGTTCTTATAAAGGATGCCTTCTAAAGAGGGCTTGGTATTATTTCCACGGTTCGGATTGGGCATGCAGGTTGCAGCACCAACTCAAATGATGACATGTGTGCCCTCAGCCGGAAGTGGCGCCGTCGAGTATTACTTCCTTTTGATGAAGGCGGGAGTGGAACCATGGAAAACCATTAACGTACGCCTCAGATGGCACCCTCCCATTCTCACTACATATACTATACATATAGATATCTCTCCCTTAATTATCACTTTCTTCCCCTTATATGGTCGGTAGGGAAATGTTAGGGAATGAAATCGTCTGTCTTGTTTGCCTGATTTGTTCCCTGATGTGGCCGTGGGATGTTGCCATGTGGAGTATCTCACGGCCACTGTTTTTTCATGTGGGCCCACTTGATACATTTATATCACATGAAAAAACCGTGGCCGTGAGATGCTCCACATGGCCGCATCTCACGGCCACATCAGGGAGCAAATCAGGCAAACAGCAGAGACGATTTCAACTCGTATTTTTTAGTTTTTAAATTCTACGTGGGATCCAACCTTTCGTTAATTATCGCCGTATATGATTTGAATTTGGGAAAAAAAGTGACCCAAACAGCCGAAACAATGAAACAATTCTTTCTTTTGTCGTTCACTAGTAGCATTACAATCGTCTTCCTTTAAGGGACGGATATACAGAGGAATCGGATTAGGATAGCTGTGCACATTGACGTACGTCGTCGTCTTTCCCAGAATGGGTTGATATATGGAAGTGAAAACCTATACAAATGGACGGAGACATAGAAGAGTAAGTGAATATACCATGACCATAAATTATAAATAAAGCTTGGCTATATAACACGAGTCGTCAGTCAAGACTCAGGCAAGCCGAGCAAGTACTCCAACGAGTGGTGCAGTCGTCACAGTCGAGGGCTCCCCTTGTTGGTAATTGGTCCTCGCATCCATGTAGTTATCGTTCTGATCAGGACCCCCCACGACCGCTCCAACCAACACGTTTGGATTGGGTGCATCTCTGCTGTACCACAAGGCATATCCCTCGTTGCATGTAACCACTGTTCTATTCTTCTTGATAGAGACAATGGAAGACCCTCTGTGGTGCACTTGCTGCGGATACCTTGATCCGAAACCCACCATGTAACTTGTTCTTTTTGGGTTTGCACCCAGTATATAATTAACCTAAAATGAAGAAATTAAGTGAAAACTTGTTTAATTAAAAGAGTAGACCTAGCTATAGCTAGTCATTATTTTGTGTAGTGGTTAATTACTATATACCTGTGATCGTGCAAATGTGATTAGATCTGTGGGTCGAGCAAGACCATGTTGGCACTGTAAATTGGTGCGTGCAGCAGTCAAGTAGTCGGCGTAAGCGGAAAGGATGAATGAAGCAGAGGAAGTATATTGAAGAGGATTCCATGGTTGCTGAAACCAAAGCATACCTCCTGGTGTCTTTTGCACGTTGGAGTTCCCTTTCTGAATACAAGAGCAGATGAATTGCTCCGCCTCGCTCTTATACTCTGCCCATATCCCATTGTTTTTAACTTTGCCCTCAAGCACAAGCTGGAAAGAACAGTCTAATTATATCAATGAAAAATAACAGGATTCCACGCCATTGATATCAAGGTATGTTACCTTTGCGACTAAGACCTGGGCACCAATATACTTGTCGTCCCAAGAGAACATTGATCGCGTGCCACCGGTATTGTTTGAGCTGCCAAGGTAATACAAGTAATTTCGAGCACTTGTAGCTCTATGGAGCCATGCTGCAGCCCAGAGCAATTCATCCTGTTGAGTATAGGCAACGACAACATCTCAAAAAATTTTCAAGAATTTTACTCTACTTTCATATAAGTAGGAATTCTGAAATTTTTTATGAATGAATGATCAAGATGCTTCCTTTGCTTCCCACCGAAGAAATTAATCACCTGATATCCACTACTGGAGTAGAAGGCCCCCGCAACAGGAATGCTATTTTGGTACAAACCCGGATGCGTGCGGGCGAAATTGAAGAGCTGCAATGAAAGAAAATGCAGCTTCAGTGATCTGGGAAAACAAAGTGATCGATGAACATATGATATTCAATCATGAGGAGGATTGGATAGAAGGAAAACCTGCTTTGCACGGATGAGCAATTGGGAGGCATATCCGGGATTTAATCTCCTAAAAGCCATTGAAGCTGCTGCAAAAGCAGCGGCGGTTTCTCCGGCGAGATCGGCTCCTGGATGTTGATTATCAATCCTGAATGTGGTTCTAGGTGTAGTCATGTCTTCAGGCCTCTCCCAGCAGTTATGATCAGAAGTTCCCTCACCAACTTCGCCATATAAGACATGAGGGTATCGATGAGCTTTGATCAGATAGTCTGTGCCCCATTTAATGGCGTCTAAGGCATGTGAAAGTTCGCCATTCGCTGCAAGTTGGGATTGAAATTCAACAACACTCCAACTAAGCATTGTCACTGTGAATGCCATTGGAAACCCGAACTTTACATTATCTCCCGAATCATAATATCCTCCCACCAGACTCATCTGTTATGAGCATAAAATGGACATTAATAACCAAAAAAGAGAAAAAAAATTAAAGGCAAATACATATTAACCCCAGTAGTCTGTTAGTAATGTTATTAGTATTCAAGTGGGTGAAAGGATTATGATGTTACATGGGCACCACTACCGTCTTTGAGTCCGGAGTCTCCCCTCCATTGTACCCTCTGGTTAGGTGGAAGCCTTCCCGATCTCTGACCCTCGTAATACAATAGGGAGTTTGTAAGGGCTGTTTTATAGTTTATTGATGAAGCAACTCCATTTAGCAATAGCATGAGAGACAGCCCTAAGCAAAAAGTACTGGTTGAAGACATGGCGAAGAGCAGGTCTCACAAATATATGGAAGGAAAAGGAGGCTTTTGCAATGAGCTGGTCCTCTCTGTCTCGTATCTCTTGGTTGGTAACTCCGTTTACTATTTATAGATAAAATTTCGGAAGCTGCACGTGGCAACATCTGACTCCAAAACAAAAACAGCATAACATTATAGCAAACGTCGTTCCATTTTATGAGATCAATGATTCTTCTTTCGTTTCTTAGTTTAATGCCGTACGGACAGTCTATATATGCAAACGCTTTTTTGGGCAAGAAAAAGAAAAAAAAAGTTACAAAAATTCTCGTTGGTGGTATTTGTCTAGGACGGTCCCGTGTGGTTATCTTGCTGCTTCATTCCCTTCTTTTTAGCAGTTGAGTCTTTTTACTTCTCTAAACTTCGGAATGATGTCTTGGATCTTTTTTTTTTTTTGGTAGTCATGATGTCTTGGATCTTATGTATGAGTGGGTGCAACTTGGTTCATTTAAAAACCGAGAACTAGGTCGATTCTGGCTGGGTTTTAAAGCCCATGATTTGGTTTTCTTTCTAAAATCTGTAAAACCGAATTAAACATTAGTTTGGTTTTGGGTTGATGTTTTGGTTAATTAAGCCAAACCAAACCAAACCATTTCAAAACCCGACTTAAAAGTATTTTTTAGTAAAATCAAAGCAAATTTGTGCATACATATATATTCGGTTCATTCTTCGGATTAGAGTGATCGGTTCTCGATTTGGTTCAGTTTAGTTTTGGGTTAACAGTCACAAACCTGATTTTGCTTTTGGGTTGATATCAAACCGGACCAAGTTACAACCTTTTTCAATAGGACGCAGTCCAAAGCTCCGTGGTCACGTCTTGCTTTTACCCTTTAATAGATTTATAATCAGGGAATCTCATTCAACAGTAAAAAGCAGATATGATTGGTTTGATAAACTAGAAACTGTGTTAAAAATAAATCTCTATAACCGTGCTTTAATTTATTTCAGGAGATTTAGAATAACCATTACAGGAAAGAAATCCTACGACATTTCTAATTCTGGAAAAACAATTCGAAATGAGATTTTGAATTTTCTTGAATTTCTTCGTTATAAGCGAACTCCATTGTTCTGACCAGCTTGTTCGTTCGATTAAATACTACACGTACAGTTTCAAGAAAAACAGAGAGGGGAGACATATGACGAAGAGAGGACTGTCAAAAGAAGTGAAGTGTGAAAACAGTAGAGGAAAAAGACGAAATTGGTGCTATCGCCGTAATGGCCAAACATCTTGCTGATATCCGAGACTCTCATGAATGACAAAAAATCAGCGAGATTTGCTAGAACTTTTGGATTCCCCAATGTATGGTGGAGCCCGGCAATCGGTAAATCTGAAGGATACTGGATACTTTGGGACAATGAAGTGGACATCGCAGTGGTTACGGTCTTTAGCTGGTGCATAAATATGGCAGTTAGAGGTAAGGGTGGGGAGAGTTTCGAAATCTCATTCGTGCATGCAAGCTCCACTATTCAAGAACAAGGAAAGCAATGGGAAGCACTAAAGAACTTTGCCAGAAATAGTGATGTGCCGTGGTGTACCATTGGCGACTTCAATGTCGTTCTCTATAAGCACGAAAAGAAAGGTGGGAACATCAACAAGGTACGGAAGACTGAACTTTTCAATGACTTTATAAATAACACTGGTCTTATCGACTTACCTTGTAAAGGCATGAAATTCACTTGGAATAATGGCCGCAAGGGGAATGCCAACATTAAACAAAAAATTGACAGAGTGCTGGTTAGCACTGACTGGTGTCAGCTATTTCCCAACGCGACCCTGTGGCAGGATCCTATTATTGAGTCTGATCATGGCCCCCTTTGCTTGAATCTTAACTGTAAAAACTCCAAAGTACACAAAATTTTTAGGTTTGAAAAATTCTGGGCTGATGAACCCCTCTGTAGAGACATAATAGTTGAAAACTGGACTAACAACAGGGGTGGGTTGCACAGGAAAATGTGGAAACTTAGAGGCAGCCTAAGTAAGTGGAACAGGGAGGTTGTGGGGGATGTGAACAAAAGGGTCCTGCTTATTTTTTATGAGCTAAAAGACTTACAAAAGAAACTTGAACACTCTGATAACCCGGACCTCATTAGAGCTGAACATCTGTGCCATAAAAATTACCTTGATGCCCTCTTCGCCCAGGAGAAATTCTGGCAGCAGAAATCTAGAATTAAATGGCTCAAGGAGGGGGATCTGAACACTAGGTTTTTCCATGTGTCCACTATCAGCAGAAGACATAAAAATAAAATCATCTCCCTAAAAAATGAAAACAATGAGGAGGTTAGAGACCCAAAACAGATTGAAGATATGATCACTGACCATTTTGAGGGAGTGTTCATGGCTGATGGGCTTGAGAGGAGCCTAAATCCCTTAGAGCAAATCAACCCCTTCATTGCTGAGCTTGAAAGTAATAACATGGTTAGACCTGTTACTGATGAGGAGATATGGGGGGTGGTTAAAAAAATGGGGGCCCTGAAGAGTCCCGGGCCTGATGGGTTCCAGGGGTTCTTCTACCAAACCTATTTGGATGTGGTTAAAGAGGAGGTGTGTAGTATGGTCAAAGATTGTTTTGAGAGGGGGGAATTTGATAGGAATCTCAACCAAACCTACATTGTCCTCATTCCTAAAGTGGATAACCCTAGAAGAGTGAATGATTTCAGACCTATAAGCCTGTGCAATTTCAGTTATAAAATTATTTCTAGGCTTATAGTTGATAGAATGAGACCTGTTATGGCTAACATCATATCCCCCCATCAAAGTGCCTTTGTTCCTGGGCGGAACATTCATGAAAATGTCATTGCTGCCCAGGAACTTTACCACACCATTAAGGGTAAAAAAAAATAGCAGCAAGAAAGGTCTTTTCGCTCTAAAGCTTGATCTGACCAAAGCCTATGATAGGCTCAATTGGGACTTCATTGAAAAGACTTTAAATGTTTTTGGTTTTAACCCAAGACTCATAAAGCTAATCATGTGGTGTATCAGGACTGTGACCTACAATGTCCTTTTAAATGGGAAGCCTAGCCATAGGATCAACCCATCCAGAGGAATTAGGCAAGGGGACCCCCTGTCCCCTTACATTTTCATCCTAACCCAACAGATTCTCTCTATGATGTTACTCAAAGCCGAATCTAGCAATCATATCTTTGGAGTTAGAGTCAGAAGGTATGCGGAACCCATTAGCCACCTTATGTATGCGGATGACCTCCTCCTATTTGGTAGAGCCACTAGCAAAAACATGGAAAACTTTAATGGCATCATCAATAACTTCTGTGATTTGGCTGGGCATAGACTTAATCCTTCTAAATCTGAGCTTTTCCTCAGCCCCTGTATCAAAGGGCAGGAGAAAAGTAAACTTGCTAGGATCTTTGGAGTCAAGCCAACTAGGAAACCTGGCAAGTACCTTGGAATCCCCACCTTGATTGATGGCCCAAAGCTGTACCATTTTAAAGAGCTGTTAGACAGAATTAATTCCAAGCTGGTTGGGTGGAAGGCCAAGCTGCTGACCCAGGCTGGTAGAGTTACTCTTATCAATGCTGCCCTCCTCAGCTCTGCCCAATACCAAATGGCGTGTCTGAAACTACCTGAAACCATATCAGAAAAAATTAATCTGGAGGCCAGGAAATTCTTCTGGCACAAGGATGGTAAAGGAAAGACGCTCCATACTATCTGTTGGGATAATCTTTGTTTACCTAGAAGATTGGGGGGGCTTAACATCCGATGCTGTAAAGCCTCTAATAAGGCCATGTGTGCGCGCGTGGGAAACGCGGCACAGGAAATCGGAGTCGCCACCGCCTGATGGGGTGCAGGCGGACACCTGGGTGCCTAATCTTGCCTATTAGGGCTTTTTGGTCTGCGGCTTGAGATTCTAAGTCTGTTCTCGGTTGTGGTTCGGGGAAGTCCGTAGACACCCCGGTCCACCCCGTCGGATGACGGGTCCCGTGGGTTCCCTGGTTTGAGTCAGCTTACATTGGTCTCACCTGATTCCTAATCCGATATGCAATTTGGTTAAGTCTGGCGGGACCACCTGAGTGGTGTGGGTCCCTTTAGTTGCTTTTATCTTGATTACTTAGGTGATCTGAGTCTGGTTGGGTGGGCCCCGTTGGAAGGCCCACGGTATCCTTGGTGGGCTTAGTCAAGCCCGTGTGCCCTTGTGGGCCTTGGCCTATCCTAGGAGGCCCTTTGGGCTTTGGTTGGTGCATTGATTTTACTTTAGATTCAGATTTGAAGGTTAAGTGTTTTTTTATGCGCAAGTGGGCCGGACTGGTTTGTGGGCCCCTTAGGTGGGCCCACATGGTGGCCAAGTATTTTTTATTGGATTTGTCTTTTTAATGTTGCCAAAGTGATTCAGACACTGGGCTTGGGGCCCGTAGTCCAAATCTGGGCTTGTAAGCCCAAGTTACCAGAAGTTAGGGTTTGCACCCTTCCTTGGTTCGGTGGGTGGGCTTTGGTGGGCCCGGTAGGCCCTTGCCCTTGGTCTCGGCCAAACCACGCAATTCATGCATCAATTTCACATAACAAGGCTCGGGTGGGCCGCATTGGGTTTGGCCCGCCCGGTTCAAATTGTTCATTTTACTTAATTTATTTTAATGGCATGCTTTGGTGTTTATTGGGCTTGGTGGGCCCCGTTGGAAGGCCCACTGGAAGTCAAGTTGGACCGGGAGTCCAAGTCCCATGTCGGGTTTCCGGGTGACCCAGAAACCCTTTTTGGCTCATTTGGCTTGATTCAGGAATGCCACCTATGTCTAGCAAACGTTACAGAATATACATCACAGAAACAGATCAAAATTGATATTTATCAAGGAGAGACTGGCTCATTATACTGGGTCCAAGGGGAGGGATTTATCAAGGTAAAGGGCATTTTCGGGATTTTTCAGGGTAAAGGGCATTTTCGGGATTTTATTTAAGGCAAAGGGCATTTTCGGGATTTTTTTAAGGGTAAAGGGCATTTTCGGGATTTTTTAAGGGTAAAGGGCATTTTCGGGATTTTTCAGGGTAAAGGGCATTTTCGGGATTTTATTTAAGGTAAAGGGCATTTTTGGGATTTTTCAGGGTAAAGGGCATTTTCGGGATTTTTATTTAAGGCAAAGGGCATTTTCGGGATTTTTTAAGGGTAAAGGGCATTTTCGGGATTTTTCAGGGTAAAGGGCATTTTCGGGATTTTATTTAAGGCAAAGGGCACTTTCGGGATTTTTTAAGGGTAAAGGGCATTTTCGGGATTTTTCAGGGTAAAGGGCATTTTCGGGATTTTATTTAAGGTAAAGGGCATTTTCGGGATTTTATTTAAGGTAAGGTGAGCACGAGGTGAGCGCGAGGTGAGCGCGAGGTGAGCGCATCCAATTTTAGGTGAGCATGAGGTGAGCACGAGGTGAGCACGAGGTGAGCGCAAGGTGAGCGCGAGGTGAGCGCACCCAAGCTAGGTGAGCGCGAGCTCAGCGCGAGATGAGCGTGAGCCTCGCGCGACCTTCGCGCGAAGGTGCGCGCGAGCTTCGCGCGAGCTCGACGGATACCCGATGCTCTGGGTTTTTTCTTTCAGACTCCATTTCTGAGCTAATTTTGAGCTCTGTAACTCATTTTTAGGCTCTGTAAGCCCTCCCAGGGCTTCGGCCACTCCCCAAAACATACTTAAACTTATATTGAAATTAATCCAAACAAGATTCATGCTTCATAAAAATCTCTTAAAAGAACAGAAACAAACCCGATAAAAAAACAAACAGATACAGATGCATTAACATGTTGGAAAAAAAAAGGGGGGTGATGGGAGCATGCTAGCAAGTATAGCAATATAAAAACAACAAGAAAACAACATGCAGACATACATGCACTTTCCTCCCCCGACTGGGCCTCCGAGCCGGCACATTAACATCCGAAGGGAGAGAGGAGGGGGGTTTACAGGGATACATCAGATGAAGGGAACTTGGGAACATGCTCCCTTTTCGGCGCGAGCAACACATGCCTCTTCCTCTTCCTTACTTGGTGGTCTTCATCAGATGGAAGTGAACAAAAGAAACATGGTTTCATGGCTGTGGCCTCATACCACCGAATAAGACCGGCTTACGAAAAAAAACATCACATACTCATATATGTATAACCCAAAGTAACAGGGATGTTTACCTGGTGGTTCTTGAGTTCTGGAGCTGAGTGGGGGAGCCTCCTCGAAGTCGGACAGCGGCGGGATCCTCCACTTCACCGCACCAGTAGTAGCAAGCTCCCACTTGCTTGGGTGGAAATGGAGAAGAACCAAAGGAGGGTGAGCCTCTTGGGGTTTTCTGGGGGGCAAGCAGGGATGAAGAGAGGGGGGAGCTTCGGGTGAGGGAAGAAGAGGACAACCGAAACCCTTCGCACCCTCAAAAATCCAGAAGAAATCTCCGAACACTTAGTCTTTTTTCAAAATTTTCCCAACCCCCTGCGCGTAAAGTCGCGCGGGTTATATAGACAACAAAAAAGGGTATGCGCCCACCTTGGCGCCCAGCTCAAGGTGGGCGCAAGCCCGCTCGCCACGTCCGCGCGAGCGGCAAAATGATGAAAATCATTTAATGCCGCCGCTCGCCGGACGAAAAAATCTTTAAAATTCAGATTTAGTCCCTGACAATTTTTGGTAAAATCCGATATTCTCGGATTTTTACAGATTTAGTCCCTGGGATATTTCGAATGTTCGGATATTTACGGATTTGATCCCCGAGATATTTTCCTGCGCAACTCGCCACGTGTGCAGCTTTTTGCCACGTGCGCAGATTGCTGGTTTTGCTGCTCGGAAATTTCATCAGCTCATATTTTCTTCATCCGGACTCCGATCTGGGCAAACTTAGTTTCATTAGAATCGTATCGGAGCCCTCCATCCCATGACCTAGGGGTAGGCCTCCGGATCGGATTTTAGCAGAAAGTCAACTTTTGGCTCTGCTCAAGTTTGACCGCCCGCAGAACCTTCATCCGGACCCCGATTCCTGCAAACTCGGTTGCGTTGGAACCGTGTCGAGATTCTCTATCCAATGACCTACGGGTAGGCCTCTGGATCGGATTTTAGCAGAAAGTCAACTTTTGGCTCTGCTCAAGTTTGACCGCCCGCAGAACCTTCATCCGGACCCCGATTCCTGCAAACCCAGTTGCGTTGGACTCGTGTCGAGATTCTCTATCCAATGATATAAAGCAAGGTACTTGGCACGGAATTCGAGGAAAAGTCAACTCTCGGCTTTTCCTTAAGTTTGACCGCCCGCAGAACCTTCATCCGGACCCCGATTCCTGCAAACTCAGTTGCGTTGGAATCGTGTCGAGATTCTCTATCCAATGGGATAAAGCAAGGTGGCCAATTTCATTTGATAAAAAAAGTCAACTTTTCACCCCTTAGGGTTTGACTTTCTGTCCAGGGTTTGCATTTTTGTTTTTCGGGGAGCGCAAAAATGAGGTGCTTACACCATGTTCTCTAAAGTGGCTTGGACCATCACCATGAATGATACTAAGCTGTGGACAAAACTCTTGAAGCAAAAGTACTTCCCTTCTGGCAATTTCCTTCAGGCAGAAGTCAAAAACCACCACTCCTGGCTATGGAAGCAGATCTGCAAAAATAGAGAGTTTATCCAGCTGGGCAGTGAGTGGAGTATCTCAAATGGGCAATCCATCAAGATATCGGATGGTAACTGGGGGCTTGCTGATGAGATCCTACAACAGCCCTCCTTACATCAGCAGCAAGCAACTATGGTTTTTGAGTTGATCAATCAGGATACTCGAAGCTGGAACCTAAATAAACTCAGAAGCATCTATTCGCAACCCATTGTGGAACAGATCCAAACCATCCCAATCAGCAAATTTGCAAGAGATGATAAAATGGTTTGGGCAGGAACTTCCGCTGGTAAGTATACTGTATCCTCTGCTTATCGTATGCTCACTAACCATGTTGATCCCATTGCAGAAAATAAGAAGTGGCTGAAATTGTGGAAGCTCCCCTGCCCCTACAAAATAAAAATGTTCCTATGGAAATGCATGAAAGGTGCAAATGCCACGAATGATATACTCCACAGTAGAATTGGAGTGCCGATGGAGATGTGCGTCTTATGCAAGGAAACTCAAGAATCAAATGACCACCTTTTCCTCAAATGTCCTTTTATCCGAGCCATTTGGTTTGGCTGCTGTGGAGGCCGTATCCCGGAAGAAGTTGCTCAATCCAGCTGTGACTGGGTCTTTGATGTGCTGATGATGAAGGAAGTTACTGAAGGGGAAAGAGGGATGGAGATGTGTGCTGCATGGGCTAATATCTGCTGGGCGGTCTGGCTTACAAGAAACAAGGTAATCTTCGAACAACAGACCCCTTCTATTCATCTTACTTCCTCCCTCTTCTTTGCATTACAGGAAGATACAAGGAAGATTATGGCGTTGATGAAGAAGGACAAAGTGTCATCAAGAGAAGAGATAAACATCAGATGGAATAGGCCTCCTGTTAATTGGTTAAAGCTGAATGTCGATGGTGCAGCTAGAGGAGCGCCAGGGGATGCTGCAATTGGTGCTATTATTCGTGATGAAGATGGTTACACTGTAGGGGCGCTTGCCCAGAAAATTGGTACTGATAACGCAGTGCATACTGAAGCACAGGCCTTGGTGGAGGGAATTAAATTGGCTCTGGCCTTAAACTGCAAGAGGCTTCTGATCGAGAGCGACTCCCAGTCAATCGTTACCTGTTTTCTCAAGCAAAAAGACGTCCCATGGAGGCTGGAAATCCTCTTGGAGGAAGCCCGCCACCTGTGCCAATTTTTCCTTGCTGTGAAGATTTCCAAGATTTTTAGAGAGGCGAACCACGCTGCTGATAAGCTTGCAAACCATGCACTCAATTCTTTCTCTTGTTTTTGGTTCAAAAACCCACCCCAGCCTGTTGCCGGGGCAATTTCGGATGACTTTTATGGCCGTTCTTTCTCTAGAATCATTACTGTTGAAGATGAATAAATGACATACTTGATGTTTCGTATCAAAAAAAAAAAAAAAAAAAGGATTGTCAAAGATGAAGCCATAAAAGAGGATGCAGTGTTTGCCATAGCCGTTAATTACCGCACCGTTCCAGCAGCGTCGTTAATCGGTCGCTATAGCTTTGCAGCTGCCGCAATGTCGCCATAGTTTGGCCGCTACCGCAATGTCACCACAGTGATGACGATGCCGCAGCGTTTCAACAGTGTTACTGTTTGTTGCCGTGCGCTCTATTCGCGTTCGGTGATAGAGACGGGCGATGCCATGAAATGCAAGAGGAAAGAAAAAAAGAAAAAGAAAAAGGGAAAAACGGAGACCCCAGGCCTCGTTTGGATAACGAGAGATTGGTAGGTTTTTTTTAAGTTTCTCAGCATCCAACCGCAGCCATTGTCTTCAAGGTATAGTCCAAAATTTCCATTTGGAAATACAGAGGAAGGAACAGTCCCTGAGCTAGGAGCATATTCGGACGTGATGGTCTCGGGTGTCCGTAAACCAATGGGGTTAACTGTTAATAGACTAGAAAATCATTTTGTTTAAATCAGATACTTGTGCTTCCTTCCACAAGGCACCCAACACAGAAGAGTTCCTTCTTCGTGAGTCATGTCATAAGGTAACGGATTTTTAATGAGTAGATTAAGGCCCTTCACCAGTTTGATTGCTTTCAGCAAGGGATTTCAAAGCTCTGATCCCATTATTAGAGGGTTTTGATGATGGAGAACATCCTTATCTCCCTAAGTTTTGCGGCCATCTTGGATCTGTTTTATTATCTGCAGATCTTGCTTCCAGAAAAACCCTTCCAATATAACTAAAAATATGCCAAGGATGGTAGAAGTAGATCCACCAGGCCTTTTGATCCAAAGCTATGGTCTTATCTTGGAGGTTATCAGTATCACTTTAAGCTGAAGTGTATGAGACATTTTGCTGTTTTTCTGCATAAATTAATCAAACAATAGAAATCTCCCTGTTAACCGAAAATTCTTCTTATACTTTATATTGTTTGAAATACAAAAATTTTCTTTTCTTGTTACAAGTATGCGTAGAACAACTGATTCCATGTATCAGGCACTCCAGGCAAGCAATAATGTATGCAGTCTGCATAGTGTTGTGGGTCTGCTTTTTGCTCATCAGTTAATATTTTGCCGTGGGACTCAGTATAAACTGATACATGGCCATCGATTCGGTACTCTGTGATTTGTGTGATGTTGATGAAGGACACAGGGACCTTCATTCTCTCAACTATACTAGCCACCACTTTCATCATCCTTCTATCTGAACCACTACCCCAATAATTCTTCTCCATCACAGGCCTGGTTTCATTGTAGCATCTAATTCCTCCCTTATGGTGCCAATCTGCGTTTCTGCAGTGAGAGATTCATAACCCCAGACACAAAAATGTGATGAACATTACAGTCAAGTACCTGTAATCTAGTCTGTAAAATTCAATTACAACCCGAGAAGTGGGTCATTCGATAACCTTTAATTAGTCAAGTCCTTACCAATTTGATGCCAGAACAAACAAAACGTGTTCTGGTTGAAAGGTTTGATTCCTACCAAATGGTTTACACACTTAACTGATTCATTTGATGAGAAATTAAGAAATAGTTACCTCATATGTGTAGGGGACATGGTGGTGAAGAAGACCCGAGTCTTGTTAGGATTGATTGTAGAGTCGACCCAGTTGGCCCATGTTTTCAAACCAATTCTATAAGCAACTGGTGCATCCAACTCTTCAAAACCTTCTTCTCCATTTGCAAATGAACCCCATCTGTGCTCAATGATATTTATTGTACATCGGTTACAATTATCATACTTTTCTATGCTACCAATATCTACTTGAATTATGTTCAAAGAGAACTTACAGTGATTTGATCTTCAGGCCACTCATCCACCAAACATATGTGTTGAACACAAGTATATCCACGCCTGTCCAGTACTTGGCATGCTTGGCAACTGAGTCAACTCTGAGTATCCTCTTCTTTGGATCTCCAATGATATGGAGATCTGAATTTGACTCAACCAGGAAAGGCGCCCAGTAGAACTCAATCGAAGCATTGTACTCCTAATGATTTACAGAGAGACCTCCATTAGCTTAATTCGGAAGCATGGTAAAGTCCTAATAGGTTAATTTCCTCATTTTATCAATCTGTAATCATAATTAACTACAGCTGAAAGTACCTTAGCTTGGAAGACTGAGTGAGAGCGGCCTTTTCGCATGGACTTCTGCTCTGGAGGTATGAGATGTTCAACCAGACAGACAAAGGATTCCCATTGACCTCTTTGCAGCGAGTCCCCTACAAACAATAGCCTCTTCCCCCGAAGTTTCGCAAGTGCCATTGCTGGATCAAACCTGAAGGTGAAGTCATTACACATAAACAGTCAACTATACATACATCTCCATGGATCCATGTTTCTATATACATTGATGTAATTCAAACAAGTCATGTTGTCAACCTATGCAAAGTGCAGTCGTCCGGTTGCCATTCCCAGTGACGGTAATCTGAATCAGGCCTTCCATTCTTTACACAAGACACTTGCTTATCTATATATGGACAAGTTCGGTCTGAGTACAAAGGCTTAGCTGAACTGTTGAATACCCACTTCCCTTTAAAAACACTGCACTTGTTGGGATCAAACTCGAGCTTTACATCTGATTCGACATTGTTTAGATCATTGTGTGCTGGTGAGATCGTTTTCAACTCTGCAGAACAAGAGAATTACAAAGATTGCAATCAATATCAATATCACTAGTCATATGGATAGTTGAGTTTTAGAATTAATAGAGCAAGAAAGAAAGATGCTATGACTTAACCTTCGAAAGAAACATTAGATTTGGTACCTGGGTCTCGTTTAGAACAGGGTTTAAGCTTGAAAAAAGAGGTGGAGGAGAGGGAACCGACTATATCTTCAGTGTACAGGACACAGACGAAAGCAAACGCGCATATCACGATAGCAACGACAGAAATGGGCAGCCTTCCTCGTGAAGGTTTCATGGTGTCGAAGGAGTGTGCTAAGGCGTCGAAAAGCTTACAAGGAGAAGAGTAGCCAATTGAGGGATATAGAGCAAATGAAGAGGTGGGGTGGTGGTGCAACTGAATGATGAGGACTGGGAGACCTTTTGTGTGTGGGTTATTAATTTTATGAGCTTTGAGTAAGAGTGAAGTAAAAGCCATGTATGAAGAAATTTTTTCTCTCCCTACCCCAATTTAATGTATTGGATGTTGGAGGTTAGAAGGCCAACATCTCCGCCTCTTCATTTCTCTTACATTGATATAAAGCTACACGATACTGAACCAACCACTGTGTTGGTGGGGAAGGCCATCTATCAAAAGATCTGAACTCTCTCTCTCTCTCTCTCTCTCTCTCTCTCTCTCTCTCTCTGGGTGAATGAGCTTTTTCCTTGTGAACTCCCTCTCTTTAGAGCCTTTACATTGTAGAAGATGTTTCCTTCTATAACTGCTTCAATATCACCTATTACTCGGTAGATTTTATATATGGACTATGTGAACATGTTTAACATAATTACAGAACAAAATTGGCATCATGAATCTAGCTTTTAAAAACAGAGCTTCATTTATTTAGGAAGCTCATCTATTGAGTATGTGCATGCGTTAGTTTGTTGCATTGTTTTCCAAATTTAACACATCAAGCCCTCTCTTAGAAATCATTGCTAATTACATTGTCTAATCATAGGTTTCTTCCCCTTGTCTTTGAAATGATGGGACACTTGGGCAGCGTCGAAGGGTACCATAAAAAGTTATTATCAATGTAGATCCACCTTGTTTTCATGCTCGTTGGATCTAGACCAATGAAATTGGCTTTAGATTATCCTCTTTTTATTTTTATTTTGGTAATTAATGGAACTGATTAGATGTCAAAAGAGGCATTACAAGTTCCAACCCATAAGAGATGAGTCAAAACAAGGTAAGTAGTTAAAATGGCAACCTACTTTATAAACCAATCAAATAGACACTAAGGAACAGAATGTTGGTTGTAACATATTGATCGAAATTTAAAAAATGACAATTAGGGATGCCAAGTGAATATACTGAATTTCATTAATTCTGAATCATGTTACCCTTGTAAAGTAACAGTACTTAAATGATACTTAACCCCTTATTGATACTTTGTCCCTTATTAAAAACATTTTAAAGTTTCTTAGCTTACCCTTATATAAGTTGAATTACCCTTTTTTTAGTACATGTTTCCTTCTTATAATTGGATATTGAAAAATATTTTTTCAAGATAAATTATGAATTTATTTAAACAATTGATTTGATAGAGGAAAAGCTGTTTAATTAGTAAAAGTTAAACAAATTTTGTCAAAACCCTTGTATAGTCCTTGAAACAATAGTGATGGCCAAAAGTCAATAGATTGAAGGGCCTATGCCAAGGCTTTGAGCGCAGCATGGGACATTTGCCAAATTGGTATAGATGCAGACTTCTTCTAGGTAAGACGTACTAGTGCTTTTTGGTGTGGTGCTGTGTTGCTATCCTGCTTATCAGTTGGTTTCATAAATCATGAAGCAAGCGCCATAAGTGGACCATGAAAGACTAATTCCAATAAATCAGATGTTTGAGCTTTGCTCTTTATGTCCATTCAAGCCTCCGATTGTCTAAGTATCAAGACAATCGAAGAAGATTAAATACAAAAAACCATGACTTGGACAGGTTCAATACACGTTTTGTACCATGACAATGACGGTATAGCAGTGATGTAAACGGTAGTCCCTTTGTGAGAGATGATTACTCTACCCTAGGTGGTGGCAATAATCGTGCCAACACTAGCAATGGAAATTGTTTACAACGTGAGGTGTATACACCCCACACATTCATGCTCCCAAAAAATGAATGGTCACATATTAAGGTTTGTGACTGTTAATCCAGAATAAATTAACGAATAGAATTGAGAATTGATTAATCCGAATCGAACATTTTCGTATATACATGTTCGGTTCGGTTCAGTTTGGAAAAACATCTTTTAAGGTGACTGCTATCCTCTCTGCAGCGCTGCATACACCCCCTTACATTGAGTGAGGGGGCCCACCATACATTTAAGGGCCCCACCATTCATTTGGGTGGCCTCACCCCATTCATGTGAGGGGCTATCTACAGCGTGCGCTGTAGACGATGGCCATTGTTAACAATGCCATTCGGGGTCCAGCAGACCCAGCGCTTTCCAGCCACTAAAACCGTACTCGGATCCATCAATAACTTGATTTCAGTAAGACACGGGCTGTGACCGTGAGGGTCCAAATGCTCCTATTTTGTCCAGAGTTTTCAGCCATGGGACGATTTGAAGTCCGTGTGTCGTTTCTGCAACAGATACAGTGTGCCTGCATAAGGCAGTTTTAGGAGTATCCTGTTCTTAATGAAATTTTGTTCTTGCTAGGACGATGCTTCAAGACAAACCAATTTTGAGATTATTTTGGGAGTCAAATTAGGCTAGTAGTAGTAGAAGCCGGGCAAACATTGCTCGGTTTGCTTTTGGCTATGTTTAGAACCTTAGAACAAGATTAGTCAATAAAAATAGGATCCTTGACAAGTAGCAACTTAAATTAAAATATAAATTATAATTCTTTCAAAATCTCCATTAGAAGAAAAAAGCTTCAATATATATCGAGGGTTCTCTCTCAATTCCTATCTTTAATTGTTGTGAAATAAAATAAAGTACTTTCCTTAAAATTTTCATTTTACCTCTGAAAATCCAAGCTCCAAACATAGCCAGATTGAAAATTTGAGAAAGTGTGTCACATTATGGTGGGGATCTACCCTTGCCAAAACCTTCTCTTCAGTATAATTGACAATCAAAACTAACAAGGCACATTCATGCAGTTGTGAGAGGTTTTAAATACCCAAAAGACAGACCACAAAGTAATACTACTGGTTTGGGTCCCCGCTTCATTGTTGAATTGTCTTGCTGCAGAATAAACAGGCAGCATGATGATGATGAAATTCAAGAATGTCAGTACAAACTGTCTTCTCATCCTTGTCCTCTATTTGCTATATGGGGTTATTGGAGTGATCAATGGAGACAGAAAGACAGAGAGAGACTTAATTCTCTCAATGAATTGCAAGCAATATGTAAACTTAGATTACAGACAGCGAGAAGGCGGGTGCAATGCGCACTCTTCCGTATTGTGATTTGTGAGAGAAAATTACTGGTTCTACCTTCTAATTAAGACGAAAAAAATATGATTAACTAAGAGAATAATGCGGTGTAGAACAATTGGTTCCAAGTATCAGGCAGACCAGGAAGGCACCAATGGCTACAGTCGGAGCTGGCAGGGTCTGCTTTCTGTTCAGGACTCAGATCGCCACTGTAGACGGAAGGGTGGCCGTCTTTCCTGAGCTCCGACAGGGTCGTGATGTCGAGCAGATACACAGGCTTCTCCATATCTCTAATCACTGCCTCAACCACGTTCATTTGATTTGGGTAGGCCCCCGGGTAGATTGCACCGCTCAGAGGCGCGGTTTCGCCATAACAGTTCTTTGATACGGTCGGTGCAGCATTCCACTCGCTCGGACTGCCACAACACACAAATCAAACACTTCAAAATCAGAAGATCGAAACCGTAATATGTGTCTCTGATTTCCTGATCTCCGCCCCCATCAAGAGCTTTGTCCTATTAGGTGATTCACATGTTATCAGTCGTCACCGACATCTGACACTGTTGGGTTGAACCCATATTTTTTCTATAGAAACAAGTTTGACAAAATGTTCTCTCTAACCTCTGTAAGAAGCTTGTAAATCAGAAGGGGCACAGCTAAAAGTAAAGAAAGGCAAGAGGGTTTTGAGAAAAAATGGTGACAAGTGCGAAGCAGATCAAAAGCTCACGCCTCTTGCCAATTATTGAATGACTTTAGTGACTGACAGTGACGTCACAACGAAGTCCCAGTGTATGCCGATGAGCTGTTCCATGGTCCAAGTGCATCGGTCTTTGCTTTTCTGGTGACGGTGCATCTGAATATCGTATGATTATATGACGTGTTTGGGTAAATCGTTATTGTTAATGGGTAGCTGGTGGTTCAGAGTATGATCAACGCCGAAGCATCTGTTCTTAAAGAATAAATTCTCAAGGGTTGTGCGATTTATAATCTAGAGCAGGTGAAAGAATGGAAGAAATGCAAGGTTTTATTTAACCACGAAAGTGCCAACAGAGGAAACTCGTGACGCAAGAAATGTACCGATTAAAAGTCATGTTTCCTTCAAGATTCAACCCTATCCCTGAACTGAAAGTAAATCTTTATGGTGCAGGAATGCAATATACGTGCAAGTAAAGTTTCGAACAGACATTATCGGCTTTCTACTTTCCAATTTTTCTGTAAATAATATAAAAGAAAAAGATTATTAGAAACCTACTTTGTTCTCTGTAGATTCTGAGTCATTCATGTCTGTTATCATTGCATTACGCAATGAATCTAGCCGGTGGGGCACTAAAGAGCTTGCAGCAAGTTGCAACTCCTTCACTAATTTTTGTGTGTGTGGCAGAGAGAGAGAGAGAGAGAGAGAGATTACTTGTAGTGAGAAGGAGAGACGGCCTGGAAAAAAACTCTAGTTCTGGTGCTGTCAATGTTTGAGTCAACCCATCTAGCCCAGGTTCTCATCCCTTTCTCTAATGCAACCAAACGATCCATGTCCTGATAAAACGATCCACCTGATTCCATGTAATCCCACCTACAAGTTACATCACAGTAAGTAGATAAATCTACATTTCCCACTTAATTTGGTGAAAAACCAGCCAAACAAACGTACCCTTGAAGCCTTCCTGTGTGTGTCCACCAGTGTCCGGTATTAAACGACAACACGTCCACACCCCGCCACGCGTTTCCGTTGCCGGAAATGTCTTCCAACCGTAGAATTCGCTTTCCTTGCATCACGTCGATGTCCACCAGATACGTAGCTCTGTAGAACGACACAGATACACCGAAATCCTACAATTGACCGGTTGGTGCCAGTTAAAACCTGTTTGGGTTTAATTTGATCGCCCAATGAAAATTTAATTTCCTTTGACAACCGGATTCAAACGAAACCCAGAATGAGATTATCCCAAATTTATCAGATAGCGACAATGCCACTTGGAATAACAACAACCATTTAAAAATATTTCTTTGACGATCTGTACCAACTCACCAAGAACTTGAACGTGGAGGCAGGTTCTCCCCTGACCATTTGAGTCTGCGAACGTGGCACCGCCGCATAAATCATACAGACCAGAGATTCCCATTGATTCCGGCCGAGCGAGTCGCCGACAAACATTACGGATTTCCCTCTCATCTTCGACAGAAACTCAAGGCCATCGAACCTAAACATGTAGAGATATGCATATGTAAGACTAAGAACGCCATGAGCAATTGCAGACTACCTGAGGAGAAAGTGGGAAGGTAAGTACCTGGGGAGCTCGCAATCGGTAGGTTTCCACCTGTATTTCAGGTAATCAGTATCCGGTCGACCGTACATTTGGCAGTTGAATTGCGGGTCGATGATCGGACAGTCCGAAGACTGGTACATGGGGTAAGTATCATCACGAACCCAGCTCCCGAAGAACAGATTACAGGTGCTTTGATTGGCTTGAAGATTTGGTCTTCTCTTGTGGTTCTCATGGTGGTGCCTTAGACCCAATAGTAGAGCTGACGAAGCTAAATGCGATTGAACCAAAATCAAGTACAAGACCAAAAAACAAGACGCGATAACGCAAACGGAGGAATTAGAACCAAAATAAAGGGCCATTAGAAAGCCAAAAAATGGAGTTGCAGAGAGAGAACAGTGGAGGTTCCTTTTTTTCCCGGGAAAGATACGGTATTTGGCTATGGTTTGGTTTTTGGGTGCATGTGAAGGTGGCAGAGATGGGTTTTCACGTGACCTTGGTGATGGTGGACCGTCAGGGACGCGCTTGTGACTTGTGAGGCTTGGATCTATTAGGTTTTCAATCGAGGATTCTGTCCACTCACTCACTTGAGGTTGGCTGTGACTAAGCGTCAATGGGTTCTTGAAGCAAGTGGATTTGTCGAACTCTGCCACGCCTTGTTTGAGATCTGTCATTCTATCACAAAGGGGAAAAAAAGGGTTATATTGTCAAATGTATATCCTCGTTATCAGGGCAATTTTCTTGAGAAGGCAAGTTGGGTGAGGTCATATACCTTACCTGCAATCCAATTCCCTCCACCAAACTGTTCCACATTTCAACTTGATCACAATAATTAGGTTTGGAAATTTTATAATAAAGATAATGAAGGAAAAATAAAATATAAAAGAAAAAGATATTACCTTTCTTTCTTTCTATTCCTTCTTTCTTTTCTTTTTTTTCCCTTTTTTGCATTCTTCTGTGACAACAAATTAAACAAGACTTGTGTTTAACTGGAGGTAGGGCTATCGAGCAGCACTTCCCTTTGATAAGATAAGAGTAGAACCTAGGTCTTGGATTTGAAAAGCACAAGACCTTACCACCAGCCCAGGTGGATTTGAAAAGCACAAGACCTTACCACCAGCCCAGGTGGATTTGAAAAGCACAAGAACCTAGGTCTTTTGCCTCTATACCCATTTCCTTTTATTTAAGTTACATATGAATCTATTAGTATTATTCATCAAAAAAAAATTTGGAGTCTCACCGTCCCAAAAAGAAGAAGAGCACACCTAAAAATTTAAAAGAGTAACCTATCATTCAATTATTCTAGAGGAAAAGAGTACATCCTATTTCAATCACATTAACTAGGAAATGAATAACATAAATTTTTTTTTCTAGCTTAGTTCTCTTGTTTTGATCTTCTTCTCATTCTAAAACTCGGAAGTCCTGATGATATAAAATTATAAATTAATATCGAAGTAACTCAAGCTGAAAAAATGCTGTTAACACATAAAATTAATGTTATAACATAGTCCAGGGCCCAGATCCATGTGTACTAATACACTTGGACTTGGTTACTTTATTTTTCATTTTATATAGTTGTTGCTTGTGTTCCCAATTTCTTATCCCATTTCATTATCAACAGAAAAAAAAAAGAATGAAAACATACATATTTAAAAAGGAAGAAAAATATTAATAATAAAATGAGAAAAAACATGTTGTTTGCTTTCTCTTTTACTTTATTTATTCTTTTTATCTACTGATGATGCAGGTAAGGCATACTTACAACTTTTAATCTCTAAGGGAGATGTGCCTTCCTTTGCTTCACCAACAAATATATAGAATATATCCTTTCCCAACCTTTTTGTTCATTTCTCTATTCCCTTTTTATTTTCCAAGTTCTTTCCCTTATCATTACTCTTGTTTTTCGAATGGAAAGAAGATATATTACCGAACATTAAAACATTCAAGCTAGCTAGCAAACAATTTTACATTCAAATCCAAATCTGTTTACACCCTATACAGACCAACAAATAAGACAAGGCCACGTGGAACTTACGTGGCTTACTTAGCATAAACACACGTAGGCTTTGTACAGTTAGACAGGCCACATCAACATACACATGAACCAAGAGCGCAGTTAAGGCCACGCAAGCCAATACGACAAACCACATTCATAACTATCAGAAGATCGTGCCATCGGTCGTTGGAGAGTAACCAATTTAAGATTGTGGCCGAACGGTTATCTTTCAGGAGCAAGAGACTGTAGATGGCCAACCTCCATGAAGATCGTGCAAGAGTAGGAGGTTGAGCAACCGTCAAGAATCGGCTATAAAAGGCACAACTTCGAAGAGCTCGAGGACACAATCCATCCAACCGCAACCAGTTATAATATTATTTTGATCATCCGTGATCTTTATCCCCTCTCCTACACTGTAGTCAGAAGGATAAACTAGGACTCCTCTCACTGCTTCCAGTCGCAGTGACACCTTAGACCCCTCTTTACTTCGATCATTGCCACCGGAGGGTAAGTTGAAGCCGCCCCTGACTCGCAAATTGACTCGCAAATTCTATGTCCACAGAATCCCGAGCAGCCAGTCCCGAGACTCACTCTGATCAAGCTAGGTGACTTGTGTATTTTCGGTTAAACAGAAATCCAAGGTGAACCCCCTGAATTGGCTTTGCTAGCAGCCGCCCCCTTCCTCCTGCCCTTATACTCGATTACGGCTATAAGACGAAGACAGGCCGGTCCTGCAAGCCCTGTCAGTTTTCTTTTTACTTTCGTTTCCTTTTTGGGGATTATCTGTTGTCACTTTCAGCCGTCGACCGATTTTATAATAAAAGAGTTTTGTGCCATTAGTTGATTTCGCTTTCAAACACTTACAAGAACCCAAACGAAGACCGAACCCCTGGTCTTCATATTATCACCTGACCAATTTTATTACAGGTGACTTGCAGTACAACTGAACCAATCCCGGATTAGATTCGGAACAGGTGTCCGGGGTCAGGACCCGATCTGAAATCATTGTATCAAACGATACTGGCACGCCCGCGTAGAGACACATCATCAACATTACCACATGTCCACACCGGCCCAATTTCGGAGCAACAAAATCTTTTACAGTTTTACTCACCAAGTTGAAATTAACGATCATCTAATACAATTATGAATATTAGGAACATAAATCATCTGCATCCTATATCTCGTGCACCCTTGCACCCCCCAAAAATGTGATTGGCACATTCAATTAAAAAAATGCATGTCTCTCTCTTCAGATATATGTTTTTAAAATGTGAATACACCAATCACGATGAAATGCTGCATGGGTGTATGAGATATTGGGTGTAGAGGATATGCGTCTGAATATTAGGGGAATGCACGCACCATGCCCGTAGCAAATTAAAAAATAAAAATGAGAGCTTTTTGGGTATAAAATGTTAGAAAGTTAGTAAGTCATATACGTGAAGTTAATTAACAAGTGTAAGAGTTAATTTTTTTTTAGAAAAAATGTAAGGTGTTTTGGATATGAAATGTCAGCAACAAAAGGGTTCTCGCTTCATATAATAGTATAGATAAGACAAAATAATATAACGTTAGCTAATTTATGTTTGATAATTGTTTATACTTACATAAAAATTATAAAAACGTAGTTTGGATTGACGGCTTAAGGGCATATTTTGCATCGCTTTTAGGCCTAAGAAACAATTCTTTATTGTCGGAAAATTTCAAAGTTATAAACATGCACTTCATAAACTCGTGTTAGAAGCGGCTATGGAATGAGAATGCCCGATTCTTGTGAAGCGAGGTACAAGGTGTCTTGAAATAGGTAAGTGGACCCCTCCAATCAAAATGAAAAATCAGGCCAACGAGAACGTTTCACCTGTGCCACTCAGCCCATTCCGTGATTTCACTGAACCCTCGGATTTTGGTTCAAGAGGAAATGCTTTCTAGCCCAACGCAGCAAACTGGCATAATCTTACATGACAACGAACATCTACCATCACTCGGTCGGATACGCTGTCATCATCTTGAGCGTCATCAACATCTACAAAGTATTTGACCTTCTAACACCTGATAAAAAGTGGAACAGAGCTTACACTGGAATCATCATAGGATTGGGAGCCAATGCCCTTTGGCTGGAGGCTTGGTACGTCGTTCTGATGATGAAGAAGACAGAAAGTACTAACAAGAACCCACAAGGCAATGGTGCAAATGGGGTTCATGCATACGGTGCCAGGCTAGGAGTATGGACGACGACTGACCTGATTGGGGATTGCACCATTCGTATACATTTTCTTTTTCTTTTTCTTTTTCTTTTTCTTTTTTTATAAGACTTTGATGTTTCTCCTCACATACTGATGAGGGCAATGGTGGAACCCGGACTCCAAATCTGAGGGGGCAAAAAAAAATTTCAATTAACACTTCTCATAAAATATAGAAATTTCAATGAATTAGGAGGGTCAAACCAGAAATTTTAGATGAGGCAAAACATAACTTTCAATTAAAACATATAGAAAAAATTATATTTTAATTAAAAAATAAAATTTAGGGAGGAGGGGGGGCGCCAATTGCCACCCCTAGCTATAATGTGGTTCCACCACTGGATGAGGGAGATACTCCTTGTATATTGATGGAGTTTGTAGGGTAAGAAGTTATTCCTTGTTAGCCTAGTCTTTGCAATGTGTTGTTTGCACTAAGTATTTATGCATTCCAGTTGGAGGTGCTTGCTTGTATTTTTTCTTTTTCGGGATTTACATAGTTATTCTTTCTCTCTCTTTTCTTTTGGGGTAATTCCATATTCAATGGTTCTTCTCAAACCAAAATCCATTCTTAGTTGGATGGAAATCAAAAGCATGCACTGGTGTTGTGATTGGCTAGTTCATTTTGAAAAATATTTTCTCTCATCTTGAAATAACCAATCATAGCATTGGTGCATGATTTTCGGTACAAGGGATTTGCACCATTTCTAGCATTTGACAAGTTGCATTAATTTGTTTTCTTCATGAATACGTGGTTCTAGGTGTGTCTGGTGTTATCATTGACAACTGGGTTTAAATATTATATATTTTTATTCAACCACTGGAAGAATATTTTAATGGTAATAATTTAATATAGGAACAAGGATGCCAGGTCTTCTAGGTGGCTAGGTATGTGACTCAATATTATGAATGCGTCAAAACAATACAGCTAGTGCATCCTCTTGTCGTTATTGACACCATTTAGTGGTTCCCTACATAAATTTATGTTTAATTTATTCTTTACCAAGTTTCATTATCAAGTTTGGATGATGCAACTGAAGCCATGTTACCATTGTAGATGGTTAAAATCTTCTGGGGCATTATGAATGGGTGTTAATTTCTATAGTATTGAATGTGGGTGCACTATTTTGCACGAGACATTTACTTGGTAAGATTACATATACACCTGCCTAACATTTTCCCTTGTCAATAGAAGGGTTGATAAGGGCATATGTAAAGAAACTCCTTTCGTATAATTTAGTGCATTCCCATTTGAGGCCACATGGAATGTGACATTGAAGGACATAGGCAAATAGCTTTATTGTGAAACTTGGTGCACTCCCGTTGATACATCAAAGAATGATACGGGCAGTGATTCATCCTCTTTCAAGATGTCGGGATAATATGACAAGCAAATGAAGGAATATATCTACAAATATGTAGATCCTTAAAAATAATTTACTAGGGGAGGCAAGTGAACTCCTGCACGTATTCACTAGTTAATGTAATATTTTTGGATCGATTGTAGGTTTTGAGACTTCGTATTACTAATAATAGCAAGGTGCACATGCAATATTACCCGTGTGTAAGAAGTGAAGGGAGGAGGAAGATCGTAGGAGGGAATAGTTACAAAATTGATTGTAAATTTTGGAAAAATCTGAGGCAGTTTAACCATTTTACCCTTTTATTAATTATATATCTTCTCAATCTTGGGTAGGGGCTGATTTGGAAAGCTGCGTATTTTGTTTGGCACGTTTCTCAATGGGGCCTATTCCCATTAAATATAATATAGATCTAGATCGATAAGGAGAGTGCAATAAGACATGGTTCTGTCCTAGCATCATGCTATCAATTATGGTTATGGTTCAAACAGAGGACTTTTTAGGTATATAATGTTAGAGAGTTAGGAAGTCATATACGTAACGTTAACAAACAAGTGTAGAAGTTAAATTTTTTTTTTTTAAATGTAGGGCATTTTGGGTATTAAAATGTCAATGAGAAAAGAGATTCTTGGCTTTATGAAATAATAATATAACGGTAGCTAATTTATTTTTGGTAATTGTTTATACTTGGATAAAAACTATAAATACGTAGTTCGGATTGACGATTGAGGGCACATTTTGAAGTGCTTCTCGGCCTAAAAGGCAACTCTTATTGACGAAACATTTCAAAATTATAAACATACATCTCATAAACTCATGTGAGAAGCAGCTATGAGAAATTGAGAATGCATGATTCTTGTGAATCGAGGTACAGGGTGTCTTGAAATAGGTAAGTGGGTCCCCCTAATCAAAAAACAAAATCAGCCCAACGCAGCAAATTGGCATAATCTCACATGACAACGAACAGATATAAAGCCGAAGCTGTCCGGTCCCAGATAGTATCTGCCAGTCTGGATTACGCCCAAGTACGAGTGTCAACGACCTATTATGCAATTGAAAAGTGGATTTGAGTAATTGTTTGAGATACTAACAACTTAAAATTTGTTAAATTGAAGAACGAAATAGACCAAGTTACCCCCAAAGAAAAATAAGATAATAAGATATTATAAGGTTGTTTTGGGGAAAAATTTATGTGTTTGGCATGTTCTCTAATGGACCAAAAGGACCACTTACCATTATATGATATATTTGTTAAATTTGACTCGGAATGCAATTTAGAATTATAGTTATTCTATGTTAATATTCCTAATACGTTAATAACTCTCATTTTGGAAGTTGTTTTGGATGTATATTTTAGTATCTATTACTATTATAAAGCAGCCAACACTGACCTTTCTTGCTGACATTTGCTTCCCAAAAAACCCACTAATTTTTTCCAATTTTACACTAATACTTTATTTGTTACCGCCACGTGTCATAACTAACTGCCCTATATAAGGCTTCTTTGTTTCTGATTCTTATGTTACACCCATAGCGTACATTACCCTAGTTTTAAGAAAAGCATAAAGCTTCATAACCATTAAATAAAAATTATGATGAAAAATTAATGAATATCATACTACACATTAATTTCTTATTTTTGGATCCGTGAGATTTGTTTATAACTTTTGAATCTTCATCATTCTATATCCGTTTATTCCCTGGAAAATAACAATTTTAGTTATTTAACCCGAACCAAATACGTTTATTCACTAGTTGGGTTCTTGCTTAATAAAAAATCGACCCACGGGTAGGAAATTTCAACCCAAGCCCATATAAGACCAAATGGGTTCAGGCGGGTTGTTCGCCTGAATCCGTCCATCATAAAGCCGCACCTGCAACCAAACAAGCCTCGAGGAGACTGGAAGAGCACCATTAACAGACATGATTTACAATAACAAATTTAGCAGCAAACTGTTCCAATCTTATTACAACCGCTTATAATAATGGAGTGGTTCCTCCTTATTGGAAGAAAAGAGTGCCCCTAAACCTTTCACAAGAGCAACAGCTTGTGCTTATTGTATTCTGATTCAAAAGAATAACAGCTTTTGCTTATTGTATTCTGATTCAAAAGAATAATGGGTATCTAAACTAAATAAGAATATTTACACTTATGGCTCAAGCATTTGTATGCATCACCACCAATCAAATTAGCTCTATATGTACCTACAGCTTCACCTCTGACTGTACAGAAAGAAACTTGCCTTGCACCGGGCTCTGCTACATAACTCTACCTTTAGTCTTCAAAAAATGAATTTATGTACAGGTTAAGCTTGGGATTGGTTGCTCATGGTCTTGGATTGCACTGAAAATAAGCTGTCACCTGCTGTTTGCTCATGTAACTTAAAATTGCCATTATAAAGGCCCCCTTTTTTTGCATTCATCGGTTCTTTTAACCAAGCACATTGAACTGTCTCAGGCTCTAAGCTGCATTCAAGATAATTCTGGGATCCCTACATGAACATGAAACACGGCCAGACAACCTTAGTTTGAGCAATAGCAGTGATTGATATTGGATAGTAATGAATATTTTAAAGAGGAAAAGAATCAAATACCATGACTATAGGAGCCATCTCCCTCAAGTAACCGCCGTTTCAATTTCCAGAAGCATCGCTGGAAGAGATCCAAAAAAAAATGATGAGAGAGAGAGAGAGAGATGCACACACACAATGGACATTAATGTGATATCATGCCGGTAAATTTTGAGACTATGAAACAATTAGCAGGTGAAAAACAAATATTCATCCCTGGTGAAGCAATATTGTTAAGAGAGGACAACTTTTTGATTCTCAGCAAACCTGGAATTAAGCACATGGACTAATTAGAAGTCCTTGTTTGGCATTCATTTTGAATCAGAAACTCATTCTAAGAACCAATTCCTTGATCTCATTTAGAAAGAAAACTAATTTAGGAGTTTTTTTTGAGTGCGTTTGGTTAGCACAAGCCTAAAAAAGGTTGCTCTGTACAAAAGGCATTTTGTAAACATGTGTAGGCAATGAATTGTGATCAGGAGAGAGAGAGTAATTCCATAGGAATGCACTTTTTCTCATTTTGATTTTGGCAGAACCCGTTCTCCTGCTCCTAACCAAAATGTCCAGCTATAAACCAGAATTCATTCCAATGATTAGAACTCATTTCAAGTGGAATGAGTCCCCAAAATGAGTGCCAAATGGCACCAAAGTAAATATCAGTGGCATGGTGATAAAGAGAGATACTACAAGCCATGGTTCCAAACTTCCCCAAAGTTTAACAAAATTTCCCAAATAAATCTGTATTATATTTTACAAGAAAAATTGTAAAAGAGTGAAAATTTCCCAAAAATGTCATTCTATATCAAAATCAAAATTTGAAGCCATGTTACAATAGAACTAAGGCCAACTATTAGCAAGTATTTGAAGGTGTGTGAAACTGACACGTTCAGAACTTAAATACCCCAGCTTGTTCACCCAAGTGTGAAGCACATGATGTCCCATTGATTCCCTTTGGGCTCTCCTCAGGTATACTGTCAATGTCTCAAACATTCATTAAAGGGTTCTAGTGGTAAAATTGAACTTGGAATTATTTATCTTTTTCCATACTTTATTTTGAAACTAACACTTCATTTAATTTGTCAAAAATAAAGGATATACAAATTTTCTGTACTCCAACTTTATGGAATATTTCTGCTAGATGATGGAGGTATTTGAGGCTACTTGCCTGAAATAGCTTTCCAACTTCGACAATATACACAACAATTGCAACAGGAATTGAGGATGAAATATTTGACCTTCAATATATATAAACAGTATACTATTCTTAGTATTTTTCTGTTGGGGATTGTACGGCTAGTTGATGGCATCTTCAATTGATGAATTTTGTCATAAATTATTGTTTGTGCATTCTGGGGAATTATTGGGTTGCTCCTTCAAAATTATTATAGGTCTGTATAATTATATTTAGAAAACTAATAACCTACTGGACATGTACTTTTTTCCTTTTTACCTTTTTCTTTTATGGATTTAAATCCAAACTAGGCCTGAATTTTTTTTTTTCTGTACTGCTTTTCTATAACATATTTCCAATTGGAGACAGCCCCACCATTCAATTAGTGGATTCCTCCATTCTGTCACGTTGCTTTCCTTCTATGGCCATGATTGTCAACATGCTCCTTCATTCTATCAATGAATTTTTCCATGACATATTATGTATTGATACACCAACGAAGATAAGCCTCCTTTCTGTAAAAAGTTTGGTTTGTATTGTTTGATTAGAAGTACTGAAATTTGATAACTTTTCTTCTACCTTCTTACTTATTTCAGGTCCACACCATTAGATTTAGACATCTTCCTTTTACTGGACGTGTATTTTTTTTTTAGTTTCTTTCTTTCAAATTTGTATTGAGCTCCACTCCATTAAAAAAAAAAGCTCTACAATAAGCCCCAAGTTTCCTCTATTCTATCACAATCTGATACTTTCTTAGAAAAGCCATAATTTTAAACCAATTGTTTACTCTTCAAGCCACAAAGTCTTGTTGCCATTTCAAAAGATGGCGGGAAAAAGGAAAATTTCTCCAGTAGTTCAGTTGCAATCATCCAGTTTAGTCCTACAGTTTTTTTTCTTTTGTGTCTTTTCTATTTTCCTGATAGCATTTGGAAAATAAAATGGAGAGGTAATGAGGGGAAAAACATACTCCACCGGAACTTGCTGCATAATCTCATTCTCCTCGATTTCTTCAGCTTGAATTACTTCAGAGCCAATGCTGTGCCTGTCTAAATCAATATTATCACAACATCCAAAGGACGCATCTTGAAGTTGAAGTAGTGTTCCTGCACAATGGGTAGAAACTGTGTCAGATAGAAAAAAATGAAAATGGAATAAGGGTTTAAGGAATAAGGACATAAGACTCTTCAGTACTTGATTCAACCACAGGATTTTTCAATAAAATTTTCCGGCACATGATGGTATCCCGAAAATCGAGGAAAGTACAATCGAGAAACTTCAGTCTCTCTGAATCTGTCATTCTTGAAAACCCAAATGAAGTGGTCCATGTGTTGACAACATGAGGAACAGCAGGCAAGAGAATCCTCTCCACTCCCAACTCCATGAGCGTCTGAAGAACAAAAGACATAGTGAGGGCTCTACACATGTAAGTTCATGTCTAGAGTGTGCTTATCTAGAAAGCATACAGGGAGGAACCAATCCCCCCCACACAATCTGATCTTTAAACTAGAAATAAAAATCCATCAAATAAGAAGAAAAAAAATGGAAAATTTGATTATGGATCAAGTAACCATCTTCATTTGCTGTTGGAAGGTAAGAAATATCTGTACCTGTCATGGTCAAGAATAGCAAAGTAAATATTTCAGAATTAGGTTAGGAGGAATCTCAAACCCACTGAATAAAAGTATCCTGTAGGACAGCGGCAAAATTTTCCTTTGGCTAGTCCTAAGTTAAATAAGCTGAATCATGCCTTTGCAAGGAATCTGATTAGGATTTCACCTGGGTTATTCTCATTGCAATAATATCAAGATGCAATAGAATAAGCAGATCTTGATAACTTGGAATCCAAGTTCAAATCCACATTCAGGTTGAAGTTTGGTTGATATTAGTACATGCAGCACTGTAACCCTCAAAACAACAATCACAATATTATTAGCTTAACATGCTAACCAAGGTAATAAAAAATTTCTTTAAACACCTACGTTCTTGTAGACATGTACTAGTAAACGATTTAACTGAAAATCTCCCTAAGCAAAAATATCATTCATGTTATCGTATGATGATAAAATTATAGACAGACGTATATAACATGTGTTGATGTATAATGATTTTGAACATCAATTTTACTTCAGTATCAACCGCCAGTAATACATAATTATTACACAATGATGAATATTGATTGTTGAGCTGCAATATGCAAAAGTAAGAAAAAGAAAAACCCCAATCACGTTATGAAAAAGTAAACAGAAAAAAAATTTTGAAAAGCACTCATTTACACAATGAAAAGTAGAATGTCATAAGTTATGCATACTTACTTTATTTCAAAATGGTGAAAAAAAAATTCCAAACATTTATCAAACAGAAAGATTTTAAATCTAAAAAAAATCATAAAAAAGGTTAGTAAAAGTTTTGAAATAACAAGTTAATAGTTCATCTGTAATTAAAATGAGTGAAAATTCAATGAGTCCAAGTCATTGCTCCATAACTTCAGCTGCAGCATAATAGATCATAATGTACTATGATAAACACAATAAAATTTTATTTCTAAGGACATAAAATTAACAAATGGGGTGGTCATCTCAAGTTTCAAATCATTTTTAAGGGGATTCCTTGCAGAAAAAGGAAACAGATTCGGTATTAAATATTTATGTTCAATTTTCAATTTCATGGCCATAGCAGATATTATTGTTTGTAACAGTAATACATATCGATGATAACTGATATGCACAGTTATAGGCTTATGTATCTGCCAAAAAACTTAGCCTTCATGGCCAAACTCCTCTTCTAGTATCAGGAACAACAACTCTGAAGAGGTGTTGAGAGGACGAAGACAGAACCCACATGTTTTGATTGTTTTTGGCACCAGCCACCTGCATTCTAACATCCCTGACCATTGAGCTTCTTTTCATTTTAACAAATGCACATTCAAGCCAGAGGAAGGAATGCTAATGTGTGCTTGTGGATGGATGGATGGATGGGTGCGTTAGGTGGGGCAGACCAGACACAAGGGTTTCTAAATTTTCCTGCAAAGATTTTTCCACTTTATTTAAACCATGCATATGAGATCATGAAAAGAGTAGTGATTATTTGAAACAGAAAGTGACAGACCTATGTCTTCAAATTTTGTTTATGGAATGTTATGGTTGGTTTGCAGTTTCATAAATAATTGGTTACTGAGGATGTTGTTTACTAGAGCAGGAAAATTAATTGGAGAAGTGCCAGTGGGTTGTTATGTGGCTAATGTATCTTGATCACCAACCCACCTGCTATCTGGGCAGGTTCAAGTTGACATGGGATAGGCGGTGATACACATAAGCCATTCAAACTTTGCTGAATATCATTTGATTTAGCTTGGGCTGAAAGAGTGCAACATAAATATACAACCAAATCTAACCAGACCATTAGTTGGACCAAGTTCAGTTTTGCTGTCTCAGTCTCTTGGATGGTATTTTCAACAAGACCCAAATTACAGACCAATTGCAAGCATATCCAAAAGGCATGTTCCATCAATGGTGGTCCTAGTTATGATGGATGGTACAGAATGTTGGGCAATTGTGAAGTAAAATAATTAGCATGTGAAGAGCGATGCATGAGAAGATGACAGAAGATAAAGACTAAAGTAAGGATCAAACACATGTGAGAGACTCTTAGCCATAATAGGAATAAAATACAGCAACAAAGAGGTTGTAAAGACATGAAAATTTTGGGACCTAAGAAGAAATTGTGAGAAGGTAAGTTGAAGCATCTAAAAAGGCTAAAGATAGGCTTAAAAGGGAAGGGAATAGACTCAGTTAAAAATGATAAAAGACACATAATCTAATTGAATATATGTTTTTTTTTTTCAATATATTGAGATGACAAAATACAATTTATGTTGCCAGTCCAACTAGTGGAGTTCTACAGTGAAGCAATAACCTAAATAATATAATATATGAAGAATAAAGATTATAACGGGAAAAGAAGACCTTAAAGCACCTCATTTTTCACGGGTGCCTTTCCTCGGCTCATCTGCCCGTTTCCTAAACGATTTAAATAGTCTAAAATTTCAACAGAAAGAAATAAAGGACTCATTTAATGCAGGAAATTAAAGATTTATGTTCCTTCTCCTTGACCTATCATGTTTTGTTCTTCTAAGAACTCTCTCTTTTTGACATTTTAAGCTTGAAAATTTAAACTTAGAAACCTTCTTTTACAGAGGAAAACAAAACTTCTTCAAATATTGATTTTAACCAAATTGCGCTATTATTTCTTGAAGTTTAATGGAATTAATTGGAAAACTATCATTAAAGTGATTAAGAATGAAGGGCAATTTTAGTTCATATATATATATATATATATATATATATATAAACACATAGACACGCAAAGACTTCATAGACACACAAACACTCACCTACACACACACACACACACACACACACACACACACACATATATAAATACACATGTATACAAATCTTTACAGTTCTCAATTGGATCATATCAAGTTAAGTCCAATGCAGATTTGAAAATCATCGAATTACTTAGCTTCAAATCCATCGAAAGGCCAATGTTACATATGATCAAGAATGCTAATTGAGCTAGATCATAGCTGGATTGGCTAATGTACTAAATCTTCACAACAAACCAGGAGGTTAAATATGCAAGCCTACTTACACATCCTGACTTCATGTAAATCGTCCATAGCAAGAGCCAAGAGGCAAGTAAATATAACCACAAATGAATTTATCAACAGAAACATCATTAAATTGTTACAAAATTTGCTTTCAATTGTTTTCATGTATTTCCTGAGCCACAGCTCTCAACCAGAAAGAGGAATCGAGGGTATTGTAATACTCTCCAGTAACATGGCTATGTTCTAGCTTATTGGATACCAAGTCATATTTTAGCCAATTAGTCACAGAGAGTGAAAGAGAGAGAGAGAGAGATATATATATATATAGATATATATATATGAACAAATTACCTTTTCAAGCTCATTCATCAGGATGCGACACATTCCAAGGCGGCGATATTTGACCCGCGTACCAACAAGGGGTACTTCTGCCACTCTCTCTCCAAATACCCTAAAAGATGAGGATTGTGATTCAAGATAAAAATTCTCCAGCAGAATAAGAAGAAAGAGACTGCTTTAATATATTTTGTGATACTAATAGGCAAACCTCACTGTAGCGACAGAGATTAATTCATCCTTCCTCTCTAAAAGTACTGTATAAAACCCCCGAAAGTTAAGACGGTTCAATTCCGACCTGTGACATGTTCAGTGATCAGCATGAAGAATAAGATAAATATGCACAGTCTCTAGACATAAACAGTATAAGATTTTAAAAACAAAGGACTAATTGGCTTTGATAAATCCTTGGGCCCTACAGGGCCTTTTAGGGCTTTCTGAAAGGTGATTTCATGAGTCTTTTTTCAGAGTCCAATGATGCATTATTCCTCTCACCCCAAAAAAAAAAGGAGCAAAGGAACTAAAAGATTTCAGGCATATTAATCTTGTGCAAATTTGAATAAAATCATGGTGAAACCGTGAAATTTCTCTTTAATTGAATTACAACAGTTCTTGAAGACTGACTAGCCGGGAGGGGAGGGGGGGGGGGGGGGGGGGGGGGGGGGGGGGGGTGGGGGGGGGGTGGGTGGTGTTGCTTGAAAATATATCTGGAAGTTTCAATCGAGATAACTTATTCAGAAGATCTATTATCTCCGTCTTATTTGTTTACTTTTGTTGGCTTGAGTCATGGAATTTTTTCAGGAGTGGGGAGGGGAGGTCCTTCAGTTATTCGTAAATTGCAAGATGCAAATGCTAGTATGATACATGCTTCTTTCTAGATAGTTCCTTGAGGAGTTTGTAAATCTTAGGTCCTTTCCACATCATTTTAAAGTCATGTTATTTCTGAAACTTAACTGCAGAAAAAAATCCTGTGGGTCTGCGCAGAGCTCTGAAGAACCCACTTGCTTGGCATGTCTGATATCATGTCTGGGATTTTATATTGGCTTCCTTTATGTTTCAGGATCCCGCAATTGGAAAAATGGAAAAAGGCTTTCTTCTTTTAAAAGGTCTGTCTTCTCTCTTGAGGTTCATCGCATTAAATTATAGTGGCAAGTCTAGCAAATTATCATACATGTTTCTTTATAATGGCAGTTAGAGGCCAAAAGACTAGAGACGATTCAAATAGAACCTATGGGAGATCACAGGGATAAGTTTCATAAGGTTTAATGGATTGGGTTTGTAAGCTGGAGAATGCTTGGACCTAGAAAGCATTGCATCATGAATAAAAATTTTCCCCGGACATCATTATGGAAATATAGTTCTGACAATTCATCACCTTTTTTGAGAATCAACCATAGAAAAACTAGAGCTGCAAACTTCTTTTGGAGGATGAAGAAGCAGAGAACATCATACAGAGCATATGTTTATCTTAAAGGGATTATGGAATCTCCAGATGAATTTACCTCTATATGTAGTTTCAAGGCAAGTAATGGACTAATTGGATGACAATTGATGTGGCATGGTCCCCAGATTTATAAATTGGTGGATTAGAGGAATCTACTGAAACTTTCTTCCAGGAGATATCGAAATCAGTTCCTGAATTTTAGAAGAAATCACCTTGACAGAAAGGTTGGATAGAGTATCCAGATGAGTAAATACCGTGTACACGGAAGGATATGAAACCAAGCCAGCCAACCACTTTAGAAACTGGCAAGCATTTTTTGTAATTAACTACACAAAAGAACAAAATGACTAGAAAAAGTTCACAAGCATATTAACAAGCCTACCACAACAAAACAAAATATGAACTTCAGAACTCATAATGGATAGATAATGGAACAGGCTAGACAGGGAAGTAATCCAAGTTTCCATAAGAACTAAGCAAGTCCTGGCTGGAGTAATGCTACTCATTGATTTTGTGAACATGAAACTTCTACAATGAATACTCCTAATTTGAGGCCAACCAAATGAGAAGTTAAAATACTCAATCACAATATCAAAGCATGGGTTGCCATCTTGCTCTCTTGAGTCCCAATGTAATAAAACTTCCAACACAAATAAATAAAGAAGAGAGAAAGGAAGGAAAAAAAATGTCAGGCACCGATTGTATTTTGAAGATATTCTAAACTAGGCAATGATAAACAAGACAAAAATGAACTATTAGCAAGAAATTAATTATAATAAGAAAAAATAAGAATGTCTTACCCTCTACTAAAAATAACATCTTCAAAAAGATCTCTATTGGTGCGGGGTTCTTTCAAAGGCTCAAAACACTCATGCATTACACCAAGTGCAAGATTGAGTTTGCTGTGATGCTCAACAATAGTATCAGTATCGAAGTTATGAAGATCATAATTGTCGCTTTTACAGGACTTCAAGATAGTCCAAGATAAATTATTATCACCCACTGGAATTGATTTCCCTAAGAGTTTGAGCAGACCTAAAAATATCTGCAAAATGGCAATGACAATATTAGAACTTCTACATCTATCAAAACAATTATCAAGAAATTAAATATTTTGCTCTTGAATAAAAATATCCCTAGATCCCATGATCAATAATGATTTAGATACATGATATCTAATTCATAAGTCACACAAAATACACATGTCAACCTTAAGTTTTACGGTAATGAGATACTCATGTGATGCCAAAAATATCACTAGCACCATTAAACACACAAGGTATTACCTTCATGCATGTCGAATCTAGTGAGATAGATGATAGATCCACAAAAGTACCCACAATTATGATCATCAGCCAGATCTGAACTTGATGTTTCATCAAAAATAAGCAATCCAAGAATGATCCAAAATGGAACCCACGGTTAAAAAACGATAAAATGCCTCTCCTAATGCAAGAAAGTTCTAGGAACTTCAAAGATGTGGAGAGGCAAGAACTAAGGCCCCATGAACCTCTTTTTCTTTTAATCTATAGAAGTATCATATACAATGCGCTAAAAAAGAAAAAACTGACCTACCAATTAGATTACATGCACGACCATAAAGCCCAGCAAGAATACTCCATGCCTTTGCTGCAAAATCAAACACGAACAACATTGGAGACTTCTATGGGTTTGCTCCAAATTTAACCAGCAAGCAGGTCTCAAGTAATGATTGATTCGACCCAAATATTTTCGAATGGATTCAACTACACATAAACACACCAAAGATATGGTTTTTGACATATTAGAATGGAGGAACAGGATTTGTGTTACAGACTCCAACTTGTTGGAATCACGAATTTTTTGTTCTTGTAAACTCTGGATGGGCTTTCATAAAAACATCCAACTGAAGACCTCCAAGCTCCAACCATCACAGAAAGATTTGTACCCCAAAATAGCTCCCCCAAGAGACTCTCCCAGGCTCTCAGATGGTCTGCCTTCCTTCAAGTCTCATTGGAGTGCTTAGACTTTTCCGATTAAAATTAGCATGTCTGGGCATGTTCCCCAAAGTATTGTTCAACCTGTTCTGGACCTATACAACAGGGCCAATACCAATTGTTTTCACCCTTAAGCACGATGGTTGAAGGAGCATGGCCTTGCTTCCTGATACTGACTGTATCGCTAGAACTACCCGACAACGATCAGTTTAGTATTGCCACCATCCCTGGAGCATTCATGGCAGCCTCCCAAATGTCCTATGAATATCAATACATATCCTTAGGTCTGAGCTCCATAATGCCTTCTATTTGTCAATAGAACATATGATACAGATGTTTACAGCAGAAAGTCATCATCTCATTTTTCTGAAAAACCATAAGTTTCCCTCTTCCTCATCTAGAAAATTGGAAATGTATAAATAAAGATTAAAGTTCCTTAGTTAGTAATCTGTCACACTTGATCAATGGTAAGTTGTTCTGGTAGCTACCAGCTACTACTCATCTAATAAGTCAGTTTCTTTGCTACTCTTTATTTCAAGCTGATCTGCTTCCACAATACATGGAGTGCACAAAAGGATCCACTTAAATTCTGTAACTTTAGCCATCCTCTAATCATACTATCCTATAATACCAAGTTCAGATTTATGTGCAAAATCAGCATTCATATACACTGATTCTATCACAGTATAAAAATCTAGATCCCAGTCTTCCAGGCCAACATTATGTCAAACCACATTAAATCCAATAATCTAATACTGAAGTCAAACTTAGTTAAATGTCTTAATATCTTTTTCCTTATTTCTCTATTTTCTTTTTTTTTGGGTCTTTCTGTTTCTTGAATCCATAAATTAAATAACACTGTAAGTTCCAGGGAATTCTTCGTATAGTATTATTCCTTCAATTTTAGCATTTGTGTGCTCCAAATCAGAACCTAATATTTTTCAAGGAAAAGAGAAAATCTACACCTCATTGTCCTGCATCAAAACATTGTGGGACAAGTTTCTATTAAAGACCACCAAAAGTTCTGTTCATACAACATTTAACTCTAAAATGCAACACTGTTCCTTCCAAGAACACGTGTGGAATCAAGACTTTTGAACAACGTTTGTTCCAATTTCAGATAAAAATCATGCTCAATTCTTATCCAGCAAAGCTACGCAATGAAGTCCTTTCAATATATACAGCTATTTCAATATAGTAAAATTAAGCTTCAAATCTCCAAGAACAAGTAATATAACAAAGCTGATCAATACAATAAGTTTTCAGCATTTGATTTAGTTTATTTTCTTAATACTATTTATTTTTAATTCCACATCTATTTATGAAAAAAAGGCACAAAAAATAGTGAATAATGCTCACAGCAATGTTATCGTGCTTTTTATGAAATATCATGAAGAGATTATATTTATGGGTTCAGCTTAAATTCTCAGCAACTGAATCTGTTTCTGTCGTTTTCATGTTTTAATAGGACAAATGCAGAAATCAAGATTAGAAAACCAATAAGAAAACTGGATACATTGAAGAACTGAAGTCTAAAATAATGAAACCAACATAATGGAGAAAAAAAAATAAAGGAGATGCAGATAGCTATTAAGTACCTCTTTGCATTTCTTACTGCAAAAGAAATTCCCTTCTGGATGACTTTCCAGCTTCAGCAGTTCTCTTTCCCTCAAGCACCCCACATGATCTACAGAGAATTGAAAAGAATTACATATGGAAACTTCTAGGGTCCTAATGGATCTAACTGTCATTAACTATATTCAGTACAAGCTAAACATACATTCATGCTCGCATTGATCACAATAGATAACAGTCTTCTCTGTGAACAGTTCCGCATTTTCATTGAAATCGCTCCGGCCACATATGCCACAACAACACGATAAGCAGAACCATTCACCTTCTGGAACATCCTGCTTAGAAACACAAAAGCCATTTGGCAAAGTCAGAATTCGTACTTCATTCTGTAGAGAAAGAGATAGAAATTGAAAATTGTGGATAAAAAACAAAAGACCCACCTTTAACCCAAGACAGTGAATGTGGAAAGTGGAAGGGCACCGATCACACATCACTAATTCTCCCCCATACTGACATATGGAGCATATGTAGTCACTGTCACAGTGAAGTTGATTACCCTTGGTTCTCACACCTGAAACTGTTTGGGAACTTTTGAGATTATTATTTTGTACCATTTGCGTTTGACATTCTAACAGAGACCTGCCATCTTCTAGAAAAATTCTGGCAGAGGGACGATGATAATTGCTACCAGCATGAGCTTCAAAGCCACTAAGAGTAAACACCTTCTGACAGCAACTGCACTTTATCCCATCACGACATATCCGCCCTTCTGCCATTATAAGTTGGTTCTTCTTGCCAATGTAACGAACTCTTGCTCTTGGCAACACCACATTGTTATCTATCAACAAAGAGAGTACAGTTCGTGGGTTGCGGTGTAAAGTACTAGGTTCCACGACCTGCCGTGCTCTTTTGCTTGATCTTAAAATAGGTACTGGGCAGCTACCATCCAAATTATTTCTTTCTCTGATTTGATCTTTAGATATCTTTCCTTTCTTTACAATCACAGAAGACATCTTTCCAGTTAGGGGCCCCCTGTATTCATCACTGACGTTTATGTTTCCCATCATACTCTGGGTAGAGTCTAAATAATCCTCTTCCAAGTTTCTGCTTAGAATTTCCACGTCCTCAGATTTATCATCAGTACTCTCTGGCAACCTCTGTGAAGTAATGGTATCCCCAGAAAGTCCCCCTTTATCCATGCATGCTTTGCAGGCAGTTCGAAGAGAATAATAACATTTTCCCCATGGTGAAGTGTAACGTAGCTCCCACTTCCCTCTCTTCTCAGCATACCAAAATCTCCAACCCACAGCTGCTAGGTGCTTCTTTGCTTTTAAGCTCAACAAATTACTCTTAAGACTTCTACTCTGGTTGTTCACTTTCCTTTTCTCTGCTAAGCCCCGCTCATACCAACGTACTACAGCTTGAGGACAATATTCAGGTTCTACTACTATATCAGTATCATAAGCCACAGGAGACATTTTCTTTTCAGAAAGATTTAATGCCCCAGATTCTGCATAAGGAAGGGAATTACAACAATCATCTGATTTCATCTGTTGAAATGGTAAAAATGAGATATGCTGGGTGCCAGAATCCAACTGCTCATCCAGCAAAGTACTAGAATTTCTCCAGCTATCTTGGGAATTGAGAGTAAGCATCTCTCTTGTTGGTTCCCTCAAAGATCGACAGACCTCAACCAGAGACATGTAGCACACACCATCAGGTGAAATGTAACATTTTCTATTGACATCATCTTTTCTATACTTGATTTTCCAGCCCAGATATGCAAGATGCATCCTAACTTTCAAGGCCAAAGCAGGAGAATGTTTTCCCTTTTCCCTGTCATATGCATATTCCGAAATTGCACTGGGGCAGAATTCAACTCGGGGAAGGATGTCTGGACCAGCAGGTAACCAAGATGATGAAGATGGAGGCTTATATTGGGGATCATTTGGATTGTTTCTTCTCCTACAACCATCTGTACTATTTTGAAAGGCCTTAACCTGTTCTTGAGCCACATCTTTTCTGCATGATATCTTTCCCAGTTCCCTAACACAAAATGGCGGATTTGATTCAGAAGATGTCGGATTACCAATGGGTTCATCATTCATCAGATCAGTGATGCCACCATCTGTACATTTCATAGAAACACTTCTTCTACCCTGACCAATTGCAAAATCCTGACCCAGTCCTCCTTGAGCCTCATCTTCTCTGCCTACAAACTTTCTGAGTACCTCAGTGGTATTGACAATAGAATCGACACTACAAAATTCACTAGGATTAGAATGTGAAGCCAATGAAGCATGAGGTTTCATGTATACCCCAGCATTGTTGGTTCCCTTCTCCTCCATTGGAGTAATAAATTCATCCCAATCCAAACTAATTTCCTTCTCATTTCGCAGCATCTGAGCAAACAAGTCACCCTCTTCATATGGTCCATGGCCAGCCAAGCCATCCAAAGGATTTCTAACTGTAGTACCATTCTGAACAAAATAAATATCAGGAGAGTGCCCACAAGCATCATTACACATTTGAACATCACCATCAGATGAGCTCAAATTTGCAATCGGTACAAGAGCTTGTGAATTATTTAAATCTGGATGAGACTCTACAAACTGAGAAATGTTTTTTACTGCTTCTGTTACAGACACATCCTCAGAACAATCATATTCATTAATTGTCCCACTTTTACTCACATCATGAGCCAAGTTTATTATAATTTTCAACGCCATAACATCAATAATTTCATCCATGGATAACCTGAAGTTTTCAGCAATTGCCTGCCAAACGATATCCTCCCATGGTGTTCTCCACCGAAAAGTCCATTCGCAAATTTTATCCCCAAAATCCTTCTTCTCCCGAACATCATACCACAACTGTTTCACTGAAACAAGCAGTGGCAACTTTTGTGTATACTCCTCAATCAACTCAAGGAACAACCAATTACCACGAGGCTTCCAGAATTCAGACACCTCATCCCAGTCATGGGTCATCCTCAGCATCTCAATTCTGACATTCATTTCATCACCCAAATCTGGACAAAATATCCTCCTCTCCTCTGCACCATTCTCATCGTCAAATACCACACCTTCCCACCATGCATCATTGTGCAAGACATCTACACATAGTCCATAGTCGAGGCTCCACTTCTCAATCTCAAGCTGGGGAGGAATCGGCCTAATCCAGCCACGGAAATTCCCTTTGTCTGTAGAAGAGGTACTAAAGGATTCAATAAGTGGCACAAGACCACCATTGCTTAGAAGATGGTCATATTGAACAGAACAAAGAATATCATCTAAGGATAAAACATTTCCCGGGTGCCATGAGCCTTGGAACCCATTATCCATGCTCCTTATCTGCAATCAAACAGTAAAACACAATACAACATTGATTAATAACGTAAGTAGCTAATAAAACAACATCCTCTACTTTTTTATTTTCTGGCGGGTAAGGACACAATAGGTTCCTGAAGATCAGACCAAATACGAATAAAGTGATTAAAGAACAAGCTCGCCTACAATTATTTAAAACAAAAAATTCATAAATATCAATGCAAAAAAAGTGAATATGAATCAAGATGCAAAAGTTAAATATTTTCGAATAAAAAAATGATAAACTTGTAACGTGAATCAGAGAACAACGCAGTTAAAATCAGGAGAAAAGTAATCTCTGAATCTCCATGTAGTAGTAAAATACATAAAGAGAAATAAAAAATAAATGAATAAACAAACAGCATCTTCAACTCAGTATAATACCTGATTATCAATCAAAGCAAACATATACATAAAAGGAAAAAAAAACCCCATAGATATCAGGCCAGAGAAACTGACTCATGTAAACGAATATATAAACGTTGATGTTTTTCGAACATGAAAATGATAAACTAGTAATATGAATCGGGGTACAATGCAGCTAAAATCAATATGAAAACAATCTCGCATTCCCCCATGATTGCAAAAGAAGTATAAAGAAACAAAAAATAAAATTAACAAATACGACAAAGAACGACAGTAACATAAAGGCAGGCAAAGATCAGGAAAGGGCGCTTCCCAAGAAAAGAACCCTAATATACCAACTGAAAACGATAGATTAGTTGCAGAGCCCGCCAATAAGCATTGATACAAAAAGCTAAGACAAAGGACGTAAGGCCACATTACCTCCACTTTCTTTCCAACGTAGAGTTTGAGTCCATTATCTTCCCTCTTGCGTTTCTTCTTCCTCCAAGTGACGTCTTCGTCAATCGCAGAAGAAGCCATGAGCAGCGACGAAACGAGCGAAAAGCCGCGAGAGCGACGGCTGTGTTTAAACTTTAAAACACAAGCTGGAGAAGAGACCCAAACTCTTTTCCCATATGGACTTGAACTCCGCAATGCGTGAAGGCCTAAGCCTTGACGTCTTTATCACGTCGTAATCAAAAGATAAATTTACACTTATAGCCCTTCAGTTTTCGTTTAGATTAATGCAGTGACCGAGACCGTTTCGTCTGGTACCACTCCGTGGTTCGAACATGAGACGGACGGATGATGCGTGCCAGGAATGGCCCCCACCCCAACACCATTCCTAGCCGGTGGTATCAAGGTACCACTGGATTAGCACTAGAGGAAAGACGCTCTTTAGTGACCTCCATTTTGGGAAAAATTAATTTTTAGTGATATTTTAAAAATAAATAAAATTTAGATAACATTATTATGGTTGGTAATTTTCAGAAACCTTTATCAAAATAATTAATTTTAGTAACGGTACATATCCATCAAATGCTGCTACATCTAACATAGGTTGTAGGGTTTGCACTACAAACTCAGTTCAGACGGTTTCAATCATTTCCAAGAATTCCCTTATACATATGATAGAACATAAGTCATCTTGTACAATGTACAAGTCAATATACATCTCTATGGAATGACTTGTATAATACAATGTATCTTTTTATGAAATAACTTGTATAATATAATGTACAAACTTATACAATTATAAGGTGACCTATACATTCTATCAATTGACTAAGACCATTATTGGAAGAATAGGGTTTGTGAGAATAAAATGTCACTAATATTTCATTATTTTGATAAAGGATTCCTAAAAGTTGCAAGTAAGAATAGTGACGATGACTGAATTTTAATGATGTTTAAAAAGTATCACTAAAAATTGCTTTTCCCTTCTAAATTTATAAAACCGAAGGTCATTAGTGTCATACATTTTGTTGGACAATATTATCCTTGTGCATGGATTTGCATACCATTTGTTTATCAAGTTCTATTTTATTCTTTTTTCCCCAACTCCAATATGTTCTTTTGTAGTTTGACTTGCTATCCAAATATCTCAATGGCTTGTGTTCTCTATAAGTTCCATGCTTTGTCTTTTTCCCTTTCTTTATCTCTCATCAACGGCTCTCGCATGCAAGGGAGGTTGGCTGCCAAGTTTTACGCACATGAGGATTCTAGTCAAAAAAGAAAACTGCGTGACCTAGAAATCACCACACTTATATGTGTTTATAGAATAATGGGCAAAAGTGTCTTTTAATGGCCTGTACTTTTTTAACTTTTAAGGGGAAACATACTTTTGTTATTTCTTTACAAATTTGTTAACTTACAATGATCAGTGTAGTTTGAGTCAGATATTACCACATGAAGCATCTGATGACTGATGGTTGATGTTTTTTCAACCAAAAAAAGCTTCATTAATTATATATATAACAAGCAAAAATTCCTTAACTATCAGATATTCTACTTGGTAGCATCTTACTCAAGCTGCACAAATGACCACATACTTACGCTAATAACACAAATCACCACTTACTTACACTACTAACGATTTTTAAGTAGGAATGCTCTTGTAAAAAAAACTTTAGGATAGCAAACACAAATTTCCCTTTCTTAAAATACCCTCTTCTTCAACATAACAGTCTTATTCTAATCGTTCTAAAATCAAGTTAAATTAGTCCTTTATATTAATCAATTTTTTTCAGTAGCTACTAACCACAAAGGCTATTAAAACAAATCCCAACCGTCATAATTTCAAACACTATAAATCCAAAAAAAGAGAAAAAGTGTTTAAACCAGATTAGATTTATTCCCATTCCAAAAATATTTAATGAACTTATATATATGTTTTTAGAATGTGTTTTGTACTTTATTACTGAGTTTTAATATCTTATTTGTGCCTACACTTATGTCATAAAATTAGAGGATTTCGAATTTTCTTCTTACCTGGGTGATTTTATTTTAATTTTTCATTGATTAAATGAGCAGATAAAATTATAAATTTGTTTAAGTATTTTTAGAAAATTTTGTTTCATGCGATCTTTGTCAATTGAGAGCAAGTATTGAAAATGAGGAAATATCAGAGAGGTAGCATGAGGTGCGTGTGACCGAAACCAGCAAGCGAATCGTCCTTGATGCCCATGACATTCTTTCATATGCTTTTCGTCTGTCCGGACCATGGCCTAATAGTCTGTCTGTGTTTATTCTCTCCCCTTTAATCGTAGAAGAGATTGTTCTCTCCAACTTTTGGTTCTTATATTATCATGCGGGTCATTCGGCTCATGCCCTTCCGATATAAGGCAAATAGAAATCCTTTACCAACATTACTATTCTCATAGAACCATGTATATAGAATGGCAAGCTCTATATGTATCTCATAATGGAAAGGGTCTTTATGGGTTTTGGAAAAGGTGAAACCATTTTGAAATCAAACTTCGCTTGATTACAGAGAATTTCTCTCCTTGTGCGAGTCCTCTTAATCATCATCATTATCCTCTAGTTCTCATCACAGCGGGGTCGGCGACACGAATCTTATATTTCCATCATATTCTATTAAAAATCATATCTCCAATTAATCTATGTTTTTTGTAAGTCTTGTTTTATAGATTTCATTTATGTCTTTTTAGGCTTGCTCTTACTCGCTTGGGCTCTTTAATATGCATATTCTTACACCTTGTTATAAGTGTACGTCTTGGTCATCGCTTCACATGATCAAACCACATTAACTTACTCTCCTACATTTTATCCTTAATGCATGCATGCCTAACCACTTTCTAATGTATTCATTCTTAACCACATTAACCTCCTTCATCCTTAATGCATGCATGCCTAAGGTGCTGCATAGGCAATCCTATGTGTTCAAAACTTGGCCATATGGCAGCCATTATGGCACCTTGAAATGCGCAAATTGCCCATAGTCTTCTTTTACCCATATTAGGGGGCTGCGCGTAGAAAATGTGGGTCCACTTAGATAAACAGCCCGAGGTAGTTACATCATATTTAAAATAACGGGGATTGTTTTATTTGAAGAGGGCAATGTTTGGAAAAAGAAAAGGTGGACGAGAATCTGGAGGGAATATTCTCCCCTCTTCTCTTTATTAATAGTATAGATATTAATTGCCGATTTCATGTTTGATTCAATTGGTATATGTAGCACTATTGCAGGCGGATCACAATGAAAAATAAAAAAATAATAATAATTTTGCTATTTCAGGGGACAATTAAATAAAAAATAGTAGAATAACTCTATACTTTTTTTGACAAAATTAATTACGAATAAAAGTAAACCGTTTTAAATATCTATCTGTTTTTATGATTATATCATAAATAATATTATATAATTTTGACAGAATATTATTGTTATTAATTGAATTGGAAAGAATTAGAAACAACTCGAGTTCGAGATCCTTTACAGCAAGTTCTACACGCTTTTTCCATAATTAAATTAAAGAGTAAATAATCTACTAATTGACACAACTGGGAACTACATAATCATATTTTTTACAGTTTATGAAATGAGATTATATTTAAGATCATGAAAACATTTTCTGCAAGCACACTTCCAAGTCGCGCGTATAGAAAAACGTTTTCCAAGGCGATTTGAAGAACGTTTTTCAACAAATATTCCATATATAATAACTCACTCATCAATTCCAAAACAGTAGCAAGTATGATTCGCATCAATAATACCGATGATCATCTTTCTCGGTTTCTATTTATTGATTTTGTGATTGTGACATAATTTACAGAAGGTCATGGAGATGTAGTCCTCCCAAATTTAGTCCTCGGATCATGCCCTCGGTTCGCCGAGGGATCGCCATAGTCTTCGGTGCTCACCCTCAAAGACCTCCCCTCCGTTACCTCCATCTTCTCCACATTCTGGCCACCTGTTTTTATCAATTTCAAGCAAATTAAAACAAATCATGCATGATCAGGGACGCCAGGAGCTAGAGAGCAGACAAATTAGCATAAAATGTATATACCTGAAAGTGGATCAATGGGGTAGCGAGCGGAGGAGGAAGCTACAATCGCAAGAGCAAGCAAGACGCACCACCAAAGCCGAAGCCCAACCGCCATCTCCCTCTTCCTCCTCACAGCCACTCCCTAACTCCCGTGAGTCGAGTCGTGTGTTTTGAATCTTGTGATCAACGCTAGTATGAGGTTTGGTTGCAAGTTGCAACAACCTTTCCTCTTCTGTTTATAAAGGGGTGGCGGCCTCTACTCTTCGTCAACGGACACGTGGCAATAAGAGATTAGAAGACGAAATTGTATTTTTTGAACCTCCGATCCCAAGCATCTCGTCCGTGCAGCGCTAAATACGAATCATCGTTCTATCTGACGGATTTGATCTCAGTCGTTTACATTATTTAGGGAAAATTAATTTTTAGTGGTATTTTATCAAAATATTTACGATTTAGTCAGTAAAGTTTTGAGTTTTAGCTTTTGTTGCACCTTTATCAAAATAATTAAATTTTAATGTCATTTCACTATTACAAATCAACTATTCCAAAAATACCCTTACATCACTCATCCAAATAGTTTGTACAAATCACTCATTCAAGATACAAGTCATTTTATTGCTTGTACAAGTCCCAGAAGTAAGTTGTATAAGAATATTTTTAAAAGAATTTATCGTAACAGTAAAATGGTAATTAAAATTAATTATTTTGATAAAGTAGTAAAATTTAAAACTTAAATTTTTCCGACTAAATCTTAAATATTTTGATAGAATACCACTAAAAATTAATTTTTCCTATTTATTATTTGCCACGTTCTCAATGTTCTCGATGTGCTACACGTGGCAGCATCCAAGGTGACTGTACTGTCTGCCACACAGTTGGTGCGGCAGACGATTTCATCCTGTTTCTCCTGAACAACTCTGGTGTGACGAGGATTCGCAGCGACAAGTCTCATGTAATAGTGAGCTTCAAGTCTACACGGTAGATTAGTGGACTTGGTCTACGAATAAATTGACTCCCACCATATGAGAATAGTGCTGAAAAAGGAAGTGGTCTTTCTTTTGGATGATTAAGATGGTGGGATGCTGTTGTTGGTGATCTTCGACCCACGAAGACACTGCTGCTTTTTTTTTTTTTTTTTTTTGGTGATCGACAAAGACACTGCTTCAAGGTCCCCCAAAGTGGGAGATCTATTAATGCTCTACTAATTCTTCACCATCTTCTCAGTTGACCAAGTGTAGTACGGAAGGGCACTCACTACTTTCTAGTCTCAACAGGATAACCGCAGGAGGACACTACCTTTCCATAAACAAAACCTTGGTCGCAAATCATCAATGACGTTAAAGAAATGTAACAAACAAAAATAAGACGCTAAAGATGGAAAGAATAAAAAAAGAAAAAAAAAAGGAAAAATACAAGATTTACGTAGTTTAACAAACTGCCTAAGAATAAGATCTACTATATTTAATAAGGGTGCAATTTGTTGTGTACTATTTAGTATAAAATATAAATTTATCGTGCTTGTATCCACTTAAGATAAGCATTATTTTTTAAGATAATCAGAATTTGCGTACAGCTTTAGGGGTAAAGTCCTGAGTGTACAAAATAATCCCGTGACCAAACAGAAGAGCCACTTGTCATCACGAGCGTAAATTCCTCTCCTTGTCTTTGAAAGTTAGACACTAATGGCACACTAAGTAGCTGACTATGTAATGACTTAATAAAAGGATTTTAGAGTCACCAATTAGGCAATTACACAGGCAGTTGTAGCACTGAATAAATTGTTGGACAAACCCCTTCTTCCACGTACTTAAATTTATGATTGGAAACTTATGTCGGCACAAACGACTCCGAATTCTCTATCCCTATTCCTCTGTCCTGTGCCACCTAGTGGCATGCCATGTGGCAAAGGAGAGAGACGTCCTTTTTGCTAAACGGAGAGTGAGGCGTTAATAGCCTCTCTTCTGCCCCGTTACGTTAACTTTCTAAAAAAGCCTCCCCTCTGCAATTGTGTTATTCTTTCCATGAAACTGCCAAATTTATTCATCATCAGGAAGCCTATCAAGTGTAAGAAAAGCAAGTTGGGATCTTTGATTAGACTGAGAGACTTCTTATGAATCTACCACTTTGATTTCTGAATTTGTTGTTGAAAGTGGAATCTGCTGCATTGTGGCTGTAGATGCGTTGGAAATAGAAATTTGTTAAAATAATAATTCTTGAATAACACCAATTTGTTCTGGATTTTTTTGAAACACTTGTTCTTCAACTAGATTGTTGATTTGTCAATTTATCTTCCCAAGAATAAGAAGCACCAAGAGAGGGATGGGCATCGTCTACAGCGTACACTGTAGACAGCCCCTCACATGTATGGAGTGCCCCCCCCCCCCCCCCCCCCCCAAATGAATGGTGGGGCCCCCAAATGTATGTTGGGCCCCCCACTAAATGTGAGGGGCTGTATGCAGTGCATGCTACAGAGGATGAAAGTCCCCAAGAGAGTGGTGATCTATTGTTAATTTGTATCCAAGATTTCAACATAGAAGATGGAATCAGCTTGTACCACAAGATGGGAACATTTGCAAGAGAGAGATAGAACCAAGCCAAACTATGAAAAAAAAATTCCATAGAGAAAATGCCAAGAAGCAAAAAATCATCAAAGAGAAACCTGTTAGTGAGGAATCAGATGTTGCTAATTCGCGAAATTTAAAAGGAACTCTAATACATGTATAGAATTAGAATCCCTTTTACAGAAGGGTAACAAGAAAGATTTCTTAGAGTGCTTACAAGAAGTGGAATCCAAAATATAACAATTAAATTGCTTTATTTCATCGGATTTTGTAGAAACAAAACTGGAATTCAAAACAATAACTACAATTCAGTGAAACACAAAACAGAAATACAATTGAGACAAGAGTTCCTACATTTCTTGACGGAAAAATAGAGAAAGATGAAGAAATAAAGAGAGAGATAAAAAGAGGGAGATAGAGAGAGATTGTTAGGTTAAGGTAGAAGATTTCTTGTGTGTTTCTGGCTTGGAGTTATGCTTAACGGCTTTGTAAATTCAGGGTAAACTTTTTTTTGATTGTTTTGGCGCTGCCGATTCTGGTTTGTATTTCATTTTCTTTTTTTATTTTGTTTTTTCATTTAACGAAAGTTAACAGAGGAGTGGCTGTTAACGCCTCACTCTCCGTTTAGCAAAAAGAACGTCTCTCTCCTCTGTCACATGGCATGCCACCGTATGTGACACACTCAAGCGGCAGAAGAACAGGGACAGAGAATTCGGAGTCGGCACAAACAGGCGTTGTCATCATGATCTGTGCATGCGTTGAATCTTCTGAACCTCTGGGACTCCAAAGTCAAAAATCCTAATGATATCAACCCGAATTGAAGAGCACTCTGAGAAAGAAGCACTTTATCAAAGAACCGTTAAAAGTTACGAATTATTTCTATTTTCTACCACAGAAGAGACGTGGAAACCACGATTTACGAACGTCAATTATTTTTCCAGTAGAATACTACCGCGTCTACTGGTACTGGTGCCATAAATGGTAGCCAAGTAACGGTCTCTGTAGATCTCTCAGTCTCAGCGAGGCTGTATCGTCCCCGTTCATCGTGAGAGACTACGGAAGAGAGAGATGGGGGTCGGACTTCGGCTAAGGCACTGGTGCCCGTCCTTCACCTTTGCGATCGGTGCTGTTCTGCTCGCAAGATTATTTCACTTTCAGGTACTATTCTCTGCAAAAAACCGGATTTTTACCGGATGGAAAAATGTAGAGCGGAAGAGATGGAGACTTTAGTTGGTTACTTTGACGATCAGGCGGGACCAGTAGTCTAAATCTGGAGGGGGGGGGGGGGGAATTTTCAATTAACACTTTTCATAAAATATAGAAATTTCAGTGAATTGGGGGAACCAGAAATTTTAAAAGGAATTCTCATAAAATATAGAAATTTCAATGAGTTAAAGAGGGGGCCAAACTAGAAATTTTAGAAGAAGTTCCCATGAAATATAAAAATTTTAATGGGCTAGGGGGCAAACCAGAAATTTTATAAAAATTTCAATGGATTTGAGGGGACCAAACCAGAAATTTTAGGGGGGCAAAACATAAATTTTAATTATAAAATATATACATTTTTAATGAAAAAATAAAAGTTACCACAACGTGGTTCCGCCATTGTTGATGATGATGATTGATGACGTAGATATTGATAGAGGGGAATTCTGTAATGGTTATGACCAACGACTACAAGCCCCCCATCACGAGCCCTAGAAATGACCTTGTTAACGGACATGGTGGCAGAGACAAGCACGCTCCATGAACCAGCTGGTTCTGCTTCACCAGTTTCATCAGCTGAGAACCTCTAAGATAGCTGAGAACCTCTAAGATACCTACATACATTGTAATATATGTTATGTACAAAAAGGATATAACTGAGCTCTGCATGTAGTGAGTTCTTAACCTTCTAGAGGCCAATAACAACCACATTAAGCTGTTCATTCCGAAATTCTGCTCACTGAAGGGTCAATCATACTGATATGAGAAATGCAATATGTATACATAAAAATTTCAATAAAGTGGTCTGCTTCATTAAACAATAGATAACGTAATTCCATACAAAGTGGTATACTTCATTCAACCACAGATTATGTAATTCCACAAATCCTAACGCTATAATTCTTATAGCAAACTACACAGAATACGCTTTAACCTGGCATCTTATTCAATTTTACTTGCATCAGCTTGACAGATTCGAGTCCAAGAGGAGAAATTATTACAGGCGACTATGCTGCTTTAATGCAGCCGGCTTGAAGCTGGCAATCCCCGTGATTTCTCTACCTGTAACCATGCTGTTAATTTCATACGTTCCTTCATACGTGTGAATGGGCTCCAGATCACAGAATGCCTGGAAAAAAGAAACCAAAGAAAAGAAAAATTAACATTACTAGTCAGCCATACAAAAGAAAGCAAAACATTGAAGGACCTGGGCATGCAGCAACTGACAAATACAGGGCATTTTCAATATATTAAACCCCGTACCGATGTTATATTGACTAATTCACCTACTAGAAACATGCCAATACAACCTCAGCATCACAACAATGCAATAAACATGTTTTCTAAAATCATGTTCTTGTAATCCTATCTTCTACATAATTTCAATGTTATCATAGGTAATAAGAGACAGCTAGCGTAGGAGTGAGTCAGAAAGGATTTGAATATCCATTAGCTAACTGAAATTATGGGTTTCGATATGTTAAGATGGAAGAACAGGATTCTTGTTGCAAACCCCAAATAGTTGGGAATAAGACACCTGCTTATTGATCAATCAGTCAAACTACTAATACAAAAAACCCGCACTCATTATATGTAAACATATATTCATATGCATCAAACATCAAAGACTACCATGCACCCCCAACACCCCCCAAGGAGACTTTTTGACATCAAAGTTGATGCATAAAAACGTAAATCATGTATCACAAACTTCCAAGAAGTTGACAATAATATATTCCTCTTCATAACGAGGCAATAGGCATATCTCAAATGGATATCACATCGAATCACAACCACAGGCTCTTAACTCATTCACCCAATAAATATTACAGCTTTTCTGGGGATTATATGATTAATCATAGATGTAAGTCATGGTATAGGTGAAGGTTCCCCAGGCAATTATTTAGAGTCGTCATCAAAGCAAAGGATCTAAGAAAGTAACTTAGCATATCAATACACCACACAAGCATGATGTCAAGCAAAATAAAAACCAAGTGAAACATTGCATCATTGATAGCACTATAGGCCTAAATTTGGTTGCAAAGGTAAAGTAAACAAAAAACTTTTGAAGCAATTGTAAAACCTTCGCCACGAGAAAATCAGACAAAATTCCATTTCCACCAAGTAAGTCTCGCCCAAGAGAAACAGTTTCCCTTGCCTTTGACGTAATCCATGCCTGAATATTCAGAAATTTGTTAGTAGTTGATATAACAGTTACTATTAATACCGAACTCTTCACGTTAGGGTGGCTTTCCTACCTTCCCTAAGCTAGCATGACCAGGTGTCATCTTCCCCTTCTCATAGAGCTTGCAAAGGCGCCAACCAATGAGGAACATTGCCTGAACATTACCTAACATCTGAACAAGTTTCTGTTGTGTAATTTGGAAAGCTGCCAATGGCGCTCCAAACTGTTTCCGCTCTTTCACATACCTGATTGTCAATCACCAGTTCCAGAGAGAAATGATATGCAAATAGAATATTTGAACAAATTGAATAGGATCTGGTTTGATACCTGTGACACATATCATAGACGCCCATTGAGATACCAATTGGTTGCCAGGCAACCATGACACGGGAAACAGCAAGAACCTGTTTCAATTTAGTGGTAATCAGACCCCAAAAAGAAAAAAGGAGACACAAACACACATATATTTAGAGAGAGAGAGAGAGAGAATGAGAAAACCTAAGAAAATACAAAAAATAGCATCACCACATTATTCCAAACAGATAAATGTAAGTTTTCTGCATTTAAGGGTACTCTAGGGAAAAGATAAAAACTTGTCTGGCTTCATGTCCATACGATCTTATCCTCTTTACTTTTATAAGTATGGGTAAGAAATTAATTTGGAACTTGTTGAAGTTGGATTATATCCAAAACCAACGTATTCATTCAATGATGAATATGGATCAAATCTGGATACAGCTTTAAATTTCTAATTTTAAGTTTATCCAACTCCAAGTCCTGACCCAAGGTGGATTTAGATTATGACATGATAAATACATGGTTTGGTTATGGCCAGTAACATATCTGGTTTGTGTGAATCAGGAATCCAAGACTGATCCATGGACAAGGACTTGAAGAAAGAAATGACAAGTGCCTTAATTATCAGATCCCTTTCTTTAAGATTTTAAAAAAACTGCTGATAAAAAGGATCATGTGACCAAATGTTATCCATCATTTTTAGCCATATATCCCTTAAATTCAACCTTTTAAGGTTGAAATCTTCCCTTCAAACACTTGTGTATTCAGTATGTGGATTTCTGAATTTGGGGGTTTGGAATTCACAGATATTAGATGACCACTCTCTCAACAAGTTGAATTCAAGCTCTGGACAAGAAAGACAATCATTTGGATTACAAAATAACACATCATAAGATTATATTTGAATTCCAATGATTCTAGGGTCAAATTTATTATCAAAACTTTTAAGGACTTTGGAAAATTCAAATTTTTTTGTTTTTTTGACATTAAAACCCCTTCCAAAGCATGAATTTAAATTTGGATGACCACTCTCTCAACAAGTTGAATTCAAGCTCTGGACAAGAAATACAATCATTTGGATTATGAAATAACACATCATAAGATTATATTGGATTGAGATCATCTACAGTTGAACCCGTAAGAGGGTTCAACTATAGCCAATAGTTGCATACCACATGGGCAAGCAGCTTGATTAAAAAAGTGAAAAGAAATATTTCACTTTTCAAATCAGGAGAGAGAAAAGTAAAATATTTCTTTTCACTTTTTTAATCAAACCATGGGCAAGCAGCTATTGGCTACAATTGAACCCTCTTACAGGTTCAACAGTAGATTATCTGAATCCGATTATATTTGAATTCCAATGATTCTAGGGTCATAAAAATTATCAAAGCTTTAAGGGCTTTGGAAAATTCAAAATTTTTTGTTTTTTGACATTAAAACCCCTTCCAAGCATGAATTTCAATTTCAGGCCTCAAATTTAAATCTGCCCAGTCCAAAAACAGGATACCAAATTCATTTATTTAATACATAGGCAGACACATTTACTTCTAAACTAAACTATGAAGTTTAGTTTCTAATAAATCCATACTCAAGCCTACCGAGTCACAAATTCATTCCAACCTATCTCATGTCTCTATGGACTAGCACAACTGCACAAGAACATGCAGCTGCGAACCCAGCCAATAAAATAAGCAGACCTATAAAAATAGTGCATCAAGTTTCATGCTTATTGAGAAAAGAAATGTATAATATACAGGAGACACTGAGTCAACCTTTCAAGTTAATCAGGCCTAACAATACGTAAAAGTTTCTCTGATCCACCTGCATGGCATATGGAATACTACAACTGCATTTGGCATTGCTTTTTGCTTTTGTTTTTTTGCTTATTTAGGCAAAATCAAGCTTTTTGAAGCAATAAGCATGTTTGGTTAGTACTTGCTTTTGCTTCTCATGATGAAGCAAAAGCAATTAGATTGCTTTTCTTAAGAAGCAAAATTTGTTTGCTTCTCATTTTTTATTTTTTGCTTCTTTTGCTTATTGTTACTAATTTAATACTAACAACCTATTCACACAACCACTGCCACTCACTACCATTACCAACCACCACCCACCACCCCACAACCACCATCCACCCTTACTTCCCAACATGGGCGCCACTACTAATAACACTGATCCACCTATCATTACACATCATCCACCATCACTGGTACCACTTATCACCCACCACCATTATCACCACCACCACCCATCACCCCCACCACTACAACCACCAACAACACTCCCACCACCCACCACCATCCACCTATACCACCAGCAGCTACGACCCCCACAGCCCACCACGACTATCACCACACACCCACCACCCATACCACCATCATCACTACCACCCACCAAGACACCCCCACCACCACCACCACCACCACCACTACTCACCCACAACCACTACTACTACCCACCTTACCATAATAGTATATTTTGTCATAATATTAGCCAAGAAGCAATTTTTTTGCTTTTGATATCACCAAACATGTTTTTTTGCTTTTTTCATCAAAAGCAAATGTAAACCAAACCGTTTTGCTTCATAAAAAGATCTTCATAAGCAAAAGCAATCTAATTGCTTTTCTTGCTTTTTGCTTCAAAAAGCAAAAACAATTCCAAATGCAGCCTACAAGTGGGAGAAGAAAAATGACCTAGACAGTTGCTTCATCACATGGGATGTGATACAAAAAAGTATACTCCTCTAGGGAACAAATAAATAAATTCCATTTCATTCCTCAATTTTTGTGAGCTAACAATTCATGATGTGAAGAACAGGATATCTGTTGCATTGCACTTTGCTCATATTGAAATGTTAATTTACAATAAAATTGCATTCTTACCACTATATATTCATGCTCAAGACATAAACCGCATTAATCATCTGGTCAGACACCACAAGCCATGCAAGTGTGGTCAATTAAGCAAAATAACTTCTACAAGAGAACTTGACCAATTTCCCACAAACATATGCCTAAGGCAAGGGTGCACGTAAATATATATATATATATAGCCACACATTATTAAGGACAGAAAACAGATCCTTGGAGATCATATTCCATACATAATGAATGAAATGGAAAAGATAAATAAATAAATTAGAATCAGACAAATAAGTAACTACATTAACATGCACAGATAAAGATCTTATTAGAGAGAACCAGCAATCACCATACCTTGTTCGTATCCTGAAATGAATTAACACCCGGTAATCTGTCCTCATCAGCAACGAAAACGTTCTGCAATATGATATCTCCATTTTGTACAATTCTAAGGCCAATTTTATTTGCTATTTTTGTAACGCTTAGTCCGGGGGCATCCTTTTTTATTATATACCTGAATAAAATCAACCACCAGGCACATTATGGAAACTGAAGAGCGACATTGCAAAGATATAAAAAAACTGCTTTATAGAAAAATCATCAGGCCCATATCTGGAAGTTAGCAAGCATGGTTCCAAATAACTTAATTTGAAAGGAGAGATATTCTGTGATATTCTGAATGCTTAATCCACATTATGGTCTACAAACATCAGAAGAAGTGCATACTAAATGTAGCTAGGTGAAATCCACCAAGCTGCAGTCAGTCAGTCACCCATAGAGGATATTTCAGGCCAATATCAGTAACAAATGATCCTAACCATCTAAGTTGTAAAATTTTCTGGATCCTCTATTAACGATAATTCTTGTTGAGAAAATAACAAAACAAGCAAATCAAAGAGCACAAAGATTAATTTGGTTCAGCTCAAAAGCCCATGTCCACAGGCAAAGACAATGAGAAGAATCCACTAAGTCAACAAAAGAGGTACAAAGTGTTCTCCAACACAGCAAACCTTTAATCCCTCAGACTCAAGAAAACCACAAAGAACAACTCCTAATAAATAAAATAGGGAATGACATATGAAATATCCCCCGCAAAAATTCAGGTCAGGGCCCATTCATATACCCACTAACAAGCTTCCTGGCATTTAGGGCCCACTGAATATGACTAAAGTTTCTAGTGAATACAGCAGTACTTTTTTATGAGTAATTAAAATAAAAAAAAAAGAGTACTGTCAGTAGTGTTTACTGAATCATGCATTATAATTCCCCACCACTCATGCAGAACAAGAAATTCCCATTCTATTTACCCATTTATCTGGTTTGTGCTTGTGTTCCGGGCAAAAATAACCAACAGATCTGCAAAGGTACTGTTTCCTATCCAGCGCTTTTGACCTTCAATTATCCAACCTCCTGCAACCTTTTCTCCCAATGCAATATTTAGAACATGTCAAATTATGAAGTAGAGAACTTTGAACACCAAATGTAATAAACAAGAAACCAAAAAACAAAGGGTGCAACTTCCAGACAAGTGAAAGGTTGAGATCATTAGACCTTAGTTGCCGTTGTTCTCAAAGAACTTGCATCACTTCCATAGTCAGGCTCAGTTAAACCCTAAGGCACAGAAGAACAAACTCAGTGACTTGACTATAGAAATAACTAAGCAAGGGACGTTTATTGGATTAGAGTAAAGTACAGGAAGTGTGAAATGTGCTTACCCAGCAAGCCACAGTTCGTAATTGTGCTAAAGAAGGCAAATATTTCTGCTTTTGTTCCTCTGACCCACACAGTGCTATTCTTGACAGTTCAAACATGTTATACAAAATCACGATTTTGGAAAACCAGTTATAATAATTCTTTCAAACCAGTTATAATAATTCTTTCTAGCAAAAGAAAATAACAAAATGGAAGGTCCTACCAATTGTGAGCATTGCCAGAGAAGAATGTACTAGAATAAATGTAGAACAACTTGCATCAACTCTGGCAACTTCAGCTGTAGCAATAGCACTTCCAGTAATTGAGAGGCCTGGACACCCATAGCCCTAATTACCAGAAACAACTTAACAGTCCATCTAAAAGTTCCTAAATTCATAACAAAAAGGCAATATATAGCAACAAAGTACCTTAATTGTACCACCAGAAATTCTCAAGGAGCCAAGCTTTGGAATAATGTGAAATGGAAACTCTGCTTTCTCCCAGTACTGAGGTAAAAAAATTTGGAAAATATTACACTCTACGGAAATGCTTAATTACAAGGCTGCAAAACCGCTGATGATCAAATATTCATTTTCCATAGGAATTCAAGTTGCCAACCCCATCTAGAGGGGATGAAGCATTGCTGTACAGTTGGTGGTGGTGTGATGCGAACTATAGATCCATTTAACACATAATGAAACAGAAAGCCTAGTAACTTTACCCAACGCTTACAGGTAACAGGTAAGATCAGACAATTGTAGCACCAGCTTTTACTGAATAAATTGAAAATGATACCTTTGCCATTATAGGAGCTACTTCTTTTTCCATCAAACCTCTCACTTTCACCTTGACGGCCTGCTCCTCAAGAGTCAATAAATCATCAAACTGATAATAGTCCGACGCTGCAATTATTACGTATTGAGATCAGAAGAATAAGGAAGTGTATATGTTAACGAACTAGTTGTAGCTTCAAACGTTAATGCAAAAATATCTACAATATTTTCTAGAAATTGTAAAATTTCCCCACAGAAGTATTTCCAAAGTTCTCAAGTAGATGGTAAATATGATGTTATGATCTAGAAAGAAAATTAAAAGAAGAATCAAGGTGATGCTCATCAGTTCTGGAACAAATTAAAACAGGTATTTGTATATCACCGGGGGCAATAGGCAGCTACACCTTGTGGTAGCTTAGAGATTTTACTTAAAATCAAAGGTGATTGCATTCACATATCTAGCACAGCCTTTAACGTTTTGTTGATCATACCACATGGGGGAAAGTGTGATGCTGGAGCTGCCTGAGGGAATGCAATTTTGATCTCCAAAGGTGGTAGTCCAAAATATGAACTTCTGGCGGCATTTGAATCATCATCTGTATTGAAATTAGAAATATTTCTCACTTGACTGAGCATCAAAAGCATAAAAATCATAAACTACTAGTAGAAAATATTGTAGAATTGTACACCCAAAGTACCTAATGCAAACAAGCAGAATAGTAAAATCAACCCTAAAAACAAAAGAACATGGAATCACAAAGAGCAACCTCTTAAACATTTAACAAAGAAAGTATGATCAAGAAATAACTAGAACGTGGAAATCAGTACTATATTTATTCTCTCATTGCTTTCTATTGAGAGCTTTGAAAATTCAAGATTATGGGAAACCCATCAAATCTATGGTAAGAAAAAGACGGCCTTTTAATTTTGCGAGTCATCATTTCGAATTTTTAAAGTTTACAACAAGAAAAACGGTCTAGAATGCCCTCCTACTTTTCATTGGTTACCAAGATGACCCATTCTTCTACAAATGATAAAAAAGTACAGAACAAAATAATTCTCGCGGAATTCCATCTAGCTACCAATCAGTTTTTAGCATCATCAACAAAGACATAATTTATGCATGCCCTCGACATAGAAACACCTGATAGAACGGAGCAGGATACATCAGGCATACAAATTTAGGAAGCAGTACAGTGCATAATCTACTATAAGTATCAAACAACTTTCATATATTTTTGTTCTTAAAATTTTTTTAGCTAACTCTGCCTATATTTCGCAAGAATTAATTCTGAATTTGTTTATCAAAGGACATTTCACTTCTATGAATTTCTAAACAATAATTATAAGAGCTTTGTTGCTTTAAAAATTCTGGTATTTAGATGTTAAGATATACAGTCCACAAAAGCAGTTTAATTTGTCATAGTATAGCCATCAATGTTTTCAATTTGTTTTGCAAATATGTGGTCAGGGAACTAGATGCGTGGTTATTTGTGACCAATTTGATGATACAACACAAATGAATATTCAAAAAAAAAAAAAAGAAACTAAACATAAAAATTAGAAAAAAACTAAAATTAGACTTGTTGCAGTCAGACAAGTGTGATAGAGCCCGTACTCAGGTGCTTCATGACACCCTACAGAAAATTAATAACAAGGAAAAAAAAACGATCCAGCTGCACAATCAGCAATGCAACCACATGTAATAAACAATGACATTCATAGGAGGTTCAGTGTTGTCAGGTTTGTTTATAAGTTGCAGAAATCTTTCAGTTTGATTCATTCAGTTCTTTCATGTTTTCTTCTGACCCTGCTGTCTGTTCATTTCAATTTTTTTTTTTGGCTCTCTATTCAATAATCATGATTCGAACTTTGTACACTCTAGCTACCATTCGAATTTTTTTTCTGTTTATGCAGTAATGATGATTAGAACTATGTTCACTCTGGCTACCATTCAATTTTTTTTTTTCTGTCTATTCACCAATCATGATTAGAACTTTGTTCACTCAGGCCACTACTGCCCTGTATAAGGCATTTGTCTCGTATCTAATTTTATAGAGTAAAGTAAACTAGTCACGGTTCCATTTCTTATACCGGCTCGAATTATAATTGCTAAAACTTAAAAATAACTTGACAAAAAGCCCAAGAAAACTTAGTCTGAATGTGACTTGAAAAAAAAAAACAAAGAGGTCCTTTTAAAGACACATTTTTTACTGGGTCAACTTTCTTCTATTTTTTGTTGATTATTATTTTTAAAAAATAAATGAAACAAAGAAAACAAGTGCTTCTATAAAATGGCAAGACTAAAATTTCAGTTGAAAAGCTCCCTTCTAGCACCTGGAGGTATGTAAAGAGGACAGATTAAGATTTAACGCTTCAAGAACTCCAATTTGACTGAACTTCCAATCTGCATCAAACTTGCTTTTCAGTAATTTGATTAGAAAATTTATATCTTGGGTTCCTTGGGTTTTCATATTCTTATTAGCTTTCTGATTATTTTGCCTTCCAAGGTTGGTTAGTCTTTATGGAGGGAAATTACCATAGTTTTTTTTCTAAATTGTCGTATTCATATTCTAATCTATGCTCAGCTAATGTTGTTTTGTATTACAATATCTTTCGAGTATTGTCAGTCCCAAACCTAGGAAAAGGAGGCGGGTTACATCAAGTTGGCAGCCACAATAAAACATTTAGTAAACCTATTGTAAATGAATCCTAAACTATCATATCGATCGTACATTAGGGCATCCTCCGAGTAAAAAAAACACACACACACACAATTCAAGTGGAACCTAGTTGCAATGGTTAGTAAGCAAGGGTCAGCTCAGGCATCTTTTGCAAACAATATGTTGTAATCATGCTCGATTGCAATGATAAGTTATAAAATGTTCTCACACTAAACTTGATACAAATGAGTAAAGAAGCTGTCCAAGAAAGTATTATTAGCCTTGCTACTTAGAATAAGGATTTTGATATGAACAAGGCTGAAGTTAGGAGATGCAATGAGGGGAAGCCAACACAGTGTATGTACAGGAGACTAAATGAAAAGTAAAAAAGGTTGAATATTTTAATAAGTACAAACTTTAATGTACAGGGAAAGGTAACAATAGAAATAGTATAGAAACAATGGAGGATAATGATAGGAAGTATAATATGATAATTATTAGATAATCTAGCCATAGAATAATGGTAGTTAAATTAGCCCGAGGATAAGAGGTCCTTTGCTTATAAGCAGTTGGGATCAGGAAAAAAATGAAAATTATCTTGAGAACGATATGTTAGAGTCAAAAGGTTTTGAAATAAGTAGAATTAAGACAGACAACCTAAAATCTAATTTTACCAATTAATAATTGTAGAATTGAAGCAATGATGAGATTTGAAAATCAAGAGATTCCTAAAAGTAATAAGCTTCATTTTAGCTTTAGCTAGGATCAAACCAATATTAATGAAGATGCTACACATAAATCTAAAGCTAGAGGAATTAAGCACAAATGTGCTTCTAGAGTGTTATATGATCTTTGTATTCCACTCAAACAAACTTTACAGGAAAATTGTCAGGCTTGCTATGATTATGAAACTAGATAGGTATGCAACATGCATGTAGTATGAACATTGCTGAATTAAGATACTGACATGGATATATAAGGTAGGTTGAGAAAGATAAGAAATGAACATATTGAAAAGAGTCTAGGTTTTACCAAAAAAGGAAAAATATAAGAGTTTAGATTGTTTGTATGGGTATGTGACCTCAAAACCTAGAGAGACGATTGTTAGAAGGTGCTGTAAGTACTCATTGAACAATCTCAAAAGACCAGGAAGAACGCAAGATAATCGAATGAAGTTACTCAAAAGTGTCTGGATACTTTTTATCTAACTAAAGACAAATTGGAATGAAAACATAAGATTTGTGTTGTTGAATCCAACTCCAGGGTTAAGACAGTTTACTGATGTTATTTATATAACTCCCTTTCCGTAGCTCATGACATCAATTCCAAGAGTTATAGCCTATAAAGACCAACAAACAAATACCAGTTTCCATAATTAGGAATCAAAGGCAATGCTTGGAACCTTGGATTTTTTTACGTTTATTTCTTCTTCCTATCCCTAGTTCCGACCGAACGAGAGAAAATACATTTCCCCAGCATTTTTTTTTTCATTTTCTCCCAAAATCCAGGGTTCCGAAAGGAGACTAACGGGTTCAAAACTTGTTTTAGCGGATTTGAGTACCAAATAGGATAAATCTAGAGAAAATCCAAACACCAGAACCAGTCGATAACCGCATATTAAGAAATTACTGAACTCGATGAGAAGAAAAGAAAAAAAACCAAATCTCTGTGAAAGCAAACTTTTGGTAGAAGATAAAGCAATCAATATTCATCATTATATAATGAGAATAACCACCTTGGTTCCGAGATGAAGAATCGGCCATCTTGATGGAGAGAGAATCAGAGTCGAAGCGTAGGATTTTAGTTGAAAAACGAGCAGCAGATATGCATAAGAACTTGAAAACAGGAGAGTTGATAAGGACCGCATACGGTTTGAGCAGTGCACACAACACCGTCCTGTAGCACCAATGTGTATAGGCCACGTGTCCAGAAAATTAGTGTGTTCCGTCACGGGCCTCCGTCAAGTAACGGTATTTCCATTTCCTCATGTATTCATGGAGCTGTAACTCTGCAAGCTACATTCTCCCTATTTCCCGATTTATCCACCGAAACAGTGTGTCGGATCATGACCGGTTCTCTCTCCACCGAGCAGTTCTAATCCTATCATGATCGATTTGCTCTTCCTCTGAACCGCTCCTTCCTCGTGAGATCCGTTGCAGGCGAATCGGTCACGAAACGCTCACCGGAATCTCATTGCAGGTGATTTCATTTCATTTTTTACCAAAATTAAAAAAAAAAAAAAGTGATTTTATTCCATCCGTATCTGATAGGCGCACGTGAGCAGACGGTCCGTATTAGAAGGCGCACGTTGGCAGACGCTACAAGACAAAGGCACGCAAGACTAGGCAAATGCAGATGCTCTGTCCGCATTGAAAATCAATATCTTTTGTTTTAGGGAAAATTAATTTTTAGTGATATTTTTAAAAATAATTAAAATACAATTACAAAAAGCAAAATTTATTAACATTATTACATGTTAGTGATATTTTACTATTACAAACCATATTCTTCCAAAAATTCCCTTGTACCAATCAATCATCAACACTATGTACTAAGGGTTGCAACTTTGGTCAGTTAAAATCGAGCCAACCCAAATCACCATTGGGTATGTTTAGGTTGGGTTCTCGAGTCTTTGGTTAGGTTTTGATTTCTAAAAATGTTGAACCGAATTTGTTCAGTTTGGTTTTGGATTGAAGGCTTGGTTAAACTGAACCAAAATATATAATGCTAAACTGAACCAAAATATATAATATTATACATAAAATATATAATAAATATAAGTTATATAATAATATCTAACTTATTAAATGACATTAACTCATAAGTCTTTATTCTTTACGTTTATTCTTGCAGGTCTTTTTAGGGTTTCAAAGTTTCAACGAGATAGGTTTTACCATGTCTTGTTTTGTGAATATCAAGCTTTGCAATTTAAAATACATAATTTTAATAAATGACTGATTTTACAATATGAAATTAACCCAAACCAACAATTAGTTAGGGTTTGGTTGGGTTATAGGTTTTCCATATATGATCAGTTCGGTTTTTTATTTAGGAACTTTGGTTCCAAGATCAATTTGGGTTTGGATTTGGGTCTACCCTCAATAACCTCAATTTAGTCTTGGGTTGAGGTTAACCTAGACCAAACCACACTTAGTTGCTTTGTATTTTATAACTTATAAGAGCATTTTTTGGAGATGAGTAAAATGTCACTAAAATTTAATTATTTTGACAAAAGTTTAAAAGTTAACTCAGAAAGTTTGTATTTTATTCATTTTGAAAAAGTATCATTAAATATTAAATTTTCCTTGTCTTAAATGTTTTGGGTCGGGCCTTTTAGGGTTTTCCTATCAAGTCGGAACCTAATACAAACTCAAATTTGGGCTTATAAAGAAGCCAGGATTAACCAAAGCACAAATTAATACCACGTTCGGGCTATTATTTGGACTGGGTTTGGGTGTTCTTACGGTTGGACGGGCTTACTTTATAACTCTAATTTGAAGTAGGGCTGGCAATGGGTTGAATATGGTATGGATCTACCATGATCCAAATCCGAAAATAAAAATCCGATATCCGAATTCAATCCAAAATTCGACAAATCTTATATAGGTGAATTTGAAATTTGAAACCGAATTTATATACTGTATCCGAATTTGAAATTTGACCGAATAAATAACTGAAATCCGAATTAGGTCTGATTTGAACTTAAAACTCAAAAGTAAAGTTTAACTATTAAAGCAAAATTTAACTATTAAAACCAATGAGCCATATAAATATTAAAGCAAGACATGAGTAAGAATGGTTTAACCATGGTTTATACAAAGTTTATTAATGGTTTAGTAAAAAGTATACTTTGATTTCGGTTCGGATTCTACTCGGATCGGATATGGACATATTCGAATTTGGATCTGAAATCTGATATCTGAACTACGGATCTATATCTTATATCCAAATTTGAGATTTTCGGATCGGATTCGGATATATATCTACGGATCTATATCTTATATCCAAATTTGCGATTTTCGGATCAGATTCGGATATATATTTACGGATCTATATCTTATATCCAAATTTGAGATTTTCTGATTGGATTCGGATATATATCTGACCCATTGCTAATCCTAATTTGAACCAGGGACCAAAAGACAGGGAGTCTGGGACGCCAAATGTTGCGTAGAGAAGCTGCCAGATCACCACTGACCAGCTAGAATACTGGATTAGTGAGAGAGAAAGGGAGGAGGAGTTGACAAATCCCAGTCCAGGAATTTCCCCTTGTGATGATGCTTCTCTTATTTTGATGCAGATGACAACCACCCAATAGAGTCTTTCTTTGTATCATACTTCGCTCCTGTCGTAGTTCACAGAACTCAGTTGATTGATTGGCATTTCACGCACACATGGCCTGGTTTAGAAACCTCATTCAAATTTCGTCTATCAGAGCGTCTTCGATCAAGCTCAGAAACTCCGGCAGATCCCCTTTAATCCTTTCTGCCTCTTTGTCACAATATAGCTCGGAGTCAACTCTTCCAACCCAATCTCCGGAGGTCTTTCAATATGCCACTCTCGAGCCGACGAAGGCGGATCAGAAACCCAGGGTGTTGGTTCTGGGTTCTGGATGGGCTGGTTGCAGGCTCATGAAAGATATAGACACCAGTATCTATGATGTCATCTGCGTGTCTCCTCGGAACCATATGGTATTTACTCCCCTCTTGGCTTCCACCTGTGTTGGGACTCTTGAGTTTCGGTCCGTAGCCGAACCCATCGCAAGGATTCAACCGGCTATATCTCGGTCACCCGGTTCTTACTTCTTTCTTGCTCGCTGTCAAGGCATTGATGCCAATGATCACGTGGTTCGTTAGTCTCTGCTTTTTCTCTTTAATTTGGATTGATTTGCAATTTTTTGAACGCCATTAACCTGGGCATGAAGTTCTATAACGTAAGGAATAGCAACATCAGTTAATTAGATTTTGTTGTGAAAATTTGAGCAATTTCATGTACGAAGGAGGGTCAATTTAAAGCTACAATTTATTCTCCAGCGGCGCAAGTTTTCTTTTTCTGGTTTGTAACAGTGCAACGCTTCCTCTAGTTTTTTTTTTTTTTTTTAAATGCCATTTACCTAATAAAATGATAGTTTCTCTGGGAACTTCTGGGACTTTTAAACGTGAGAATACTTTAATGCGTTGCTGTTAAGCGCCTGAAACTGATCCACCCGGAGACACAGTGTGTTTATATCTATTCGTGTATTTATCAATTTTATTTGTTGGATAAGTGTTAAGCTGCGGTCTGATGATTCATTTCGCCTATTGTAATGTAGATGTCGTATATTTTACTTTAACCAGTATGCATTAGGCCTTTTCAATGATGGCACAGCAGAGGGCTGAAACCTCCAACCCGAATTATTGGGATACTATATAGGGTGGAGATACATTTGTTTATCAGTCTGAGTGTGAGACTTTTGTGAGAATGATTTGTGAGAGATCTTTGGGGTTCTTTGGCTTTCTGATCAAGTTAGAACATTCATTGCCTAACAAAATAGTCTTTGTAAGTTTTATTGTTTATTAGTCTTTGTAAATATAGGCATTTAAGCTAAACCACGCAAGTCTTTTTGTTCTGTGTATTGCTTGCTATATTCCGTTCTTTGTTTCATTGTTTCTTTTTGCTGTCTCGTTTGTGTTATCTGACAACACCTATAGCTAAAGCTCTGAACCATCGGATTCCCTTTTGCACCTTGTTATTAACCATGGTGGATGACAAATGTGTAATGGCATCCGGTGGTTTGTCCTTCCACTGCATGTGATTTTGACATTTTTGAATTGTTAGTCCATGATATAAACAGTTTGAATAATTCAATGTTTGGACTTTTTTTAATCAATTTTTTTTGAAAATATTTCAGTTTTGGAGTATGTAAGTTCTGAATTATGGGATATTTGCTTTTGAACTATACAAGGTTCACTGCCAGACTGTTACTGATGGATCAAACACTATTGAGCCTTGGAATTTTAAGATTTCATATGACAAATTAGTTATTGCATCTGGAGCAGAGGCCTCCACTTTTGGAATACATGGTGTGAGAGAACATGCAATTTTTCTTCGTGAAGTTCACCATGCCCAGGAAATTCGTAGGAAGCTACTGCTAAACCTGATGCTCTCTGATGTGCCTGGTACGTTGTCCAGAAATCATGAAACTTTTTCAGAATAAATATGTATGATGTTTCATTTTGATTTTGTCTTTCAGGTTTAAATATTAGATTTAGAAGGCTACTTGACTCCTCTATTACATTGTAAGTACAGGTATTTCGGAGGAAGAGAAGAACAGACTCTTGCATTGTGTAGTTGTAGGAGGTGGTCCAACAGGTGTTGAGTTCAGTGGTGAGCTTAGTGATTTTATCATCAGGGATGTTCATCAAAGATATGCTCACGTGAAAGATTACATCCATGTGACTTTGATTGAGGTTTGTTCTTTAAAATGTGAAGCCTGCACCAAGTTGAATCCTGTTCTTTGTTGTCCCATTGCTGTAGGAGAAAAAAAATATTTATATTGATTATTGAACAAGTTTCTATTGTGCTCTTGATAACACGTATAGGAATTTTTAGTATATTATTGCATTGAGGACCCATAGACAAATTTCCAGAAAACTGTGTTGAAGTAATATTGTAACACTGGAAACTATCCTTTCTTTGACAGGCAAATGAGATACTATTGTCCTTTGATGATCGCCTCAGACAATATGCCACCAGGCATTTAAGTAAGGTGAGAAGTTTTCAATTGCTAAGAATGAATAACCGGAACTGTACATGAAACGTCTTTGATATTTTTCTGCAAAGAAGTTAACACTTAATGCTATTTCTCCATTGTCTGAAGACCTGACAGAAAATTATGTTCTTATGAATGCTATTTCCGTGTACTTTTTCCATGTACTTTCTCGTAAAAGAATGTATATTTATGGAAAATGAAATCCATATCTATATGGAGGAAATAGGTTTATTTTTTTCTTTTTTCCGAGAAAGAAAACTGGGATATTGGTGAAGACCTCATTATGTACTGCTAGAATGGTCGCTACCTTACTACCTTCCGATGCACTATGTTCGGGGGAAAAAATTAGGGCTTACGTAATTTATTCTGGAGGTTATTTTAATTGTTAATTGTCAGAGCATTTGCATCATGTAACTAACTGCAACTTAATGGCCACAGACAGAGTGTGCAATGAAGTGTTATGAAGATTTGAAGTGGAACAGTTGTTATAGACATGTCTCTTAAGCTTGAGATCCTATATAAATTGGTTGATATTCTGCTCCGCAACATGTGGCTATGGGATCCATCCTATATTATGGCAAAAAACCAACAAAAAATGAAAATAAAAATTTGTGCTTCAAAGGACATATAGCTTTTTTTTTTCCCTTGATAATCTTGTGAAAGTAGGAACTGTATCACTCTTAATGGACATAGACAATTCTGAGAAGAAGAGTTAGCGCCTTGGAATGTGATATGAGATGCTAGAATGACAAATCACTGTGTCAAGAAAAAATTCTTCATTAGTTTTATCTTGGCACTAAGTTGATTACCGTAATATCTCTTCATTGTGATTAAAGTTTCTAAACAGGATTAAGGAGGAATTCATACCATCAATCAGCTTACCACAACTAGTCTATATAAAGCAAGAGCCTATTGCTTCTGAAAATATACAGAAGCACAAAGAATGACTCTTTTCATTTTTGGTTTGTGGCATAACTGATTACTCATACCCTATTTGTGTTCTTTTTCTTTCAGGATTTTACTGATTATTACCCAAGTAAAGGAAGAATAAGAATTTCGACTAAGAAAAATAATGAGAAAAGAACTCCTTTGGTCATTACTTCTTTTGTGCAAAATATGTGTTCATCCTCCCATTATTTCTGTTTAAGTTATAGGTAGAACTTTGCAGAAATGCGGTCTACAATCTTGTTAATAAAATGATTATCCTAATGGTTATAAGGATGACAAATGATCGACTTTTGAGTCATGGAAAAAAATTTTGGGGGGTTTTTTTGGGTCATGTTCAACTGCATTTTAATGTTTGTCTTAATCTAAGACATTAAATATGATCTGTTTCTTATATCATGGGTACAGTTGTGGTATTACTTTTTAAATGGTTATTTACCTAGGGTCCCTTCTTTTTTTTCTTTCTGTAAGAGTGCTTTTTTTGGTCTTCTTTTTCTCTCCAATGCCTCTCTATTGGTTTCCCTTGGTACCATGAAGGAGATGCAAAAAATTTCAAATTCAGGAAGATGCCGTCTTGTGGCACACAAATGATATTTAAATCTTAGAACAGGCTTTCCTGTGACACAAATGATCTATAGAGCTATATTCATGTTCCCATGATGTCACAAACTCTGAAAATCTGCAAATGTGAATCATGTGGTTCCTTTTCATTATTTGAAGTTTCCAGCTGTCAGAGACCACGAGAGGAATAATTGTGTACACTTTACCTGAGTCGTCTGCATGATATAGAATTTTCTTTCAAAGAGGGAACAGGGAGGGAGAATCTACTGACATACCACTCCAAACCACACATTTAGGGAGGGAGGGAGGGAGAATCCATTGCCACACCACCAGGGAGTGGGAGCATCCATTACCACACCACCACAACCTACATGTGTAACTTTTATAAGTGACACATATAAGTTCTATACACAAGGAAGAGTAATGGAAATAGCAATAACAGTTGGGAAAGAACTTTTCTGGACATCAAAATTTTGAGTGGTGACAAGGTGAAACAGTGTTCCATGCACATGAGAATGAACTCATGGAGACCAAATATCCGTACATCTTTATGAGAAATCAGGAAAAAAAAGGCAGAAAGAATGTTGATCATGCCATGCTGAGATAAAAACCTTCAATCCTTGATTGGAAAAGTGTTACATTCTTCTTGGGAAGAGTTACATAATCAGAAATATTTTATCAATAGTGAAATAATGTGTTTCGGTTTTTGCGATCCTCATGCTCGGCTGAGGACATTTGACTAGGAAGTGAACATCCATTTTTGTGCAACAAACTTTGAGTAATTGTTGTCTAATTTGCTAACTCCAGGTGCAATTCACATTGTCATTGCAGTGGGTTTGCCTTTAGGCATGCTGCTTTTTCTAATCACAGATATCCGGTTGTCCGCAACATACTTGGAGTAATTGTTGTCTAATTTGTAACTCAGTTGTTGCAGTGAGTTTCCCTTTTTCGGGGCTGTTTTTTCTAATCACATATTGTCATATATTGTGATAAATGTAGAAATTTCCTCCTCAGGTCCCCTCCTGAACCTTACCTTAATTATCGATTCTCATTGTTTCTTATTTGGATTTTTATTTCAGTCAGGAGTTCGTCTTGTTCGTGGAACTGTCAAGGATGTCCAACCTATGAAGATAATTCTCAATGATGGCACAGAGGTCCCATATGGGCTGTTAGTATGGTCTACGGGTGTTGGTCCATCACCTTTTGTACAATCTCTGCAATTTCCAAAATCTCCAGGTGGAAGGTATCTACCGTGTTTGTTATGGATGAATTTGTTTTATTTAACCCTCCAAGCTTCTTTCAAGAATAGAAATGTTGTTACTTATATCTAATGATATCCTGTATGTTAAGCAGGATCGGAGTTGATGAATGGTTACGCGTTCCTTCTGTTCAGGATGTTTTCTCAATTGGTGATTGCTGTGGGTTTCTTGAAAGCACGGGAAAAACCACTCTTCCAGCATTAGCACAGGTAAGTTGTGAACAAGTACAGCCCTTTCAGATTTTCTTCTCAGGTTCTTGAGATGCTACAGTACAAAGATGCACAAGCCAGGTGATTGTTATTTAAGAGGCTAGAATAAAACAATGCTCTGATGCCACAGGAAATTATTTGTCAATCCTAAAAGGCAACTTTGTTGCAGTTGATTCATGAAATTCTAGACTGGAATGTATGAGCATGATCCACTTATTATTATTGTTATTATTTTTTGGTGAATGTCATGATCATTGTTGTTGTATTTGTGTATACTTTTGATAATTTAAAGATGTTTTATTGGATCAATTTGCCTTTTCTTGTCCTGTATCCAATGGGTAAGTTCCTAATTTTCGTATTTTTCAATTTCTTTCTTGAACCGTTGAGAATTTTAATTTGAATTCCTGGTAGCAATTGCTACTTGGTAGATTATCTTATGCTCCTGCAATTGCATAAGGGTCTCAGTGTTATATTATACATTTTTCACAATGGTTCTTGAATTTAGTTGCACTGTGTAATGTTGAATCAGGTTGCAGAGCGGCAGGGAAAATTTCTAGGTGGTCTATTCAACCGCATTGGCAAAGCTGGTGGAGGGCATGCAAACAGTGCAAAAGACATTGAATTGGGAGATCCATTTGTTTACAAGCATTTGGGAAGCATGGCAACCGTTGGCAGATTCAAGGCTCTTGTGGACCTTAGGGAGAGCAAGGTCAATTTCTTGCGGTTTAAAATCTCTCTCATGTAGAGTTGAAGTAAATAACTCGCTAGCTGACTGTTGCATCTTATGCTCCATAGGAAGCAAGGGGGTTGTCCATGGCTGGATTTGCAAGTTGGTTTATTTGGAGGTCAGCATATCTCACCCGTGTCGTAAGCTGGAGGAACAGGTTCTATGTAGCAATCAACTGGACAACAACATTTCTGTTTGGTCGTGATATAAGCCGTATTTAAGTCCGAGAAGTAAGTCATTTCTATGCTTATCAGATTAAATTTTTAGGGTGTTTGTGTGTAGAAAGTAGAACAAAGACGCATCATAACATGGGGGGAAATCACTGTTGAGTTTGTTATTTATATTTCATTCTTGGGCATTTGGTAATGCAGATACCTTTAATTGCCTGCAGGTTGCAGGTTGTTCGTTCCTTTGGCATCCGGTGCATGTCATGTTCTCAAATTTACAAAAAGGTTTGACGATGAATTCAAATGCTGCAGGCCTGTTTCCACAGCCACTATTTGGAATCCTTAATAAGATAACATGGATCCCTTGCTTAGTTGGCGGGAAAGTTTTGTTTATTAGATTTTACATAAAAAAAATAAGAGGGACGAGTCATTTATCTTGTTAATTTTTTTTGTGCCTTTAATGATTATCAGAAAAATTTCGTTTCAGTCCACACCTTCCGGTCTCCGTTTTGCCGTAGAACTCATTGCTGTTAGTTTTGGATTTTCATCTGTACCTCTTTCACCCTGAAGATGCGTGCCATGGGCAAGAAATAAGAACCGATTTTTTAAGTACAAAATTAAAACCGAACTGAAACGATTAACACGCACCCAAAACTGAACCTGCGGATAAACGGGACCATGCCAAGCTGGTAGTATGACTTAAAACACGTGTATTTATCTAACTGGTTAATTCGGTTCTGTTTGACCTTATAACTAAAATCCAGAGAAACCCTAATCGGATTTATATATATTTATATCTATACTATCTATAACGAGAAGAGGGGGGAATATTTTCTCCAGATTTTGGCATCTTTTTTTTTCCAAGCATTACTCTCCCCAAACAAAACAATCCGTCATTATTGTAACTACCTTGGCTGTTTATCGAAGTGGGCTCACGTTTTTTACGCGCGTAGCGCGTGCAACCCCCTAGTAGTATAAAACCAAAACTGATTACTAGCAACTCAACTCTTTTTTTTTTATAGGAAATAATCAATATATTTAAAGAAAACGACAAAACAAGAAACATTAGTCAGGGATGACCCTTGCATGGGCCCGTCCGAAGAGATCATCAAGGATGAGAGTATGAATACATTGAGGTACAGATTTCAAACAGAAGCAGGAGAAACAATCCAAAGCAAACTTCGCAATGCCATCAGCCGAGAAGTTGGTTTCTCTGTACACTTTTTTCAAATGGAAATCAACGAGTAGAGAGCTGATGTGTCTTGCCTCCTCACTACAAAAAAAAAGTGATATAACAACACTAATATAAGGGCACTTATAAAAAAGTGCCGTTATAAGTGCCTAAATACGGCATTTCATATGTAAATGCCGTTATAAAACAATTTATTACGGCATTTTCCTAGTGAATGCTGTTATAAAATAATTTACTACGGCATTCTTTAACTGAATGCCCTGATAAAACAATTTGTTACGACACTTATCTATCAAATGCCGCTATACAATAATTTATAAAATATTGTATTACGGCAATTTACTATGAAATGCCGCTATAAATATAAAATAATTATTAAAAATAAAGTAATTTTTTTGCGTAAATTTATTTAATTGATGTATTATGAAAATAATTCAGATTTAGTCATGAAATTATGTGAAAGAAGACTAATTTTTAATTATGTAAAGAAAACATAATTAATTACCAATTAGAAAGAATTAGATGATTGAATATAAATTAGTTTAAAAAAACAACCCTAAAAACCGATTTTTCATTTTTGTTGTCGGGCGAGATGAGAGAGAACAGTGGACACTGGACACGCAACTTTCTGCTGCCATCCTCAAGTTGTTCTGCGGCGTCTCCTTCTTCATATTGATCTCCTTCGCGATCTATTTTGAGCACCGTGGGGCTATGGATCTTGAGACCGAAAGAGAATTGCCTGCTATTTATTCAAACTCACTGAGGTATTCTTACTGTGTGTTTCCGTACCTCTGTCGTTACCGTTTCTCTCTGGCGATTCTCACGAATTGAGTGGAGTGTGTTTTGCTGTTGCTAGTCTTCTTCAAGTAGTGCATCAGAAATTTCAGACCTTAATTAATTCTTCGTTTTGATCTTTGATCCTCTTGAATCTTCTAGAATCACACAGTCGCAGACGATTTCTTTCTCCTGATCATGTTCGTCAATAAGCTTGTGGAGAAGGCCTCCAAGAAAGGTAAGTGACTGATTGATGATCTCCTTAGGCTATTTTTAACATCTTCTCTGCAAATAAGAAGTCGTGTTCAAGATATCCTGTTAATATATGATGCATTTTAGATCTAATCTCCAATGCCTTTTTCCTTCTTAATTTCCTCTTCTAGTTTTCTCCTGCATTTGATCGATGTAGTTATTTCGTCTCGACGTTGATCCAATTAAGATAATGTTTTCTGCTCTTGAAATCTATACTTGAAGTGTAAAATTGTCCTTTGACTCCAGAATAAATCGATCGATTAGGTTATTTCTCTTCCTTAAATTCGTGAGTTCTGCTTTCCGATCAGAAACAGGAACAGTCTGGCCTTTTTGTGATTCTCTCTCTGTAGATCGTTAATCCCTGTGGAGGTTTGAGATAAATTGAAACATTCTTTAATGACCAGATTCGACATGTATCTCAGGCTGCCATAGCTCTTTCTCTGAACTTATATATAGATAGATTCCAACCCTAAATCATTCCAGTTGGTGTCGGCTATGCTTTATTCGCGGACTACTCTGTTCTTCTGAATGCTTTCTTTTCGAAAATTTCGACCTTCGTTTTGTTTTCTCGTTTCAATTTTGGACGCTTTGAATCGAGACTGATTCGAGCTTTCAGTGACCCTGTGATCTTATCGGTTAGATTTCTCCAGATAATTTCTTTTCGAAACTGCTCATGAAATCTCAGGAATCGATTCTTTTATTCTTTTTCGTTTATTTGGATATCACTTGTTCTGTTTTCTTGTGCTTCAGAGGTTGCTTTGATGTCTCTGATTGATTTTTTTGCCTTTGGTTTGTCTCTCAGTGAAAGCTAACGTCGCATGTTATCTGTCTGTTGATGGTTATCTAATTTGCTTTGAAGCATCGAATCGCCGATTAGAAGGAAAATTTCAGAGGTTTAGAATCCATCTTTGGTATTTCAATTTATCTCAAACCTTAAAATTTCTCAAATTGGGTTTTCATTAGGGAGTTTGCTTGCTTACATTGCTCTTTGACCTCAGCTTCATTTGTCAAGCAGGGAATTGAAAAGGACTTGCGTTGGTTTTGCAAGATTATATGTCATTGGTTTTGCGTTGGTTTTTCTGTGTTAGTGAGATGAGATCACATAATGACTTTAAAACCAATTTTCAGGGATCCAAATCTCCACTTTGTTGAGTCACCTGCTCTTGCACCTCCTGAAGTTCAAATTGACATGGCCACCCAACAACTGTAAGTGATCAAATTCTTGCTATATTTCTCATATTTTGAAGTTGCATTCTGTTCCATCAAGAACTCCCTGGTGATATATTTATGTTATGGCAGCTAACATTGTGAACTGTACATGTCACCGTATTCTTTAGTAATCAGATTTCATACTACTATATCAAGTGATTTAGATAGATTGAACTAGTGCTCTGCCATGTATTATGAACCAAAAATGAAGATCAAAGTTCCACTTTTTAAGTTTTTTTATTTTTTATTTTTCATAAGTTTGTCTGATGCTAATTAATATTCAATTCAAATATCAGCATAATGGTTCTGTTATTAATTTAAAACTATACAATTCCATATTACTGACATTTTTACAATGAAGGTCTAGACCCAAACCCGGCTGAATCATATAAAAATATTGTTCTTCAGTTTATACTTGAAAATCTTGTTTAGATTTTCAGTTTATTGATTATCAGTGGTGTAATTGATATTCTTGAAATAACTTATCTCACCTATAACTTGTTAATATTGTGGGGGACAAAACCCATCCTTTTGTATTACTTGAACTGTTAAGTTTAAAAGGTTTAGAACTGATTTATTTTAGATGCCGCCCACAATGTAGTAATATTTAGCCTTGATAAATTTAATAGATGTAATGGGTATAGAACTTATAACAGTCTACAGCAGCAGGCTACTTAGTATATATATGCTTTGTAGATAAAGGATGGATATGTTCTTTTTCTGCTTGCAGAATTTTGTTGGTAGATAGTATTTGATGACCTTTGCTAAAACCAGAACTTTGTCTACTTATTTGTTGCAGACATGAAGCAGAGTTGGCAGCAGCTGCTACACAGTCTCTTCCCGATGATGATGATGAGGCCTTTGAGTAATTGTTCAAGATTTCCGGCTGAATTTTGTTTGGCTTTTCCCTTGTTCTTTAGTGATGTGCAGGATTTGTTCCTTAGACTTGTGCTCTCTTCTTTTGACAATGAGAGAGGTGGCTCAGGTCATTGTAGGCTTTGTGCAGGCTGCAAAGAGATTGAAATCTGTCTGCAAGTGAGCTTGAGATGGATCAATCAGGATGCTTTGCATTTGGTTATTGACGCTAACAGATACTGGTATCCTTATGTCTTCTTCCCCCAAGTTTCTAGTTATGTCTGTAACATATGTATCAATGGGCTGGCTTCCTTTTCCTGTTTCATTTTGTTAGTAGTCTGCTTTCCTTTTGATGTGGGCAGAGAATGTGGTTGGAGGAACAGCAATCCCCTACCCACATGCCTTGATCCTTGTGTTGTTTGTCCGGAGAGGAAATGCATGGTAGCTGCAAAAGGTAAAGCCCCTCATAAATTTATAATTGGCAATATGTGTTTGCTCTCTTCGACAGTAAATTATTAAGAAGTACTCTATTTTCAAACCCTGTTGATGGGCATAGAATCTTTACTAGTAGAGGATAAGTTAATTCTTGTGTAACTCCAAAAGAAAAGCTCAAGACAAAAGCCTTCTAACTCCGGCCTATTGGGTTAATTTTTTACAGGTTTAAGTAAGCTTTTTAATTTTCTCTTCTTCCAAGTGAATGAAACGTCATTGAGATCAGTAGCTAGGAAATTTTTTTTTTTAGTTGTATCATTTTAGCCCAAATCTAAATTATGATTAGAGCGTCTTAAAGTTTGTGATATGTAGAAATTCGTGACAAATCACTAAAGCTTCATTGTTTCTCATTTGGTATACCTAACAGTCACAGGTTCATCAATTCTATTGCATATTTGTAATTGTGGTTAGAACTTAGAAGATTGTGATATAAATAAACAAGGTCAATTTTGTGTTTCCTTATACCAAAATTTCTTTTGCCTTCAAAAATTTGATGCTCGTCTTTGAACTCTTCTCATTTCCAGGATTGTGGATGGAAAGGTTGGGGAGAGAGATCATATGGAGGATATGGAAGCGTAAAGCGTGCCAAAGCAGCTGATTTTCTGGTAGAAAACCTCTAATTTGGTATTCTGCCTTCTTAAGTTTTATACATTAATGTCATTATTTTCTGTCCTCCCCTGAGATTTTGTATATTAACATTGCCATCAAAGAAATTACAAGGAAGCACTTTTTTCCCTCTCCTATTGTCACATGCAAACCCCATACACTAATATATGGCTAATATTTTGTCAGGTTAGGTCATGGGTGGAACAAATGATTCCTGGAGTTAACAACCGTATAATTTCCTATATTATTGGATTTGACAGCCTGAAGGCTGCAAGCACTGATGAATACAGTTCACAGGAAAGAGATAGTGAAGACATAAGGCTACGCATGGATGGACTTTTTGAGCTGAAGGAGCATGCAGTTCATTTTGTTAATGAGATTACAGCTCTGTACACAAATGGGCCAGCCGGTGGTGGAGGGATCTGGTTAAATATTTAAAGCATCTTACGCATTTATTTTCATTTTGTTAACACAATATGCTTATTGAATAATTTTCTTTATTTGTTGCTTGGAGTTGATAAACCTTAGAATTGATAAACTACTAGGCCTATAATGGGCATTATAATATTGTATGTAATATTGTTTTAAATCACGAAGCTAATTTTTTTTTGGGGGGGGGGGGGGGGGGGGGGTGGATTTTTTTTTTTTTTTTTTTGGGGGGGTGGGTGGGGTGGGGTAAATTAAATTTTTTTAAAATTAATATACTTTTAGCGGCATTTGGTGGTTGTCGCTAAAGCCTTGAATTGTTGATACACTTTATTACGACACTTTAAAAAAAATGCCGTAATAGCTTATATTTTTACGGCATTTTTAAATGCCGTAAAAAGTCACTTTATAGCGGCATATTCTGAAGTGTCGTTATAAGTTGTCGCTATAACATAATGCAACACCACTTGAAACGGGAACTTTACTAAAACGCCGTTATATGTTATAACGGCATTTTTCTATATTATAAGGGCACTTTTGAAGTGCCGTAATAAAAAGACTTTTTTTGTAGTGCCTCAAGCAGATGCGAGATTCTCCAGGGCTCTTTAGATGAGTTCCAAAATGCTTCCACCACCACTTTTGAATCTGATTCGAAGATCACTCTATCACAATTCAGCGCTAAAGCGAGTTTGCAGCCCTCCACAAGTGCGGTAGCTTCAGCGAGGAGGGCGTCGGCAATCCCAATCTCGTAAGTAACTGCTTCTAGTAACCTTTCATCCTGGTTTCTTGCAATAACGCCAACTGCAGCTACGCCTGGACTACCCCTTGTAGCCCCATCCACATTAATCTTGATCCATCCCTCCATGGGTTTCTTCCACATGAAAAATTCCTCTATTCTCCTTCCTTCCATCTGCTGCTTTCCCTCTTCAAGAAGTTGCCATGGGTTGAGTTGGGTTGCACTAACAACCCAACTCAACCCTAATAAATTGGTTCGTTTAGTTTGTTTGGTTTGTTCTATTGGTTTTAACCAAACCGTTGCCATCTTTATGTGAAAAGAAAATTCTTATTAAGACTTTTGTTGGCAATAGGAATATGACAAGGAATGGGTTTGAACGATTTGAAGAGAAAATTTTAAAGTTTGGTAATGAATTGTTCATTCTTTTTAAAGATTATAAATATAATAATTTCGCCATTGTTTATCACATAAAAAAAATGTACATAAATAACAAGTCCGTCTTGTCATGTAAAGGAATCTTAAAAACAGGTATCGAGTATATTTTTCAACGGTGAGAAAATAATTCAAATACGCCATCACACTTTTGCCGAATGAGTTTTAAAATTTAAAAAATGGTGGAAGTCATACCAAGCCGTGGAACTAGGGGGCCTCAACGGGGCGGCCGCGCATGCGCGGCCGTTTAGCCAGGCCTAGCACGGCACGTCCCAGCAAGCGTGCCGAGTCTGTGGGCCAGGGGTATTAAAAGTAATTTTAAAAAAAATCCAAAAAATTCTGAAATTTATTTTTATTATTCACAAAATTGGCTTACACATATTAAGATAGATTTTGCTGAAAGAAAAATATAAATTACACCCATTAAAGACTTAAAGTAGTATAATTAAAAACCATGGAGTTAACAAATATATTTAATTGGAGTTTTTATAACAGCTTTTTGGGCTTATTTATACCTAATTATTTTCTTAGCTTTGATTGATTATATAAGAGTTTCTATAATTATATTTTCTAGCAATCGTGGGGGTATCTTTAATTTTTAACTAAAATAATTTAATTACAATACTATTGATGTAAGAAGTTGATATATCATAGTGGTTAAGGAGACAGACTTGAAAGCTGTTGAACTAGATTCGAACCCTGCCGATAGTTTCCATTTCTTTTTTCAAACCTAATGAAGTTGGACGTGCCCCATAGTGGGTGGGGGCCGCGTCTGTCACGGTCATTTCGTTCAGCGTAAATATGCACGTGACCAGTGACCCGTGACTTGTGTTTATATGTAAATATGTTGTAAAGAGTCCAGTAAAGTCGTCTAAGTGTTCGTAGAATGCTTGTAAGGGCGGGTTTTGTATAGCCTTGTAACGGAGTGTATTATTGTGTGGGGCCCACAAGGAGTGTTGTGTTCTTACCGTGGGTACCTGAGAGTCAAGTAGGAGCCAAAAGGAGTCTAACGCATCTGACGGTTCGTCAAAATTCAATGTATAAGTCAAAAATCACCCAGTATGATTGTACCGGCAGATGAGATGTTTCCTTCTAGAATAGTGTCAAAGTCTTAGCATCCTCTTTGAGGGGAAGTAGGCTGTGCATGGGTGCCAAAAGCATAGTGGTGTGCTAAAGCCCCAAACACTTTGTAGCCCCTATAATTTACATTCAATGCAATATATTCTTTCGTTTGCTTGCGTTTAACTCCCCTCATTGTTGCCTTGAATGTAACTTTGGTTGCCTAACTCGTGCCACACTTGGTTGCCTCGTTAACTGACTTTGTTTCGATTTCTACTTGTTTGGCTGACTCGCAGGGTATCGGTTGCTTAGGCGAGTGCCATGCGGCCATGCGGTTATAAGGAGTACCTAAACTTGTTGACCGTGACAGCGTGCCCTGGCAGGCCGCGGCCTCAGTCCCAGCATGTTGGCGTGCTCGGGCCGGCACGGCCGATAAGCACCCCTACGTGGAACGGGTTCTAAAATAAACGCCAAACCCTAAGCAATTCGAGGGGCAACGCCGACAGCCAAACCCAATTGGACGCGCAGCTGGTGTAACGAGACAAGGCAGCCGATTTAGTCGGTTTGAGCCGCTCAAGTTTACTTGTATCTGCGAGGAGGAGAATGGCCATTGGAAATGCCGTGAAAACAAATCATGGTGGGTCCATCTCGCCTTCACCAACTCCATTGCTTTGGTCGTAGGAGAACGCGACGTTGAATAGCGATGTTTCTTCTGGCTCTCTAACTGCAGCGCTTCGATCGTCACCGTCGATTCGCTCCATAAACACAACTCAGGAAAAGGAACTGAAATTAAAGCGAGTGAGAGAGAGATGCGATTGTAAGGGAATTGAGACGAAGACAAAGCCTTTTAACTCTTTATAGCAAGCCAACGATCGGAGAGCGATCGTTGCTCGTTCGCTATGTTCGCCAAAAGCTTGTTGCAGAAGGCCTTACATCATCCTCAGGTAATCAATCTGTTTCCGTTTTCCTTCTCTCTCGCATTCTTTCGTGGTTTCTTTTTACGGATTACCATTTTTTAGCTACAAGACGAGTTCCTTCTTGTTGTTTTTTTGCTATTGATATGATGACGATCTAGGACTTTTTTCTCCTTTATTGTTTTCCTAACTGGGAAAGAACGAAAGGACCGATTTCATGTATGCCCTTCGTTTTTTTAGTTGTACTTTCCTTTCATTTTGGATAGATGGAGTCAATTGGAAGCTGTAACAATCCTCCAATTAGAATGAAAGGAAAATGGATCTTGTTCGGAATCAATCGCTAAAATTCATCCAAGCATCAACTAACAGATATTCTTTGAAGGCGCCTGGTGCCAAACGAAGGTGAGTGGAAGATAGCAAACGAGTACAATAAAGAATTGTAAGGAATAAGAGACAATATAAGAAAAGGACAAAGAAAACAAATATCAACTTAATCGTTTACTTCCACTTTCATGCAATAATCGAAAACTTCACATTCCTTTTATATCGGTTATTGTGCCTCCGCTAGGACATGTCATGTTAGAGTTAATATAACATTTTACTCGAGGAATCCTTCAATCTTACGGTCTCCTCATTTGGAACTGAGAATATTCATTACAAAAGTTGCTGTTGACACTAAAGGGGAAATGGAATGCAATCCTGTTGTAGTATACTGTTGTCTCTTGTCTCCAGGCATGGTCCCATTACGATATCTATATTACAAGAATTTATTATGGGTGAGATAGACACAGAAAAAAAGAAGGGAAAAAGGAAAGAGTAGGTCATAAGCAGGGTATTTTGTCATCCTGCTACTGTTAGTTGTTGGGTTACTGAAGTGAAGCCAAGGCCTTAAGGTTTCTTGATTGGATCAACAACATATCATTATGATATTTTTCTGGACTCTAGGAATATTGAGCTGACATGTTGATATGTATTCCCCTGGTCGTTTGATTAGTCAGGATGCCGCTTTACAGTTCATGGGCAAATTGTCTCTTTCTGTCTCATATTAGGCTAACAAAGACCTTTTTGGATGAGTTTGTACCTTTACACAGCCTGTAAGGGTACTCCTTTTGGCTCACCACAACGAGTCGGGAAAGGGCATTGATGGTATTGCTGTTGGACTTCTCTAGTGGAAAGGCCTACTTTTATATCACTACAAATTATTGTCTAGTTACAATATTTGATTAACTAAGCATATCCCTCAGTAAAATGTGTCTCCATGGGCCCAAATTGTGGTTTTAAATTTTTCTCAGAACCTGTTATATAGTGGCCAAAACCTGATGTTTGCTTTTGTTGCTTTGCACAAAGCTAACAACTTCCAATTATGTATTGATTATATGTACTAGCCGAGAAAACTTGTCTGCAGAATGCATCTATATGTACTATCAGGAAATTTCTGTTGCACCAAATCAAAAGGTTCCCATGACGCTTCATATGCAGGCAAATTCTTCCAATGGATCAAAACTTCCGGGCTAGATGATGCATCTCCACTGCTAGGATGAATGCCCAAGACGACTGTAGGTTCTATTCCCCATTCCCTCGCTGGACTGAGAGTAGGAGGTAATGGCTGACTTGGAGTAGTGGAGCCAATGGCTTGTTTCAGTTGGGAGATATGGAATACCGGATGGATGGAGCATGAGGATGGCAATTCCAGCTTATATGCAACAGCTCCAATCTTTTGTATCACCCGATAAGGTCCAAAGAATCGAGGAGCTAATTTTTCATTAGCTCGTGCCACCAAGGAAGTGTGACGATAAGGCCGTAATTTAAGATAAACCAAGTCTCCAACCTGAAATGAAATATCCCTCAGATGTCTGTCAACAGAGTTCTTCATGTAATTCTGAGCATGAAGCAAATGTTGCTTCAATTCATCCAAAACAGCATCGCGTTTCTGCAACTGTTGCTTTACTTCAGACATGGTGGAAGAGCCATTTCCAATTCTGATCAGCGGAGGAGGGTCGCGTTCATATACCACGCGAAAGGGAGAAGGTGAGTTGAAGTATGATATGATGTGTTGTACCAATACTCTGTCCATGGGAGCCATCGTACCCAAGAAGTTGGTTGTTGGTTGGCAAAACAGCGTAAATAAGTTTCAACACTTATGTTCACCACCTCCGACTGCCTGTCGGTTTGTGGATGATAAGCAATACTTCTCCGTAATGCCATGCCTTGTAGCCGAAATAACTCAGTCTAGAAATGGCTTAAGAATACCTTGTCTCGATTAGAAATTATTGAATGAGGAAAACCATGTAACTTCAACACAAGCTGGACGAATAATTCAACAACTTTCTTAGCCGTGAAGGGCTGTTAGAGTGGAATGAAATGGCCATACTTGCTGAGTCGATCGGCCACAACAAAAATAGTGTCGATCCCTTGAGATTTAGGAAGTCCTTTGATAAAGTCCATTGTTATATCATCCCATATAGCTGTATGTATTGGTAGAGGTTGTAGCAGGCCAGCTGGAGAAAGGGTGAGGTGTTTGTTCTGCTGACAAACAATACAATTTTCAATATAGGACTTGATGTCGTGTTTCATGCCCTCCGAATACAATTCTCCTGCAATGCGTTTGTACGTTTTCAGGAACCCCGAATGACCTCCAATACCGCTGTTATGAAATTCATGTAAAATTGAAGAAAGTAAATTGGATTTTGGGGGGATGACTAACCGGCCTTTGTAGAAGAGTTGTCCGTTAAGTAAAGTCCATCCAGATTTGGATTGTTGATCTTCCAGCAATGCTTCTTTGATCAGTTTGAGTTTTTCATGGTGCTGAACCTGTTTGGCTACTTCTGCAAGGTCCAACACTTGAGGCACTGATAATACTGCCATCTCCCCGTGAATAGGCATCCTTGATAAAGCATCTGCGGCTTTATTTTCAAGACTTGGATGATATTGGATTACGAAGTCGAAACCCAACAATTTGGTTAGCCATTTTTGATGTTCAGCACTGACTAATCGCTATTCCAACAGAAACTTCAAACTTTTCTGATCTGTTCTCACAATGAAATGTTGTCCCAACAAGTAATGACGCCATTTTTGAATGGCTAGAACAATGGCCATCAACTCTCGTTCATATACTGATTTCATCCGAGCACGTTCCGCTAAGGATTGACTGAAAAAAGCAATGGGGCGCTGGTTTTGGGATAACACAGCTCCCAATCCCACACCTGAAGCATCAGTTTCGATGATGAAAGGTTTGGAGAAATCGGGTAGAGTTAACACTAGGATTTTGGTCATGGCCTCTTTAAGTTTGATAAATGCTTCATGTGCATCTGCCCCCCTCAAATGGAAATTATCTTTCCTCAATTGTTGTGTGAGAGGTTCTGCGATCTTCCCATAGTTTGCAACAAAACGGCGATGGTATCTCGTCAACCCAAGGAAACCTCGTAAATATTTTAGGGTCGAAGGCTCCGGCCATTTGATCATAGCTTCAATCTTGGATGGGTCAGCTGCCACGCCCTCACTCGAAATCATGTGCCCAAGATATTCCAATGTTGTTCGAGCAAACGAATTTTTCTTCTTATTGACAAAAAAGAACGTTCTCCTCCAAGATTCTTAATACCAATCTCAGATGTGATAAGTGGTCTGCCCGTGTTTGACTATAAACTAAGATATCATCGAAGAAAACCAGCACACTTCTGCATCAGCTCTTTGAAGATTGTATTCATGAGAGATTGAAACGTTGTCGGCGCGTTTGTGAGACCAAACGGCATCACAAGGAACTCATAATGGCCCTCATGAGTTCTAAATGCAGTTTTCGGCACGTCTTCAGCTTTCATCCGTATTTGGTGCCCCATCTTTCTTCTTGACCAAAATTATGGGGCTAGAAAACGGGTTGCAACTTGGTTGGATGATCCAAGCCTCTAGCATCTCATTGATCAACCTTTCTATTTCATTTTTGAGGCTATGAGGGTAGCGGTATGGCTTTACATTAATCGGTTCAGTGCCATTCTTGAGTACTATCAAATGGTCCTTCTCTCGTGAAGGAGGCAGCCCTTTTGGTGTTTGAAATATTGGCTCAAACTGATTCAGCAAAGCTTGAATGTCATCTGCAGGTTGTTGAATAGTCTCTGGAGATCCCCCTTCTAGACTATTCAGTTCAACTAAAATTCCTTGTCCTTCTTGGTTGATGGTCTTCACCATTGTTTTAAGTGACACTAACGATTTGCTCAAACTTGAATGACAAACCGGTCCCCCATTTGAACCTTCATGGTAAGCTTCATCCAGTTTATTTGCATAGTCCCTAAAGAAGACAACCATTGCATTCCCAAAATTACATCTGAACTGCCCAATTTTATTGGCAAGTAATCCTCTACAATTGTAAGAGATTGCAACTGCAACACCACCCCTTTACATATTCCTTCTCCTTTAATTGCCACTCCCATTCCCATGAGAACGCCATAGCCTGTTGTTCCAATAACCTTTAGACCAAATTGATCCACCAAGTCAGCTGAAATAAAATTGTGTGTAGCCCCACAATCAATCAAAACTACCACCTCATGCCCCAATATATTTCCTTTTATCTTCAATGTTTTAGGAGAGGTTAGTCCGACTACTAAATTCAATGACAACTCCACTCCTGCTACTTGCTCTTCATCAATGAAAATATTCTCTTCTTCCCCTACATCCTTAGTTTCCTTGTCTTCCTCCTCTTCCCCCTGCACCACAAAAACCTACAATTCTTTCTTCTTGCATCTATGTCCAATACTATACTTTTCGTCACAAAGAAAACATAATCCTTTCTCCCGCTTTGCCTGTAATTCAGCCTCCATAAGTCGCTTGAAAGAGTTAGGTCCCATACTCTTTTCTGCAACTTGTATAGGCCGGTTTGAAGACCAAGAAATGGATCTCTATTCTGGCCGAGATGGATGTAAAGGAGCAGACCGTTGTGGTCTTTGTTTATCTCGATCCAGTAACTTCTTCAAAAGTAAATTTCTGTTCTCTACGTGTTGTGCTGTTTCCATGATCTTGACCAATCCTTTCGGATTGATCATAACCTTCGCTTGCATGTCCTCATTGAGACCATTTAGGAAGACTCCTTCTAATGTCTCTGCATCCAAATTTCTCAGAGGAGTCGATAAGATTTCAAATTGCTCTCTATATTCATCGACAGATCCTTCCTGTTTGATAGCCAAAAATTGGGCATGTAGAGAACCACCGTGAGAATTTCCAAACCGTTGACGAAGAGAAGCCGTCAAACCCTCCCAACTGCGAATCGGATTGCGACAATCTTCCCATTGGAACCATGACAAAGCCACCCCTTTCATACAAACACTAGCAGCCATTACTCGCTCCGGATCATATATCTGATTCATGGAAAAATATCGCTCAGCTCGGAAAATCCACGAATCTGGATCAACACCATTGAACACAGGTAGTTCCAGCCTTCGATGACTGTTGTGTATTGAAATGGATTCTGTTTTCTCATTAGGCAAAGCTCCCACCATGTTCGACGCAGTTACATTCCCTGCTCCTCTGACTTGTGATCAACTCTCACTGTTATCGCCGGTAGAAAGCTGCTTTTCGCGTTGATTTGGTATCATTGCTCTAAAAATTTCCTCAAACTTTTGTTGCAGATGTGCAATCCCATTATTGCTCTCTTCCATCTTCTCCACGATGTCATGCATTTGAATCTTTAATTCAGAGATCGCTGAATCCACCACTGGTAGTTTCGAAGATACTCCTGCCAGTGATGTTTCCATTTGTTCCAGCCTAGACTCCATTCTCGTCGCCATCCCCAGCCGATCAGATTTACAACTATTTTTCTGACAGATCGTCACTATCTCTGATACCAATTTGATAAGATCCCGTTACAGATCTAGATTAAAGGGAGAAAAAATATAAATCTGGTAGAAATGAGGAGAAGAACGTAGATCTGTCAATATAACAGATCCACCGATAGGAAGTGGTATTAGAAGAATTAAAGAATGAGATTACAAGCTATGGAGGAATTCGAGAGCCTCCAATCTCTCCCGTCAGATGGTTTACGAGAATCCCTGAATGAATACAAAATTTCCCCCTTTTCCCTTTTATTCTCTAACCACTTATACTAGAGAAAGACTATTATACCCCTGGGCCTTCTTTCTTATTCCTCTTGCTGTATGTGAACTTGATTGGTGGTCTATCAGAACCATGGCTAAGCTATGATGGTGAAGGAAAATGTAGTTAAAGAAGAGAGAAAAGAACTTAGATTAAAAGGTGAAGAGATGATACCATACTACACAAAGGAAAAAGAGATTCTACCATGAAACGGATGTATGTTTCACTCTTAAGCATCCTGTGGACTTTATTGTTTTATTTTAATTTATTATAACACATATGCACATTTATTTGTGTGCGCGTGTGTGTGCCAGCAAAATTTTTCTGTTTTTGACAGAAACCGAAACAGAATCTATTCTATGTTCGTATAGAAAACCCTGTTGTTTCATCCAGGTCAGGTGGAATTTTGCTTCATGTGGGACAAAATCCATGTGGTTTCGACGGAGAATTGGGAAATAAAGGGAAAAAAAAAAGGAACAGTGAGAGGAAGAGACAAATGTACGGAGAGGCGGAGAGAAAGAAATGGAGTATGGGGTGGGGGTGTATCTGGTCTCCACCTCGTCTTGATCAATTGGGAATTTGGGATCTATTAAACAAAGGGAAAAAAAAACAGAATTGATTGAGGAATGGGGAGAGAGTAGAAAGGAGGACAGAGAGAAGATGGGGTGGGGATATACTCTGCCTCCTTGTGTCACTTTTGAGAGTTGAATGAAAAAGATGAAGTTGATGAGACTTGAGAGAAAGAGAAAGAGAAGAGGGAGAAAAGGGGTGGGCAGTTAATAAGTGTTGACTTGATTGAGAGACAGGTAAGGGAGTAGGGGTGAGAGAGATAAGGTAGTAAAAAGGGGGGGGGGGGTATTATTGTACAGCTCAATACCTGCCCTCCACTCTTTCTTTTACATATGTATAATATTTTAAAAATGTATTTTTAAGAATATATATATATATATAAAATATTTATTTAGATTTATTTTATTTTATATATTTATATATAATTTGTTTAGCTATATATATATATATATATATATATGTATGTATGTATATATCTAAACATTTTTAGAATTTCTTGGTACAGTGGCACAAAAAATCCCGCAGCATAAGTAGCATATCGGCAAAATTTTGGTGAAATGGCACATGAGGTCTCTAGGAAAGCGGCATTGAAACCGGAAAGCGAACCTTGGTGTTGATACATATGCTTCTATTTTTTTGAATTTCTCGGCACAGTGGCACAAAAAATCCAGCGGCATGAGTAGCATATTGGCAAAATTTTGGTGAAATGGCACATGGATCTCTAGGAAAACGGCACCGAAACCGGAAAGCAAACCTTGGTGTTGATACATATGCTTCTAAAGCCTTTTGTATTGGCTCTTTCTTTTATTTAATTTTTAATAAAGCCAATAAAACAAGTGTAACACAATTTGAACTCTGTTTTACGTCTACTTTGTGCAATCACTGCAAAAATGTAACGAAATCTACTCTGTTTCATGTTTTATTTATAACTGTTGACTGTAATGTAACATCATTTTATTGTTTTCCTTCAGCATGATATGCAACATGGAAGCTTGACACCAGAAGACCTGAATATCCGAATTGATTTTCACTATGGGATACCACCTGCTGCATCAGTTCTTGCTTTTGACCACATTCAGCGCCTCTTGGCCATTGGGACACTGTGAGTCCAAAGATTCCTAAATCTATAATAAGAAATAGTGTTTAGCATTTTAGCTTTCCCATGTTGCACATGTTGCTTGGATTTTTTTTTCTGCCTTTTTCAATTTTAATTAATTTTTTTTCCTGATTCTGTTGTTAGGTTTTTGAGTTAATTTTTTCTTTTTGATTAAAACTACCGAATATGAAAATTTTCATATTAATTACTTTTTTGGGGTAGTATTTTAATGTACTACACTTTTCTTTCTACCATCCTAATGTTTTCTTTCATAAAGCAGTGTGAGACTGCATACGATTCTTCTTTGCATTGGAATATGATAGGATAAAATGAAAAGAGTGCTCTAATGACAAAAAAATTTCCTCTTCAATGTTTATGATACACTTATTTACATTTAGTACGCATTCTATTCAAACATAAAGAGTGAAAGCAGTCTTATTTGCATACATTTGTTTCAAGAACCTCAAAGTGATGCACAAATGTAAAATTTTTGAAAAATAAATTAATTTTTACACAGCATCCCTACTACTTTTTGAACAACATTGCTAAGAGGGAAGATGGAATATGGAGATATAGGAGCAATATTTTAAGTCCAACACCAGGTGTTGACCTATTAAGGAGGCATACCAGTTTGACTATGGATTAGGCTGTGTTGACTTTGTTGGCAAATTTCAAATATTTACCATAAAGAAAAAGAAAAAAAATCAAATTGGTAAGATTGCCAGATCAAATTCTGAGTTCACTTTGGCTGATTGGCATCGAGGAGAATGCCAGCTGTCATTTAATCAGAGTATAAATTGAGAACTTCAGGTACACTTCCAATAGTTTCAGAATGACTAACTTCCAAAAGTTCAACTTGAGATCACAAAATCGTGATTTGTGATTTGGAAATAGCAACATGTGGACATATGTGGCACCAGGGACAACTGTCATTTCCCTTTATGTAGATATGGAACTTAAAAAGAAGAAAAAGAAAAGGAACAAGTACACGCTGCATTGTACACTCCTTTTGACATGGTCTCAGTAATAAAGGTTCTGATCTGGATAAATGTCAGTGCACTAGTTGTATGTGTCAATTGATGGGTGAGGAGCTTAAACAGTACCCCATCCTAGGCTCTAAAATGGTTTACATGACCACATTTACAGGATATGACATTCATAAATTATGTAGTAACTACCAGGACTAATAGAGGCAGTTTATGGAACAGCATGGAGATGATCTTATTTGCATTATCTTCTTTGCAGGGATGGCAGGATAAAAGTGATCGGTGGTGACAATATTGAAGGCCTTCTTATATCCCCAAAGCAGTTGCCATACAAAAATTTAGAGGTTTGCAAGTTTAGACTGACAGAAGCTTCTGTTCTATCTTTCCCTGCTGTTTGATGGTTTAATTCTCTTGTTATTCTAGAGGGATGTTAGTCAGTTAAGTTGGTCTTACCTCTCTTTTGTATTTTCAAACTTCAAGCACTATCAGAAGTGTGCAAATATGCATTCTGGACAGTTGGCTCTGATATGTGTATGCCTTTTCCTATTTGTGGATTTTCATCTGTGTGAATCAACCCGTGCTTTTAGTTTAGTTTATTGTATTTCTGAAGGTTCCTCAAGGAATTATATTTGCCAATTTGAGTGCCCACACATCTAATTAATAAATGATATCTATGTTTTACTGTGTAAATGTAGAGCCATTTTGATAACTGGAGGCATTTTTTCGGAATCCGAAATGAGAAGTAACATTTTTTTGTGGCCCACTTAACTTGTGGTATAAGTATCATGTAGTAATCTTTTCACTTTTTTTTTGGCAGTTCCTACAAAACCAAGGTTTTCTAGTTGGAGTTTCAAATGAAAACGATATTCAGGTATTACTTTGTTATCTATGCAAATGTTCTGTTTCTTGTGAAATGCAGCTTCCAAATCATGCTTTTTCTCGTGCATTTATTTTCTCATCTTTGACTAATATGGAAATTATAAATAAGTTTTTACATGTCCCTAGAAGCTTATCTTTGTGCATTTAATTTATTATTTACATTGCGCATCTGCAATCTAAATTGTTATAGCTAACTCATTGCATCTGGTTTAATAGCCTCTGATTTTGGTAGGTTTGGGATTTGGAACACAGGCATGTGGTTTGTTCTTTACAGTGGGAGTCCAATATAACTGCTTTCTCAGTGATCAGTGGCACCTACTACATGTATAGTACTGACATAACAAATTGCGTACTTGCTTTCAGTGATATGCTAATTGGCTGTAAATAAAAGCAAGAAGTGAGTACATGAACATTGTTATTCTGTGATTACATACAGGTATGTTGGAGATGAGTATGGGCTGTTGTCTGTGTTGAAGTTTGAAGCCGAAGGAGAACAAATATTGCAGTTGCCATATCACATTCCTTCAAATTCTATAAGTGGTATTTATTTTTTATTTTGCTTGGTAACACCAATTACATAAAAGAAAAGTGTGTTTGGACTGGTTTAGTTTCCTTTCAAAACATGGGTTTTCTGTGATGTGGAGGGTTACGTGCATTATTCTAAGTATTTCACCATTATGGCTAAGGATGTGATGCCAAGAAAAAAAAAAGATGTTATTTTTAATGATATGTACATCTCAGACTCGACTTGCTCATCCGTAATGGCTCAATGCTGGTACAACCAGCACTTTATGGATAGTTTCTGATAAAATGAAAAGCATCTTTAACCTCATGATCTTCGACTAAGAGAGCGCCAGACATTTCTGAAAAGAAAAGAATAAACTCCCTCGTTTACTGTTGACCAGGGGAGAAAGAGGAAAGAGGGCAGAGAAAGTGAAGGAGAGGAAGTGTGTGACTTATAGGAGAGGAGCAAAAGAGAGGGAGATATTAAGAGAGAACTTAGCAAGTTGATAGAGGGAGATGACTCTTTTTCTTTCTTTTTTTTTCTTTGTCAACACACGGAATGGAAAGTGCAAACTGCATTTTAGTAACCTATCAAAGGTCAAAGCAAGAATAAAGTTATTGCTTCTATGATGTTTAAATAGCCTACCTCTTTATTAGGATTTGTCTGCTCTTATTCAACCCAGGTCACACATGCCTGGACCAGCCTGTATGTGCTATTACTATCAATATATACCTCTATAGGGAGTAATCAGTTTGATCCTTGGTACTGGTACTTTAAACTAGGGATGCAACAAAGTGGATTCTTGCAAACCTTAATCCATCCCTATAGCATTCAACACTATGCCAAACTCAGGCACACTCAACTCTAAGATGCATTATAAAGGTGATACATTTTTCAGGTAAAATGTAAATTTTTAAAAAATGTTTACTTTGAAAATATATAATTTTGTTTAAAGTATATCTGCCAACGTGTGCTTGTAATGGCAACAGGTTTGAGCTGGGCCAAACTTGTACCCAATATATGCCTTACAAAACCTACTCTAGTAAGGGTGGGCAATGCTGTTGCCATTCCTTTATTAAACCATGCTCATTAGTCTCATCTGGATTATTTGACTGAGAATATCTGGGTAGCATCGAGGAATGCCCTTGTTGTTCAGATAAGCTGCAAAATGTTTTTTTTTTCTCTGTTGGAGATGGTGGCCATTGAAAGATATTTTTCTTTTAGTTTTTAATATCCTTAGCAACAAAGAAGGGTTTGCCTTTGTACAAAATATCAGTTGTGTTCAGATTAGAGCTACAGGGTTATGGGGAGTGGCTTGGGTTTTTTTACATGATACTTCAATGTATATAGTGTTATAGGGTGGAAATAGTAACTGGATTGATAGGTTGTTGTTGTTTGTTGCTTTATGGGTGGGGTTATGGGGGGTTATCCCACATATTCTTACTGCTTGTGTACCTTTATCCTTCTCTTTCAAATACATCTCATTATTCATTAGAAAAAAAAAAAAGGTTGTGTGTAACAAGTCACAACAGGATTGCTAAAATATTATGTCTGAAAATATGCTACCACCCCCATTATAGTCCTTTGTTAATGTTTCTTGTTTTTTTGTACTTTGTTGTCCTTTTTTTTTCCTGAAGTTTCTTACTCAAGTTTACTTCTGTGTGGAGTTGTTTTATAGTATTAGAACATGTGCTGCTGCAAATTGTTTTAAATTGGAGTTTCTCATAGCTGGCTGAAGATGATGTATGGGGAACATATTTGTAGTCTGTTATGCACGCATGATTATTTTTCTTCAAGCCAAAACCAAAAAATATGACTAGGTACATAAATTTAATTAACGAAAAGGTAATCAGGAATCATGTTTGATTCTCTCTGCAGTTTTAATATTTTAATACATGTCCAGTATTATTTTCAGACTCACTATTTCATTTTTATGAGAAATTTCAGCATCTGATATATTGAAATTTTTATATCCATATAGTTGAAAGGTCAATAACTGTAATTGTTTGATCTTTGTCTCTTAACTCTCTGCAAAGAAGCATAAATCCTATTATTTCTTTTTCTATTAAGATGTCAAATTACATTTTTCTTTTTGTGTTATTTTGTGAACAATATACATCTGTAACCGCACCACTGTGCTCTATTTCACAGAAGCGGCTGGGATATCATTGCCCACTCACCAATCCATTGTTGGAATTTTACCCCAACCTGGTACTTCTGGGAAGAGGCAAGATCATCTTAATAGTCTCTCTCATTTTCTGTTTCCGAATTCCAAAATCATTTGTTATATTTATGATTCTCATATTAACTTCAATTTTTTTAATTTGACAATGTATTCCAATTTTTTTAATTTGTTGGTTATAAATGTAAATCATCAACTTCGAAAAAAAGATTGTTGCTTATGTAATAGATTACATCTGATTCTTTTTATTTTATTTTTGGCTGTCTGAACTTGATGGGGATGGATTTCACATGTTATATTTATGATCCTTATATTAAAATCAAAATTTTTAATTTTGCAATGTATTCCTATTCATTTTGATTTATGGATTATAACTGTAAAACATTAACTTCAAAGAAAGCATTTCTACTTATTTTTTACGTAATAGATTTCATCTGCTTCTCTTTTAGCTATCTGAACTTAATTCAGATAAGGATAGAGGCTTGAATGCTTTTGCCATGGCATTTTTTAAGAGATGTTGAAATATTATCAATGTTGACTTCATGAGTATCTTGGGATTACTTGAAAGATGGGCATATGATTAGACATGTCAAACAGGCCGTGCTATGCTGGCCCATGCATGGTTGAGTCATGCCAGTGGTGCCATCGTGCTGGCCTGTTTATTTAATTGTGCCGTGGTGTGCCAGCCCTCCAAAAACCCAGCACGACACAGCCAATGGCACACCTGTTAGTCGTGCCGTGCTGATGCCATGCTTGTGCCGGCCCAATTAATGTGTGTTTATGCATTTAAGTGATAAAACAGCTCAGTGGTTTAGAGCTTGTTATTCTATTGTAAAGGTTGTGTGTTCTAACCTCACAACAAATATGCTTTGAGATTCAAAGGAAAAGAGCTGTGCTAGGCTGCTAGCGTGCCATGCCGTGTTGTGCCTTTATTGTGCCTGTGCCGTGCTCGTGCTTAGAGTTGTGCCATGCCATGCTGGTCGGCCACCTAGAGCCGGCATGGCACACCAGTGTTAGCAGCTGGACTTCTGATGGACTGAAAGGTACTTCATATGATATGGTTTTGGATGGAGCTTTATCTTTTAATGTAAGAAAGTATTTGTCTTCCAGGTCTTCTTGAGGATGATTGGGATTGAGGCCCATGATTTCTTTCTTTACTGGGCATCTGGTTTGAATCTCTGGTTAAAAAAAAGGGACAATTCATAGGGATCAATTATTAATGCTAAATCTGAGAGGAGTCATGGTGATTGGGATGGAAACTACTTTGGATCCTTGTATTTGGTTTTTAAATGAAAGCACCAGTCTGTGTGTCTCCAAAAATATACAAAGTTTCAGATTATTACTGCGAATAGTGTTCAGTTGTGGGAGGATTTTATGGTGTGGTTCATCCTGTTTGTGTGAGCCTTTGCCTTGTCCTTTCTTGGTGCAGCAGATGGTGAGTTTCCATTTCGGGATGTTTTATTGAGGAAGGTGCAGTTCTGTCCTAGAATTCTCCTTTAGGAGGGAGGGGTCTCTTTGACTGGAAGGTGGAAGCCCTAGCTCCCCTTTTGGAATTGTTCTCGACTTTGGTGCTCCATTTTGAGGTGGATAACAAGTTGTGTCTGTGATGGTAAAGTTTAGTTCTTTACTTCCTCTGCAAACCCCTTTTTCTTTTTTCTCTCTCTCTTTTTTTTTTGGCTATAAGAATGTTCTAGTTCTTCCTATGTGGCCTTCTTTATGTGGATGACATCTTTAGACAAGATCATGACTGCTGTTTATCTTATTGAGAGGAGTTGACTACCGCCAATTGGAGGTGTGATGTATTTGTTTGAAGCAGAATACATTAGTCTTTTGCCACTGCAATGCTTTTTTAAATTAAGCGTGGCCCCTCTTTTGAAGAGGTTGGGTGATGACTATGTTAGCTGCTTCTGCATTAAAATTATTGATGGAAGTCTAGGAGAAAGACTTGGATACAATTATTGTTGCCCTTTTTCCATATATTGGTAATGAAATGGCTGCATTTTTTGTAGATGAATTGTATTCATGTAAAGATCAAAGCTCTCTCTCTCTCTCTCTCTATTTTTGTGTGCCACATTTTGGTTTGATGGTAAAAGCCTCAGGCTGCCAACACGAGAGCCTGGGCTTGGGTTTGAGTGCAGCCACTTTGTATAGAAAATGTCAAAGGTTAGGTCAGTTGCCTTTCCAGCCCTCTTGAGACCTAACTTTGGTGGGATGTACACCTACTTATGGTCTCTCTCTCTCTCTCTCTCTCTATATATGTATATATATATATATATGTATGTATGTATGTATTTGTGTTTGTGTGCAGGCGCACATGGTCTTCTTCATAGGATTCTTTATCTTTCTAGGGGAAGTTCAAGTCAAATATTTATCCGAAAATGGTTGTCTTAGCTTGGTATACTGGGGAAAATCCATATTTCGATTAATACAATCTTATAGAAAAGAAAAGTGCTCGTTTGCTTTGCCTGTTTTATGAACATATGTTAGTAGCAATATTGTTGTGATCTATTTCCTTTTATGCTTCAGAAATCTTTCTAGTTTTTTCCTGGTAAAAGAGAATTATTTAGATGAAAATAGGATAGAATACCGAAAGCTAACCACTGAGGAGAATCATGAAATAGAAAGAAAGCGAATACTCTTAGCCGGTAGTCAAGACTGTCACCAATCTTCAGTATTCCACAACCTCAATTCAGGATGAGAAAATTGAAAGAAAGCACTTACCCAAAAATTGCTATTCGTCTCCAGTTTGATATTTCATGTAAGTTTCCACTAATTGCTAGCTTATCTACTGTCTTGTTCACAATTCTTGGTGCTTACGTGAAGCGTTCATTTAGAGTGATGAGGACCGTATTTCTCTCACCATTTGTGGAGAGTCCTTGTGAGCGAGCTGTTGTTCAAAGGAATGCCATAATTCACCATCCACCATAATTGCCTCTCTCTCTCTCTTTTTTTTTAAAGATCTGAAGTGAGAAAGAGCCTTGGCTCATCTGGATTTACAAATATCAATTGCACCTGCCTATGCACGCAGTATTCACTGCTTATTTTGTTGCTCAATATCAATTGCTTCTGTATCTTGTATAGGTCATAACAACTACTAGAAACTTGTCACACAAATAGGGCATTAAAGACCTTGAAGTTGAAATATTGTGAGATCAATTATTTATTCAATGGACACCTTCTGTTATAAAGTTATTCATTAATGCTACATGTAGGAAATTTATTTGTGGTGTGGAAGTTGGTATGTTATAATTCAGCTTGCAATATCTAATAAACCATATGCTTTCAGGATTGGCTCCTTTTGAGTACTATGTTTGTCATCACAAGATGATGTTATATTACTCATATTCTTACTTGCAAATCTGGAATATAAGAGTGATAACATGTAAATCTATGTTTAGTCTTATTCTATTCATTTTGACGCTTTGTTCTTTTGCAGAGTACTCATTGCATATGAGAATGGGTTCATTATTCTCTGGGATGTTTCTGAAACACGTGTAGTTCTTATTAGGGGCCACAATGATCTCCACTTAAAGGAAGGTTTTATTGGTCCCTCAAATGAAGTGAGTAATGAACTGCCAGATGATACATTGGACCATGAACAAGGGGAAAAAGAGATCAGTTCTCTTTGTTGGGTATCTTCCAGTGGTTCCATACTTGCAGTGGGATACGTAGATGGAGATATTATGTTATGGAACACATCGAGTGCTGCCATGACCAAAGGTCAACAAGCCGGAGTATCATCTAATAATGTTGTTAAGCTACAATTATCTTCTGGCAAGAGAAGACTCCCTGTTATTGTTTTACACTGGAGGTCGCAAAATGATAATGCTGGCCAACTCTTTGTTTATGGTGGTGATGACATTGGATCTGAAGAGGTTCTGACGGTGCGCATTTCTCTTAATTGAGCTTATTCATGTCTGGGACATAATCATTTAACACTCAGATTGCTGCAATCAATTTTTCGAGTGCTACTTTTTGATACACTGTTTAAATTTTCCTTTCCTATATAGAACTGTATATTATGTCTTGCAAGTTGGTTTGGATAGTTTAACTGAAAACTATTTCTCTAAAATATTCTTTATTAATTTAGGTTTTTAATGTCAATCTTGATGGAAAATTTGCATCTTTGGAATATATTCACAAATTTGTGATATTTTTTTTTGATGAATCACAAATTTGTGATATTTCCCATGAAAAAAAAATTAGAAATTTCGATATAACTGGAAATATCAATGCAGGGAAAAAATTTCACTATTAGGCTATGTTTGGAATCCTGGATTTGGGATATAAGCAAACAAAATAGCAAATGAAAAGAAAAGAAATGATTTACATCAACTTTCAAGTGTTTAGATAAGACTAGAAATATAGAGGTAAGGTCGATTTTGATTATTTTCAACAATTTTTTTGACATTTTCATACTTCAGGCAAGGTTGATTGATGTCAACAGTAGTTTAGAGATATTTGAGGTAAGTTAGGGTGTTAAAAGTTAAATCAAGTTATATTGTCTTCCGAAATCTCTACCTTTATTGGGAGAGAGGTTTTGAACACAAAAGAGAACCTATAACAAATTTTGTCCCAAATTCATATCCTTAGCTCCAAAAAAACAAGAGAAAGTGCTTTCTTGATATTGGCTATGACCGAGCTGGTATACTGTTGTATCACCAATTTCAGCCGATACAACTTGGCATTATGGCTTGACTTTGTTGAGCCATTTCTGAGCTCAACTGAGTTAACTTGCCAATACTATATTGGACAAGTCAACTCGGTATTGGTCACAGGAGATGCCAAAGCAGATACCAAGTTCTAAAACCTTGAAAAGAAGAAGGTGACAAGTTCCTTAGGATTAAGGAGGGACTCAAGCATCCCAGCTAGCTACTGGTTTGACAATCTAGTTTTTATGACCAAGGACCTGGTCATATATATCCCACTCATCCTCCCAAAAAGTTCAAGTTGTTATTTCCATGTGTCAGCCAAATGCCAACAGGCTGGTTTTTTTTTTATGATTAATGAAGATCTGATGTAAAAGTAGGAGTAAAGGATGTAAAAGATCAAACTCCGGAGAGTCTAACCCAAAAGAAAAACAAAACATAGTACCACCACACTCAAGTGGTCCCTCCAAAACCTCATCCAACACCTAGCCTCCCTAGCCAACAGTCTGTTTAAGAGTCTTTATCTCAAATAATAACTAGTGCTCCAACTTTTTCTCTCTTTTTATATATATTTTTTGGTTGGTCCTTCTTTCTTTCCTTTTTCTTTTGTTAATAACACCACAAGGACTCCCTTATACTTCTTAAAACCATTAGAAAGAGATGTGTTATGGCTAACCAGTAAATCATTGGCTTCCTAATGATAATTGTAGATATGGTACCAAATTTGACCTCCTCCAACCATATCAGATCATGATAACATGTAATATGCTTTTTTGTCACTTTCTTATGGGAGCTAGGAGACTGGTATTGTCCTCTGAAAATGGTGTTTGATGGATCCATGTGGACCATGGTAACATTTGATATATATTTTTTTGGCACTTTCTTATGGGAACAAGGAATCTGGTAATATGTTCTAAAAAATGGTGTGGGGATGGAAAATGAGGTCAGATAGATCTCTAATAACATCAAATCATACGTGTAAAACTTGAAGTTTTCTCCCAACCATGAATAGGAATTCTATGTGGTGATTAAGGCTTTCAAGAAGACAGGATATTGCAGGTTTGCTGACGGCAAGGGATTCTGTCTTTTGTCTTTTTTCCTCGTAAAGACGTGTCTTCCACCTGATAATTTACTTAGATCTCATTCCTAATAAGTAAAGATATATCACTTGCTAAAAAACTTTATTATGACTTTATATACATATTCTAGCTTTAGAATTAGAGGAGAGCCTTATTTTCCAAGTGCCAATTTCAGTTCAGAGTTTTGAATTGTGTGCAGGATTTAAGTGTCCAAATTCAATGAGGCTCATGCCTCGAAGTATGGGCATATAGAGGCACTTGGTTCCCATTTGGAGTTTCACTGTTAGTTGAGAAATTTGGTTTTGATTGCAAAGATACTTGTAGTGTCTGGCTTTAATGAAACCCTTTTGACCTTGGGCATCAAGGTTTGCCATGCTGGAAATGCCACATGGAAACTACTTCAACCCATGTGACCCTATTAGGACATCATCATCATCATAGTCAACTTAAGCTAGTTGCCACCAAATTGGGGTTGGCAACACGAATCTCGTCTTTCCATCCCGTTCTCTCAAAAATCATATATTTAATTAATTTATGCTTAAGTATTGCTTTATTAACTCTGTCCATGTCTTTTTAGGTCTTCTTCTTGATATTGCTTTAAATGTCCAAACCATCTTAACCTACTCTCTTTAGTTTTATCTATAATGCGTGCTATACCTAACTACTTTTGTATAACTTCATTTCTTAGTTTGTCTCTTCTAGTTTTGCCACATGTCCATCTTAGCATCCTCATCCCGTAAAAATCATCTTCTTAACATGTTGCTTGTTTGCCACCTAACATTATGTACCATACAACATAGCTGGTTTAATTGCTATCTTATAAAACTTACCCTTTTATTTGAGTGGAACACACTTATCACACAATACCCTTGAAGCACCCATCCACTTAAGCCAACCATCTCTAAGTCCCATGTGCTACAGCTTCATTAATTTCTTTATTTGTTTGTACTACTGATCCAAGATATCTAAATTTATTGCTCAAAGGAATATCCTGATTGTTAATTCTAATAGTTTCATTAGTTATATCGTTACTTGTATTAAGATGGCATTTCATATAATTAGTCTTCACTCTTCACACAACATATTTCAAAACCTTTTGATTCTAAGGTACCTCTCTACAATTCTAGCTGAATATTTTCTTCTTTTTTAGTGTGACCAAGACTATATCATCTACAAATAACATAAACCAAGGCACCTCATCTTGACTATGACTCGTCAACTCATCCATTACTAAGGCAAATAGATAAAGGCTAGTGCAAACATATCTTAATTGAAAAGTTAGTTGTCTCAACGCTAATAGTTTTTACTTTAGTCAAGGCTTCCTCATACATGACCTTAATTGCATCAATATATTTTATTGGTAATTGCATTAATATATTTTATTGGTACACAATTTTTATACAAAGTCAACCAAATTAGTTCTTTTGGAACCCTATCACCTGCTGTTCCCACCATATACAGATCCTTTTTTCTTTTCTCTTGACTTTTTAATTAACTGTCTAAGTAAAATATATATATATCTTCCGTAGTGGACCTTCTAGACATTAATGTAAATTTGTTTTCTGTCACTTTAGTTATTCGTCTTTATCTATGTTCAATCACTCTTTCCCACAATTCCATAGTGTTAGTTATAAGTGTTATTTATAAGTTTAATTATAATTAATTTGTACGGTCTTGCACATCTCCCTTGTTCTTATATATTGGTATTACTATACTAAGTCTCCAAGCATTTGGAATTTTCACAGTCCTTAAAATTTCATTACATAGTTTGGTCAACTATGATATGCCAATATCTCTCATGCACTTTCATACCTCTGTAGGGATTCTATCTGAGCCGAACCCTTTTCTTGTTTTCATTTTGACTTGAACATCTTTAACTTCTACAACTTCAACCCTACGAATATAATCCGCACAGAATCTAGATCTTTGTATAACATATCTATTTAATAATTTCATAAAATTTCTCTCCACCTTTCTTTAGTCTCTGTCTTTTAACTAAACTCTAGATTTTTCACTTTTAATATCTCCAACCTGATCAAGTCTCTTGTTTTCCTCTCTCCACATCTTGTTAGTTTATAAATAAAGTTTCTCCTTCTTTAATACCTACACCTATCTTATCATACAAGTGTTCATAGGAATTTTTTTAGCCTCACTAATTTTCTTTTTGGTTTCTTTTTTTAACATTTATACATTTTTCTAAGTTCTCTTGAGTTTTGCTCATTTACTCCTTCATGGAGTTTTCCTATGAGATGGAATACTACCTCGCAATTCTCCTAAGACTTCTTTCCAAGTCTTGTGATGCAATTAGCCATTTCATTCCATATCTCTGTTGGATCACCCTAAGTTCCCAACCGGCTTTATTCATTAGTTAATTCCTAAAAGAATTACTAAATTCTCTCCGTTCAACTTCCACCATTTTATTCTTGGGTTTGTTTTGGTGTATTTGTCTTTCTCCCACTTCTTAAGATGAATATCCATTACCATTAATTTTTATTGCGAAGCTAAACTCTTGCCTGGAATAACTTTACTATCTCAACAAGTAGCTAGTTGCTTCACTCCTAAGAAGAAAATAATCAATTTGACTCCAATTTGATATATTCTTAAAAATCATCAAATGTTTAATTCTCTTTCTAAAAAAGGTATTTGCTTAAGCAATGTCACATGCCACTACTGTGAACTCAAGGGACATCAACCAGAAAAAAAGAAAAAAATCATTTACCCAACTAGTTTGTTCCCGATCACACACATATAACAATTTTTTCATGTTTCTCTCTTTTTTTTTTAATTCTTTTTCGAGCTTTGTACAAGAAGTTGGATTTAGGGGATGCTTGTTTGTATTTGGCAAATGTTCGGTGCTGAAAGACCAATATGTGAAGTGGCGTAATGTGGAAGTATGGGTGGAGAAGTGACAAATAATCTGCCACATTAGTGACCCTAGTTACCATGTCACACCAGTTGATGTTGTCTTGTGTGTCTGTGTATGTGCATGCTTTCATTTGCACACATATACTTGAAAGTTTTTTTAAATTTTAATTACTTTTTCATATAAAATTAGGGGAGCATAAAGTTTGAAAATAATGTGCACATTGTTTTCCTAACGTGTGATGTAAATGTGCATAAATCATATTAGCACTTTGTCATAACTGAATAATCTGTGTGGTTGTGTGTGCTCACTGATATATTTGCAAGTTTTCTTAAATTTCAATTACTTTTTCATCAAAAAGTAAGGCATTGTAAAGTTTGAACATAATGCACACATTGTGTTCCTGATATGTGATATAAATTATATTTGTACTTTGTCACAACCCAAATATCTGAATAGTGGAATTTTGAAGCATTGCTGCCTTTTTGCTTTGTTTTTAATTTTAAAATTTTTTCCCCTGAAATCTTGAAATGAACCAGGATAATGTTTTATCAATATTCTGTTTAACTGTTACAGGTATTGAGTCTTGAGTGGTCATCTGGGTTAGAGAATTTGAGATGCATTGGACGAGTGGACCTTACACTAAACGGATCCTTTGCAGACATGATTTTGGTACCAACAGCTGGGGCAACAGAAAACAACCAGTCTTCTGTTCTCTTTGTGTTAACAAACCCTGGGCAGTTACACGTGTATGATGATGTTTCCTTAAGTTCCTTGAGATCTCAGCCAGAGAAGAAGCTTTCTGTTCCTGCGATGCAGTTCCCTGTGGTCATACCTACCGTTGATCCATACATGACTGTTGCAAAGTTAAGTTTTGTACCAACTGGTGAAAACTCATCAAAGGCTTTATTGAAGGTGCTGCATTTGTCCTTTGCTTGTCTAGCACAAAGTTTTTAGTATCTGTTAACTTGACCAATTTAGTTTTCTTTCACCCAGATAGCCTCATCTGCGAAACTTCAAGCAACCCCTACTCTGTCCGGGGGAATGAAGTGGCCTGTGACTGGTGGTGTTCCCAATCAGTTGTCCTTTGCTGAAAACACTGGGATTGAGAGAGTTTATATAGCAGGTTATCAAGATGGATCTGTTCGATTATGGGATGCTACATATCCAGTCCTGTCAGTTATTTTCATTTTGGAAGTTGAGGTTATAACCTATATCTCTTTCTGTCACAATTTTTCTCATATGTCTGGCCTACTTGCCCCCAGCAACCACACCCCCCCCCCCCCCCCCCCCCCCCCCCCCTTCTTCTACTTCTTCTTTTTTGTGTGTATGTGTGTGGAGATTTTAACATCTCTCTGTTTTTTAAGTTTTAGAAAAATTGTATTTGGTAGCAATATTCATCATATGATGGGCAGGTACAAGGCATCAAAGTTGCTGGTGCAAGTGCTTCAGTATCAGCACTGAGCTTTTGCCCCTCCACGTTAAGTTTGGCTGTTGGCAATGAATTTGGTCTGGTAAGAGTAGCGTTTGGACTTTTTATTCAGGATTCTGAGTTGAATCATACATGCCATTGACTGTTTGTTTTTCTGTACTTTTTGTTTTGATGCAGGTTCGTCTTTACAAGTTTCGTGGGGATTCAGATGAAACAACCGTTCACTTTGTAACTGAAACAAAACATGAAGGTGGCTTTATATATACTATAGTACTTTTTAGACTTTTTGTTTTGGTTATTCACTGTCAGTTAATTTTTTATTTAAGGATCTTAATGATATAGGTAAAACAGATAATTTTTTTTGTTTAGGGATGGAAATGGGGCAGGTTAAACAGGTAACCCCTTCGGCCCCACTCCTAATGGGAGGGTTTGGTGAGCAATTAATTGGGTTTGGGTTTGCCTCAGCTCTACCATAGCCTTCCCTGTTGTCTTTCAAGTATAGGTTAATTATATGTTTTTCATATAAGAATATATAGTTATAGGAAATTTTTACCTGAAAAGTGTGTCCTGTTTGTAATATATGTTGAGAACAGATCTGACATGAACACACTCCCTGGGGCAGGTGAAGGTTTGTCAAAACCCACTCCGTTGCCATTGATATTAATCATGGAAGCAATCAGAATTTAGTTGAAAGAAGCAGGGGTACTGATGGAATTTGGAGTCATGAAAGTGTGGCGAGGTGTTGATTCTCAAAAAATATGAATTGCAGGGGTGTTAAAAAGCATCTACTTTTTTCATAAAAAAAGCTTCCACTTTTATTTTGCAAGGTTCATTTTAATGTTGAGATAAATTGTGACTATTTAAATTGTAACAGGAGGAGAAAACATACTTATAGCTATCGCAAGGAAATTAGTTTTTGAGATTTGGGGAAGGGTATGGTTAGAAGTTTCCCGCAGCAAAGAATTGAAATGGTGGACCTTTTTGTTATCAAATTTCATGAATTTTATGTTCCATAAATGGTTGATTGGTATCTTAGTTGATTGAATGGGTGATGGAGAATCAAAGTTTCTGGCGCACGTCCTGATTTTCATGAATCTAATACAGTATGCGCTATGTGGGCTTGAAAAGTATTTTTCATTGGGATTATTTTTCCTGTTGTTAAAATTATGCAGTTAGTTACAAAATTTGGAGTTGCCATCTGCTCTTCTTGAATAAAATAGACTTGTGTGTGTATCTTTTGCATATGGAAATTCAATGTCAAGTTATAATTTCTGTTACATATGATATTTCTTTTGATTTGTCTCTCTACTTGATTTGTGGCTCCATTTGCTTTCATGGTCATAAATAATTTGTTATCATTTTGCAAATTGTTTCACAGTCCATGTTTTGCATCAAGGAAAAGAACCTCAGTGTATTGCTGTGTTTTCCCTGCTCAATTCTCCTATTCGAACCATAGAATATGTGAACTCTGCAGCCAAAGTTGCCGTAGGATTTGAATGTGGTCGGGTGAGTATTATCTGTCTACTTTTTTATATCTTATCACTTGCTCATTTTTTTCATTAAGTTACTGCATCATTTTGCAGTTTCAGAAAAATTACTATTAAGGGTTCACTTGCCCCTTTTTCAGGTCGCAATACTTGATACTAGTTCCTTCTCAGTTTTATTTCTTACAGACAGTGTATCTGGTACAAGTTCTCCGATAATTTCTGTGCATGTGAAAACCTTTCAAGAGATTCACAGTCTGATAAACAGTCCAAAACACATGGAAAACAAAAGTGGGGACGATCCTGCAGATTGTGTGTTCGTTTTAACCAGAGATGCACACATTGTTGTCATTGATGGTAAAAGTGGTAATATGATTAGCTCTGGGTCGCTGCACCCAAAAAAGGACTCGACTGCGATTTCCATGTATGTTATAGGCAAGTAAAATTTAATTAGAAGATTTATATTCCAATGTTATATTTACTATATCTTTCAAAGAACTTTTGTACTTCAGAGGGTAGCATTTATGCTGATGAACAGTCCGATGAGAAGAATGCACTGCTGTCTTCCATGGATAGTGCTACTAAGAATGAGCCTGTTCAAATGAATACTCCTGCTGGAAATAATCTACAAGAAGTTGAACTTCACATGTCTGATGAAACTTCATCTTCTGTTGAGATATTAATGGACTCGGTTGTTTTACTTTGTTGTGAGGATGCGTTACGCTTATACTCTCTAAAATCTGTTATTCAGGTGATTCTTTTGCCTGTTTGAGTAAGATTTTCCCCGCAATCATATTTCCATCTACAATATCAGTTAAATTTTTTCTTTTAGGGGAACAACAACACAATCCATAAAGTGAATCTTGCAAAACCATGTTGTTGGACCGCAGCCTTAAAGAAAAACGAGAGTTTGTATGGACTGATTGTAATCTATCAGTCTGGTGATGTTGAAGTGAGGTAAGGTGCTGATTTTGGCAGTTTTCTTGCTTATCTTACCGTAAGAATGTTTCAGATTCTTTGATGATGAAGCACCATCAACAGCATTAGTGATAAATGTTGCAAACCTAATTTTTGCATTCTAAAGATCTCTCTCTCTCTCTCTCTCGCTCTCTGAAATTGAATTGCATTAGGCGTATTATCTATGCAATGCTTGATATTGTTGTTATCTCTTTTTTATTAGGTCTTTTCCAGATTTGGGAGTAGTGGAAGAAAGCTCTTTGATGTCAATTCTAAGGTGGAGCTTCAAGGCTAGCATGGACAAGACAATGAGTTCATCTGATAATGGGCAGATAGTGCTGGTTAATACCTTTCTTTCCTTCCAGCATAGTTTAGTTACTTGAAATTCTGGGATATCTAGTTTATATATCCAGAGCTAGAATAAATTAATAATTAGTTTATATTACCTGCACATTTGATTTTGCCTCAAGTAGGTTTCCATGGTTTTCTGTTTTAATGCTTATTAATTCACACAAAGATGACTGTTTCTTAGGGGTGTCAAACTTGCAGCAAGGAAAATTTAAGTATTTTGATCTCTCATATATGAAAATTTTCTAAAAGAAATTGTAAATCACATCTCACATTTGGATCTACAGATGAAATCATGGAAAGAAATGGTGTTATAGGATCTGAAGTGAATAAGTAAAAAAATTCACTTGAAAAGCTAGTCTTTTTTCACATTATGTTATAAAGGAGATACCATATCAACAACAGTAACAACTTATCCCATCTAGTGGTGATTGGCAATATAAACCTATTCCACCCTTGCAATTCTCAAAATCATATCTTAACTCTTAAGTTAGTTTATGTGCCTTCAAGTTGTGCAAATATAAATCATCCAAGCTTTTTGGTCCTCCTTCAGCTCTTCTGGATCATTCAACTTGCACCCACTACCAATTTCGCACTGGTGTTGCCACATCTCTGTTGAAATGCCGAACAATCTTAACATACTTTCCTTTATTCAGTTTCTTGATGCAGCTACTCCAGACACTTTTTAATTGGTCTGAATTCTTACTAATGCCTCACTCCTATTCCATTTTTGCCATACTTATCTTAAATATATTTGATCTCCATTCAAATGATGTCAGATACCAATTTTATTTAGTTTGATGCACTGGTATCGTGTTGTCTGTCAATAACATACACTACTAGTTAACATGTTCCTGAATATTAATTTAGTGTCCATCAATCCCTTTTTGCTATACTTCTATTAAATATATTTGGTCTCCATTCAACTGATGTTAGATACCCATCTTATTTAGTTTGGTGCAATCTTATTTGTGGTTGGAAAAAATTAAATTTCTTGGACACCAGCTATTGTCCCATTAGTTAGGCTTCCTTAAAACATATATTTAATGAGATGATCGTATTTGTGTAATATTCCATATATTCCATTTTTCACAAAACCCATTCGAATAATTTTCTTGGTGCTCTTTTAAATTTTTTTTTTCTACATTGATGAAAAAATAAAATCCACATTAAGAATTCTATTCACTCAAATTATTCAGAGATTATCTACATAAAATTATAGTGTTGATGATAGATCTCTCTACATGAAACTAAGCTGATTTTATTGGGGTAACTTTCATTTTCTTGCCTAATTTATTCTCATAGACACAGGATCTCACCTCCAATATGCTTTATCACATCTATACCCATAATACTAGAGTTATATTTAAAGTTTTTCTCAATGTTGAGCGCAATTTTTTAATGACAATTATAGCTTTGGAGATATCTCTTATTTCAAAAGGGAGTTGATCTATAGTTACCTTCAAGAGTGACTAATTGGAGCATAACCAACCTTTCATTCCTTAGATGAACTGAGTTAGCAAACTCATTGATATGCCTCATACTTACATTTGAGTCCATAGGATATATTAGTAAAATTTTCTAATATACTGGAGTTAGGGTTGTAATAAGGGTTTGGGTATAAGACAGAAGTTGTAACCCTACTGATGTAATCTCTTCCTCTGAATAGTGGAGACTTCTCCCTCTCCCATGGACGTAGCACATTGCCCAACCACGTAAATTTGTTTGTACTGTTTTCTTTTGATCTTTCTTTGCTATCTCAAAGTTAACGAGCACAACAGAACTTGCAAAGGTTGCAAGGATTCCAAGAGAGAGTCTAGCTTTGCAACATAAGCTGATTATAATGGATGTTTGTACAAGGAGATAGAAGAGATAAAACATATTAAAAAACGATAAAAAATAAAGCAGTAGAACCAAAAAAAATAGAAAAACGATTGATTTTTAGATAAATCAATAAAAATGTGGATATGGGATCTAAGAATAGAGGTTACTAGGATATAGTGAAAATGACCAATTGCATTAAATTGAATAGGAAAAGAAGCTGTGGGGGAATTTAGAGGTAAAAGTTACTTCTATAAAGAAACTTGGTGGTGGAATGATGATGTTCAACAGATTAATAAAGAGAAGAGGCCTTATTGTAGTATTTAGAAAGGAATAAAAAGTTAAAAACTAAGAAAACTTGGAAGGAAAAATATACATGTTAAGAGAACAAAATGATAATGAGAAGGGAACCTATATAATAATCTAACTAGAAAGGAGCGCTAGAAACTAGCTTTCAAGATGTAAAGGGAAGAAGATGTGATCTATAAGTAGTTGGATGCATTAAGATAGTGATGGGAATAGGGAAGGTTTAGCTAAACCTAAACTATCTTTATTAACGGTTCTTATACCAAAACTAATCCTAAACTAGTTGGGTTGGGTGCGGGACAAACATGATTGCAATAAGCACAACAAATGAACATGATTTTCAAATAAAATATATTATTTTTGAGATATTTGCACATAGAGTATATATATATTTGTATATTTACCATATAAAAGTTATTATAAAGATATTATCGAATGGCAATGAGGTGGGGTTAGGCTAAAGCGAAATTTATTACTTGTGAAGCCTGAGCAATTAGGGGTATAGTAAGGAAGATTATTCATTTAACCACCTCATTGCCATCTTTACATTAAAAGTGATGATTCAAGCTACAGCTATTGCCATCTATGTATTAAGAGTGATGAGTTTAAAGGCTTAAAGGATGAGGAGTTTGAAGAAAGGCGGACGGAATATTTTTAAAAATTATTAAATGGTGGGGGAGTTCCCTATAACAATAGGCTTATATCAAGGGTTAGCTATGAGCTCGTCTCATTTTGTTTTAATTATGAATTAACTATCCATATTTAAGAGGAGGTGCCTTGATTTATGCTATATGGAGATGCTGTGATTTTGGTGGGCCAAATTAGAATGGAAGTAATACAAAATTAGAGTTTGAATAAAAAAATTCACGTCAGTTTAAATTTGGTAAATTGGTGTATGTGGCTTATCATATATTTGGACCCAAGGTTTTAAATATTTTTTTTGATAAATATGTCGTCACCCAAAGAAAGGTGACATATATTTAAATATATAAAAGGAAATATCCATGTTACATAAAAATATGGGGAAATGTTAAGAAAAAATATTTGGATTAAACTTGGTGATATTCTTATTTAGACACATTCACATCTAAATAACTGGACACCTAGTGAAAACAATGATATCAACCAAGAAATTCATGTATACTGAAGGAAGGCACACACTATTGTGCATATTCCATCAGTGAAATACTCGAAGAAACATGGTTATAATGTTTTTATAGTTAGGAAATGACCTGTAAATGAGTATGTGAAATACCATGCAATGGAATAATAAATTTATGGGTTATTAAGGGGTTTATAAAATTTTTCTTTAACATATTTTTAATTCTATTAATAAAATATTGAGTTTAAAACAATGCTCAAGATATTTAACAAGAAAGTTGTTATCTATTGCAAATTTCGAAAATTTTGAATATTAAATATAGTTTTAAAAAAATTAAAACAGAAATTTTTTTTTTTAATATGATATTTCAACGTATGTCTGATAAAAAACAATTTCACACTAGTCACAATTTTATGATATAGTTGATTTATAGATCCCAAAATTAAAATTTTCGGCTTTAATATAGATCTATAAAAGAATCAGATGTTACATATTTAGGTGAAACCTCCAAAGAATTGGTTTTCCTTGTAATTTTTCTGGCATTTCAGTCTTTCATATTAACAAAATTCTAATAGCTTAATGCAAAATGACCAAACAAAGGAAAATAAGTTCAAAACCCCCATGAGAGAATTAGTTTTTGGTAATTTCTAACAAAGAAATATATCAATCTCATAAATTATTTGCCAAGATGATTTCTGAATCAAAGAGGATTTGGCAAATTCACATAATGGGTTGTTTAGAATGTGATATGATGAGATAGAATCCAATAGAAACGAAGATAGTGAATGGGTTACCTACTCTTAACGGTCAAGGTGAGCCATTCCATTCTAAATTCTTTAATTCAAAATGAATCAAATCTCCCCAAGTAGGATTTGGACCTATGACCAGCCAGTTAACAACTGAGCGCTCTACCACTGAGCTACTGAGGAACAATGCCAGATTTATATTTTATAGAGTTCAATTCCCATTCTCAACCCATGACCAATATAAGCCTGAAGCTTACTTAACTCCTGGAACTTCTTTGTAGTGGTGTCATTCCATGCCTCATTTCATAGGGGACCTCAAAGTGGTGTTTCTTCTCAGTCTATTTAATGAGTAACTGATGGTTGGCATGTGCATACCGCACGTACATAAGGATAAGTGGCAAGTCAATGAAAATATCTAAAATCTCATTTCTACATTTATACAAACATACTTTCTACTCCCGATGAAGTTAGTTTAGAGATCTTTCTTACTAAGAGTCCCCTTTTTTATTAGAAATGCCATATAGGTATTTTTGGTATTCAGATTTAACCTTGACCCATTTGCATCCCTAGTGAAAAAACCAAACCTTAAATCGGTTTGATTTAAGAGAGAGTTTCAAGCTTTGTGGAGTCTTACTCTTACAAATCTATCAAATTCTTTTGGAGTTCTACCCTTATAAATTAGTGGCACGTGGAATACTTAATGTCTACAAACTGTATAGCTGGTAGGGATGAGTGTAGGGAGTTACTGAAATGGAACATCAATTTTGTCGTAAAATTTTCTAAGAGGCATTCATTGAAAAGCAAATGTGGGGCCAAAATCTCCTGAGTTCGCTTTATATATAATAGTAATAGATATATGACCCTTGGCTTGAAGGATGGAAAAATGTCTCACAATATTTTGTATATAAACTTTTCTTTCTCCTGTGTGGGGATGCAAATAATCAAACCCAAAGGCAGGAAGTAAATGCCCATATTGTAGAAGATTTTTTTTTTAATTTCTTTAATTATGTTACAGGTATAGTTAAAGGAGGGAGGAACAAAAAGGGAAAAAAAATGAAACTTGTCAGTGAAAATTCGAAATTTGTTGTAAACTATCTACAAAATATTTTTTAGGTTTTGACTACAGATTGAGTACTCAGTTTGGTTTTGATAAGTGTATTTTCATTCTTTCTTTAAGAATGATGGAGTAAGTTGTATTGAAATGTTCATTAGAAACCAAATTCACTGTTCTCTACTTTTTTGACTAGAATTATAGGTGATGCATATTAAAAAAAAAAATGATCCATCCTCTTGCACTTAGAAGGGTAGAAAATGGTACTAACATGAAAATTTGTCTGTGGGTTATTGAACTGTAAAGGTTTATTGATTTAGTCCATAGATTCAATTCTTGGTTTCTGTAGTGTTATGCATCTTCAATTCCTGATTTTGACGAATATTATAGGCAAACGGGTGTGAAATGGCTCTCATCTCTCTTTTGGCTGGTGAAAATGACTTCAGGTACCATGTTATGTGTTTCTTTGACAACAATCTTTCACTGAAGTGCAATGTCCAAGTTTGTTTGTCTTCTTTTGCCTTATTGTGGTTAAGTTAAAATATGAATTCTAAAAGAGTTATATGGATGCTTTCAGGATTCCAGAGTCTTTGCCTTGTCTTCATGATAAAGTTCTTGCTGCTGCTGCTGATGCTGCCATTAATTTCTCTTCAAATCAGAAGAAAAAACAGGTTTCATTTAATGGTTTTGTATTTTTATTTTTTCCTTGTTCCTTTTTTTAGTCTTTTTAATCAACTGTTCTGGATCTTGCTTGGTTCCTCCTCTTGTTTTAGGGTGGTCCTCCTGGGATCCTTGGTGGTATCATTAAGGGCCTTAAAGGAGGAAAGTTGGAACATCCCTCGGACGTCTCTCAAACTTATACATCTAAATTTGCACATTTAGAAAGCGTATTTTCAAAGTTCCCATTCTCTGATCCGTCTCCAACCAGTATAACAGATGATCAGGAAGCTGTGGAACTAACCATAGGTTTGATCTCTCTCTAAATCTTTCTCTCTCGCATTTCATTACATATATATTTTTCTATCTCACTGCGTACTTTTTGTCTATATAGATGACATTGAAATTGATGAGCCTGTAATGGTATCGTCTTCAACTCAAAAAGGAAAAACTGGTAAGAGAATTAAATTATTCGTTATATTTAATTCTTGAATGTCCTTAAAATTTACATCTTTTCTCAGCAGAGAAGGAATTAGAGAGAGAAAAATTATTCCAAGGAGCAACTACTGATACAAGGCCAAGACTTAGAACACCTGAAGAAATCATAGCCAAATATAGAAAGGCTGGGGTAATTTCACATGAAAAGTATAAATTTAACCATTTTATGTCTATAATATGCTTACTGACTTTCTTGCACTTTCAGGATGCCTCCACGGCAGCTGCAGATGCAAAAGACAAGCTTCTCCAACGGCAGGAAAAACTTGAGGTATGATATCCATTTGCTGAATGATTTGTCAGGCTGTCAGCTCTCTGTTGAATAATTTAGCATTATTTAATTCTCATTTTATGTTAGCTGGTTAGCAATGATTGTTAAATTCTGCAATTGTTGATTGAAAAAACGCAAAATTGGGTCTGTAGAAACTGTCGTTCTTTCATAACAATTGAATTAATTCATCAAACTGTATCTGTTTTGTGTTGGGTTGAACTGAGGGCTGTGGGGTGGCTGAGCCTCTTGTCGTAAGGTAAGGGTATATTGGGAATTATTATTAGTTTGTCATGAAACGGTTGTAACTGTTGGTTGGAGATATAAACTATGACCGTAATTTTCTTTAATAATAGTGGACAACTGTGACATCTGACATAGACCCATCTCAAACCACATAAATATGTGCAGCTACTTTTTATTTCTATTGGTCTCACCATTTTTGGATATCAGCAGTTTTAATTAACACTTCCACCCGATGAGAAACTAACCATATATTTTTCACCATTTGATCACATATATTCATTGGATGGAGGACTGATGCCTGGCAATAAAGATTCAGAATGAACCTATTCTTTCTGGGAACTGAGCTTGGATCAGCTCTGATGTTCCCTTTTCACCTTTCTCTGACCAGTTTACCCTTCTTTTTTCCATGTGTTTTTTTTAAGTTCCCTCAAGCACAGTTGGTGACTAGCCATTTTCAGTTTTCGGGAACTCCAATGGAAAGTAACTAGATTGGATGACTAGAGTTATCTTAGTAATACTTGTAAAATGCGATAACACCACCAAGACGTTGTAACTTTCAATTGCGGGTTAGGTTAACGTACTTCAACCATGGTGCTGGGTGAGGCTACTACTTAAGGATAGCCTCTTAATTGTCTGAAGAACTTAAAAACAGTGCGTCTGAAAAGTGCTGGTCTCGTGCATGTTTAGAAAACGCCTTATCAGGTTACATTATGCTAATTATATAGTTTTGGAATCATGTCAAGAACAAATCAAAGACATTCATATTATTATTTCTGTCGTTGTTGTTGTCACCATCGTCATTATCATGATGTGTTGCCTGTAGTTTAGCAGTTCTGACATTTTCTTGTTAATTTTTACCAGAGGATCAGCAGACGTACTGAAGAGCTGCAAAGTGGGGCTGAGAACTTCGCATCAATGGCTGATGAGCTTGTCAAGGCAATGGAAAGTCGAAAATGGTGGAAAATATAGAAAGTCTGGATTAGTTGCGATTCTTGCACATTCATTTTATCCTGGTTCGCCTAGTTTGGTGACAGGCAAGGTCTCTGTCTCTTCCTCTTGGATGGCGTGATTCAATAAATCTAATTTTTATTTTACTTTATTTTATGTTCACAGTAACTTATAGGCATCTAATTAAGGTGCGGCAATTTGGTAACCCCCATGTGTTCCATTTAGATGGGTCTCTCAGTATGATCCGATAAAATGTAAATTGTGTAAATAGTGGAGTTTGTATGCCAATATATTGGAAAAACCACAAATGTGACCAGAATTATTTTATTTGTGCGGGTTCTTATTATTTCAGGGTTATCATTCCAGGACGGTAATTTGTTGTATTCAATAGCTACTGTATCTATAACAGATGGTCTTTTTTTTTCTTTAAACCTTTTGTCCTACATTTGGCAAGGAAATTCGTGCACTATTTATATATTTTTTTATTTCTATTTTTCTTATGTTTTATTTTTTGGGACTAGGGGGCTACGCGTAGAAAACGTGAGCCCACTTTGATAAACAGCCAAGGTAGTTACAATAGTGAGGGATTGTTTTGTTTGAGGAGGGTAATGCTTGGAAAAAGAAAAAGGGGGCCAGAATCTAGAGGGAATATTCCTCCCTCTTCCCTTTATATATAGTATAGATATAGATAAATTCAGCACCAAAACTATTTTCCACAAATAAAGATGATATTTTTATGGTTATGACTTTGCATTTTGGTCGTTGACGCAAGAATTTGTTAGATCGTAAGCTGTTACTGTGTCATTCTTCTTATTTAAAGTTGAAAAGCAAAACCTTAGTACACCTAAGGCACCACTCAATCTACTTGCAGTTTCAGAGTTACTCTACTTGCCATTTACCGAAATGAAATAATCATCGAAGCCATCTTTGGACTTGGTACTCCAATTAACTTCTACAACGCAAAAAGAATTCAAGGCAATATACATAGGTGATAACCAATGAGGCAATTGGCGTTCTAAGGATTCTGTTTCGTTTTTGTCTTACGTTAGCTGGATATAAAAATCTAGAAGCTTAATCGGATTGAACTTATGGATTCGATTACTGTCTTCTTTCTTATTGAATTCATCCTGTTAGCGGTCATACTGTAGAGGCTTACCCCGCCATTGACTCTTTCCTGGAAAGCTCGAACTACGCGTCGAACTTGGAAAGTAAAACTATATATTCAGATAAATACATAACGATTAAAAGCAAACTGAGTCAAAGCTGATCAGTGCCAGTCCGACCTCTTTACATCCTCTGAGGGGGGAGGAACCTCTTTTTGGACAAAGGTCCCGTAGTCGAATCCACATGCCAAGCCTCCACGACCGTGTGAAATGACTCCCAACCCCGGTCTCCCGTCATCGGCAATTGAATCCATTCATCGCTCCTTGTCTGAAATTTGTGTCTCCGACGAGAACTTCACCTGGGAAAACCATAGACGCTTCTGCGGCTACGCCAAACGGCTTCAACTAATCTTAAACCAAAATTTCAGATCCTTGCCTGAAAATTCCTCTCCGTCTGTGCAGACCGCCTTGAAAGGGCTCGCCGGAGAGTTGACTAAGGCCCGCGAAACACTCGCTGTTTACAGGAGAAGTAAAATTTACGTTCTCATCAACTGTCAATCACTGTGCGCGTCTCTGCAGGAGTGCGCTATAGCGATCGGAGGATGGCTGGCCTTGCTTGATTCAGCTCTTCTGAACAATCCGGATCTTCACAAGAAGACCGCTGACCTCTCCCAAGAAATGAAGCAAGCTCCGTTCAGAGTAAGCTCTGGGGGGTGTCTTTCTTTCCGTTTTTATTTGAAAATTTTCCAAATTTTGACGATTATCTGTATATTGCCTTTGGTTTAGGTCACAGAGAATGAAGAGAGGGTGTACTGTACGTTACAGAAAGAAGGGCAAGGTAGGAACACCAGCAAAGCAGTCCAGAGTGCTATTATCATGGATTTGGCTCGTGCCCTTGGGACTGACCCTGGGAACAATGCCGAACTTTCGGGGCAGATCAAGCTGTTGAAGAACGATATTGCCCGCTCGAATTCGGTGTGTGAAAGGAGGATTTTGATGTCTCTGGAGAGAATTTTCGATAATTGGTCGATCCAGCCTGTCATCGTTACTCGAAACTTGGATTTTGATTTTGAAGATGACACACAGATACTGCCCTTCAAGAACTTCATTTGTCCATTGACAAAGGAAGTCATGAACAATCCAGTGGTTCTGGAATCGTCTCAGACTTATGAGAGGACTGCAATAGAATACTGGTTTGAACGGTGTATAGAGGATGGTCGTGATCCCACTTGTCCTGTAACAGGGCAGGTCCTTAAGTCACTAGAGCAGAAACCAAACATTGGACTAGCTGGGGCAATTGAAGAGTGGGTTAACAGGAATATTGATATCCAAATTAAATCTGCTGTGCAGTTCCTGAATGAGGATTCTCCTCCGGTGGATTGCATTGAACGGGTGATGGATTGTATTTATAAGATCTCTGAAGAGCATCCTTCGAGCAGATATAGGGTCAGGAATGCTGGAATAGTTTTTCTCATCATTAAGACGCTCAAGAGTTCTTCTAAGAGTATGGGATCACATTTGAGGAGCAAAGTTCTTATGGCTTTGTTTAGCATGGCCAAGGATGAAGAGAGCAAGGTTTGTTATCTTTTATTATGCAGTTTTAACTTTTTTATACTAAGTTGCAATAACCTGATTCTGATGCTTTACGCCTTTAGATGTTAAAAGTTTATATCTACTTTTGTCCACAAGCACATTGGCTCCCAGAACAAAAAGAGGTCTTGGAATTTCTGTCATTACATCAATTGGAACTTCCTAAGTATGCGTATCAAAAGTATCTGAAGTTTTTATGAGGTGGCTTGTGTCATTCAAGAACTGAACATGTTCCTTTGCTACTTTGTAACTGTAAAAGGAGGAGTAGATCCTATACCAAGTAGAAAAATAATATAGATATGTCCTAGGTGAAGTAGCTCATAAGTGGCGGTCTTCAAAGTTTGAACTTCTTATTTGATGATTGGAGTCAATTAGTGAAAGGCAGAGCATCTTACTTGTTGATTCAAAAATTATGCCTATTATTGGTTAAAAATTATTTGTTTGGAGGGAGATATGGAGAAGGATCCTCCGCATAGAATTAGAGTTGCATGACTTAGTAGAGAGTTGCTTTTACAGGGCCAAAGATTGATTTAATCTTCACAAAGGTCTTCAATGTCAATATGCCAAATCTACTTGTCTTCCCTTAAATCAGTAAATATTGATATTGCAAAAAAAGTTTGAGAAATAAAGGAAATATTGGGAAAAACATTTAATTTTAACCAAATATGGTGTTATGGTGATCTAAACATATTTTTACATAAAATAACTCAAAAATATTTAAAAAGATAAACTTGGACAACGTTATGGGGGAGAATAAAGGTACATTATGCTGTACATGTTTCATTCATTAATACTTCAAGACATAATTGTTGAAGGCTTTTTATCAAGGTCAAAATAACATAACATTCTAGGCAGACAGTGGACTAGACCAGGTTCGGTGGTTGATTTGTTCAACCAGTGGAGATTCTCGGGGTTGGGATGGAGGGGTCACATTCTATACATATTGTTCTATCCTATTTTACGGTTTATTTGGAAGGAGAAAAATAACATAGCTAGAATGTTTTCTAAATGCTTAACATATTTTAACATTTTTATTCTTTTTATATTACTACAAACACATAAAACCACTCCCAAGGGGCAATGCTTAACATATTTTTATATTTTAATATTAATGTATGTATGTATGTACCTGTGTGTGTGTGTGTGTGTTTTAACGATTATTAATTTTTACAAATAATTGAGCAAATCAACTTACTTTTCATTCTAAAATTTTATCCAGGTAACCATATTTTATCATATCATATAAATTAATAAATATTTCTAATTGACTTTTTGGTTTAAAAAAATAAATGTTGTTCTTTGTGGGAAAAGCTATTAACAACTATCAATAGATTTGGTGTGGTTGTATAGTATATATTAATGTGAAGCAATTGCATTATCTTTTAAGGTTGAAAATTAAAATGTGTTTTACCTTTAAAACTTCCTGTCATAGCCTTCAATCTTCAAAATTCTCCACCAAAGTAGCTTATACATACAAAATAAAGCAAAAGAAAGAGTTTTTTTTTTTTGGTTTTGCTTGGGTGGCTGCACTGGGTGGGTGTTTGGGGCAGAAAGAAGAGAACAAAAACAGCTCCAAATATTGCTAAAAAATGGTGAATTTTGGGTAACAAGGGGCTTTCTAACATGTGTTTGATGAGGCATACAATTTTTTCATTATGTTTCAAATTTTCATGTATATTTATTTGACATGGGGATAAAATTGGTATACTATGCCTTTCCCTCATATTTCTTTGCCATCGCTGTTAATGGTGACATGATGGTGGTTTTTAACGACATGTCACTGACATTTTTTATGCTGAATTAGGAATGATTTTGAAGGGCAGGGAAGTAATGAACTGTTAATTTAGAAAATATGGATCATCAGTTGTATCCCTACATATCAGCTGATGGAAGGGTGATAATAAAGGAACATTGTTGGTTTTATAGGCATATTATTTCCGTGTTCTTATGTTGTATTATAGTGACCTGCATATGCACAGTTGTGGTGTTCTCATGTATACTGATTCAAGTTCTCAAAAAATTTGGTACATTTTTCTAGCAAAAAATGCTTGAAGAGGGTATGAGTAGATTGGCTGTACATAGTCTTACTGGGAGCTCAGAGAAAGAGAGAGAGTATGCCGTAAAGTTATTACTTGAGTTCTCAAGTGATGAATCTTACTGTGCAAAACTTGCGGCAGAGAAAGGGGCTTTGGTTCTTCTATCAAGCATGGCTGGAAATCTTGAGTATCCTGCTTTATCAAATCTTGCTGAGGAGGTTTTAACGAGAATGGAAAATGTTGAGGATAATGTTCGACATTTAGCAGCAGCGGGAAGATTTGAACCTTTACTTCGTCGACTCTCTGAAGGTATGTTCTATTGTGGTTACAACTTCTACCTTTCTGAAGGAATTCTCGTAAATTTCTTTTGTTGAGATCATTTCCTTAATCAAAGTGTGAAATGGAATAAAATTTGCCCTTTGAAGTACTTGTACAAAAGAGAAAAATTAAAAAAACTGGAAAATATCCACATATCTTAAATGCACCCTAATTGAAACTATCACCCATTTACACTATGTACTTCTCAGAAGCTTGTTGCCTAATTTTTGGACTTGGAGCTAATGGATGAAGAGGTAACAATTTGTTGCTGTGAGTCTACAATGAGATTTATGTGCATAAAACTTGTATGTTTGTATTGAATAAAAAAAAAAACCAAAGGTAAGAGATAAAAGGAAAACAAATTCTGGTCAGAATGAATTAATCATTCTTGGACCTATATGCTTATGTGTTCCTCTGCAATTACGATTGCTATGGATATTAGTTATAGAATGCTACTGATATTATAATTATGGGGGAGTAAGGACGTGGACAATACATTCTTCTAGTTTTTATTGTTTAATAATTATATGCTGTCTTTTGAAATTATTGAAAAAAAAAATTAGAAAGCCAATTTATTTAGTATGGATTTCTGCATATAGTAAAAGATAAAGAATATTGTTGAAGATTCTAATTATGGAGACAGCATGGCCGTAAACAATACATACACATGTTTCTTATTTTTTACTTTATGGTCCCTTGGCTGTTGAAGTTATTGTGGCTGTGTTGCGGGTAGGGGATGGTGGATATGTGGAAGGAAAAATCAAGGTATCTTGCATACATATTTGCAAAAGAATAATAAATAAAGCGTAAGCCAACCGGCTGAACTCTGGATATATATAGTTTAAAAATTATCTCTAATATTTTCTGACTTCCTAAGTGGTCTTTCTGACATGAACCTATGATCATTCTGAACAACAGGTGCTGATGAGGTTAGGGTAGAGATGGCATCAATTGTTGGAATGATGACATTGACAACAAGTAGCAAGGAGCAAATTGCCCAGCAAAGTGCTAAAATTCTTGTTGATATGTTATCAAAGCCGGAGGGAAGGACACCAAGCTTGCAAGCTTTATATAATCTGTCAGCATTGGATGACAATGCTACTATGCTTGTTGATTCAGCTGTGCTTCCGGCTCTTACGGAAATTCTTTTCAAAAACCAAGATTTTGACCCAGAGTGGCAAGAATTGGCAGCATCAATAATAGCAAACATAGTCTCAAATGCAGGGCATTGGGAATTAGAATCTGCCGACAGGGAAGGACATTCAATGCAATCAGAACACTTTCTTAATAATCTTTTAAGGCTTCTTAGCATTTCATCCCCTAGATGTCAAGTTGGCGTTCTCCGTACCATTTGTGGAATTGCATCTTCCCCTCAGGCATCAGGTAATTTCTTGACTAGCTCAGAAAAGAGCCTTCCCACACAAAACTTGAATCTGGAATGATGTGTTTTTCTGGGATATTTGAACATGCTTGAATTTCTGCGTCTCCTTATTTTTATTTTAATTTCCGAATTCCTAATTTTTCATTTGCTGTTCTATTTTCTTTTATATTTTTGGTAGCTGTAGCTTAAAACTCTGCTGAGCATCATACAAAGATGGAATTTTTTTTTTCCTTTTGCATCTGTCTTTATATGTGACAAAGATATTGTATAATAAACTCTGTAATCTAAGTGTGTATTGAATGAAGGATAGCTGTTTATAAATAGAACTAGCGAACAGATGGCGCTGATGCAGAGACCTGGAATCGGCCATTTAGCTTTTCTACCTATTTTTCAATTGACTTTGAACTCAGGTTGGGTGATCATGTTTATAAACATGATTAATGTGTATCTTGTGATTACCCTTTTATAATTACAACTGTAGTATCCTAAAAGAGATCATGTTTAGAGGAATTTATTTTTTACCAAGTAGAGCTTTGTTTTGCAGGGTTGGTGGCTCTGGGTATAGAATCTGTAGATGGCATCACAGCCATTATTCCATTTCTTGAGCACCAAGAAATTGAATGCAGAATTTATGCATTTAAGCTTACAAGAATACTCTCAGAAAAGTTGGGTGAGGTTCTAGCTAACAAGCTGAGGGCCTGTAACAAAGTGCTATTGTTGAAAGACAAACTATTGGACAACTTATGTACAGAAGGCGAGAGATCTGATGCTGCATGCATACTTGCTAACCTCCCTCTATCAGATGACGAGGTTAAAAAAATTCTAGGAACTGCCAGTCTTGTAAGATTGATTATCACCAATCTCAAAGAGCAACGCCGCCACTCAAGTGCACGGAATTCACGGCCCACCTCAAGCACCGTGGAAGGGTTAGTTGGCCTCTTACTGCATCTCACAAGAAGCATTGATCCAACAATTCTGGGCATCGTCCGTGAGCATCGACTCATGGTCATCTTACGTGAGCAGCTCAGCAATCCATCGCAACCAAGGGTGAAGCAGCAAGCTGCTCTCGGATTGAAATACTTGTCAGAGTCTGGACATGCACTGATTGCTACCAGGGACTCGGAACCACAACCTCCCAATGGGCTCTGCTCTTCCTTAACGTTCATGTGTGGAAGGGCCCCCATGATCCCTGTTCTGTGTCCTATACACAATGCCCCATGTGAGGAGGACGACCAGTTCTGCTTGCTGAAGAGTAATAGCATCAAGCCTCTGGTTGATCTTCTAAATGATGATGACACCAACGTTCAGGTTGCTGCTGTAGAGGCATTGTCCACTGTTGTTTCTGATAATTCTCGCAATCTCAAGCAGGTTGTTGATGAACTGGAACATGTTGGTGCAGTTGCTGGAATTATTGCTTTGTTCACAGAGGTCCGACCAGGAGAGCTCCAAGAGAAGGTAATTTGGATGGTGGAGAGGGTCTTAAGAGTGGAGGGCCAGGCTCAGCAGCAGTCGGTCAATCAGACTCTTGTCAGGGCTCTGGTCGATGCTTTAAGACACGGGAATGCTAACACAAGGATGCATGCCCAGGATGCCCTGACCAACTTAAAGCAGTTATCTGGAGTAAGCGGGAAAACCTCCAGTCAGCCGAGGCCTCGGCGATAGGTATTACTGACGGGCGGAAGCTGGTTCTTCTTGTGCTGATCAGCTGTGTCAATGTTGTATTATTGAAATGTTGGCCAAGATCACAACCTTGTACAAAGTTACGGGATCTTTCATTGTGCAAATTTGTCCCACGAGAACGATCAGGTGTTCTATGCATTCAAGCAGTTTCTGGGGTTAAGGGAGGAGGGGAGGATGTCCTACTGAAGGCCTCTGCATTTGTTTGTGTGAACATAAAGGTCCCACTATCTGTATATCAAATATAAAGTCTTTATAAAAGGTGGTTTAAAATCTAAATACCTTCCCTTATTGTCTTTTGGGTTGCTGTAAAATGAATCGGAAAGATCTTGTCAAATTGCATTCTTTACATTATTTTGTCGAAGATTTTGTATATTAAACTAGTTGTGTTTATACGAAACGGTGATTTGTTCAAATGGATGTATAATTTTATAAACCCCTGTGATGTGGGACAGTGGGAGTGGATTTTTATATTTTAGATGGTAGATATTTTGCAGTCTGAGAAGAAGTCCTTATATTATTTTTCTGTGTACTCTATGTATATTGGAGATAGCTATTAAGTCTGAAATCTCGTTTTAAAGAACTTATTACATGTAGAACATTATAGCATGTGATGACAGAGAAAGATCATAAGGAAAACTGTACGAACAAATTTATACCGACGACGTCCACGGGAGAGAGAAGAAGATTCCACTAATTTTAATCCATAAAATAACAATAAGATTACAACTTATGTAATAGACCCTGTTATAGCCTTGGCATATTACATTAGAGAGAATTACAAATATACCTTTACCCCTGCACCCACCCCCAAACTCTTGGTTTGAGCCCACACAAAAGAAATAAACCATTGCTTCCTATGGGCTCTGTTTCGCTCTGTCCATGAGGTCCCTATGGTCTCTCCCCTTTGAAAGTTTGGATAAAGTATGAGCCACACTCCAACCTCATTATGAGAGTTTTTGGAGGGACCTATTTCGATTTTAAGTATAGTGCATGAAGTTAGCTTTTTCTCTCTCTTTCTTTTATAATAATGCATGAATGAAAACAAAAAACAAAAAATGTTGCGAATTGCCGACAACTTTTGGAGAAGTAAAGTTTCAACAACTTTAACTAATTAATTAGTATGTTTTCACATCCTATATTGTTATTCATTATATATAATCATGATTACTTGATTCATCTTATGTTACAAAATTGAAGTTGTTTTACTAATTTGTGAATACTTAGGTTTTTATTTTATAATTTCCAATAATATGAGAAATCATTCAACTTAGTTACTGTATATCTATGTAATTCTTTCGTAGTAATTGCATGCAGTACTTGTTAGAATATAATTAAATATATAAAATTCACCCCTATTATCAGTTTAAGCTTTTGGTAGGTTTGGTGTTCTATAGTATTAGCTTTCTCATTAACAAGCGAGTCTCTTTGGTTGTTTCACATTATGAGAAGTGCTGTAAAATGGTTATCATATTAAAAATTCTTAAGAAAAGAAGTACTTTTTTTTTTGATAAGAAAACACTCCACTTTATTGACGATAGTAAATAATCTCACGCGCCTCATCAAATAAAAGCAAGGAGATACAAGGAGGAGGAGCTTTCATCCATAAGCAGGAATACTTGTCCAAGGCAAAGTTGGCAAGGCAATCAGCAACCTGATTGCCTTCCCGAAATACATGAGAGAATTGCAAACAACTAAAGCTATTACACAGTAACTTAAAGTGAGCAAAACCAATTCCGATTCGCCAGGGAATAACCAACAAAGAGGATTTCAGAATTTCAATTACACTTGAAGAGTCACCTTCCAAGATGACATGGGTTACCTACAGAGCTTTCGCCAATTTTATAGCTTCCAAAGCAGCAACAAACTTGGCTTGAAAACTAGATGATGCAGAAATTTCAAAAGAGAAACCAGCCATGAATCTTCCAAGACCATCACGAACAACACCCCCAATTGCTGCCCTTCCATTTGCTTTCCTAAGAGCACCATCAAAATTAATCTTGACAAAAGGAATAATGGGTTTCTTCCATAAAACCATAATAGGATTTTTGCTACTGCTGTTGTGTCCTTTTCCTTCTTCCAAGATGAGTGAATCTCCCCTAAGCTTCTGTAGATACCTGCATGCTCTCTCAATGGACGGAGATGCTCCTTCAAACACAACCCCATTTCTTTCTTTCCACACTGCCAATATAAAGTTTCCAATCTGAGATAAGAAACTCTGTTGGTTAAAGCATTGATCAGAACTATTGAGGGAACCCAAATGATTAAACCAAAGAAAGAAGGAAGTTTGTGGGCCATAAGATTGAGTTGAACCACCAATTCCTCTCAGCCAAACCGCCCTGGAGAATGGGCATTGCATGAATAGATGTTCAGTTGATTCATTGCACTCAAGGCAGAAGGGGCATCTAGGATCAACATTCTAGAATTTACCATTGTCGCCGTAGGGACTCCACCTGAAAGGCACTTCCATAGAAAAAATTTAACCCTATTGGAGCAGTTTAGATGCCAACACTTCAACCAGACCTTGTTAGTTTCAAGGGCAGAGGTGTTAGCAATCATACGATATGCTGATGCAACTGAAAATTTCCCAAAAGATGTGAAAACCCAATGTCTACTGTCCTTCTCGAGGCTTGCTTCAAACGGAGTAACTAGAATTTTACTTACCGTCGGCTGTTCAAAAGGCCAAGATTCCACGTACCAGTAGATTGATCAATCAATTGATTCACAGTGACCAGATTGTGATTTGCCAGATTTGGTTGGTCTGGTGGTAATGGAGTTCCGTCTTGAATCTAATTATCCTCCAAGATTCGAATTTCTGTACCAATTGCTATTGTCCATGCACTCCCTTGTGTTACCCATCTTTTAACACCATGCATCTGCTTCCAACCATAGGAATGACTTGATCTACATTGTGCATTCAGAAAATTTGAGTTTGGGAAGTAAGTATTCTTCATGACATCATTGTAGTAGCTCCGGTGATCAACTGCTAGTTGCCATGCAAATTTCAGTAAGAGGGATTGGTTCATATGATGCATTCTCTTGATGTTTAGCCCATCATTACGCCAAGGCAATGAAATTCTGTCCCAACAAATAGTATTAAAGCCTTTGTGTTGTGCATTCTTTCTCCAGAAGAACATCCGAGCCTTTTTTTCCATAGTGTTTGTCACCTCTTTGGGAAGACTGAAAGAGCTCATGAAGTGGTTTGGTTGAGCTTGCAAAAACTGATTGGATAAGAGTGACCTTTGCCACCTGAGATAAGGTCATTGCTTTCCAACCAGATAGTTTAGAATCCATTCTCTTTAGCAGTTCTTCACAGTCATTCCTTGTTGGTTTTTTTTGTAATATTGGCATTCCCAAATAATTTGACCTTTTGTTGCTCCTTGCTACATTAAAAATTCTTCTAATCTGCCCTCTTCTTTGCCTCGATGTGTTCTTGCTGAATTGCAATGATGACTTCCCTCCGTTAATTTCTTAGCCCGATTTAGAACAATATTTAAATAGAATCCTTGTCATTGCATGGGCTTCCCGTTCAGACGTAAAACCATAAAGGTTAACATCATCTGTGTACATTAAGTATGATATCAGCATACCACCATTTCTTAAAGTCACTCCATTATATCTACCGTCCACTTCAGCCCTGTTAATAACACTAGACAAAACCAGCTGGCCCAAGATGAAAAGATACGGAGAGAGTGGGTCTCCCTAGCGAACCCCTCTTTCAGCTTGGAAATTTCCAACTTTGGACCCATTGAATAAGATACTGTAAGATACAGACCTTACACACATCATGATTAACTCAACCACCTTACAGTTGAATCCAAATGCAGTGAGCACCCTTTCCAAAAACCTCCAACTTAGTCTATCGTATGCTTTGGAAAAATCAATTTTTAAAGCATACATACCTTTGTCGTGGACTTTAGCAACTTTGGATTTCCGGGGCTTTTTCTTCTTACCATAAAGGTGCATGATCTCATGATTTATCATAATGTTGTCTTTGATCGATCGGTTGGGAACAAAAGCTGATTGAACAGGGTTAATGAGGTTGGATAGCAAGGGTCGCAAGTGGTTGACTAGAATCTTTGCAACGACTTTGTAAACAAGGTTACAGAGTCTGATTGGGCGGAAGTCATTCAGCTTTCTAGGATGTGGACACTTTGGAATCAAGCAAACGAATGTATGATTGAGCCCACACGGCATAACCCCCTCATGGAAAAATTGTGGCACAGTTCCAATCACATCATTCCCCACTATATCCCAGTATGAGTGGAAGAAAATACCTTGGTAGCCATCTGATCCAGGGCATTTGTATGGAGCCATGCCTTGGATTGTTGACCATACTTCCACCGGGGTAGGGATCCTACTCAGGATGTCATTTTATTCTTCAGTAATAGCATTAGAGATGAGCCCCGAAAACTCCATGTCCCCCCATTGCATTGGTTGTGTGAATACCTCCTTGAAGTGTTTTTCAACCAACTTCTCTAACTCCTTCCAATCTGATATCTCCACATTTTCATTATTTTTTAGAGAAAAAATATAATTCTTCTGCCTTCTAAACAAGGTGGATTGGTGGAAGAATCTTGTGTTGCTATCCCCGAACCTTAACCAAGAGACTCTTGATTTTTGGAACCATATAGTTTCAATTTGTCTTAGAATCGTTCCATATTCCTGCTGGAGCTTCTTCTCTTGACCTTGCAACTAAGCCGTGGTGCACATCTAGTTCCTCTTGAGTTTTTTGAATCTTCTCTAACAGTAGGTGTTTCCTATTATATATGTCACCCACAACATTTCGGTTCCATGTACGAAGATCCCTTGCCAAATTTGAGAATTTAGTACGAAGGCTTTGAGTGGTTCCCAAGCCGAATGAATTGTTCCACGAATTCCGAATAGTGCTGTGACACGTCTCCTCTTCGATCCAGAAGGCTTCAAACCTTAAAGGTTTCCTTTTGACATTTCCATCCTTAAACAACTTCAAAATAAGGGGTCAGTGGTCAGATGTAGTAATTGCTTGAGAAAAAACAACCGGGTCATCAAATATATTAAATGAATCAAAAGAGGCAAAAGCTCTGTCAATCTTTTCAGAAATTCTATGCAACCCTTGTTGTCCATTCCACCATGTGAACCTTGGTCCTTTCATTGGGATTTCCCATAATTCGCACTCCTCAATCATGTCACAGAAATTCTCTGTCTGGTTGCTATTTAGAGGAAGGCCGCCTCTCTTCTCTAATTGGTGTCTCATTGCATTAAAGTCCCCAAGGAGGATCCGCGGCATTCCCAAGTGTCGCGTTGAATTTGCTATGAAATCCCATTGCAATTTCTGTGTTTCAGACTTAGAACTTGCATGAACAAAAAACATACTCCATGTGTTACCCCGATATGATACTTGCAAAAATAAAACCACTCAGAATTGGAGTTTATATCCACTGAGACATCACTGTTCCACATAAGCAAAAAACCCTCTCCTCTATCAATAGAAGGAAGGACAAAATAATTCTGAAATTTGAATTTGCTAGCCAACTGGACCGCTAGATCATTTTTTGCAAAAGTTTCAGAAAGAAGGACCAAGTCCGGTTTATGATACAAAAGCTGGTCTTTAAGATGCAACTGCGTCATGGCTTGACCAATGCCATGGCAGTTCCAAAATAATGTCTTCATTTTCTAGCCCTCTCACACCACGCAACACTCTCTCCGTCACGCAGGGGAAGAAACTCAGGTGAGAGTTTCCTTTTTTTCTTCAAACACGACACCACTTCCATGGGTATTCTTTGTTCTGCTTCCTTTTCCACACTGCTTTGTTTGCTGTCAGGAGCTTTCTTGGTGCGAGTGTAAGCACCCAAATTTTGATCAAACCAAATAAAAGAGAAAAAAATGTGATAAAAGACAGCAGAAAAGTCAAACCCTGAGGGGTCAAAATTTAACTTTTAGATCAAGTGAAAATTGGCCACCTTGCCTTATCTCAAGGGATAGAGGATCCTGACGCGGTTCCAACACAACTGAGTCTGCTGGAATCGGAGTCCAGATGAAGGTTCTGTGGGCCAGTCAAACTTGAGGGTGAACCGAAAGTTGACTTTTCCTCAAACCCCGTGCCAAGTGCTTAGCCCTATGTCATTGGATAGAGGGCTCCGATACGAGTCTAACGCAATTGAGTTTGCTTAAATCGGAGTTCGGATGAAGGAGATATGAGCCGTCGAAGTTTCCGAACGGAAAAACCGGAAATTGCACACGTGGCGCAGGAACTGCCCACGTGACAGCCAACGCTGCAAAATATCTCAGGGACTAAATCTTAAATATCCAAAATTCGCAGGGACCGATCCGTAGATATCCAAAAGTGTCAAATCGGTCAAATCGGTCGAATCGGTCAAGTCGAAGGGCAAATCTGTAATTTTTTGATTTGTATCCGGCATTTAATACCGGATACACTTGCCCCTCTTCATATCCGGACTCAAATACCGGATAAAAAAAGATTTTCGCACGAGATTCGCGCCGATCGCTCGACAAATTCGCGGCGGCATTTAAATTTCAAATGATTATGTTTTGTATCTAGTATTGAAGACCGGATACAAAGGAGTGCCTATGTATCCGGCCATGAAGGCCGGATAAGGAGAGGCCTTAGTGTATTCGGCCTGAGTTGCCGGATACATTAAGTTTGGCTATAAAAGCCAAACAGCAGCTCATTTCCGGGGGTTGGCTTCTTTTGGCTTTTCTCCTGCTCTCTTCTCTCACTTACTCACCTCTGAATCCCATCTCTTCCCACTCCCTAAGGCATCTACCACCACCTTGGACCATCTAAAGCCACTCCAACCCTCCTTTTCTTTCTCCATCTTCACTCACACTCCAACAAGACAGAGAGGAAAGGCTGCTGTGCTCAAGAAGGAAGGTCTCCAGCTGCTGTACCACCTCAAGGGGACACCCCCACTTTGCTCAAAGGTTCAAGAACCCCCAGGTAATGTTCTCCATTAGATTCTACATGACATATATGAAAATAAGCTCTCTTGCATGATTTTTGTCCATGTAGTCTCTACCATGCTTTAAGCTGCTTTTATGGGATCTCCATGTGTTGTTCCTCGTCTTGGCACAAGAAAATCTTTGAGAGAGAGAGAGATGAGGTGGCCGTGTGGTTCTAAGAGAGTATGAGGGAGGCTTTCACAAGCCTTTTAAAGGGTCTACAAATGCATGTTTAGCATTCTTTTGTTGTGTTGTGGGTGGTAGTTTATTCCATTAAAATGGGGAGCATGTTCTCCATTAGCATCTCATCCTTTGTATCCCCACGTAAGCTCCCCTCTCATTCCCTTCTCTAAGTTTTCGGGTGTTTAAGTTTGGTTCTTGGTTTCGGATCCTGGTACGATGGGTAGGAAATGCATGCTAAACCATGGCTCTTCTTATGTTCTTCTCACATGTCTGTGTTTTGTTGATTTTATTCCTTGCATGCATGTGATCCTATAGTTTTGGCAACCTCCTCCTTATTGCTTTTGTTAGGTCATGCATGTTATAAATCAAGTGTTGCTTGCTGTTTTTTTTAGCATGTGATGAGTCATAGATGTGTCCCCTTTGCCTTGTCCCAGGCAAGTAGCTGCTGGAGACAGCAGCAAGCTCTCACTAGTTGCTGCTGTCTCAGCCAGATGGGAGCCCAAGACCAGGTTCAGCTCTTCGACCCTGGCACGCATGCTGCCCTCCCCTTTCTCCCTTGCCTTTGCTGAAAAGTCCAAAAAGGGGAGCCAAATGGGGCTTCTCCCAAACCTGAACCAATGTGGGCCCACCCAGGGGCCCACCAAACCTTAGAAAGCCTCCTAGGAACCCCTGGAAACCACCCCGAATGGCAGAACCCCAAAAAAGGACCATTTCAGGGTGATCCGGCAACTCAGGCTGGATCACCTAGGGTTTGTGCATATCCGGCAACCAAGGCCGGATCACCTAGGGTTTGTGCATATCCGGCAACCAAGGCCGGATCACCTAGGGTTTGTGCGTATCCGGCAACTAAGGCCGGATACACCCAAAAATGCTATTTTTCGTATTTTCTTGATCCTTGCCGAATTTCTATGCTATTTTCAACTAAACCAATGGAACCAACAGGGTTTCCGGGCCGCCCGGAAACCCAACTTGGGGCTTGGACCATGGTCCAACTTGGAAACACTAGTGGGCCTTCCAACGGGGCCCACCAAGCCCGATGAATCCAAAAGCATACAAATGAGGAAATTGAGTAAAATGAACAAATTGAATCGGGCGGGCCAAACCCAATGCGGCACACCCGAACCTTGTTGTGTGTAATGAATGCATGAATTGCATGGTTTGGCCGAGACCAAGGGTTAGGGCTTATCGGGCCCGCCAAAGCCCGCTAACCGAACCAAGTTAGGGTGCAAGCCCTAGACTTCAAAGAACTGGGCTCTCAAGCCCAAACTGGGACCACGGGCCCCAAGTCCAGTGACCAGCCCATTTTGGCAAATCTAAATAAAGCAAAACCAAAATACTTTGGCAACCACCATGGGGGCCTCCCTAAGGGCCCGCAAACCAACGCCGGCCCATTATTTGCATGAAAACCACTTAAGCGTCAAACCTGAACATTAATGTAAAATCAATTCACTTTACCTAAAGCCCAAAGGACCTCCTAGGGCTAGACAGAGGCCCACCAAGGGTACATGGGCCTAACCAAGCTCACCAAGGACACCGTGGGCCTTCCAACGGGGCCCACCCAATCCGACTCAGACCACCTAAATCAAACAAGATAAAATCAACTAAAAGGACCCACACCACTCAGGTGGTCCCGCCAAGACTTAACTAAATGACATGCTGGATTAGGAATCGGGTGAAAACCAAATGGCAAGCTGACTCAAACCAGGGAACCCACGGGACCCGTCATCCGACGGGGTGGACTGGGGTGTCTACGGACTTCCCCAGACCACAACCGAGAACCAACTTAGAATCTCAAGCCACAGACCAGCCTTAATAGAAAATCTAGGCACCCAGGTGTCCGCCTGCACCCCATCAGGCGGTGGCGACTCCAAATTCCCATTTTTACCCAGTGCGACCCGGAAACAGGCGCGCACAACGAGACCTTCTCTTTTGCTGCTTTTTGGGCTATGGTTCCGTCAGTTCTGAGATTGAAAGATGAGGAGAAACCGTGAGCTTCATATCCTTAATATTTGTTCATCCTTTTCTCTCTCTCAGGAAGAAATTTGTGAGCAACAGGTTTATTTCTTTGTCATCTGTTGGAGATTTTCTGCACTCAGCCGAGAAGGAGAAAGGAAAGCTGGACATTGAGATATTTGCACCAACATTTGGACTTGAGTCCCACAGGAAAGTGGGCCTACTCATGGATTCAATAGGTAGAGTAGGTTTGGATATTTCATTTCGAGGTTGGCTTAAGTCAATCGATCCAAGTGACCCATCTGAGCACTGTGCTGTAGACCATGGGCTTTGACGAAAAGTCAGCCCAATATCTTGAGAGGAGTCCTTCACAGGGGCGGAAGCATTAAACAGATCTTGGACCCGGGCCAAGATATCCGATCGAGAAAATGGGTTAGCCTTCAAGTTGGAGAAAAAAGTGGTCATCTTCCCTTTGTTTCTGGTTTCAGTCACTGTCGCCACCTTTTTGTGCTTGAGTATTTTGGGCTTGATTTGCCTGTTGGAAGACTCATGAACTCTCCCGAGGATAAATTAGCACAGCTTTTGAGATTGTGCCCAAGTAATCCGCAAGAAAATCAGAATTCAGGTATGCGTTCGTAAGCAAATGTGACCCAAACCTGATTTGACGTGATGCCTTCCACGAAGAAAAGAAGTATTTGAAAGGTACTCTTTTCGGCACAAATTGAAAGAACCTAAGGTAAGCTAAAAAAGGGAAAATAGGCGGTCATAAATGTCTGAAGGTTAGTGGTTGGAATTGGTCAGTCTTAGATGGGTTGGAATCAGCATCTTGAAGGCCATGCCAACCAATTTCAATGCAATCTAATAAGTTGTTCAATTGCACGATACCCACCAACTTTTCTACTTTGTTTCTTATATCAAATGAACATTCATACTCAATTATCAAACATGACATGTGTATTGCTTTGGAATCCACATAAGATGGAACTTATTGAAGAGAAATCAAACATGTCAACTGTGATATCTGGTGACATAATTATTTCGATCAACCATTTGATTTCAAATTATAAGCAGGAGTTATTAGGTTTGATATTTTGTAAATTTTCATGAGTTAGGGGATTAAAATTTGTTCAAGGAAGAAAATGATCAATTCGGACAAAAGATGTGTTTAAATTCGTCAATTTATATTTTATTTTATTCACGTGGGATAATAATAAAGAAAATGGAGAGTAATGTCTTTATTTTATAATTGAGTTAGATATTAAAAAACAATTCCTCACATCCATCATGAAAATATCTTCTATGTCCAAATATCACCACCAACTTTTCCAAATATGGTGGAGCATGGTAGGGCCTACCTCAAAATTCTACAAGAATACGACTGGGACATTGATTCCGGCGAGAGCCGGAGATTGAGAATGAACACGGCTTACGGTTCTAACTTCTCAAGACATCTGCATTACTCGAGGCCCAGATTTCTGCAAGACCTCAACATATATGCTCCAAGATAATGAAGTTTGTTCACTATAAATAGCACAAATCAACAGAGAGGAAGAGAATCGATCGGGGAGACGCTGAACGCGGTGTTACTCTCCAGTTTCCGATGGTGGGTTGTCTGAGAGATTGTTGGAGGAAGTGGTATGAGAGGAAATCGATTCTTTCTTTGATCCTGTGGTAACATCTCCCTTGAATGAATGCATTTCCTCTCTTGTGTTTGATGGTACCATCCATAAAACAAACGGATGAGATTATTTTTTGTAATGTGGGCCCCTTATTGATATGGGCATGTTGTCCATGCGTTTCATGGATGGTACCATGGAACTCAGTATATGGATGGGCCTCAGCATGAAACAAAGTTCATAAAAGCATGGACAACAGGAAAGTGGGTCCCCTTCTGAAATATCACATTTAATTCAACCGTATGGTTGGAAAGAGGAGAACTCTTTAATCCACACACCTGATGACCTGAGAACAAAAAATAAAGTAAAAATAACAATAAGAAAAAATAAATAAATAAAAGAAAGAGTAATTGCTAATTTGCTACTTTTGTAATTTCGTGTAATCGAGATAACCAGCTGTAATTTCGTGTAATCGAGATTAGCAGAAGATCTTTTGTCAAAGTGACCGATTTGCATCTTTTACAGCCTGTATACACCCCTCACATTTAATATTTAGTCGAGGCCTATCATTTATTTTGGGGTCCCACATGTCTCATGTGATTGGGTATATACAGCATATGCCATAGACAATGTTTATTGCAAAGCGACGGTGAATATTGGTCAAACCATTCATTGCTCCGTAAAGATATTCATGTTGAAAAGTAAAGATGCGATGACACAGAAAAATCCTTTGCGACGGTTAAAACAGCAATGTCAAGATCTTGTTAATAAAGTTCAAAATCTAACATGTGGGGGCAGATTTACATATAGCTTGGGTGGGCTACCGTGAATATTGCAATGTCAAGATCTTGTTAATAAAGTTCAAAATCTAACATGTAGGGGCGGATCTACATAGAGCTTGGGTGGGCTACCACGCGACCTAAAATTACAAAAAATTATTCTATATTTAACATATATACAATTTTTGTTAAGAATATAATTGATGTATAAAAGTTCACGACTCAAACCCATTCTTAGGGAGGCCCTACATATGGAATATATATATATATATATATTCAATGGGTAGAGTGGAGGTTTGAACCCAGGACCTCAGCGTTTGCCTAATGTTCTAATACCATATAGAACAACGTTCCTACCAAAAGCTTAAGCCTTTAGGTACACCGTTCCTACCACTCTAAAATTTTTAATTTGCCCCCTACTATCCTTCTAATTACAAACTTTCATCTTTAATTTAAAGATTTAATTTGCCCACCCGAACTGGAAGTCTTGGCTTTGCCACTTGCATATATGGAGACTATTTTCGCGCACCAGGTGAGCCACGAAATTTTAATGTTGATGTTATGGAAGCCATCAGTCACACCTCCCTTTGCATTGATATATCCAGTACATAATAAATAACCATTTCATCATTCCTCAACCCACGTACACGCATAAATTTTACAGTCCAGACACTGCATTGAATCGTTGAGGAAAGTCTATTCGTTAGGTTCAACTAACAATAGCTCCAAGACAACAGGAGACATGAATAATTTTACAAGTGAATTATACTCATTTTCAAATATTCATCCCCAGCTTGATCTACGCGCTCCACACTTAAGTTAGGTGACTCCTAGGCGTGAGTTTGTCTTGGTATTTATTTGTTTTGATATACATAGTTACACCATCACTTATCAGCTTAAGTTTTTAGGTGCAACAGGTTATTTCATTCACACCACTTATCAAAGTTAGAGATATCCGGTTTGGCATGGCGTACTTCTATATATAGGAGCCGGAAACCTTTAGCTTTAATTCATTCAATTGCAGAAGATGAAACTCTACCGAAGAGAAAGAAGTTAGATCGAGGCAACTAAATACGGTCACGCAGCTTAGGCAGCTGAGAGCCTGAGAACGAGTGATTTCGTCTCTTGAAGCAACAACGAAAGCCGTACGTATGGGTTTCACGCCTTTGAAATTTCGCTTCTTTCGTCAGCTGTACGTTTGGGTCTCACGCCTTGCAAACTTTACTTCAGTCGCTTATATAGCTTTCATCCTTCAGGGCTGATCGATCTTTAACAAAGCCAAGTCTCACGAGGAGCAACATAGGCCAAGGTATGGTTTTCAAGTCTTTCTGCCTTTGCATAGGAATAGGATGCTCTTAAGGCGCTTTTTTGATTCTTGAGTACTGTTTCATCATTATTCACTAAGCACTCAATTGATATGCGTATGAGTTCATTTTATTGCCCTCTCTTTCTTTACATTTGAGTGGTACCGGAGGAAATCGTTTCCTCCGGTACCACTCGATGGTACGAGCTTGAAACAGAGGGCATCCGTCCCCTGTTTCAATAGGGGCCCTAAACCCCAAAATACATCTCAACCGGTGGTATCATGGTAAACACCTTTCTGGGATTAGAGGAAATGTGTTCATTTCAGAGGATTGAAATCACCTGATTCTGCTGCTATGTAAGATGATGCCATGTGGAATATCTTGTGGTCACTGTTTTTTCAAGTGGGGTCCACTTGAAACATGTGAAATAAGTAAAAAACAATGACTGTGAGATGCTCCAGGTGCATGCTAGCAGAAGAAAGCGCGCAATTAAGGAAAGAATTATTGCAGGTGATGGCATCCCATTTTATCTTCAAGTTGTGAAGGTACCTGTTGAAATCTTCTCCAGGGAAAATCTAGTGCTTTTGAGTGTTATGACTGGTGCATTCCCTTTTTATAAAAAAAATAAAAATCAACTTCAAAAGTTCAAAGAAATTAATTTCAACTGAAATGAATCTTTCTAAAGCAAATGCCCCAACTGTTGTGATTGGTGCATTCCTTTTAAAAAATCAATTAAAATCTCAAGTGAAATGTATTATTTTAGTGCACTAACGCTGGTGCAAGAATCAGTGCTTGATTTTGGCGCAGACAATATCCCGGATCTGAAGTCCTCTAGTAGCATTCTCATAGATAGAAGATTCTTCTTTATAGTTAAATAGTTAAATGAGTGCATGATTTTAGTCCCTTTAATTAATCTCTTATTAGTTAAATCGTTTAGTATAAGATTATGTAAAACCTTTCTTCATTTTTTTCATTTGACCTTTCTTAGGGAGTGTAGAAAGTTTGGGATGACATTGTCTCCAGTCATTCGCGCAGTTTAAGTGAGATGCTGTCATGTTAACCGTCTTATAGTTCAAGATTTTTCAACTGAAAAAAAAATCACTTTCGTATTTTCAAAAGCAAAAAATCTAGCATCTCAGTCAAACTAGTTGGCTCTATCATCTATAGCAAATTTCTTACACGCCACCCTCGAGCAAGAAAGAATGCATGTGGGTCCCACAAATCATACATTTTTAATGATTTTTTTTTTGTTGGTGGATCTCACATGCATTGTGTACTCTTGCTTGAGGGTGGGGTTGTAGGAAATTTGCAGAAATGATTTTCCAAAACCAGAAAGTTTGTTTCTTGTACGCAATGTGCTTGTTTAGTTCCCTAAGTATTGTTAAAATTATCTTTCTTTTAATTAGTCAACTAGCAACAGCCCCGTGCGATGCATGGGCTAAGGAAAAAAAGGACGTGTTAAACATGTTTTTTAATAATATAAGTAAGAGAAAAGAAATACTATAATATATTATAAGTACGAATACATGACTGTAATCCAAAAATGATTATTTAATTTATAAGTACAAAGGAAAGAGTATGTGTGTATATCAGGAGTACCATTATTCATTTTTTTCATTCTTAATATTCATTTATTCATTTTTACAATTGTAAGATAGAATGTACAGTTGAAGAATTTAATATTGTAGCATGCATATCCCTGAAAATAACATAAAATTAGCTCAATTTGAAAGTTACATTGTTACTTGAATTTCCTAAAGTAAAAACTAATGCCTCTCAAGACATCACCTTGTGCTCTTCAGGTGCCACAGCAGAGCACAACATTCTATCTAACATCAAATCTTTTACGTTCTTTTTGTCTCACATCAAATCTTTTACCGAAGATAAAATCAAATGCTCATAGATTTTGATTTGGAAATCACTTTTATCTTACTATGTGTCACAATTTACAAAAGCTCTCAAACACAAGAACAATCCTTATTTTTAATGCTCCTTTAATATGTTAACATAATATTTAAATATTAAAATGAAAACACCTTCTAATTTGTGTTATTGAGATGGATTACCCCTTTTTTTGGCTTTGAAAATTATGAACTAAAAAATTGCTTGTGCTAAGAGATTGAGAAAACCAAAGCTCAAGCAGCAGATTTATTATTGTTCATCATCAAGACTCAAATCCTATCAAAAGAGCAAGGAAAAAATAAATAAAATACTCAAGATTCAGATGAAATAAGAATTATGACAACCAAAATTTCCAGATGAAGGCATTAACTCCCAATGGGCATCGTCTACAGTGCACGTTGTAAACAGCCCCTCACATGAATGGGATGGGGCCCCCCAAATGAATGGTGGGGCCCTCAAATGTATGGTGGGCCCCCCCACTGAATGTGAGGGGGTGTATGCAGCGTGCGCTGCAGAGGAAGAGAGTCCATTAACTCCACGCTACTTATAATTTCAAACATTAAGCAAATGAACTTATCCACCTCTACTAATAATATCAACAACCATGAAGTTCGTAGTAAATAAAAAGAAGCCATGACTGAAACGTAAGGGTTAAGGGAACTAAAACGTTCGGGTTAGGATGAAGAGAATGGAAAGTTAATGAGCGAAGTTAAAACGTAAGGTTTTGGCAATTAAGGGAACTAAAACATAAGGGTTAAGGGAATTTTAAAAATTTTAATGAGTGAAGAGAAAGGAAAGTTAATGAGTAAGAGACGTTTTAGGAGTGAAGAGATAGGAAAGTTAAATGAGTAAGAGACGTTTTAGGAGTGAAGAGATGGGAGAGTTAAAGAGCAAGAGACGTTTTGGGTTTAATTCTCTTTTTTTAATATGTGACAAGTAAGCTGCCACGTCAGGTGTGACGTAGAGCTACGACTTGAAATCTACTGGAGTCCTTGGCTGGAAGATCTATTGGTCCTACGGTGAAATGCGTGTCCACATAGGTGCATGAAACCTATGTGTACACACCCTCCACCGTTGGACCAACAGATGCTCTAGCGTGAGGGACCAGCGGATATGGCCAGGTTTGAAGAGTCTCAGGTTTAGTGCTCTCCCGTGATTTTACCGATTCCTATATAATATATAGATTAGTTGGTTGAGTTGAGGCGAGTGAAACGTGGATCCGTGACTTTTGTATGTAACAATCAACAAACACAACTAGTCTGCATTGTTAAAGTGAGGGACTCTGTTTGATTTACCTCAGGATGAGGACTCCCCATTTTTCATGCTTTGGACAAAGTCGATTGCGATTTGCGACTAACTAAAGTTGAAGAACCAGTTGCAAAACATTAGATTCTTCTACTCGTGACTTGACTGGACATAGCTTCATGGACACAAACATTGAATATTTAGCCCATGGATATGACGGATCTAGTCTCCCTTTGGATTTCTTTCAAAGGGAGAAATCTGTCTGTTTTTCTTTTATTTAGAATTTAGAATAATGGTTTTATTTTTCTTCAAAAACAAAAAATTGCTTTTTCTTTTTCTTATTTTGCTTCAATTAATAAGGAGTAAAAGAAATACATTAATTAAGCATTACTTTTGCCTTTTTAAAGTTTTTTACTTTTAGAAGTAAATAAAGTACTTTTTGAATATATTATTTTACTTTTAAAAGTAAATAAAATACTTTTAAAAATGGATTTGTATCTTCTATGGACAAGCCCGTAAAGGTGCTTGTCTGTAGCTGGCAGATAGTTGTTACATCAGCAACCAACTGAAATAAAAAAAAGAAAAAGAATTTTTTTTTGCTTTCATTGAGGAGGGATAAAGGAAGCCAACAGTGAGTTGGTGATGTGGAAACCTACAATTGGGTACGGATGAGTACATTTTACGAGCTCATAGAGTATTTGGTTCATTTAAAATGATTTAAATCTTCTATGTAACAACCTTACGGACTCGGCAATCATCTACGGTGATTTGATTTGCCATGTCAAATCAATTTTTTATTGTAGATGATTGCTTACATGTCAATCATTTGACGGGATGAGCACCTTTTACAAGTTGATTTGCATTGTCATATCAAATTAGTTTTTTACTGCATATGATTGGTAACATGGCAATCATCTGATGGCTAAGGACAAGCATATTTTATGAGCTTGTCCTTAGATGATTTCAATCCCTTCTAAAAACTAGTTGCATTAAAGTTACTAGAAGGGTGCACGCGTAGTACTGCACGTATGTAGGAAGCATGGTTGTTTGTACGTCTCCGGTCTATCCCAACTGATCCAAGATAAAAGGCTTTCTTCTTTAATCTTTATCTTTCTTCAACCTTTTCTCTTCTTTGCTTTTCCTTATATACATATCCATAGGAGAAAAGGCATTGATGTTTCAAAGATCAAACTGATCTCACCAGATCTGATCAAATCATCGCAGGTAGAATCGCATTTGAGTAGGTGTGTTTTCCTTCCCTCCCTCCCCTCTCAATCTCTCTCTCTCTCTCTCTCTCTCTCTCTCTCTCTCTCTCTCTCTCTCTCTCTCTCTCTCTCTCTCTCTCTCTCTCTCTCTCACCGTTGTCAGTCATCACCGACGTTCTCCTCCTCCCACATCCCTCCCTCCCTCCCTCCCCCTTTTCAATCTCTCTCTCACTGACGTCCTCCCACATCCCTCCCTTTCTCTTTCTCTCTCTCTATTCCTCGCTTCCTCTCTTTTTCTGTCATTGCAAGAGTGAGAGGCCAGCCACCGGCCTCTCGCTCTCTCAAGCCTACAAAGTCTCAACCGACTTTGCCGACGACAAAGTTTTTAAAAAATAAAATAAAATGGTGTTGATTAATGTGCTTGGCTCAGGCGGTCCTGAGTTGGACCGCCCGAGTCAAACGGTACCGCTCGATATCGTTCCAACTCGAGACTGCCCAAGTTTTAGTCGCTGTTTTGATCGGCTTGTCCCGGACCGGGACGAGTTGATCCTAATACAGATCAACTAGTACAGAGCTGTACCAGCCGATTCGGTAAACCATGGTAGGAAGGGACATTGTTTAAGGGAACTGTTGCAAAACTAATTGTTAGTTTTTAAAAAGTTGAGGCAATTTTGACTATTCTACCCTTGTATTAATAGATCTTTTCAACGGTGTGTAAGAGCTGTTTTGAAAAGTTACGTATTTTGTTCAGCACGATTCCCAAGGGGCCTTTTCTCATTATATATACTAGAAGGGGTGCACATGCAATACTGCACGTGTATATGAAGGGACGGAGGGAGATGGAAGAATTGCAAAACTGTTTCTTTGCTTTTTGGAAAAGTTTGACGTAGTTTTGACTGTTCTACCCTTTTACTAATAAATCTTTTCAATAATGTGTAAGGACGGTTTTGGAAAGCTACGTATTTTGTTCGGCACGATTCCCAAAGAACCTCTTCTCATTATATGTAGTATAATATAGATATATAGTATAGATTTAACAATACCTGTCTTGATCGGCAGTACATTCGTATTAGCCGAGATTAAAACGTTGGATGTAAAACCCAAGCGTAGAAGAGTACTTTTTTAAGAAATATGACTAGAGGATGATTTGACCACACCGTGGCAACAATGAATCTTCAAAGTTAGCTTTGGTTGATCATGGGATGTCAATGATCAAACCCACCAATTTTTAGTTCCGGATGGGATGGGTCTGCACTTTGGAGGGTGACAAGGTTTTGGGCCTTTCGGCTGGTCTAGGTCGAAGGGTAAGAAACCCTAAACAATATTTTGATAGTGGGGATTTTTTTTTACAGTGGGAACACCGCTTTACCTCAAGATACTGTACCTTAGTAGCCACAAACTTCACCGTCTTCACGTGGAGAACACAAAAGCCACAAGCACCATTACCGTCCACAGACAAATACACATGCGTCCCTTCAAAGGATCCATCTTCATCGCTCGCGTAGGACCCAGTCTTATGAAAATTTCAACCGTGGTGAATCCGTGTTTTCAACAAATCCCCAGTAATGAAACGCGTGTGATCGTCTCCGGCCCACTAGTGTCGACGAGTGGTCAAACCGCTAAACGTGAAAATCCCGAACGGTACCATCCAACATCGCTTAGGCCCACCGAGTTCCGGTCAACGTAAACGGGGCCTCCGGGAGTCTCATGTGGCTGCTCTGCTCTCCTTCTTCAGATCATTTATATGAAAATACGAGAAACAGAAAAAGCCAAAACAAAGCATTGGAAGGAGAGAAACATCGTTCCATATATTTTAACAATGAATTGAATCTCGTTTAGACACGCAGAATCTCTCGTTCCCTATAAAAGAGGGTTTAGCAGTAACAGAAGTTACAGAACCAGAAGATCAAAAGAAAAGCTATTACTGAGTGAGAAAGAAAGAGAAAAGCAACAAGTAGCGGAGAACGTGAGGTTGTTATTCCAAGAGGAAAGCTGGGTCCTCGTGTTGTCTTCTGCCTCTTGCGTTTTTGTTAGTTTTTGTCTTCCCAAGATATTTTTCTTTTTCCTCTTTTCTGTGCAGGGATTTCAACATTTTTTTTCTTTTATCGGTACTTTTGTCTCCTTTTGATAAACCCCTTTTACCTGTTTCGCTCCTCTCTCTCTCTCTCTTGTGAGACACCAAGAACTGAATTCTTCTGTTTCTTTTTTATTTTTTTTCCTTTTTTTTGGATCTGGGTCTTTAATGGCAAATTGGGTATTGTCAGAATGCGGTGTTAAACCGCTCCCTCGAATCTTTCCTCGATCCTGTACCGCAGCATTTTCTTATAAAAGCTACCACCCCACCAAGATTAAATTGTGGCCTCTCTGTAAAAACCCTGCGGCTCTTGGTCGAACAGATTTAAAACGTCCTTCGATCTCGATCTCGCCCGGTTCTAGAGACAGAGATTGTGGACTGAAAGTGAGCGTCCCAATGCAGGTAGCTTCTCCAGAAGAAATGGCGTACAGAGAAGAGAAGCTTAATGGGGTCAATGGAACCGGCGACGAAGATGCCTTCGATCCGAGTTCACCGCCTCCATTCCGACTAGCTGAGATCCGAGCTGCCATTCCCAAGCACTGCTGGGTCAAGGATCCATGGCGGTCCATGAGTTATGTTGTGAGGGATATCGCCGTGGTTTTTGCGTTCGCAGCAGCCGCAACTTCTCTCAACAACTGGTTTGTTTGGCCTCTTTACTGGGCTGCGCAAGGGACCATGTTCTGGGCGATCTTTGTTATTGGCCACGATTGGTAATGGCGTCGTAACACATCTTTCTATAGCAATTTGAGATTTCTAACCGATTTTCTGGTGTTCTGTTTCTAAATTTCGATGCCCATTTCTTTGTTTTTCGTTTCGAATGCGCAGTGGTCATGGAAGCTTTTCGAACAACCCCAAGTTGAATAGCGTGGTCGGGCATTTTCTTCATTCTTCAATTCTTGTACCTTACAATGGATGGTATGTTCATGCTAACTCTGTTCATAAGTTCTTTCTGTTCCCCTGTTTTCCCGTCCGAAATAGTTCAGTCTGAGACTTAAATGCTACAGGAGAATAAGCCACAGGACGCATCATCAGAATCACGGGCATGTTGAGAACGACGAATCTTGGCATCCGGTTAGTGTGCTTTCCTGGTTCATGGATTCTCTGCTGTTACTTCAAGAATTTCACTAGTGCTCTTTTGATTCCCCACTGATTCTTCAGTTAATAATGCTTTAAATTCCTTTTCTCAGTTGCCTGAAAAGGTATACAAGACTCTTGATGACACCACCCGAACTCTTCGTTTCAAGCTGCCCTTCCCCATGTTTGCCTACCCTGTCTACCTGGTGAGTGTCACGTTTCCTGGTTAATCAAATCTATTAACAATGGCTTCGATATAATGACACTTGAAGCTGGCTTTCGTTACAGTGGCATAGAAGTCCTGGGAAGACAGGTTCTCATTTTGACCCAAACAGCGACTTGTTCGGCCCCCATGAAAAGAAGGATGTTATTATCTCCAATCTATGTTGGGCGGCAATGGTGGCCTTGCTCGTCGGGCTCTCTGTTGCAATAGGTCCCATTCAAATACTCAAGCTTTATGGCATTCCTTACTGGGTAGGGTTCAGTTTCTGCAACACATTCTCAAAAAGGAAGAACCCCTGCTGGTCTTCTCAGATTAGAGTAAAAGTTTCTCATTCGAATGTGATTCTTGTTGCAGATTTTCGTCATGTGGTTGGACGTCGTGACATACCTTCATCACCATGGCCACGAGCAGAAGCTTCCCTGGTATCGCGGAAAGGTACAGATTATCTTCGATTCAGCAACTGAAAACTGTAAAAATGAATACTAGGGCATTTGGGAAGTGATGAATTTTCTGTTTCTCTATCAACCAGGAATGGAATTATCTGAGAGGAGGGCTTACGACCGTTGATCGTGATTACGGATGGATCAACAACGTCCACCATGATATTGGGACCCATGTGATTCATCATCTCTTCCCTCAGATCCCACATTATCACTTGGTAGAAGCTGTAAGTACCTGTGTTAATTATTTGAATCAAATGGTTGTCATAAATCACCTGAGAGCTGGTTCTAGTAATGGTTTGATATTTGTCGAACATGCAGACCGAAGCGGCAAAACCAGTGCTTGGGAAGTACTACAGAGAGCCGAAGAAATCATGGCCGCTGCCATTAAACCTGATTGGAAATCTACTGAGAAGCTTAAAGCAAGACCATTACGTTAGTGACACTGGGGATGTCGTTTACTACCAGACTGATCCTCAGCTGTTTGCGTCCTCCAAGAAAGCAGAATGAAGCTAAGAGGTTTATAGGATTCTGATATTAGTGTCATCCAAGCTCACTTACAAGTTAATAATTACAGTTTAATTCGAATCAGATGATAAATTTCAGACAAGTTTTTTGTTTTTCGTTGGTGCCCATCTCATGTCAATTACTACCCCCCGTAACTAGCTTGGCGACGATCGAAATCAGAGCTTGGTGGCTAACGACGAATTGATATTAAACGCCCTCAAAACGTCGACATCCATGCTCTGGGAAAAAAATTAAATAGTGCAGGAATGCCACCATGCTGCATGTATTCAATGCACATGGCTATCCCAGTGGTCCCAATCCCAGATGGATGGTACATGCCATATACCATACAATAGGATCCCAGTGGTCCCAAATGGATGGTACATGCCATACCATAAAATAGGATGCTCAGAAACTCATCATCATCATCATCAGAAGACATGTGAAGGCTGTCCTACTAGCTAGCTGTATTTCCAGTAAAATCATCAGGAACAATCGTTTTCCCGATTGATTAATATTTGAAATTTGAGAAACTAGATTCTCGATGCTAATTTGTAGAATCCACAATCTTGGTTGGATACTTCGGATTTTCGCCCCTTTTGTTAAAATAGGACCCACCACTATGAATAACTCCAAACTACTAGGGTTTTATTTTTTTTATTAAAATAGGACCCACCACTATGAATAACTCCAAACTACTAGGGATTTAGTTTTTTTTAGAAACCCATAAAAAGTGGATTGTGATTTTTCACCCTACCAAAAAGTTTACTGTACCTTGAATTTTGGATTCTACCAAAATCTAAAAACCAGAAACCCTACCAAATGACCCCTTGATGCTAAAGACCTTAGTTTTGAGCCTCAGAAATTTCAATTGATACATGAAAACCGCAAGTCTGACCACAACCTGTTTCCTCTTTGGAATAAATAAGGATGAAATTGTTTATTAGGGGTCAATGAAATCTGTAATATCTGGCAATTTATTAATAATTTCGCATCCACTCTGTTTTCTATCATGAAATGGATTATTAAGGGTAAATGAAATCTGTAATATCTGGCAATTTATTAATAGTTTGGCATCTACTCTGTTTTTGATCAATTGTCTTCCTTGGGATCAATAATGTATTGATCTCACAGCAGTCATGAAGGAAGATATGCGTGTTCGATCCTTGCAGGTGCCATCTGATCCACAGATGCCACTGCTCACATCGACTCCAGTTGGTCTGAGGGTAGAAATGGCTTCACAAACATTCTCAGGCTTAATCCCTCCCGCTAAAAGCCATCCATGTTTGCTCTTGACAGGTGGTAGCTTAAATCTCGACCAATCGAATCCTTTACCACTGCAATTACATACGCATTTCAGAGAAACCGTAGTGAGTATAATCTGCAGGATGAAAAGCAAAGATCTTGGAAGGCCCCTCTTAAACATAGTAATAGCTCAGAGAGGCCTTGCTGATCAAAGTCAAGAGGACCTAAAGCCCTCTTTCCTTTCTCATAGACATTAAGAAAATTTTAAGAGGGGCAGGGATGCAGGGATGACGATAACTTCAAATCATCCCAAGCAGAATGAGCCATCCTTTTAATAGAACAAGTAGCAACATTTGTAGGAGGGATCTATTAAATAGTCCCCAGATGCCAATTACAGGTGCCGCAAAAGTTGGAACATGCAAGATGTGTAGCTTCTTGTTCTATCATCTCGATGTAGTCCAGCCCATGGTGGAACTAAAAGGCTAACAGTGAATATGGTAAATCAAACCAATAGATAAGGTCAAATGTATCCACTTCATTAATGAAGATAATTTGGTGATCAAAGCTTGTCACCTAACTAACTTGGTAAATCTCTTAGTGGATGTATTAGAGAATTGGGTTCAAGTCCTGCCGAGCTTGATTACTTTCACACTAATGAAATGCAACATGCAAAGTAAGGATGCATTTGTAATAGAAACTGAGGTGCAAGAACGTAACAAAGAAAAAGGGTAATGTTTCAAACCTGCCACCCTTGGCACTATCCACAAGGATCCAATCGGTAAGGGAACATTCTTCATCACAAATTGTGTTCAGAATGTCTCCATCTACATTGGCATGAAGAACATATATCACCCGGTTTTCTGGCAACAGAACTGGAAAAGCAGCCCGAGACCCATTTCCATGAAGCTGCATAACCACAAATTGTCAAAATCTTAAGCGAATCCACTAGGTTGTTTGATTATCAAAGCTTGAACAACATTTACCTGCACAAGTCCAAGGTCAGATGCACTGGAAGTTCTTAATATCGTGTCTGCATCATCATCTACAAATACCCCAACAGGCTCTGCCCCGTATTCCCTTGAAACTTTTGAAATTTCTTTTGCAACCGAAAGTGAAACAGAGCGCTTTGAATTAGGCCAAAGAATCATTCCAATAAAATTAGCACCAGCTTCCACAGCCATTGCAGCATCCCTAGTTGATGTAATTCCACACATCTTAACTAAAGGTTGCATCCCATTACAGTGCTCTTTATCAGGTAGTAATTCAGTGGACTGACTGAACAAGCATGTTCTAATTGTATATGAGAATGATCCGTTGCTGAAAAAATTCAGTTGTCTTCCCTGAGAATCTAATAACACATAAATACCCATAAAAAAATTGCAAAGAAAAGGTAATCAAAATCAGATTACCAAGAACATCCTAACTTCACAGTTAAAGTACACAATTCAAAGATAAGTCACATCCAGCAGCCACATGCATAATCCTTTCTTTGGAGAAGGGGCAGAGGAGGATACATTTTTTCCATTGTCTTTCAAGAACTAATGGTTTTCAATTGTAACTTAATGGTTAATGACGCATATCTAACGATCGTACTTGATGACATCACACAAATATATTCATGCAGGATTTGAAATTAACACAAACTTCAAGGGCCTCATTATTTTCCTTCTCATACATTCCCAATTACATATCTGCTTATGCAGGTAGAAGAAAATTGAATATATATTTGGAATGGTTTTGTTTGAGAGCCCATCTACCAAAAATGACCTGTACCCTGCCAAAAATGACATGGGGCTCTCTGGTGCCATACAAGTTTGCTTGGACAACAATACCGAATCATCTCACCGGCAGAAAACAGACCCCTCAAACCAATACGTTTGGTGAAAGTGGACATCAAATTTGTAGACAACATAGTTATACACAGCCCCTTGGCTTCTGTTGTTGATTTATTAGGCATTCTAAACTTCATGAACTCCCCAATATTTGAAAGTGGAACCATGTAGAAGTTGGTAGTTTCAGCATGTCCACAGAAGGGCAAGACCCTTCCTTTAGAGGACTCAGAATTTTCAAGAATACAAAAGGAAAGAAGTAGCCAAAACATTGAAGAGAAGGAAGCAATGGAGAATAAAGAAGAAGATCATATTATTATCTTCAAAGAAGTATCAGTGAATAAAACAAGTCATATTGTTAAACTCGTGCATTCTTTTGGACTTCACCTAAAGCATTTTTTAGGCACTCCCTTAGTTTCTTTTACATTTTGGTTTACCATATTGTTGTTTCTAGCATTGTTATACATCGAAGTAAACCTTAGCGAGCTATGCATGAAGCTTGGATACTTATCATTCCTAACACAAATCTTATAGTTACCAGTGAAAATATGGCTAGAGGACGAGTGGTTACAGATCTAAATTATGCTAGGTTAAGAACACTTCTTCATGGAGCAATATAAAGCTCCTATACATCAGAACAGAAAGGAATGCTTGAAGAACATTAGAAAATATAAGTTTGGGTTATCATGTTTCCTGCAAAATAAAATATTTTCGACATTAAAAAGCCTCTACTTCTCCTCAGGATGAGAAATTAAATATGTATAGCATGAAAATAGAATGATAGCAGGTAAGGATGCAACTATTGTCGCGTGTAAAGATATAGAACTGATTTAAGACATCTCCAGAGGTAGTAGGCTGTTTATATGCTTCGTATTACCTTATGCTTGTATGCTGTGTCCAAAGCAGCTATTAGTTAATACACTTTAATAGAACTAACGCATACATTTCAACCACCAAATCTGTGTCCCCTCCAAATTTCCAACCACCAAATACTTCTTCCAACATGACTGATTTTCGTCCATTTTAATCTATCAAAATCCATATCGTCACTTAGATTTTCTTTCCTTCAAATCAAGCTAGCCTCTTCATTGTATTGTTTATTTTAAGTTTAATTCCAACTTGCCTGAAATCTTTTCTTTATACAATCTAAAGAAAGTAAAGAAATGAGAGAAGGGGGAAGGGGGCAATGTGGAGATGGGGCGGGAACTGCCCTCCTTGCTACTTTCTAGAATTTCCCAAGCACCACTCTTTTATTAATATATAATGGATTTCCAATGATTGCTCAGCTTATAAGGTTTAAAAGACAAATAATAAATAAAAGAAAAACAATAAAAAAAGTAGACTAAGTATGTGAAAAAAATAAAAAAGAATATACTTATAAAATATATTAATTTCATGGAAAAGGTCTAATCTCACAGAAAAACATCTGAACATGCAAAACATTTACTATGCTTGTCTCCTAAGAACCACTGAAGAAAGGTAATAAGCACAAAAATAATACATCAGGATGATGTTGCTAGTGACTCAATACGGTACTTTATTTTTTTAGCATATTCAGAAAAATAAGTATTGCATTAATGCATTACACAAAAAAGAAAGCAAAGCCAACATGTATGCAAGTTCAAGGTTCTAGGATATATGGCATTAGCTGCTCTTGCATTCTACACTTTGATCACTTTGACATAAAGGAAAAATGCAATTCAAATTTCCACAAAGTTCTCCAAAATTAATGAATTTGTAAAGAAACTAAAAGGAAAATTGACACTTTTTTGGTATCTTCAAACAATTCAGAAATTAACTACAAGTTTAAGTAATCCATGTCAAAATCTATTACTTTAATGTGAACATTTGAGATGCATACACAACTTATATTCAAATAATCTAACTCCCTACATATGCCAATCCTTCATATGACTAAAACCATGACTCATTAATTTGACGTGCAAAGCACATTAACTGTAAAGCATTATTAACGAATAAACAATACCATAATTTCGACTTCTATTTAAGCCCATGAATTTGGGTTGAAGGTCAATTCTTGCATGTAGCCCTGAGAATAAAAAGAGGCATAAGGGAATTTGAATGTTACAGCTTGTATAAATGTAAGAACAAAATAAAGGAAAACCAAAAAAAAAAAAAAACATTATTAATGAATAAACAATACCATAATTTCCACTTCTATTTAAGCCCACGAATTTGGGTTGAAGGTCAATTCTTGCACATAGCCCTAAGAATAAAAAGAGACATAAGGGAATTTGAACGTTATAACTTGTATAAATGTAAGAACAAAATAAACCAAAAAAAAAAAAAATTTGAATATCAAGACAAAATGGAAAACTTGAAATATTCATAAAATCTTTAAATCTGGACTATCATTGAATCTCATCATTTTACATTTTGAAATAGAATACCAATTAAACGTTTCACATAGTTTCAAGTGGAAAATAAAATTAAATATAATAATAAACATCATTGAACGACTTTAAGTCAAAATTTTTAGTATAAAAATACTATGCAAGCATATCTACAAATCAAGTTGTTTTCACATAAAGCAAAAGTTTGGGGACAAGTAATGACATAAAAAAATATATCATATCCCAACAAGCAGCTGAATTGCTGCTATGAAACTAATAATAAACATATTTAATGATAAAAAAAATAATAAGCATATTTTTGTGGGGATAGAGAAAGACCTGTGATCATCTTTGCCCTTTTTTATCGGTTTATTTCAAGCACTTGCATTCAAATGCAAGAACAGCTAGCAGATGAAGAAAGAAGTCAATAATAGAGATAATAGCAAACAAAACAAGAACATAAAAACTACTGATTAAAGCACAAATGGTGTCATAATATTAGGAAGTTCAATTGTCAATTATGTTTATAATCAGTGATACTAAAATTTAGAACAGAGGAAGAACACCAGAAATGAAAAGAAAAAAAAATTATAAGTATACACGACATTCCATAGAACTGAATCCAAAACAATGTATAAAACTCACCCATTGGTCAGTATAATTAGAAATCGGGCGTCAAAAATAGGATTTATAATAATTGTCCACAATGAACCTAATTAAAATGTAATTTTGGCGAAATTACGCCGTACTGATGGAAGCCGGTACCCACCTGTACGGCCCGCTTGGTTTCGGTGAACCACTACTTTGATTTTTAACATGTTAAGAGAAATAGGTTAAGAGGAGGGGGTCTAATCGGCACACAAGGGTTCGGGATGTGAGGCCGATGGAAGTGAGATTGTGACGTGAGGAAGGAGAACTTACCCCGGAGTTAGAAGGTCGGACTTCGGTATTGGGTTAAACGAAGATGATGTTCGACCTCACGATTCTAAAGTAAGATCGTCTCATGCTCGTATTTGTTTCATTGACTTTTAAGTATCTTCAGGGATTTACTTGGTTGTCTAGGGTTTCTTTTAGAAATTTCTTACACATGCTTTCTGAGACAATGACATTCTGATTTGTGATCATTAGCTTTTACGGGGAAGCTTTGAGAAGATTTATTTGCTTTCTATTGCCAAGCTTCTTCTGGAGGCCTCTATTGCTGTTAGTGAGAGAGATGAAGTTGGAAGACGTTGAAGTTGCAGAGATGGAGAGCAAGAACATGAAAACTGAAGACTATTACCAGAGGAGAGACATATATAAATAAGGGAGAGCTTACCGGAGAAGATGATTGTTGAAGTTGCCAAACTGGGCTGCCGATTGTTCGTTGGGTCACCGTGAGTTTTGTTGATGTAGGTAGAAGCTGCTGGGCGCCATTGACTTCCCCAATTCTTAAACAACTCGCAAACAGAAAAAAAAATGAGGTAGACTAGAAAACTATAAATGATAAAGTAACCTTTTTAAACCCAATTTGACGCAGGGGGGTTTCAAATCCAATTCCTTATTCTCACAAAACTTGTGAAGTTATTTAGAAACGTTTTCTATAAAAGCAATTTTCAAAATCATTTCAAATTGTTTTTGTGCATCTAGAAATAGAAATAAGTGAACAAAAAAACCGCTTTTGATATCTTTTACTTAAAAATCATATTAGCAGGATGCACGTACAATACTGCATATATGTAAGAAGGTAAAAAGAGAGGGAAAATGTGGGAGAGGGAAATTTTTAAAATTGATTGTAAGTTTTGACCATTATACCCTTAATTAATAAATCTTCTCAATAAATGTATAAGAGTTATTTTAGAAAGCTGTACATTTTGTTTGGCAGGCTTTCCAAGAGAGCGTATTCCCAATATATATTATAGATTAATGATAGTAGTGGTGATGACATTGATAACTAGTGTCGGGGCGGTGGCGGTAACGGTGGTGATTGTTGTTGTCTTGGTGGAGGTGGGCCATACTATTGCTCCGGGCATGTGTTCAGTTTTGTGTATTATACTCGTATTATTATACCCAATCTCTTGCAATTATAATGATTCCCTCGAATACAGCTTCTAAAAAGGAAGTCTGATAATCCTGCAAACACCCCGTCTGAAAACAAAGCTAACAACAACGAAGAAAGCATGCGGTGGCAGGCTCGATCGTCGGCATTCCCGCAAAGACACCATCGTACATCTCCATATCTGAACGACCAAACCCAGCAGTCCCCAGCTTTCGCCACCAGAAGAAGAATATCGTCAGAACCGGTCTCCCTGACACCCGAACCCATACCAGAAAACGCTCTCTGACCGTCCCGCATTAAAGTGCCACAGCTTTTAAATCCGGGTCAAACCTCGAGTTTGAGCTGAACCAGGTGTCCGACCACCCTTCAACCAAGGAATCAACGGCTGAAATTTTGACATCCTAGATACAGAAAGGTTTTCCGGTCCGGTCGGACCGCTAAGTGTGAACCCATCGACACCCAATACCCAAAAGCAATATCTTTGTAAGTCAAAATTTCCTGCCATCAATCCCATCAATACCCAACAACATTCAAAATGCAAGCCCGCCAACCAGTCTCGCTTTGTCACTGTTAAGTTTGTTACACACACCTCTTTCCCTCTACTCCTCTCCTTTTTCTTTATTCAAATCCCCCTTTCTCCGTTGCTTTCTTCTGTTACGGCTGCTTTTGTTTCAGTCTAGACTCAACAACCACAGCTCAAAATTCTCTCTTAACAGATCTCTCTCTTTGTCTGCCTCACACACTGTTGCTACTCTTGTTTTCACATGAAGATCTCTCTCTCTTCCTCACCCTCTTCTTCCTCTTCATTTGAAGGAAATTTGACACTCAATTCCAGGAATGGTAGAGCCGGATGTCTCTCTGGTGTCCTACGCCGACTGCTGTGCTCGGGTAGTTTCCCTACATACCCGTCCGATCTTATCAAAGAAATTGATCAGGTGGAACTTGATCACAACGAGCTTTCCAAGGAAAAAGAGATGGTTGAAGCTCCTGTGACTCCAGGGATAGTGGCAAGGTTAATGGGGTTGGAGAAGATGCCGGAGATCAGTTTAGGTTCCACAGGAAAGAACCCAGATTCGCTTTCACGAAGCCGGTCGATGAACTCTGTCAATCACTGGCCAGAATTTGAACCAACTGAGAGGGGGCATCGCATGGTCAGCACCACATTGTCTTTCCGTGAGGCCCCGGCGTTCTTGCAGCTAGAGAATGAGGATTTCTTACTTCTCAGCTTTGAGAATGTGCGTGAAACTAACGAAATGGGATTGAAAGAGAGAAGATGCGATATGGATTTTGGAGAATTGAAGCAGAAAAAGTCAGAGAGGCGAAGAAACAGGGGAGATAAAAGAGGGGATCAGACGACAGGAAAGGAGTATAAGAGCAGGAGAAAGGTAGATCATGAGAGCAAGAAGCCTGTCCACAATGAAAAAGAAAGTCTACACAGGAGGATTTCTGCCGAAACATCTGGAAAGCGTGGTAATTGCGGCCAAATCAATAGTTCTGGTTGGGCCTCTTCTTACAATGTTTCCAGGAAATCGAGCGTCACCTCAAAGCCGAAGGTAGAGAATCCCACAAGTCCTGTAAATCACAAACAAGTGTCTGATGGGAGTAAATTCACCAACAAGAGAAGGGATCGTCTTGCAGTTCTGAAGAAGGTGGAACCGGAAATCGAATGTAACTCGGAGAATTCCAGCCCCGTTTCTGTTCTTGAACTTTGTGATTTCTTAATTGATCCCAAAACTCCTTTATCAGGTTAGCTTCCCCCATGCTTTTAGAAACTAGACCTTCCTTTCTTTAAAGAAAATCTTTGAATTCAAACCTTGCTGGCATTTTGTAAAATGTTTTTCCAACAGATGAAGATTCTCGACAGACTCCTTCGAATTCACCAAGGAAGCCGTCGTCGGAGCTTGCAAATTCCGATGGCCCACCCGCACATTCTACATGCATTACGGTATTCAGTGATAGGGACTGCAGATCAATAAATGCGGAGCGAGTCGAGCCAAAGAAGGCGGATTGTGCAATCCAAGATTACACAAAATTGTGGAGAGAGATCTCCAAGTTGGCAGAAGAAGACGTGAATGAATCAAACTGGGCATCCACAAAACTTTTAAAACTCGAAGATACGGAAGGGATGGTCATCGAGTGTGGACAACAAATTATGGATCAACTGCTGTACGAGATTGTACAAGAACTTGCTCGACAAATTCCCATGAAGAATTTTGCCTTTTGAAGAAGCTCCGTAACATTCTGTCCATAATAATTTTGTTTTCCACCTTCCCTTTTTCTTCTTTCACTGCTCTACTTTTACTGTTGAGAAATTCAAACTAAATTCCTGTTGAAACCAAAGTGTAAATCGGCATATACGGGGTTGTTATGGGATAACAGGGTAGTATTTATGCTCAATAATCCCATGCTAAAACCAACCATATGGAGATATTGTATTCCGGACCTCTTATATACATAGTTGTGTTCAACTCCTGGGATAAGTTGCCTTGGCATTTAATTAAGGGTGTGTGCGCCATATGTTTGTCCCCATGTACATTTTGTCAGGATCAAGCACTTATCACTAGACTAATAACTTAAGTTCATAGCTAGAGCATAACTTTATTCCCTTACCATGGCAGGATGCTGGACTTTAGCTCAAAAATTAAGCAAAACTGCTTGATCAAAAGATACTAGGCTGTAAAATGCTCAGATTTGGATCCAATTTATGATAACTGAATTCTGATTAAGTTTCAGGATATCCAAATCTGATATTGAATCCGAATCTGAATATGCACTATTTGAAATGGTTTATGTAAATCTCAAAATCTAATTATATAGGTTTATTCTTTATAAATCTACTAAATAGTACATCAATTAAACTGGGGTTTCTTGAATTCATCAGCCTTCAACACATTTAAAAATTAAAAATATTTATGCATCTAAATTAGATTTGAATTTTAATTGGTTGGATAACTTGGATAGGATTAAGTCCAAGGATCTATACTTTTCACATCCGAATGCGATTTGACATACATTTAATCGGATTTTAGTCGAAATGATACATTTATGGACCCATTGACAGCCCCACCCATACACAAAATAGGCTTAAAGTTATAGGATACGTTGGGATCATTATGGAGAGTCGTGTACTTGGCCGCAGACGCACACAAAGTCCACATTTTGCAATTATGAGATAAGGAAATGAGTGTGGACTTGCACAGAATTAACTTCGTGTTTGTTAGCTGGGATCCTCATGTCCCCACTCCCATTTCCACCCAAAAAAAAAAATGTCCCCACTCCCAACCCACAATCAATTAAACAGAGCCATGATTATTTTTGCTGTAAATGGAAATAATTTAAACTCCTTTAAACGGAGTCATGGTTATTTTTGATCCGTACGAAGTCAGCCGGATAATTCACAGATTCAAGCAATCAAAGCTTAGTTGGAAAGCTCGATTATGTGTATATTATAAAACAACTCGACATCAAATATTAACTTCCAGGCACATATAAATATTTATATGAAATAAAGGGCTCAACTAAGACTAAATATTTTTAGCACCAAAAATTTTGGTAATTATTAATACGTACGGCAAAATCTTATATGCATCTAGTGTTAGAGCCAATATAAAGGCAGTAAATTATTGTTTGCATGACTAATCCAAAAGACTGTTAAACGGACAGTCAAGAGTGGCAAAAACAGTCTTCTACATGGCAAGTGTTATTAAAAGATGTAAGTGTTGGCAACATAAGATACTTACAATACTGAAATTCTAAAGGATATATTCAAAACTTATTTTAATTTTTCGATCATTCAAAGGGTAATCAGTCCGGTGAATGCCAAACAAGGCCTAATTTTATTCATCACCCATCGTATCAAGACGAAATTTTTAGCTATCTTACCTGAATTGGTCCGGCTATAGCTGCCGTAAGATACTGGCTACACTAAAAAACATAAAACCACAAGAATCACTGAAAAAACATAGAAACCACAACAGTTACCAATTCAGGTAAACAAAACAGAAGATTTCATATATGGGATTGACGAATCAATAGTATATAAAGAGGCAATGGATTATGAAGACTTTAATAAGATATGTGAAATATGATAAAATTTCCATTTTTCTGTGACAATGTGACAAGAGTCCTCAATCAATCCTTGTACATAAACCCTTGCCCCCACCCTCTCAAGAAGTCCCTTTCTCACCGGTATTACATATTTTCAAACCACCATCTCTGGTCTTACGAGGAAAAGACCCCTCACCACATCTCTTCTCCGAGACGATATAATCGAAGCCACAAAAAAAATATGAAAATAAGAAAAAATAAAAATAAAAGATTTTTTCTTCATGCGCCTTGTGATGCTTCTGTGTTCCTACTTCCTAGACAAGCTATCCATAATACGAGCAGGCTTCTTTCTTCCTGCCCAAAAGCTTGGATTCACCCTCTCAGGAGTGTCTCCCCTCCTTTCTTAACAATCACCTACATTTAACAAATATTAATAAGAATTGAAAAAATGGCAAGCGAATTTGTTAGATCGGCAGGCGGTGACGTTGCTTAAGCCACCATCTGCTCCTGCTCCATATACAGTTGCTCCGCCCAAGCTGGGAGCATCTCTAAACCACCACTGCTGACTTGCTCATCCGAACCAAACCGCCCAACTCCCACAGGTGGGACATCCTTTACCAACGACTGAACCCAAGACACGTCGGGCTCCCCTGAGGTTGGTCGCCTTGGGGATGCTGCACCTCCTGCAAAACCACTGCTGCCATTGTTATTGTTTCGTAACCCGAAAGAGGCGGATTTCCTCAGCTTGTTCAGCTCCTCTCCTTGAATTCCCCAGTCCAATTTACCATCAGGGGAACCCCAATCCGAAAGGGTGGATGGCACCGCTGCTGCGGATGTCATGGAGGCAGTGAGACCAACATGACGGTTTGCCGCACCCCGATCAATGAAACTCTGGCTCCGTTTTGTGAAGGCACTTGACCTTGAATTCATGACTGCTACTGCTGCCGCTGCAGCGGAGTCATGCCCAAATGACGGGGGGGTCCTCATGGGGGATGACATGTTGGTGGGATAGCTTGAACGGATTTGCTGGTTCACATTCTGGCGTATCTGGCTCCCTGTTGGAGATTGCATTTGGGCAGCTGCAGCATTCAGCGAAAGTCCATGTAGTTGAGATAACATAGGAGAATCAAGAGATCTAAATGCATCTTCAAGATTGGCAGGCTTCACCGCTCCAAGTCTACTGTGTTCCACAGATCGACCACCAGAGTTCGCTGCTGCAGCAGCAGTGGCCAGGGAATTCGACCAGCCAGATTGAGAGGATTGAGATGATAAACTAGATATTTCGTCCATCAATTGCTGTTGCTGCTGCTGCTGTTGCTGACGACAGCTCTCTAATGCAAGAAGTTCCAGGTCCAAATCCATATCTCTCGCACTAAGAGTGCTCTTCAACCGGCTACCTGGAAGCTGCAGTATAGGGGGGACAAAGCTAGACTGGTTCTGCCACATGGGAGACGATGAAGCTGAGGGCGACATGGGTGGCGTGGAAGTGGTAGACAGTAGGGCTGATGGGGTTCCAAGTGACAATGGACTAATCGCCGACATGTCCAGTGGGGAAGCAGAGGCAGAAAATGATCTGGGTGACGGCACTGCCGAACCTGTGGAAGCGTACAAGGGACGAAGCTCTTCAGGCTTGTGAGCAAAGAAGCAGACCCTTCGGGTGCATCCTGTCTCATCCTTGCAGAGCCGGGTTCGATATTGAGCAGGGTGAAGCCAGCACTCAAAGACTCCATGAGCGTATTCACAGGCATCACCCTGCCGGCACGTCCCCTTCCGAAACTCGGGGCAGGGAACACAACTGTAGTGATACTTTCGGGGATCACGGCGCCTTGCGTTCTCCCCAGGGTGCACGAATGGGCACTCTGTCCAGTCATGGGAGTATGCCCTCGAACAAGGCTTCACCTTGAAGGTGTACATCCTGAACTCATCTGTCCCATAGACACCATTGTTTATTTCCGGGAGTGAGAGATCGATCGGATACTCTTTCTTTTCGGTTCCGTCTTTTGAGGCTTGAGGTGTTGATATCGGTTGCTGATGTTCTTCCCCTATTCCAGACGAAACGCATACTTCCCCAATTCCAGTACATCCATTCAGCATCATCTCCAGTGTTTTCCTTCTTGAATTGCAGGACTTCCACGCAGGAGCTATCACATCCCCAGGCCTGTTTCCATTAGCATCAAAGGAATTAGCATCGGCAGAAGCATCAAGCAGAAGCTTCACGACCTCCGGAGAAGAAGCGGAACCACCAGAAGCAGCACAATGGATAGCAGTCGCTCCATCTGAACCGCAAGCCCGGTTGATGTTAACGCTACCAGTCTCGAGTATATACTTCAAAACCTCCATGTTCCCGAAAAGAGCAGCAATCATCACGGGCGTCCTCTCCTCGAACCCCATCTTCTTCGACCCAATCCTTCTCCCATACCATAGACTTGTCTCATCAACATCAGCACCCTTTTCTTCCACCTCACGCCTGAAGCCAATCAGATCGTCCGAGGCAGATAATTCAAGCAAAATCGAACAGCCGCACCAATTTTCCTCCTTTTTGGTCTGGAAAACCTCTTGCATGATTAATTCCACCGGAGAAGGTTTCCTCTTCGAACCACTGCACATGGAATTCGTCCTTCTTCGAGCTAAATCCACACTCTCTCTTCCTACAAAGTAACAAGACCACTCCGATTGAAACCAACAAGACAAACAGAGATTACATAAAGACTACTAGCTTTTGCAGAAACTTGATCTCGAAAGAAAAATCAAAGAACTTCTAGGGTTTGAAGTTCTAATTCTTCTTTAAAGAACCCAAAAGCCCCAAAGATTCATTAAACACTGACAATCATTTGTAAGAACTTCGACCTACGATTTCATTTACCCTACGCCTTAAACAAGAAATTCCACATCATAATCATTTCAAGTCCAAAAAGAAACGAAGAACAATCAAATTTGCGTTTCTCAGTAACACTTATATCTGGAAAGCCATAATATCATCAAATCTAGGGTTTTAGAAAGATAAAAAGAGAAAGGAGCGTACCTGTGCAAGAGGGTTCTGCAATGAAGTCGAGAAATCCGCCACTCTCTCGATTGACGAACAAAGACTCCGATTTCAAGTGGTCTTTAACTACACGAGCTATGTGCAGGAAAGGCTATAAGAAGGAGGGAGGAAAGCAAGGCTCCACTTATTTCCTCTTTCTCTCTGGTCAAAAAGCCAACCCTAGGAAGCCAGTCCGCGGTCTCCTCCGGACCCCGTCTCTAAATGAAACTGAAATCCAATCCAAATGAAATCTAAATGCAAATTGAAATTCACCTGGGCCCACCTCCTTTCATAATATCTAACTTCTTCCGCGCGTCCGTCCGCCACGTGTTCATAATCATACAGAAACGCCTTGACTGCGGTGACTAGTAAGCAGCGAGAACTATACCAACTGGTCACGCCCAACGCGTTCTTCTGTCTCCAGCGGTTTCTGTGGTAGCACCTGCATCGTCAGCAATCCACTCGACGGGCGTATTTTATTTTATCTCATACAAGGGTATTCTTGTAAATTCAATGTAATGTCAATTGAAAATATCGACCGGTCCAACAGCTACGTTCCTCTCTTTTTTCTTCTAGACGATTTTTTTGGTCAAAACATGAGGACGCTGACTGTTCCAAAAAAGAAAAAAAAATTTTTTTAATTAAAAATAATCTATAGAGTTATGGGTCAGGATCACACATTATCTATTATTATTATTATTTTTTTGTAGAAATACATTTAGAGCCGGCAAAAAGCGACCCGACTAACCCGATTATAAACGGGTTGGGTTGACCCGTTTAATAATTGGGTCGGGTGCGGGTTGGGGTTTTCCCAACCCGCCTGAAATCGGGTCAAACCCGATTATGACCCGCCAACCCGATTATGACCCGATTAAAAAAAGTGCAAAAAAATTCATTCATCAACCCGATTATGACCCGAACCCGACCCGATTATGACCCGATTACCCCATAATCCAATTTTAATAATATTTTTGAAAAAATAAAAAATAATTAAAAAATATAATCGGATTGGCGGGTTGAACCCGTTTAATGGCGGGTTGGGTTCGGTTTGGGGTTTCCCCAACCCGCCAGTAATCGGGTCAACCCTAACCCGACCCGATTACGACCCGAACCCGAACCCGACCCAACCCGACCCGTTGCCAGATCTAAATACATTATCTATTATCACTACCAAAAAAAAAAAAAATACATTATCTATTATAATATAAAGAAAATTGTCTGATTTCTATCATGTTGGCGATCAAAGTCGCAAGCAGTGAAGAATCTTTTCAATGGTTGGAAGTGAGACCAAATCAGCTTGTCCATCGCACTAGAAAATTTGCTGATCCAACGGTGGAGGATGTATACACGTAGGCTTTATGCTCTTATGTAGACATGTATTTCACCGTTGGACCAATAGATCTTCTAACCAAGGGCTCCAGTAGATTTTTCTTTGCCCAAATCATAAAATCAACGAATCCACATACCTGATTATTTATATTTTAAAATTTTTATATCAAAGTCTAAAACCTTTATAAATATATTAAAATGAAAACTTTTCTTTTTTTAGCTAATATGCAAAATTTCTTTAATTAAACTTTCTATTCTTAGAATATTTTTTCTCTCTCTTATATTTATATTATACCATAAGGTTGCGCGTGAAAACAACACATCATGAGAGGAAACGATTGCATAATTGAGTTTTTGAAAAACTGAGACTTTTTTTTACCATTGTATCCTTTCATTAATGTATCTTTACGATGGTGTGTATAGGCTGTTATGGAAAATCTTGAACTTTGGTGAGAGCAAATCCCAAGGGGCCACCTCGCGTTATATATAGTATAGACGTATTTATATCTAATGATAGTTTCTTAGTTAGACTCCTTAAAAAAAAGTTTATGTTATAAAAAATTTTCTCAATAATAATTATTACTTTCACATGCCCCATCTATCTTAAATTTGTATTATATTATATTATATAACATCGATATATAGAATGCAATACAATACTAATGTCGTTAATAATATTACATCATTTAAAATTATGGTAGATAGTAACATTTGTATCATATTATGATAGAATATCTTTTATAAGTGATTGGGGATTTTACGTTTTTCAATTGCAAATGTCATTAACTATTAACTAATACATATAACTTTGATATTAAAAAATTTCAATATATTTTTTCAATTTTATGTACTTAATCCAAATATACAACAACGTTGACCCTAAAATAATCGCATCACAAATTCCTTTTCAATAATAATTGAAATACATATGTATATGTGTATGTATAGTGTGTGTATGCATGTGTTTGCATTTGTGTGCATGTTTCAAATATAGTAGAATGTCGTTTCAATTCCCAATATTTGATTTTATTAGTTGTCATTTATTTTCATTACCATAATATTACAAGTCGATAATAATTTATTATTAAAATTTTTTATCAAATTATATAATAAATTATGAGTTGCAAAAAAGAATATACTAACTGCTATGTGATTGACTGACAAAATGAGTGTGTGGTTTGACTATTATGATCAAATTAAGTTTGACTGTAATCTATTAAATGGATAGTTATCAAACCATTCAATAGATATATGACTACTAATTAAAATGCTTAGTTATATTATTACTAATTTTTATATGACCCTATAAATAAATAAATAAAAAATTAAATTTCTAAACCTTTAGTTTACTCTAATATCATGTAAAAAGTAAGCAAACGCAAAAAAAAAAAAAAAAAATTAAACAAGAGTTGATTGGGAGACAATGGATATAACTTTTATGGAAGTTTATTTATTTATTATAAATTTACCTATCTATACTATATATAACGATATTATGCCCCTTGGGAAGTGTGCCAAAAACTATGCGCGACTTCCCCAAAAAGCCCTTATCTTTCATTGTAAAGGCATTATTCATATAGGGTTAAAATAGTCAAAACTTTGACTATCATTTAGAATTGGATAGTTACAAAACTGTTCCCTCCCTATACGTGCAGTATTGCATGTGCATCCCACTAGTTTCATTAATGAAATTCATATTATAGAGGTATAAAATTTGGCATCTATGAAATAATGGTGGTGATGGTATGTGAATATCAACTATCTTAAGTAATATATTTATAAGTTTGAATCATTTATATAATTTGTTACAATAGTCATAATATATTAGGATCATTCAAAATATAAAATGTGTGTCAAACTATTCATAACAATTTGATTATGCTCTAGAATGAGAAAACAGCATTCAACTATTTATCGTAACAATTGTATTGTTGAACTATATGACTTCAATTAAATGTATTAAATATAATAATCATTTTAATTATTAAAATATATCAAAAACTCTATTTTCACGCATTGTATTTTATGGCCTTAAGTTTCATATTAAAATAAATATTTTGGCGATTGCTGAAAAATAACTAATATATTAAAACATTTTTTTTATTAACATATATTGGTAAAATTATTTTTATTACAATAAATATTATTCAAAATAATTATTACTTACTTTGATACGTATCAACAAAATAATTTATATAAAACAATTATATTAATATTTTGAATAATTATAAAATATTAATATAATACTTATATATATTAATTTTTATAATAATTAAAGAAGAGAATTGATAGTTATGAATATATATTGATAATCGAATAATGATTCATATATTATTTTGTAACACTCTGGAATTTTGATAAACTTTAATTATGATTAATTAAAAATTATTAAAGAACAATAGAGGAAAAAAAAATTCATTTGTTTTAACTAATTCATTTGGTTATTGGTTTAATGGGCTATTGGTTAGTTTAGTGGGTTAAGGAGGTTTGGTTCAAGTTTAAGTGAACCGGGTTCAAGTGGTTCATGGGTTTAAAAAAAAACAAACAAAAACAAAAAAACAAAAAAAGGCATTTGTGTATTTGGGGTGTTGGGTTGTCATTTTGTGTATTTGGGGGTTTGGGGTTTTGGTCGTTAGGTTAGAAGAGAAGCGAAGAAGGAAAAAAAAAACGTAGAAGAAAGAGGGCGATTGGGGTTTGAGGCGAGAGGGAGAAATCGAGTGGAAGGGGAGCCGTGAAGAGGGAAGGGCGTCCTATTGTTGCTGGGGTCTAAAACAAGAAGAAGAAAAAGAAACGACTGGAGGAGGAGGAGAAAATAGAAGAGGGGAAAGAAGAGGAGAAGAAGAGAGGAAGAAGAGAAGGGGGTCGCTCGTGAGGGTTAGCCGCAGAAGAAGAAGAAGAAGAAGAAGAAGAAAGGAAGAAGGGGAAGAGAGGTTTCGTTCATCTGGTCTGTTCGTCGAGGGTTAGCAGAATAGGGGAAAAACGCAGGTAAGTAGCAAATTTTTTTTCTCTGTTTGAATCGAACATTATTGTTATTTGTTTTGATTTCTATTTGCTCAGTGGATTTCTATGGATTGGTTTATGTTTGATCGATTGCTGCTACTATTGGGGTTTCGATGGATTGCCGTTGGTTTCAGCTTGTTTGATTTCGAGTAATTTTGAGTGAAAGACTTATATCATGAGTGGTTTCGAGTGATTTCGATTGCTGTTTGGTTTCAGCAATCGATCGTGTCTTTCTTTGATTTCTGTTCGACGATACTCAATATGGATCACGATACTATTTCCATATTCTATTGACAGACGTAGTAATGTTTTTGAATTAGTATCCGCGATCTGTAAGTTTTTACATTTGTTTTAGCTTACTAGAATACTTTCAACATGTAAGGGCCTATGTTCAATTTGATTTTTGGGGAATGCCACAGTCGAGGGACAGGTCAAGGATTAAACTGTCAACATGTAGCCCAATTTGTTTGTAGGAAATGGTGTTAGGTGTATCATCCTTATTGGTGTAGAAGCTCTTTCCCAGGTTACCTGTGTGTTCAATTGTTAATCACGTAAGATTTCTGGCAACAAGGTATTGATGTAACCAGCATGAGCATTCTCTCTCAATTTGCTCCACTGACGAGATGGACCAAGTTTTCACCCTATTTAGATTATTTTAGCTGGATGAGGAGAATGGGTTATGTTACTTTAAATGGGGTGTGGCCTTGTCGCTAAGGATTTCTTATTCTCGGAATAGAGCATATTGAATGTCTAAATCTGTTTGAATTGTTACGTTCTTATGGATAGTTATGGTGTACATCTACTGTCAAAGTGCTGGTTTGATGAATAAAGTTATCAGTCTGACCTCGTTATGTGAGCAATCATGAAGGATTCTCTATGGTTTTTTATTAGAGATTGCAGTGGTTTTTCTAGTAATTTAAGAGACCTCTAATTGTGAGGAGAGTTTTAGTTTAGGTTTGATTCGGCAGGAGAAAATACTGAGTTAGGTTCTGAATTGGGGCTGAGAAAATGAGACTTGTCTAACCTTCTATTAGAAAACCTTAAGATGAGGTCAGTAGTATAAGATTTCGGTGGCCTGCGAAGGCTAGGAATCTTTGCGTAAAAATTTATATTAGTATTCTAAAATTTAGTTTAGGGTAATTGTAGTTGAATGAAATTGGTTTAGGACCAATCGGAGCTCGAAGTATTGCAAGAAAAATCATGAGAATTTGATGATTTCCGTCCATTTAATTTCGCGGCAGGTTATAACCACCTGTAGTAAAACATCCATAATTTCTTGTAGGAAACTCCGATTTTAGCACCGTTTGTTGCGTTGGAAACTAGATTCATAGAGTTTTCCAACGATTTATAGCACGCGTACCAATTCCTTATAGCTTAAATAAGGTTTAGCATATAAGTCACTAGTTAGAATTCAATCTGCAAAGTAAACGACAATTTCAAACCAACCGTGGATATTTTATAAAATTTGTTTATAAAATTATTTTATACCTTTAGTCGTTAATGATTTGGGTTGATAAAGTGATTCGCGAGTTGTACTTGGCAATCGAAGCTGAGGCTTTTTGTTAAATGAAAAAGGCAATGAGCCTATGGTATTCTGAAAGGCAGAATGGCCTCTGATTTTAAGGGTAAGTGAACAACGAGGTTCACTTGGATTGAGTTTTTCTTAGGTAGTTGATCTCTTACAGGTTCTAGTTAGTAAAATATTTGCAAAGTTAATTCTTATATGAGTCTAGGCCGTATAGAGAGTCGTGGATCCACAGTCCGTTTAGATCGTGCGTGAGTGTTGGCTTGTCGTGTTAATACCTCGAGCCACTTGCGTACCACCGTGTGGGATCGGTGAGGCCTTCGTGTGGGATCGATGAGCTGCAGCGTCCCAACCCATGCATGGGTGCTCCACTCGTACGATGATCGTGCGCGGCTTCGAAGGCGAGTAGTGAGGTGGCAAACCGGCTAAGGGTGGTTAACTCGATTTACAGACACACTAATTCATGAATCTTGCACACACTTGATTCTCTAAAATTGTATTGTTATATGTGATCTGTTCTTTGCATGATTTGCTGTAATTGATCGTATAATTGTAGCATGTTATTTTATTAGTTGAAATTGCATAAACTATTTATCATATGCATTGTGCTACTTACTGAGACATTAGTCTCATGAGAGTTTTTGTTTTACCGGTTTTGTTTTCAGACCCGGCGAACGTGACACGTAGTGGAGTCGAGTTCGAGGGTTACCCAGATTATAGACCAGAAGACTACTACCGTCCCGACTAGAGGTCGAGAAGAAACTTTTTGTTGGATAGTTGTACATGTCATTTTTGAAATTGTACATGTTGTACATATTGTAAATGAAAAGAGAGAGAGAGAGAGAGGGAGAGAGAGAGAACTTAGTGAAAATTATTTTGACCTGTGCATATGTGATGGTTTAGGTTTTTTGAATGGATATATATAAACTGTGTTTATCAGGTGTTTATTTGTGGTTTGAGGGCCTAGCCCATTCTCGTATTTACAGACGTTATATAGCCGTTTTTCCGAAAAACTTTAGAATGCTATTTTTGTGTATCTGGTTAGTTCTGAAGTTAGTTTTCAATTAAATTTTGGCCCTAAAGTAGCGCTCGGGAGCCAGTATAAACCCGACACGTGTGGACCTGGTTCCGGGGTGCTACATATTTGATGAATTTTGTTATTGCATTATGATCCCTCGTAGTTTGAGACGAGACGCTGTTAATGACCCAATATATATATTCAACCATAGTGGACTCACCATCCTCCGAGGTGAGCAACATGAGTTTGCATTTTGGGGGACATGTGATTATAAAAATTCTGATCAATATACTTTGGGAGTGGTAACTAAATAAAATTGGAATATGGAGTATGAGTTACACAATATATGGAGATCCTTCTTGAGTTATCAGGGTTGAAAACATGTTATTGCAAATCTAAGTCTATAGTGTGGCTAATACTTATCTAACTCAAGAAAGATCTCAAATTTTGGGGAAAAAGAGATAATAGAAATTATGATCCTATTTTGGGGAATAAGAGATACTAGAAGATCTTATTTAATAGGATTTTATTATTAAAATTCTTTTAGTAATATAAGTATTGGAGAATAATTCTATATCCTGCTAATTAAATGACTCCCGACAAGAAAATGTACTTTTGAAATTAAAGATTCTAGAAATAAATATTTGAAGCAATTGAAAGGAAAAAAACAAAGGTATGTTCAATGTGAGGTTTCAAATATGTAAAAAGGTATGGGAAACGTGGATTATGTGTGATTTCATAAGTTGGTGGAGGGCGACTCTTCTGTAATTTTGAAAAAGTGGAAGACGGAATATGAACTTTAGCTGCAAGCCAATGAACTGAGGACATCTCTTACAGTTGGATAAGCATGAATTTAGGGAAGGTTCAATGAAGATAACTCGGCTTCGGCCTGGCCCATACAGCCGATCTTTGGATTTAAGAATGGAACAGGCCGGCCGGGTTAGGGTGGCTTTTTGACAAACCCTACCTTGCCTTTATAAGCACTTAACTAATACCTAAAAAAAAAAAGGCACTAATATCGAATCCGTTGGAAACAAGGCATATAATTTCTTAAATGAAATATGTTATAAAGCATGTTCCTTTCAACGATATTCCATATAAAATAAATATATATTTTTAACATATATTTTATTTAAAAAATATATATTTTAGTTTATATAGGATATATGTACAAAATAATATTTTAATAAATTCGGGTTGAGGTAAACCTTAAACCATCCCTAACTGATTTATGAATTTCCAAACCCTAATCATTAGGGATGGATCTAGGTGGGTTAACCAATTAACATGTTGCATTGCCAGCTTTGGGCTTCATGATTAGCCTATCTTTCAGCTCAACTCTTAAGATTGTTAGGTGATAATCTGAAAATTATGGACGTGCGTGTTGGTTGGGCTGGACTTAGACCCATTTTTAGGGGACCCTACACGTGAAATATTGTTTTCAACGGGTGGAGTGGAGATTTGAACCTTGGACCTCAGGGTTAACCTAAGGTTCGGATTCCATATAGAATACCGTTCCTACTAAAAACTTAAGCTGATAATAAGGATGAACTACTAAAAGCTCAAGCGGATATCAGGGATGAACTTTATATGTTTAATTATATTCCTAAAAAGCGCTAAGTGGGCCATCGGTTGGGTTGGATCGATTAATTCGGACGGATACCAGTCCGCGGCCATTTGAGAACCTAAGTCTCGGCTTGGCCAGTTTAAAGCCAGTTTTTTCGTCACCAGCGTGGAAATGTGACGAGGGGTAGGTTTCCGGAGGGTTTCAGAAAGGACAACACAACTGTATTCGTACATCAGATGCGTTAAAGTGGGTCCCTTTCAAGCTATCAGTGAGTCAGGTGGGTCAAAATCTTAGCAAATCGTCGTTGATCATTTATGTCAAACAAATGAATGGCCCCACCATTCACTTTTTGATATATATCCTAACCGACCCTGTTGAGATGGGACCACCAAAGGATGACGAATTTCCTTGCATCACTCAAGCTTTAATAATGCCCCGGTGGGTCCAATCAACTGCACACTTTGTGACATTGTTATCCCCCCAGGACCCCCCTAGAGCATACACACCCTAGACGGTACACCCTAGCCATTGTGACATTGTCCATGACTCCATCAGTTTTGATATCCTTTGCAATTTTTCTCACATTCACTTGTACACTTTGGGTGATCTGCTGCCACGTTGAACATCGAGCGGTAAGAAATTTTTCTTGTTGTAAACTTAAGGCTTTTCATGATAAAGATTTGGGGAAATTGGTTTTTAGTGATATAATTTTCAAGAATTGATCAACGGAATCTAGATTATTTTAAAAAATATCATTAAAAACCAATTTTCCCATAAAAATTTGAGAAAAAGAAATTGGATTTCGGTTATACATTTGAAGATTAAATCAGATTTAGTCATCCAATTCTTGGTAATTGGAAAGTAGTGATACCTTTTTAGAACATTTGAGAATTAGTGTCATTTTACTATTCACACAAAATTTCTTCCAAAAATATCCTTAAAACAATTTGTTTGCCATTATCAGGAGGATAAAAAGTCCTTTAAGAGTCTTTTGACATTTATTCTCAATTATTTTAAAAAAGTATCTCTATTTTTCAATTACTAAGAATTAGATGATTGAATCTAGATTCTCATTAAAAAAGATCACTAAAAACCAATTTTCCTTAAAAATTTTCATGTAGTAATATGACACATCTCTCTCCTAAAGTGTCATATCAACATTCAATATCAACTGAATTGGGCTTGATCAGTTCACTTTCATTGTAATAGTGACCTTCAAACCTAATTCTTTGAAACCAAGGACATTTCCTAGCAAACTCTTTTTTATTTCAAAAATGGCAAATTTTGAGCCTAAATCTTGTAATGAATTTCTCTAAAGACTTTACCACGAACATAAGTAGGAGTCTTCGTTTTAAACTTCCTCTTTTAAGTTAGAAATGTGGATGACACTAAAAGAAAAACTTGAATGGTGTTTAGAGACAAATCCTGCGTTACCCAACTTGAGTAAGAGCTCGAATTTAGTATTTATTTTGGGTATGGGTTGGGCTTAATTTGTGGCCTAAAGTTGAGTTTGGATTGAGTTTTGGCTCACGCTATACAACCAGAAAAACCTAGTCTAGAGCGACTTAATTATATGTATAAATATATAGATACATATGTTTATATATACACCTAGGGGTGCGCGGTGGGGTGTATAGGGGTGCGCGGCGGGCCGGCCCGGCACGCCTCAGGCGTGCTCGGGCGGGCCGCGGGCCAGCCGTGCCGCGGGCCTGACGTGCCGCGGGCCTAGCGGGCCGCGGCACGCCAGGCCCATTTGCCCAAAACCCAAGCCCGGCACGGCACGCCCCAGCAGGCGTGCCGTGCCGGGCCTAGCCCGCCGGGCCGGTGGGCCAATTAATTTTTTTTTTTTTAAAAATCCCAAAAAAATCCCAAAAAATCCCAAAAAATTTCTGTAAAATACTTTTATTATTCACAAAATTGTTTTACACATATTGAGATAAATTTTGCTCAAAAAAATATAAATTCATTAATTAGCATAAGTACACTTACAACTTTGCAAAAATTACATAATTACTTGAACAAATAATACTGCATCACTATAGTATAAGCACATCCCAACTAGGTTGGCACCCACTCATCTATCTATCATTTGCAGTTTAAAAGAAACAAAAAAAAGAGAAAGTACAATTCCTATACTTTGATTACAAAAATTATAACAAAACTTAGACTACTCTAGTTGACTAAAATCAATATTCAAATCATCAAAGTCTCCAGCAAGTTGATCATCTTCATATTCTTGTTCTCTCAGTTCTGCCCTTAACCAATCTGTAAGACTAACACATGCTTGCACCATCTCCGGCGTTAATCTGCTCCTGTAATCATCCACGGTTCGTCCACCTGCACTAAAAGCTGATTCCGATGCAACTGTGGACACCGGGACCGTTAGTAGATCACGTGCCATGGCGGAAAGCACAGGATAATTAACCTGATTTTGCTTCCACCATGTCAAAATGTTAAAAGCATTATGCTCTTCTATAGTATTAAAACTCATTGGGGGGCTTTCTAAAAAAATCATTAATTCAGATGATCCCCCACTACTAGAAGCTGGTTGTTTTCCCTTTCTTCTCCCACTTAAAAAATTCCAAGCGGAATTATTTGGTAGTGTTTGTTGGGTTCGCGTATGACTTTGTATGCTACTACTAGTATCGTATTCACAAAAAAGTCTTTCTAATAGATTTCTTATTTTACGTATATCTATTTGAAAAGTAGAATTCATATTTTCATTTATTCCATCTATTAAGTCTTCAACTCCTAATTTAATCCTAGGGTCCATTGTAGTAGCTAAACAATATAAATTAGGCATCTCTTGCCAATATTTTAAAATTTTAATTTCCATTGCAGGGATAATTTCCTTAGCAATGGGTATATCTCTATATTGTTTAAAACAAATACTTATTTGATATAAACAAGTTATAATACTTGAAGATGTTGGGTAATAAACTATTGATAAATATCTTGTTGCATCATAAAAAACTTTTAAAAAATCTCTTAAAATTTCGGCTATTTGCCAATCAAGATCCTCTAAGTCACTTTCAGGCATTTTACTTTTATAAAATATTGTAATTTCTTGTTTTAATCCTAATGCAGCTTCTAGCATTATATATGTTGAATTCCACCTATGTTCAACATCTAGGGTAATTTTTTTATATTGTTTTCCTAAAGTTTCACAATAATATTTAAATTCTCTAGCGGTTGTGCTAGATTGTTTTATAAATCTTACTGCATCTCTAATATTTATTAAATGATGTTGAACAATTTTTAATCCATCTTGCACAACTAAATTAAGAATATGACAAGCACACCTAACATGAAATAAACTTCCATCTATATTTAAGTTTAATTGTTGTCTTAATATTCCTACTGCAACATTATTAGCACTTGCATTATCAAGTGCTAGAGCCATTATTTTATTGTGTATTTTATAATTTCTTAGATTTCTACTTATAGCATTTGATATATTTATTCCAGTATGGCTAGCATCTAGTGGTTCAAAAGTTATTATTCTTTTTTCCATATTCCAATTTTCATCAATATAATGTGCGGTTATAGCTAAATAGCTTATTTGTTGTCTACTTGTCCAAATATCTGAAGTTAAAGCTATTTTAAAAGTACTGTTTGACAAAGTTTCTATTAATGCAGTTTTCATTTTTCCATATAATTTTATGGCATCCTTTCTTAAAGTGTGGCGTGAAAAAGGTTTAAATTGTGGTGCTAAATATTTAGTTAGTAAACGGTGAAATCTTTTAGAATCTATTAATCTAAAGGGTAATTCTTCTTGAATTACCCACTTTACTATTTCAAGCCTAGTTTCTTCTTGATTAAAAATAAAATTACTTATAGCAACACTACTAGTAGAAATTTGGGTTTGCCTAGGGTCAATTTGGCCATGTTTTGGAAGGCATTTCTGCAAATGCCGGTTCAAGTGGCCTGTACCACCTTTGCCTTTACAACTAAACTGTTTTTTGCAATGGTTACACACTGCCTTCTCTTCACTCCCTACACTTTCAATTGTAAAATTAAGCCAAACACTAGAGGTTCTACTCCTCTTAGTGCTCCTAGGTGGTAGGGAAGACGATCCCATATCCTGTGAAGGGAATTCTGTTTCAAGACCTTGGATGGGAGGGTCATTATATTGGGGTTGGGTTATATCATCAGAAAATACGGGGTCAGAAAGGGGTCTAAGATATTCCCTTTCTTCAGTGTCAAAAAACATAGGATACCTAGGGTCCATTATCAAATTTTTTGAAAAAAAAAATTCTTAATAAATAATATTATAATAACTATTTGGTGATATTAATTTATAAGAAAGGTAGAAGGAGAGACTTACTTATAATAATAATATTTATACTAATTTTAAAATCAGAAAATTAAATAGAAGAATACTTCTTTAGAATGAATCTTGAACTTTGCAATTGAAGCCTTCAACCTCCAGAGTCCAATTTCCCACTTTTGATGCTTGAACAATTAGAAGAGATTGAGTATCACCAATTTCCAATTACAACAATTAGAGCAAAGAACTATTTGATAATCAATTAGAAGAGAGTAGGAGATTGTAGAAGTTGTGTGGTTTGGAGTGGGAAAGGGAGTGGCTATTTATAGAAATTAAAAGTGGCTTTTTACTACCTCTACCCTTCAATATGACTGTTATTTTGCAGTTGGAAGGGTAGAAAAGGTCTTTTTATCATCAATTACAACTATATCCCCCCAATATAGTTGTTATATGGCTGTTGGGGGGGGTAAAATAGGCATAAAAATGGCTAAAAGCCACTTGTATGGAGGGAAAAGAGAGCTAGCCAACGGCTAGCTCTCTGGCGGGCCAGGCGGGCCGCCGGGCGGGCCGGCCGTTGGGGCGTGCCAAGCGGGCCGGCCCGCCGTGCCCCAACGGCAGGCACGCGTGCCTGCCGTTGGGCGCGTGCCCAGCGGGCTCGCGCGCGCCCGCGCCGAGCGCGGGCCCGGGCTGGCACGCGGGCCCGCGTGCCCTGGCGGGCCGTGCCCAAACGGGCCGTGCCCCCAGGGCCCTAGGCCCGTGGCGTGTCGGGCCGTGCCGGGCTCGGGCCGGCACGGCCCGTTGCTCATGCCTATATACACCCATATATATGTGTAACTAAGTATGTGTGTGTATATATCATTGTTTAATTAATTTACTTCCCTTTTACATTGTCTTTGTAGTTATGTAATCAACTATAAAACACAAATTTATTAGTATGTGATAACAAATTTGTGAATTCTTTCATAGATAAATAATTTTAAAATGATACATATGCATATGTATACATACATAATTAATTCGCTACAATGAATGTGATATTCCAACATTTGTATTCATTGCAAAAAAAAAATTTCAATTTTTTTGTCCAAGCGAACCCAATCCAAACAAAAATAATAATGTCTTAGTTGATTTGGGTTGAATAAGTTTGGGTTAGGGCCGACCAAAGGGCAAGTCGAGCTTGTAAATTTTAAATCAAGTTGAGTCCGAATATATATTTGATTTCCAAATAAGCTCGACCATTAAGCATGTCTAATTGCATTTTTTTGTCCTTTTTTTTCTCTATTATTGGTATTCCTATAATTCTAGTTATAGGAACATAATTAGCTTCGTTAGTTGATATAGAAATAATTAGAGGATGTTTGCATGATATACGAAATTAATAATGTAGCCTTTGACTTGAATAGGAAAAGAAATGGAATATCCTCTTACTCGCTAATAAAAATATGTCATGTGCCATACTTCAATAAACTATTTGCATTGAGATCTATCGAAACATACCACATGATATATTTTGATCAGCATTAGATCATAGTCGTAATAAACATGGCAGAGGATTTGCAATAAGAGGGAAGAAAGTGGTTTAGTTTGATGGGGTGGGGTTGACTTATACTCAAATAAGCTGACAAAATGAAGAAATGATTAGAATTATATGCACTTAGTGGGATGAGTCGCTTGCAATTTGACCAGTACATAATATGCCAATATATGAAGTAGTTGACTTAGTATCTAAATTTGCTAACATTAATAAGAAATGATTAGAAGACCATCTACTTACATAGTGGGATGAGCATCTTCCATAAGATATCATTTAAAATTGAAAGCAAATTTTTATAAGAAATCTACTACACTAGCAAGGGTGTATGGCAAGGTGAGAATATTATTAAGATGCATTTCTATAAATATTTAAAAAAAAAACTAAGTTAAAAAATGAACAACAAAAATACAAAAAGATAGATCAAGTAAATTTAATATAAATAGAAAGCACATATTAATAAAGTATTTGGAACTTACAAGATACGGAATTGTAATTGAATTGAGTACATATAGTCATATATATATGGATAAAGTTACATACTTTGTTGTTATTTTTGTGGCAATAGCTTGCATGGGCAATATGTCTTTGGACTAAAAGTTTTGAAGAGCTCCTTGAGACATGAAAGTTCTTTAGGGATTCAGAACTTCGTCCTACACCAAATTAAGCTTTTGGCATGACTTTAAAATATTTATGCTCCATTGGAACTTGGAAGCACTTTTCAAAAAAGGAACTAGTCAAAACCAGCATAAAGATGAAGAAAACTACTCTATTTTCTTTTCTTAGACAAAAAGATGCATCACTAACCATTGGGATTTGATGAAAACATGCAAACATTGGGATTTGATGTCTTTACACCATCAACCACAACCACCCACTTTCTAGATCGAGTGACCCTTTCTAGCTTACAGGTCTAAAAGCAACTATAAAAAAGTAGGAAAAAAAAAGGAGGAAATTAATTGTGCATTAAATCAGTTAAGAGGCCGGTTCAGTTCATGGTTTAATCGTTAAATCAAGACGAGAAAATCAGCTTGTAGGGGAGCCATTGAGGTAACTAATTAAGATTCCCATTGTCGGTTTATTTGGTATCCCAAATCTTTTATGTACCTTCATTCTTCGATATGACACCAAGCCTTCTGCCTGGTCATTCTTGTCATCAACGCTTACTCTCAATTCTTTCTGAAATTAAGGAAGGTACACCATTCCCTACATATATTACTCTTATCCTTTATATAAAGTTGAATAGTGAAATGATGATTATATAACAAGAAAAGCTATATTAAGGGCATGCACCCTCATTTTTGCTTTGGTGAGATCTCTGTTAAAAAAAAAATTTAAGTTTGGATCTCTTGACAAAACTAGTGTAAATTTTGAATTTAAATCATATCCAACAAATCTTTCAGCCTTGCCTGCAGTAGGGTTGTGTCTGGCCCGTTTAATAAAAAAAATTCAAATCTTCTCAGTACAGTTATTTTTTATTTTTTTAATTTTTGGCTACAGGATTTTGGTTGCAAAAGATGTGAGGCGAATTCGATATTTATTATTATCATATAGTTTCTCCATAGATTTTTTTTGCTGATATAACATTATTTAGCGCGTCATTAATTTGCATGATATAAATAGATTGAACTTAATTCAACTTTGTGCAAAATATACTAGATTAGCAAATCTTCAACTTTGTCTTGCTATAATCGAATGTAAAGTATTTCTTTGGATTTCTTGAACAAAAAACTTATAGCAATGCTTTGAAGCAAAACAATGTTGTTGTGGATTATTTTTTTGATCCCAACTAGTAGGGGTTAGCAACATTAATCATGTTCCTTAATTCATGCTTCTCTATATAAAAAATGCTATGGTATCATATTATTTCGAGGACAATCAATAGTTCTAAGACCAATTATTGTGAAATTTTTTTTTTGGTCCCAACTAGTAAGGGTCAGCAACATTAATCATGTTCCTTCATCTCTATATAAAAAGCGTATCTTCAGTTTTAATTTCGATATTTGTATTTATTCCAATTAGGGGTGGCAATCGGTTGAATACGGTACGGATCTACCATGATTTGAATTCGATCCGAAAAAAATTTACCGATACACGAATTCAATCCGATATCCGACAGATCTTTAATACTTAAAAGCAAATTCGAAACTGAATGAATATCCGAAATCCGAATTCGATTCGATATCCGACGGAAAGATAAAAATTTTTGAAAAGAGGATGGAAACAGAAATAGAGCACTTCATGGCTCAAGGGGCGGTCGGGTCCACATTTTAGCTTCAATCAGATGTTGATACTGCATAGAAATCTATCCCATTAAAAATATTTGAAAAACAAGAACGATCAATTCCCCATTTGTTTAACAGCCCTTCAATTTGAGCTTGTTGATAGAAACAATCCCCTCTTTCGATCAATTTTAATGATTATAACGGAACCCACTCTAGATTTTCCCAAATAAATCAATTATCCTAGAAAAAAAACCAGTGTTGTTCATTTGAAATATTGAAAAACACGGTTTAGACTCTAACAACATCTAGAGGGGGTGAATAGGTGTAAACGATTGCAGAATAAAATTCTACTAATTAAAGACAAGTCTTTAATTAATAGACATGCATAAGTCTTGAACAAATAGCAATCAATCACACAAAATTGCAAATAAAGTAATGAGACAATACACACAATTTTGGTGACGAAGGGAAAACTCTAAGATAACTCTCAAAGAGAAAAACACTCCGGGCGATTAGGTGCCACCTCAGAAAATTCACTATAAGAAGAAGATTTACAGAAAGTGGATCAAACGACTCAATAAAGACTCTGACTCACAGTGTAAGTATCTGAAGAACTCTTCAGATTTGCAACCTTGCAACGATCCAAAACTCTGAATATCTTCTTAGTGAAGTGCCAAACGAACTCGCTCAGCAACCGTAGGAACTCCCACCAGCAAGCTCTCCAACCCGGAAGTACTCCAAGGTAAGAGAAGAGAAAAGAAAGAAAGGTTTTGATGGCTCAAAGGTAGAAAAGGAAGGAGAAGAAGTTCTCTTCCTCACACATACGATTTTAGGGTTCTAAAAACATCTTGGGTAACCCTAAAGAACGTCTAAACAATCCTTATAAAGGTTAGAAAGAAGTGGAGAAAGAATAGGAAACAAATCAGAAAAGATCGGAATTTTATAACAGATTTTCCATATTGAATGTTCGAACATTCATCGAGCGCGGCTCTAACGTTCAATAAGAAGAACTACTTCACTTCTTTTCGTTCGAACGAAAGTCTCACGTTGAGTTGAAATAATACGAAAGGTCGAACGTTGAGTCTAATATTGGCGAACGCAACTCTCGAGTTTCTCTGCAGACCTTGAACGTTCGAACGATAAGTCTTGCCTTCTCGAATGCAACTCCCGGATTTCTCTGCAGGCCTTGAACGGTCGAACGGCAGGTCCTGTCTTCTCGAACGCAACTCTTGGGTTTCTCTGCAGACCTTGAATGGTTGAACGGCAGGTCCTGTCTTCTCGAACACAACTCTTGGGTTTGATTGTATGCATTGAACGGTCGAACGGCAGGTTCTGTCTTCTCGAACGCAACTCTCGGGTTTGGCTGTGTTTGAACTTTGCACTGAGTGTTCGAACGACACATCAAACGACTATCTAACGAACACTATAACTTGCTCAATTTGACTCCAACTAAGACGCCGTTTAAACGAAGACTCCTACAACCTATCCCAAACACTTTGAACACATTGAACACTTACTTTTTGGCACGGAATTAAGCCAATATAAAATATTGAACCTAACAAATATATTAAACCAGAAAAATCCAACCTCGTTAGTCAGAAACGAAAACCCACATAAATAACATGAAATTGATCTTCGTTGCCGAAGTCTCCCCAACCCGTTGATTAGATTGCAATAAAATCACCAAACATAAAAGATAAGAAGAAAATAGAGAAGGAAAAAACCTTAACGAAAACTTCCAAGCTTAACAGGCTACTTTCGGGCAAACAAGAAACAAATCCGATGAAGGATCCTCAACAATATGAGGCACAAAAGAAGAAACGACGAGTCTTTAAATAGCCTGAGGTGGAGAGTCTCAAGACTAGGGAGGTTAGCGGCGTTCGTCGGCGGTGGTGTTCGTAGTCGACAAACGAAGAAGGCCTCCAAATTTCGCAGATTCGCAAGGCAGCAACAGTTAGCAGAGAATAGAAGAGAAGGAGATTAGGTTAGGGCAAATCGTTTCTTTGGTTTAGCCTTTTATGTTATGGTTGAACGATGGTCTAACTTCTGGTGTGGGTAGAGTTTATGTATAGTATAAGTATGTTTTCGGTTCGGATTGTATTCGAATCGGATACAAGCATATCCGAATTCAAATCCAAATTTTTTCGGATCCGAAATTCCAAATCCGTATTCGAACTACGGATCTAAATCCTATATTCGAATTAGGTAATTTCGGATCAGATTCGGATATATATCCGACCCATTGCCAGCCCTAACTCTAATAGGCTTTAACCAAGTTCTATTTGGTCTTCCCTAGCTCTTTTAAATGCTTTAATAAAAAAAAAAAAAACTTTTCGCACCTTCTTATAGATATTTCCACAGGTTTCCATTTTACATGTCTAAAACATCTCAACCTAAGTTTTTTTTTTGTTTAATCGTGTCACTTATTTCGATGATACCAAAAAACTCTCGAATATGAATATGAATATATATATATATATATATTTTTACCTTTCCTAGCTTCCCCACACATCCCTCTTGACATTTGCATCACAGCAGAACTCATCCTATGGATATATATTGTAACTTTTTAAGTGGTCCAAAATTCTAATCCATATATATATATATCAGTTAGTGTGAAGATGACAAAGAGAAATTGAAGTGAAGAATAGCAAACCATCAATATATACAAGAATTGATGAAATTCACCTAAAGTAGTTGTATAATTATATATATGACAAGAAATAAAGACAATCACAAGTGCTTCCACCATATATAATTGTGAAAATATCACAGAAAAACTAGCCTTGAAGATTCTCCTAATGAAAATCTAATTTAAACAAGATTCGAATAAAAAGGGGTCGATTACATACAAAAGAACACTCCAAATCATCAACCCTCAAAGAAAGAAAAGTTGATTATATAAAACAAGGTTTATATAGATCGAATAGCTCACACAACAACCTGAGAGTTAGCTTCCCAAACGAAAAGATCAGAGATCTGTAAAGGTTAATCAAAATTGATTACTTTGAGATGTTTGTTGGTAAGAGTTTTTTTTTTTTTTTTGGGGTGGGGTGTTAAAAGTCAAACTATATTCTAAATTGAGAAACAAGAATCGAAGAAATCCTACTTCAGTCTTCATCTTTATCAGAAACAGCTGTAATGAAGGTTGAAACTATTTTGGTTCTCAGGAATATAATATTGTTAGGATTAAAAAATATTGCAAACTGGAACAAATTCCCTCGTCGATACGTGTGCCGTTTGATTCAAATTAGCACCTTTACACCAAGCCAATCTCTCTGACCGTTCGAGGAAACAAAGCTTGCGGTGTCTCTCACTGGTATCCTGATAAAATATTAGCCATGCATGAAACATTTTCATCTATTCTCCATAATTTATGGACCTACTCCAGATCTTGCAGGAACCAAAGTCAAAAGAGACTTAAGAGGGATTGCAGTTGCAAATGTTGAGGACAACACAAATCTGGACTTAAAAAAACATAAAGTGAAATAATAATAATAATAACAATCATAATCATAATTATTCAAGAATAATAGACTGACTGAGAAATAAACAACAAAAAGATCAAAGCAGACGACTCTTTAAATGGAAGATTGTCAAATGATCTCCTCAAAATATACAAGACGACCAGATAAATTTGTTCCTGTTTTCTGCCTTTAGTTTGGACTCTGGAGCTCATATCTCTGCAGATAAAGATATTGCTTTGACATCTACAACCCCTTGTGCAAGTTTCAGCCGCTGAAAATTTGACAGGCTAGTTATATATTAAATACGCTGACACTTGCCGAGATCTCCCTCCCCACACCAAAAAAACAAAAGAAGAACAGAAGAAGCTGAATTCCATTGTCTTCAAACTTATATAATGTTATCAATGGCATGGCCCATAGCAGTTAGGTTTGATCAGTACTTCTATAAGTTTATGTCCATCTTTGTCACCGAAGAAGAATCGACTGTAACTGGAAGGAGATTGCTTAGCCCATTATTCTTCTATCCTTCTTTACTCCTATCCTTAAGAAGCTTCCCCCCTTAAAAATGATGTAGTACAAGTATGGAACTCCCATTCTATCTGCAATTGCGCAGACGTGTTATATACCATAGAAAGACGTATAAGCTTCGTTGCCTGTAATCCTTCAAGTATATGTTATTGATAATTAAGCTACACATTGAAGGCTTGATTGCCTTTCAGAGAGCTGGAAAGACCTTAGTGATAAATCTAACACCATATTGCATATATAATGTTAAAGAGTTTTCCTTCCCACTTGAATGAATGCATGAAAGGAACTCATGATAACTGAAAACAAATGAAAAAACCATCAGAAAGGGAGCACTAACAATGGCGGATATTTAGCCACGCTGGAGTAGTGCATCAATTAACTGTAGTATAGGAGACCCTTATTCAACATATGCCGACACTCGTCCAGTCTAACCAATCCAATTATTCTATCAAAATACCTTTCATTTTGATGTCTTTCAATTCCATTATATGGCTATGTGTGTTGTCCTCATCAAGATCTTCGGTATATCTGTCTAGCAGTCTTTTCTAAAAGATAATTGAATCGCATATCATGGGGTTCACTGTAATGTAAAAAGGGTATCTAATGGAAGTTTTTGGTAGCCTAATTTTCACGCATAGGAGCCTAGTGGGGGAAAAGAGGAGAAGATATAAAGAGAAATCAATTAAAGAAGTTAAACGAACAAAATTTGCATCTCTAATTTACAAATAGTAGTGTGTGGCCCAAAGGACAAACCTCTCAAATTAAGCTTTATCTTCTTCGGAAAGAAAACAAGACAAGAAGAAGGTTCATCCCTCTTCACAAAGATGCTTAAATGTCTTCACGTCTCAACTTGTTCAGAAGAGCTGTAATAAGGGCATCCCTCTTTTCGGCTCTCGCTTCCTCTCTAATCTTTCTCTGCTCCTCCATCTCTCTCCATCTTCTATCCATCATCAACCTCTCCTTCTCCAGGGCCTCCATCGTACGCCTCCACTCCATCTCCTTCAACCTCCTCTCCTTTTCTCTAGCCTCCGCGGCTTCTCGCCATTGCACCTCCATCTGTATTTGCTTGTTCATGAAGTTCTCCAAAATCTCCTGCAGATTATTTGTATTGCCACTACCACTAGTTGTAGCGCCGCTACTAATATTACTTCTGCCCTTTCTCTTCTTCTTACTTGTAGTAGTACCCTTCTCTCCATCACTTTCGTCCATGTCTTCTTCATCATCGGAAGATAGTAATCGAGCCCCTTTCTTCTTGGAACTGCCACTGGCTCCACCTTCAGCTTCGATCCACAGCATTCTTTCCATCCTAGTGGCGAAGATCGCCTGCAGCTCATTATAAAACGGGAATTGTTGTCTCATGGTCTCAGCCTCCATCGTCTCACATCCCTGAACATCAAATCACATCACAAGCGAATGATTAATCAAAAACAGAAATAAATATAGGAGCAAGTGCGACCTTCATTAATTAATAGAGCTAGATAGCTGAACCTTGTATCTCGTAACCAGGTTCTTCCACTTGCACTTGCACTGATCCGCGCTACGATTGTAACCCTTTTCCTTCATCCTCGTGGAGATAACTTCCCAAAGAACCTTATTCCGTTTGGTCTCCATGAAAGTCCGATCAAGCTCCGATCGAATGGACAGAAACTCCTTCGTCTCCTGAACACTCCACTGCGGAAACCGATCGATTCCTTCCATGCTAACACCAAGGTGATGATGCTGATGTCCCTCCATGCCACCACCACATCCACAGATGCTAATCGAATTCTCTTCTCGCTCGGCCGGAAAAGATATAAAACAAAGACGGTGTGAAACGAGCAGAAGGTGTGAAACGATTTGTCAAAGAAATGAAAGGGAGCGTTTGGTGTCGAGGTTTTCCATTAACAATCTTTTCATTTTCTCTCTCAGAGTCTATTCCCATCTGTCTACGCGGAAAGATTTACGTCTGTCTTTCTCCATCACGCTTCTTTATGCTTCTCCATTTGTTCCCATTGCGTGTGGTTGACGTAAGGCTTACGAGCAGCGGTAACTTCGCAGGGAAAGCATTTCCTATGGAGTCAAAATCCGGTGGGTTGAAAGGAATTTGAATGTATGGACCCCTCCTGACACGGGCATCCATCCGTGCGTTTCGCGTTGGCACCATAGAATGGGCTGAGGACCATTTGAGATGAACTTCTTTTTAATGGATTCCATCCACCATTTTAGAAAAAAAAAAAAAAAAACTTACTTGGTGTGTAAGTAACACGGCGTGAGCTTTGTCATCGTGTGGGTGGACTGGACGGTCCAGGCCTTCATCCTGCCAGACAACACAACTACGACGGGTTTGATATTTACGTGAAGGCGGTCTCTCGGAGGGATTTTGCATGGAATTTGAATGGTGAGATGAGCAGCTTTACTGTGGGCCGTCGATTATTTTAATGTGTTAACGCGGTATTGTGATCATGGCTCCAGTGATGCCGTACAGGTGGCTCGCATGCAGATGTAGGTGAGAGTCCCGGAAGGAGCCGGTGGGGCCCACCACTATGTCCGGTTTCACACCCTGGGCACTCAGAAATGAATTAGAAAAAGAAAATACATATAATAATGATAGACCGACTTGGAGCCAACAGATCCGTGGAAGGTCGGAGGTCAAACATTGACTTGACGGCAGATGATTCAAATTAGAATGTTCTTCGCCGTTGATGTGAGGGCAGAGTCTCTTCGCCTGTAATTAATTACAACCGACGGCAGAAATTTAATTTTTTTAAATTGGATGGACCAATCACAAAGGCTTCGTACATGGGATGCAGGAATTTGGGTGCAGCCAACACTGGTTCGAATAGCGGTGCAAAAACCCTGCACCGACAGAACTGATTAACTGACTTTTGATTGATTTGATTTGGATTTTGAATTTTGGATACGTTCGTTTCGCTTTTCGCAAATCGAACCAAACCGAAACTCGATGTATACACTTGAATTGGACCGAACTAACATGTGTATACGTATGTTTTTACAACTAGTTTATACTAGGCGTGGCAATCAGTCGAATATGGTACGGATCTGCTAAAATCCGAATCCAATCCGAAAAAAATTTACCAATATCCGAATTCGATCCGATATCCGACGGATCTTTAATACTTAAATCCGAATTCGAAATTCAATGAATATCCGAAATCCGAATTCGATCCGATATCCAATCCTAAATCCGAATTCAAAACCGAAATCCGAATTCGATCAGAAATCCGAATTCGAACCTATTTGAACCTGAAACTTTAAAAAACAATTTTAACAATTAAAGTAAATTTAACTATAAATTTTAACACAAATCCAAATGTCTAATGATCAAATGATGATTTAACCCTTTTAACTTATGGTTGAACCATGGTCTGGGCTAAGTTTATATATATTATAAGTATGTTTTCGGTTCGGATCGGATACATGTATATCCAAATGCGAAAAAATTCGGATCCGAAATTCGAGATCCATATCCAAATCGTGGATCTAAATCCTATATCTGAATTCGGTAATTTCGGATTGGATTCGGATCGGATTTGGACATATATCCGATCCATTGCCAGCCCCAGTTTATACTAATTAAGTTTGATACGTCTTTATACCTGCTGTAGACTGGCGGTAAAGTAGAGTCTTATGTGGCTACAAGTCTTCCGGTAAAGTAAAGTCATATGTGGCTAAAAGTCTCTCTAAAATAGGAAAGTGGATCCGTTAAAAAACCCCCCTATTACGTAGGATTTGATGAGAACAAGTCCACAGGATAAAGATTCTCTAAAAATATAAGAAGTGGGTCTCCTCACTTCATAAACATGGGATGTTTGTACAAAGTGGGGTTCTACTTCCTAAAAATGGGATCGTTGGGACGCTTGTCGATCAAGTAAAACAGCTTATAAATAGAGACCTGCAGGCAAGGAAAATGAATCCCTTGACCAACACACAACACAACAACACTTAACTATTCTAGTCTTCTCAGACCCCCTATCTGGTCTCATTAGACCACCCTATTGTCATACTATCCTCATACATGAAGTAGCTTATCTTTCTGTTGCTTCCTGTCACAACAATACATGAAGATCCCCTTACTCCTCCTGGACAAGGCTAAAGATACACCCTACTTCAATCATGACTAGGTACGATCTCGCTTACTCCTTCAACCAAGGCTAAGGGCAGTCACTATGTGCATCCCAGAACCAAAAATGGTTAAAGCGGCTCCCGATCTTTTCTCTCTATATTTCGATCACGGTTATAGGGAAACAGGCGGCAAATATCAAGATATTAGTGGTTTTCTTTTTATCTTTTATTTATTTTCTTATTTATCCTTGAAGTAGCCGTCACCCCACACAACACTCAATTCCTGTAGATTTTACTTCAAACGGTCACCACCAACGTGGTTGTCATCCATGTTGTCATAAAATTGGGGAGAATAATTTTGGAGGACAAACCGCAATCCTTTCAGCAATCATCAGGTCAGAAGTCTTCAAATCTACGGACGGCTGGGTCGTATCTGAACTGCAACCCATCCGATTTTGCGTGCAATCGACGTCGGGGTCAAAAGTTTCCAACTCCTTGCATCGGCACAAATGTTGACATGCCCGTGCACTCACACATCCCCGAGGCGAACTGGAAATGATGGGAACAATACCAAGACACGTTTTTATGCCTTAACCTTATATTTGACTAGAAATTGATAGGTTTGTTCTAAATTGAACTAAATTGATCTAATCCCAAACTGAATTTATAATTTGGGTAGGCTTGGTTTGGCTTTAGCGTTTCTGGTTTAATTTTGAGTTAAGTTTTTATAGGTTGGTTATGAATTAGTTCGGTTTCTGGTTACTAGTCAAGGTGCCTTTTTTTTTTGTGGAATACTAGTCAAGGTGCTTGGTTTGGTTTTTGGGGAGTTGCACCCTTAACTTCCATGTCATGTCACGTTGTTCTCCACACCAGTTGAGACTTCTATATGGCCGAGCGTCAACTAAATTTTGACTTTGCATAGTCTCTCTTAGTTGGGGATGCAATTTTTGTTGAGATAGTATTTGAACCCTTTCATATAAATAGTTGTGCCTTCACCTTTCAACTTAAGTTTTTAACTGCAACGTTGTTTAATATAGTAACGGAGCATGAGGTCTTGTATTTATTTTTACCCAGGGCATATCTGCCCTATGTTTGTTCTTCTCATGCATGCTCCAAATGAAGTCATACGTGCATGGAAATGTTGAGATTAATTGTATTTGGGTCCTTTGATATATATAGTTGCAATTTCACATATCAGCTTAAGCTTTTAAGTGCAATGGTAGTTTAAAATTTTAATTAATTCTATATTGGCCTAACACAATCTTCCAAGTGGTATCTATGATATATAATGTCCAAAGTCTAAACTTTTAGTTCTTTTATCAGCCCTTAAAAATCTATTGAGTTGATGTTTACTATTGCTTCATAAAAATAGATGGCATTTTTGAAACAATAATTGATGGCACTTTGTAAAAAAAACCAACTTTACTAGCAAATTTAACGTTTCGTATATCTATGAGATAGACGACAAACCCTAAGAATTTCTAAAGAACTCCTCCCTTTGGTTTATAACTTTATATAGACTTTTGTCTCCTAATTAATTAATTATATATAAGAAACAAATAGCTTATTGATAACTACCTAAAGAATTGGGTAATACAATTTATGTAACCCACATACATTTATGCACGTGCCACCCACTATACTTATTTAATAACTCCTATCAGAACTTTCAGATAAGAAGCGAATGAATGTCAAAAAGAGCATTTATAGAATAATATGAAAATAAAATAGTTTAATAAAAATCTCTTGACTGACCAAACTAAATCTTGCAAAAGCAGTTGAAAAGCGAGGATTCATCTGTTTCACTCATTGAGGTTAGCTTTTTTGTAAAATGCGTCTGAGAATTAATTCGTGCTTCTAGGCTTGGGAATTACTTCTATTTCAAAAAATGTGAGATTCGATTTAAACTACTTTCATCAAATTTGGAAACATAGTTAATTAACAATAGGGCTAGCAATGTGTCAGATATATATCTGAATCCGACCCGAATCTGATCCAAAAATCTCGAATTCGGATATGAGATGTAGATCTGTAGTTTGAATACGGATATCAAATTTGGGATCCGAGCGAATTTGAATTTACCCATATCCAATCCGAATAGGATCTGAACCAAAATCAACATATACTTTACATTAAACCATTTGTAAACTTTGTATAAACCATGGTTGAACCATCCTTACTCATGTTTTGCTTTAATATTTTTATGACTCATTAGTTTTGATAGTTAAAATTTTATTGAATAGTCAAACTTGATTTTTGAGTTTTAAGTCCAAATAGGATCTAATTCGGATTTCGGTTATTTATTTGGTCGAATATTGAATTCGGATATAATATATGAATTCAGATTCAGGTATAAAAGATCCGTCGGATTTTGGATCAAATTCGGATATCGGTTTTATATTTTCGGTTCGGATTCGGATTATGGTAGATCCATACTGTACTCGACCGATTGCCAGCCTTAGTTAACAACTCATCCTTCTTCTAACAAAAGAGGAAAAAGGTTGTAAGAGCTGTATAAGCACATTACAATGGCAAAAATGTGCCCTCTTTAAGCTAAATGCAATAAGACCAACAGGATCGAGCTTGGCTGCATTTTTGTGCCTTTAAATGGTACGTTAGGCCCATAAAATTTTTTACCTTGCTTTGGCCCAAGCTCAGCTCATCAGCCCAAGCATTACTAAGTCCTTCGGAATCTTTGTTTCCGATGGGTTTATAGGTCACACCATAAACTCTCTCTAAACCCTTCGTCTTGCAGAGGAGACGAAATGAAATCAATCATTTCGCAAAAGTGCTGCATCCGCGGAAGGAATCCCTTAAAGTGCTCCTCAAGATCGACTTGTCAACCTTATTTTGGAGGCAACCAACACACGCATTGGACACTTGCATGTTTTTCATTAGTTGGAACTGAGCCATGTTTGGGCTTCTTTAAGAAAGGTCGCGAAATCGAGCTTTTCTTGCTCATGGTCATGGCCGGAAAGGAAGGGAAGGAGTTGCCGTTGAGGGAAGAGGGCGATCAATGTGTTGAAATGGAGCTCGGAGGCGTTTGAGGAGAATTATGTGTTTCATGTTGAAAGGGGCGAGATCAGGGTTTGATGTGGCTTACTAACTTTTGGCTTTTAAGTTGATGCCTAAGGGAGTTCCCATTTCTAATGAAGCATTTGCTGAAAAATTTGAGTCTTGTGTGCTTGAACCAGGGATGCAAGCATGAAAATGCACTTCATTAGATGATAGAATTATTTGAGGGACGCGAGTTATTGGATCGGATGGTGACATTGGTTACTACGCAGAGCGAGCTACTGCTGATGTGACTTGGACAATTGTGGAGGTTGTTCAGCAATGTCATTGCCACGCTTGTGATCGATTAGAACTTGAAGCCGGAAAATTTCCCTTCTGATAATCAGAAAGAAAATTCACCATTGAAAGCACTTGATTTTGGGATTTGGATTGCCCATTTTCTTTAAGCCAGGTGAAAATTTTTACTGTACAAAATTTTCTGATGTTTAGACTCTGCTTCTTCGACTTCTAGAGATTTGTTATAAAGAAGTATAGAAATTGGGGGATAATTATTGGGTCAATGAGTTTCTAATTTCATTGGCGCTTCTATTTCTAAGATTATAATGTGTGATGATTATTGGGTCAATGAGTTTCTATCCAGGGTCGGCACTCCTGTTTGTTCAAATTATTGGTTTTTGCCTAGTTAAGTTGAAAATGATCTTACTGTTATCATAAAGATAATGGATGTGTTGATATCATGTGCAAAATTTTCTCTGAATTTATATAATCAAACAGCCAGATAGAATTAGAATAAAAACATCTCAAACCATATATGTGAAAAAATATTTCTGGTTTTGCCTTTTTGCTTCATGTCATTTTTGGTGAGATTGATTGTTAATTTCATGTGAAGCATGGGAGCCCATAAATATGGTCATTCACTGATCTTATGTCCATAGATCTCACACCCATGCAGATCCTGGCATCAAATAAAAATTTCTAGGAGAGGTGGTTTTCTGTTTGACACTCTTATACGCGTGTAATATATTTTGAGATTTGCAACAACTGAAATCCAGCATAAATCTTTGCGAAATTCTTAATATCATAGTTGAAATTTTTATCTAAACCAAAGATGGAGCTTGTTACTGATCTAATATTTCTTCATACTCGGGATGCATTTTTCTTGATTTGGAGAGCACTACAAATCTTGTATCTATGATGATTGAATAAACAATATAACAATAACAAAAACAAGAACAAAATAACTTAACCCAATGAGTGTGGGCTGGCAACATAAGTCCTTTTCCTCCATCCTAACCTGCCAAAAACCATATCTTTAGTCAACTTACAAGCATATAAATATTTTCTCGTTGACTCTATTTAGGTTGTTTTTTTGCCTTCCACTCATCTTCTTAAGTCCCTTCTCACATCTTGTCATAGTTTCCTCCCTAGTAAGAACTCGTACACGAACAATACACCACATTCAGGTACCCTCTTAAGCAGTGTATTTCCTCTTATTGCCATTCAACTTTTGACTCTTTAGCCCACAACATTCTTGTAGCAATAGGCAATAAAAATCACAGTTTGAGGCATCTGGCTGCACTTTGAAGGGCTTCATAAAGTCAGGCAAAGCAAGTAGAGGATCTTGCATTGCAAAAAACTTTTAGACCTTTGAAAGCATCTTTGCATTCCTGCACCAAAGTCCAAGGCCCTTCCCTTTTTAAGCAAGTCTGTGAGTGGCATAACCAATCTTTTATATTAAATAGCTAGCCCTGAGGAAGAGCTTGACTTGTTCGCATTAGTTTGGGAGTCTTCAAACTTTGATGGCTTCAAATTTATCCATTCCCATATGGAACATGCTCACTACCTATGGTTTCCATGAAGAGTTCTATCTGCTACTAACCAACTGAGGACTTTCATTGTTCACTGAGTTTATTTCCTTTATTATTTTGCAGCTTAAGCTTTTCCACCATCAAGCTATATACAACAATATTTCCAGATATCCAACCACAAGATTCATGAAAGATTCATCAAATTGTAAAATTACGCAGGAGAATTAATCATCCTGAGAGGCATCACAAGGAATTCAATGATTTCTAAGGCTTCTTGAAAGAATTTCTTAATAGTTGACGTGAATTTCCTTATTTCGAAAAAGGAATTGGTAACTTTTTTGGTGGCATATACAAGTTGAAAATAACCTGCAGAGAAGTATGTGATAATAGCTTACTTGTTATGTGTTCATTGATGAAAGCAATAGAATTGCGTTCCTTTTTGAATTGATCCTCTGTCTTTTGCAGTCTAACCCAACAAATTGGTAGGAAATTTTGAGAAGGTTTAGTACATTCTGGGATGATCACGTCCATGGAAAATAACTCCACGTAAAGTATAGTGTTATAGGGTATAATTTTAGGTTGTTAATCAGCATTCCTTCAACAATGATTTCATTATTATCATATTTCAATAATGAAGCATCCTTACATTTGCTAAATATAATCATAGTATTATGAAATTTTTTATATTAAGCAGTAGGCAGGTTGAGTGATAGACAAATTTTTGTGGCCTTGGTGTTTATTCTTTTACTCGATTGCTTCAGTAAAAATTGTCTTGTTTAAGTTACCATGATGATAGATGATAAAGGGAATACCCTGTTGCTTATAGCTTCCCTGAAGGAGCAGAGAAATGTTAACCTGGTCAAGACTCTGGCAGAAAATGGAATTTTATTTCTTTTTCATTTTTTTTGTTCTAGAGATTTTTCTTTCTTTTTTAGTATTTTATTTTATTCGATGAGAATATAATATGAAACAAAAGTTGATATAATTTTCCTGTTGGTGACACCATTTTAAACTTTACTAGCTCTCAGATTATTGCATGTGCCCAGATTGGTAGCTTCTGGTTTGCAGCTTGGTTTGAGCTAACCCAAGACCCGAATGATCGACCCAAATCTGATACAGTTTGGATTAGGAATTCTGCCACATTTCTTTAGGTTATTGGTCGAAGAGCGAGCACCCAATTTAGGTTGTTCACTTTTGGGCTGGCCCTTCTGGTGAGGTTACCCAATACAAACCCAACTTGCATAACTTTGTTTTAAACCATAAGTTCCCATTTTAAAGTATGTGATGTTTATTACCTATTTTAGGAAGGTTGCTCTTTATACACGTTGAAATCATTTCATAACCTGTTATTTTTATAGTGTGAAATTTTGTCTTAGCCCACTCAACTTGAATCAATATTGTAAATTATGTGTTTTTTATGGCTTAGTGTTCATCAAATAATAGTTGTTTCATGTTAGTCAGTTTGTTTGATCATGTCCCATCTGGCATCAACCCAACCCAAACTCTAATTGCTTCTTCATCAACAAGAGTATTCTGAAAATGCAGGATGGATAAGCTACAATGAGTTTGTAGCAATAATGAAAACCAGAATAGATGGAGCAAGGCTTCTCAGCATTAGCCAAGAGGAAGATTTAAATAGTTTTAAGCACAGAGCTAATGAAGGATGGTTCTCCAGTCTCTAAACATGGGAAGTGGGTGATGTTTAACCAAAGTAGGAGTTTCATTTGTGAATATGGGTGAAACTCTTGGGCCCTCTCCACCTATATATGGGACCGTTTCTTTTGTAATTATTTGTTGTGATCCTGCTTATTAGCTGGGCCTATTTCGCTTGGTGCTTAAATAAGGGAAAAGGTTAGTGCACGTTTACTTTCATCATGCATGTAAAATGAGTAACACAATTACTTGCTTATATGTTTTTAGCCATGGTATGTAAAAAATTTTGTCCTGTTTTCTTGCTTGGGACCTTATGTGAGAATTTAGATTGGTCAAGGTTTGCATTGCTGTTACTGCTGTGGATTATTATTTATCTATTTATTTTACGAGGAATGTACGATGTTCCTTGAAGTATAAACAGTCATAATCATGCTTATCAGGACTGTGAACTTAGATATGTTTGTCTTCTGATACTGTTATTATCTGTACTTCCCTGTTTACACCTATTTCCTTCCGTGATTTCTGTACATAGTTCCATTGTGTTTCTTGTATGTGTGCTTTCAACTACTATGTGGTCTATTTACAACTCATGGGCCTGCCAGACAAAAATCAATTGAAGCCATTAAATCTAAATCAGTCTTTGCAGGAACCCATAAACACATTCTAGGATGTCGGCAGGTATTCCTGTAGGTCTATGAGCTTGAGTTTTCTTTGCTCACATCACATGGAGGAATGATATTTAACTTTTTTTGTGATTGTCCAACCAACTGAAGACTTTAAAGATACATTACGCATCTAGACAACACTTTTGCATCCCACCCGCATAAATCTCGTTGCTTTCTGTGAAGGGAATTTCGTCATGTGTTACACAAAATAACCCTGTTTTTGGTTTCTTGTTTCAGTCTTCTCTCCTCTTCCACATGAAAGCTGTATTGCAGGATACTTTTCTACCAGCTTGGATACGTGAAGAGTGGGATAACATGAACAACATGTGAGTCAGTTGGGTCAATGAAATCATGCGTTGTGTGAGTACTAGCACCATGTATCCCGCTCTGACCATAGCGATTACCTGTTCTGCATAGAGAGGTCACAGTCATTGCGTAGTTTCATGGAACTATCTATCTTTCATCTCAAAACCGTGCGTAGTTTTCCATTCATTACCACCTTAATTTCGTCGTGTGATGTGGAAGAAAGCTTGCTTCAACTGATTAAATTTTCTATTTTGTCGGCAATGATAGAATAACCATAATTCGACTACGTACGGTGTTGAGGACGTCAATTGCCAACGTACATCAACGTTCATCAGTTATAAATTTTTTATGTGGGGGTTCATTTAGAAAAATACTTTAAAAACAAGTTAGAAAAATACTTTAAAAACAAGAGCCAGCCAAAACATTTGTAAATGTTTTATATGGGACCCATTTAAAAAAATACTAACCATTCAGTTTCAAAACATCTATAAATGTTTTATATGGGACCCATTTAAAAAAATACTAGCTATTCAATTTCAGTTAGTAATGATACTGACCTATGGTCAGTGGCGGAACCAAGCTTTGCTTGCCCCCCCCTAAATTTTTTTTTTTAATTAAAAATATATATTTTTTAATTGAAATTCAGGTTTTGACCCCACTAAAATTTCTGGTTTGCCCCTCTATCTCCATGAAATTTCTATATTTTATGTATAAGTGTTAATTGAAATTTCTTTTTTTTGCCCCCTCAGGTTTGGAGTCCTGGTTCCGCCACTGCCTATGGTTGTAAAAGCCTGTAAATGAGGGAAAAATTTGGGGACACTTTGGGTATAGAATATCAACTTGAAAATGCAAAGTTGGCTTTATATGTAGTATGGATGAAGATGTGGAGAAATCTTGTGTGATGTCTCGTGCACGAACATGTGACCCATTTCTTCTGTCACCATTCTATATAACTCGTGTATTCGCAGTGTCCAGCAAAAAAGGGTTATTAGCTTGATTTTTGCTTTGTAAAATATCTTCAGGCTCTAAATGGAATGGCTTTCTAAAAAACAAGAAGCAATTTCTTTTGATTCCTATGGACTTCATAAAAACTATTTAAGATTAAAAAAAAATAGACAATGTTAATAGGAAAACCGATATCAAAAAATAGTTTGATCTCGACAAAAGTGTTTTAACAAATGATCAAACTTCCTATAAAAGCAATTTACAAGAGCAAGTAGCTTCAATGGAATCACCATTTTTGTCAATGCTGCATTTAGAATTATTTTCCTACTCTACGCCCAAGAATTACTTTTGCGGCCACAAAATTATTGCCAAACAGACACTTGAATGAGAAGGTAGCATTTGATAATTGCTTAACAACTTCTTTTAGGCCAGTAACATAAAAGGCTAAAATAGGTATTTTTAAGTTTTTTATGAAACCTTTTTTTATCAATTTGCTTTCTAAAAATACATTTAATTAGAAATATGACTCTCTCTTTTTTTATTTGTCATTTCAGTTCCAATTTGATTCCATTGACTCAGCAACTAAAAAGAAAAGAAAAAGAAAAAGAAGAATCTTTGAATTTTAGATTTAGTAATTAAGTTGATGTTGGATAATAATTAACCTTTCTTTAAGTATTATAATGTATTAGAATCCTTTTAGATAATTAATGTAATCTTGATATCTAAAATTCCAATTGTGTGTTTCCTTCTTTATGGTTAGATTACTTTAGACTGAAAGCTTAAAATTTTACATTTTAACTAAAAAGTCAGAATAACTATCATTGTAATAATGAAGTCTCCTAGATTTGTTTCTCGCTAGGTATACTAAATTGCAAATCAAGCAACATGCTTAAATGATTTAAAATATTTTCTTTACTGCAATTGGATTGATTTTTTCATTTTTTTTCCTTTTTTTGGATTCAACGGAGAACCTAAAAAAAATTATCAAACTTTTTTTGAATGTGGAATCTACAGTTCATTAATTAATCCATCTACTATTAAAAAAATTATCGAACTTTTTAAAAGACTATTGTATCCCCTTAATAATAACTACTCAAAACTAATTTCTTTGTATTTGAAAAGGCTATTATTATTATATATTATTCTTTATTGAATAAATATTGAAAAATAATTTTTATGTAGGTGCAGTATGTAAGTGCATTTATTAGTTGATTATAAAGTGACAATTCACATAAAATCAAATCCATATTTTGGGATGAAATCGTCTACAATTTTTGGCTGAATTGCATCTTACTGTTGGATTGAAATGCTTCCACGTGAAGCATTCCATGATTAGTTTTTTTTTTCTCATTTTTTGTAAATGCTCTATTTGGGGTTCACCCAGAAAAACATTAATAGTAAGATTCTCCACGTGGAAGCATCCCACTAGGCCAACCCCAAAGGGTTGGCCTAGTGGTCAAGGCTTGGGGTTTGGGGGTTTGCTCCCTCCAAGGTCTCAAGTTCAAAACCTCTTAGGTGTTACCAATCTTTTGGGGCTACCTACATAAGGTCTATGGGCTTTAGACTTAACTGGGCCATGTGGGTTGTAGGGTCTTGCATGGGCCCTCAGGGATTAGTCGGTTGAGCGTAAGCGGGCCCGGATACCCTGAGTTCCAAAAAAAAAAAAAACATAACAACATGCTGCATTAATTCAGCCAAAAATTGCAGACAATTTAATTTGTTCCAGTATTTTGATAAAAGCTAGTTCTAGTTGGACCACTGATGCAAACCGGACAAATCCCTCATAATTTAGAAGGAAGAGAATATTTTGATGCAAAAAGCCATTCAAGTAGAGACCCAAAACATTGGCTTTCTTCCTTTTCCCAAAAATTTGTCTTGAGAAAGGCCTTTTTGTTGGACCACATCATCTCACATAGAAACAAAGGCAGCGACATGTGATCTCACATGGTGTCTTGTGTCCCACCATACATGTGCTCTATTGGGGAACTAGCTAGCTAGGGCTTCACAGCATCCTCACCATGGCAAAGTATTAACATGCTATATATGATTGTATGGCACTGCTGCGTCCACTCCCAATACAGCTTGTTTGATTGAACCAACTTTTGACTCAGTGCATTGATCAGTTCCATTTCTTTTCTCTCTTTTCGTCTACACAACCTTTTAACAAGATAACAATAGTGGTGGGGTTCGAGTCTGCCATCCATCTTATGTTGGTGGGCTAGTTAGATAAGGGATGTTTTTATAAAGAGAGTACAGATCAGAGAAGCAAATTTGTTAAGCTCACATGGAAAGTAAGAGCTCAAGCCACTTCGGTTCCGTAGTGGAGATGGAGATCGACAAAAGAAATATGAACACTTACCCAAAGCTAGCTACCATCTAGATTGTGAGACCACACATATCCCACGTTGCTTGGACCTGGTCTAACTTAAAATCTTACACATGTTCATATCATGGGTTACAAAATTTTCTAAAAATAAAAAGTAATGGAATGAACTTTTTTAATGGACAAACCAATCATGAAAATCCATTGCAAGAGGATGTTTGACTGATGGTGAAGGAAAAACATGTTTTATACTATGAAGCAAATGGATAGTCAATCAAAAAATTGGAAAGATTATGTTAATTTGTTACTATAGAGCATTAATGGAACCTAGCTAATTTCTAAGCACCAAATGGGATGTTGTGGTTAGGAGGAAAAGGATTGAAAAGAAAACTCTTATCTTAGGCCAGAAGGCATCTAGAAAAGGAAGAATCAACCTCTAGCTAGAATGCATTCACCAACCAAGAAATGGCCCCAGACAAACAACATGTGTGTAAAATATAGAGTTTCGTGAATCAGGTTTTTTAACTACTGTCGACAACTACAGCAGCCATCACTCTCCAAGGACAACACGACCAAGGGGTTCTTCTGTTTGGGGTTTGGGTTAAAATTGTTTAAAGAGAAGATCAATCAAATTAACTTGTTCGAGATGAAACATGACTTCTTGACTTGGCAAGTTTTATATATATTGAAGAAACCTTTTTCTTTATACTGATGCTGATGGTGATGCAAGGACGATGATGCGATTCAAACGGAGACCACTGTTAATTATATCACGTGCCATATATATATATTGCATCTTCTCCAACGTGATGGATGTCTAGTTAAAACCTGTCCAGTGCTGTCGGCCAAACTCTTTGACAAACTTGCCAGCCTCATGTACAAAATTTTCTCCGTGCGTGATGCTAGAAAGTTGCAAAACAACCACATTGATTGTTTATTGTTTAATTAAGAATTTTTTCAAGCTTTCCTTCTCTTGGTTTGTTTGTTGTTTTAGATTTAGTCATATTTTTAAAGTAAAATGTGTTACTAATTAGGTCAGAAGCCATAGGTTTCGAAATGAAGTTATTGTTGAGAAGGTGGAGACCTAGTCATGTAATGCCATGAAGACATTTACATAATTAGTAACTACCATTATCAGATAATCATCATCATCATCATCAATAATAATAATAATAATAATAATTATGGTAGACGTGCGCTACAAAAATCCCCTACATTAGTAGGCATTTATATGATAACCGAAAGAATGTGTATAACTGGTCGATTGCTTACGTCTCTCTGGTACGACATGAATGGTACCATATGAAATACGACAGGCTTAAAATCACTATCACTAACAATGCCAATTCATGTGATTGTTATAGTAAGAGAGGTTTAAAATGATTGCCGCTTTTGACTGTAGATGTCAGTGCAGTTTAATTCAGATGCTGATATGTATATGGAACATCCAATGGTTGTAGAGCTTTTGCTTCTGAAAATATATATAAAAAAAAATTGTTAAAAAAAATCCAATCACATAAGATGCTCCACATAACAACATCTCGCAGTCGTTGCATGGATAGCAACAATAAATGGCAACAAATTATATCATCCCTATAAAAGATATTAATTGTATGCTCACTTGGCATACGATATTGAATTGTGAATTCGTAATCATATAACCTAGGCATTCCTTCTTTCTAAATCTCTCTTACTCTATCTCTCCCTCTCCCTCTCTTTCTATACATCTCTCTCTAATTAAGTAACTCTCACTTTCTAGCTATAATCTATCTCTTACTCCAACTCTCTCTCTCTTTCTATAGCTGTGTCTTTTTCTATCTCTTTGTCTCTCCATTTCTTTCTCTCTCTAAATATCTATGCTTGTTATAGGCAGATATTTTCTTTTGTTTTTTTTTCAACAATCAGCAGCATCAGGAAATTATCATCACATAATCCTCTCCTTCTGTACTTGGAAAAACTTTTGACAACAATTATATAGGATATATAAGAAAATGTATCCTAGCAAGATGGTTCAAAATTACATGAAATTAAATGTAGAATTTCTTTTAAAAGGATGCATTAATTCAAGTGGGATTGTTTGAATGGCGGGTCCTAAATTAGGTAATAGTCTTCCCATTTCTTCTTAGTTGTGTGAAATGAAATCGTCCATGAGATGCTGTCATGTAGAACATTTTAAGGTTAATGTTTTTCAAGTGGGCCCCACCTGACACATTTACAAGAATGAAAAAATTATATGCTTCACATGACATCATCTCACGACCATAACAGTAATCAATTCAAACTAACAACGAAGGTGAATGTCCCAAGCCGTCTTTTATAAACTCAGATATTAACTATGTATATATCATCAGAACTCGCCGGCCATAGAATGTCGGAGCGAATGCTTCCGTGTGTGGCAGCCAAGAGAGGATAGGGACTGACCCAACATCCTGTCAACCAATGGGACTTGCCAGTTGCTAATGCCGTGAGCTGTTTGGCTTTCATGAGAAGGATAAAGATTTTGTGGGCTAAATTGAACGAAGCTAGTGGTTTGGATTGACATGACATGGCATATTGATACCCCCAGGTCCATCAAATTAGTGTTTTTCTTATTGTGTAAGACAAAGTGGAAGAAAGAGGGAGTTTTGTTGTATATCAACTCATCTTGTGTTTCAATTTTCTTTTTATTTTATTTTCTGGTAGAATCAGGCACTTGCCAGCCCGGCACATAGCCAATAACTACACACATCCATCCACTTACCTCTGTTAGAAGTGTGGCATCAAAGGGACCGCAAGGGCTGCAGTTGGCAACAACAACTCTAAAGGTGTAATGGACACAAGTGTAAGAGTTATCAGAAATTAATGATAAGTCCTGATACGCCGATCTAGAATGTTGCAGACGTAAAACGATTTACAGTTTTCTATACCCTTGAAAAATAATATTTTTACTGGATTTTTAAATATGATGTGAAGATTTGAGGAGGGAGAATTGTATTGTACCTCGTTAGGTTAATGACACTCTAGTAAAAAAGACGGTCTATGCAGCAAAAGAAATAGTAGTACGACGCAAAAATCAGCCTCCACAATGGAAGAAGGAGAGAGAGTAAACCAAGTTGCTCACGGCGCCGAAATGGATAGAGCCTGATCTATGTTGGACCGTCGGGGAAGCTTCTGTTCGACTTGGTTACTCCTTAAATGTCCAATCACCAATAAAGACATGACACTTCAGCGATGGGTGGCAGAAATACTGGGGGCCACACCTAAAGAAGCAACATGTCATGTCCCCATTGGTGCTGGGATATTCGGAAACTACCAAACTAGTGCAGCAAATATTTTCCACATTACCCCACAAATAACACGTTCTTCTTCACATTCATGTTGCTCCACTTATCAAATTGGACTTCATTACCCATAACCACCACCCCCAACTCCCCACGATCTCTCTCTCTCTCTCTCTCTCTCGTCAACAATCTATAAATTCAAACTAGTGGGTAGTTCGTGTCATCTCACTTGAGTTTGTAACGTTGGAAACACCCCAATTCGGATATGAATTGCCTACAAGATTGGCCTGAGCCAATTGTGCGAGTTCAGTCGCTGTCGGAGAGTGGCTTGCCGGCGATTCCCGATCGATACGTCAAGCCACCTTCCGAGAGGCCGTCAGTGGACTCTGGAGAAAATGAAGTTAACATCCCGTTGATAGACATGGAGGGCATAGTTGAGGTTGGCAAACTACATGAAACAACGGTAAATCGAATCTCCAAAGCGTGTCAAGAATGGGGTTTCTTCCAGGTCGTTAACCATGGAATCAACCCCGACTTGCTGCGTCGAATAAAGGAGGAATGGAGGTACTTCTTCCATCTACCAATTGAACTGAAACAAGCATACGCCAACTCTCCCAAAACTTATGAAGGCTATGGCAGCAGACTCGGAGTCGAAAAGGGTGCCATTCTTGACTGGAGTGACTACTTCTTCCTCCATTATAGTCCTCTCTCTCTCAAGGACCCCAACAAGTGGCCTTCCCTTCCGACTTCCTTAAGGTAATTAGATTCGTCAAGAAATATAATTTATTACTTACAATTGATGAGGCTCGAGAATCGATGAATATATTGTCGTTAGTACAGTTCATGAACCGTATCTCTTTAATCGTACCTTTACACTAAATACAGTTGCTTTGTATATAGTTCAGAATTAACTGATTCAGTGAGTGGTTTTAATGCAATTTAGGGGAGTGATTGAGGAGTACGGGGATCAAATTTTAAAGCTCTGTGGGGTCTTAATGAAGGTCCTATCAGTGAATCTTGGCTTAAGAGAGGATTGCCTTCAAAATGCCTTTGGAGGGACGGAAGTTGGTGCGTGCTTGAGGGTGAATTTCTATCCCAAGTGTCCACAGCCAGATCTCACACTAGGCCTGTCCTCACACTCAGACCCCGGCGGAATGACTCTTCTCCTGACCGACGATCATGTCGCCGGCCTCCAGGTCTGCAAAGATAATAAGTGGGTTACCGTTAAACCGGCTCCAAACTCCTTGATCGTCAACATCGGTGATCAAATTCAGGTCTATCTCGTTCTCTCTCAACATTATCCATACAATCATGAGAAATGGTTGGAAGAAATTTCACAGATGTCAATTAAGCACATGCGCCATGGTCTTGTTTTGGATGGTTTTCAAACCAATAATTCAACCTATAGTCAAAAGGACCTTTAGGGCATGTGTGCTTTAGGATTGTTTCCTTGTCAACTGCGTGCAGTTTCAACAAATGCCAAGAAGCCATTTTAAGGGACAAGCCTGCTTCTACTAATGATTTGTTTAAATTATCATTTTTCCTTTTGATACCCAACTACCAAGCATAGCAAAATAACTCATTAAAATCATAGTTAACAAAAGGGTACTGTATCATTTCACTGTTCTTAATTAATTTCCATTGCTCTCTCCAATAAATTTTAAGGGAGAATGGTTTAGTGATACTTTTTGAAATAATTCATACTCAGTCGCTTAATTCTTGTTAATTGAGAATTAGTGATACTTTTTTTAAAATAATTGAGAATCAGTGTCATTTTTACTATTCATGAAAAAATTCTTTCAAAAATACTCTCAAAAGACTTCCAAAACCTTTTTGCTCATTTTGTTACAAGTGAAGTTTAAAAGTCTTTTGAGGATATTTTCCGAAGAAATTCTTTATGAAGAGTCAAATAACATTGATTCCTAATTATTTTAAAAAGTATCACTAATTCTCAATTAACGAGAATTCGACAACCAAATCTGAATTATTTAGAAAAAATATCATTAAAGACCAATTTTCCGTACCTTTGTCTGCTTTCCTCCCTCCATGAACAGCTAGCTCATATGGTACGTGGGGCTAACTTTGTGCAGTATAGTAGGGCATGTGATGGAATTAAGGACTATTGAATGGGATGGCCTACGCCATGAGCAATCTGTGTTCATGCATGTGTATGTAGTTAATGCACAAGCATGGCATCAAATATTAAAACTTTTATCATCTGAATAATATATCAGTATTTTGACTGATTTTAAACCTACCACCGACCCCAGTTCTTCCATGTTCATGCATCTGTGAACACATACACATATATATAAAGAGAAGTAGAGATGAGTGGTTGACTGATCTGATATATAGAAGTGTACGTGCATTGCATGTAGTGATGGCTTTGGTTTTTATACTGATTAGGTGCTAAGCAATGCAATTTACAAGAGCGTGGAGCACAGGGTGGTGGTTAATTCGGAAGATGAGCGAGTGTCGCTGGCCTTCTTCTACAACCCCAAGAGTGATTTGGTGATGGAACCATGCAAGGAGCTGGTGACGCCGGACCGACCTGCCTTGTACTTGCCCATGACGTATGAGGAGTACAGACGCTTTATCAGGCTGAGAGGTCCTTGTGGAAAATCGCAAGTGGAGTCCTTGAAGTCCCCAGATAATCACATTTAAATCAGTGTATCAGCTACTACTGAGTTGAATTAAATCCCTTTTTTTTTGTCCTTTTTTTTTTTTTTTTTTTTTTTCTCATGTGTGTAGTAACTGTGTAACTTGTGATGATAGAGTGGTTTACATTGAAAAATAAAAGGAAAATTACATGTATTTGCCTCATTCACTACTGGCACCTTTTCTGTAAGTTTGGTTAGATAAATAGGCACTTTTGATGGAGGAGAGAACTGGGTATTAAAAAAATAAAAAGTTCGATGCAACTAGCTGGAGATCACCATTAAGGCAATAGCCATTGACACACAGAGCTGTTTGCAGTAGGCCATCTTTGACCTTTATTTCTTCTGCACCCAAAGCTTTTTCTCTCTCTTCATCCGTATGTACCTACACTATCATACAAAGCAAAACCCTGGTTTGCTGACATTTTCTATTCAAAACGCCTTCCAAATTTTTTTTTTAATTTACTTCAATACCGAGATTTGTTACTGTCATATGTATAAATATTATAACTAACTCCTTACATAACATTTTATCTCCAAAGGTCCTTTGTTTTTACTTCTTTCACTACAGGCGGCGGTGGGGCCTGCATTGACCTAATGTGCATATATATCCTCATGTAACTTGATTTTTGTCAGCCTCGTGCAGCAATAATAAATTTTCGAAGTCAAGAAGTATCAATGATTCAATGCATAGGGTCTCAAAGTAAAATCATATTTAATTGCCAAATAAGCATGTGTTGGATTTGTGTTGAACAGTGTGATCGAAGTCAAAAAGCTTGACATTTTGTGGCCTAGGTCTTCATCTAATCGTTTATTAATCCAATAAAATATCATCTTACGTACAAGATTAGAAGATTAAAACAAGTGTGATTTGATGTGTTTTTTGCAACTTTCTTCCCTCTAGATCCATAATTTAGAAGTCTATCTTAGGAACTGTTTGCCCGGACTTTTCAAAAGTCATTTACCACGAGCTTTATACAATTGTGTGGTGAAAGATTAGAGAAATTTCTGGAGACTTGGCCGTGACTTTAGCTTAAAATTTTACATATCAATTTAACTTTATCACCTCACACGTAAGTTCTAAGAAAAATGAAGAATTTGGCTCTGTTGTTTCTAATCTTTGTGAGCCTTTTCTAACGCGGCTGGACCTTCACGCTGGAAGATCTATTGATCAAATAGTGGAATGTGTGTACAAATAAGCTTCATGCATCTATGTGAACACATACATCACCATTGAACTAGCAGATCTTCCAGCCAAGGGCTCCGGTAGATTTCAAGTCTTTTCTAACAATATTGGATATAGCAAGATATTTCCTGGCTGTCATTATCTTTAAAAGATAATAAGAAAATTGATATTTATACGTGGATGAGACAAGTATCTGACACGATTCAAGTGTACATATCACGAAGATGACACATTATCGGGGCACCCCACAAGAGGACAAAGGTGGAAATTGATGTAGGGTGCTGCTTTTGGTTGCCGACACGTACGGTCACACATGTCACGTACAAATAACATCTTTAATGTTGTCTTTAATGGATGACCAATGCTTCACTGAATTGTTTTTTGTTATGACCGTGAAATGCTATCATGATAGTGTTTTTTTTTTCCAAGTGGAACTCATCACCTAATATTGAAAAAAACACTCACATAACATGCTCCACATAACTGCAATAATGCTTTATTGCAAAAGATCTCACCCTTGTTGGGATTGATTGAGTTACCTGAGGGGACGTGTACTGTGGAGGTGCCGTTGGACCGTACCCTCGATGAGACCCTCGCTGTGACGACGGCGGCGGAGTCGGCAGTTATGCACATGGAAGATTTGACTTGGTGTCTCGGGTCCAACAGAAAAATCCAAGTGGAGCTGGAGCCAAACCGCATTAGCCCCAACCTCCTTGTCTCGAATTTCTTCTCTTTTGGAGCCAAAAACCCGATTCATACCCAAGCTCAATTTGCTAACATTTCTCTAAAAGCCTCTCCTCACTTAACCCTTTCTCACTGTGGCCAAAACTCCGATCCTTAGTAAATAAGGAGTCCTTTGGGGGCCGTCAGAGAAAGAAGCCCAGTAGATGGAACGAGCACGTGCCTGCCTTGAATTTGGACCTTGCCGACCAAGGTAGTGGAGAGGGGAGGCCCAGTCCACCCAAAAAGAGAAAAGGCTCTCCCCTGATTATCAGCAACTTTGTTTGCAATTTCCCGTCGCCTTCTTCCCGCCCCCCCCCCCCCCCCCCCCCCTGCTCACCCTCCGACGGAGATTGAAGAGGACCCTCCTGACCGGAGGCAATGAAGATCCTAGCTTGGAATTGTCGAGGTTTAGGCTGAACCCCGACAAGACCTCACCTTCGTAATCTATTACGAATGCACAGGCCAAACATTGTTATGCTTTCCGAGACTTTAATGAATGACAGAATTGCTAAAAAAAGAATAAAGAAAATGGGCTTCACCAATTTCTGGTGGTGTGCAGCCCTTAACAGGACTGAAGGTTTTTGGGTCCTTTGGGACCAATCCTGTAAGGTGGATATCACCCCCTCCCCAAACTGGTGTATCCACATGTCGGTAATGCAAGATGATGGAACAAGCTTTGATATGACATTTGTGCATGCTAGCTCCCTCAGCCACACCCAAGCTGCTCAATGGGCTCATCTGGAAAGACATGCTGTTGCATGCTCGGGGCCTTGGATGGCAATTGGGGACTTCAATGTTGTTAGGCACAGCTTTGAGAAAAGAGGAGGTAACCCTATCCAAGTGCGTAAAGCTAACATCTTTCAAGAATTTATTAATCAGTGTAATCTTGTTGATCTCCCTAGTAAAGGGTTAAGGTTCTCTTGGAACAATGGCAGGATGGGAAATGGTACGATTAAAGAAAGAATTGACAGAGCCTTATGCTCTACTGAGTGGGTTACCTTGTTTCCTAACTCGGTTTTGTGGCAAGACCCCATCGTGGGTTCAGACCATTCTCCCCTATGCCTAAACACCTGTAGTGAACAAAAAATCCATAGAGTCTTTCGCTTTGAAAAATTCTGGCTTGAAGAACCCACCTGTGCGGAAATCATTAGCAAGAGTTGGGAGAATAGTGGGATGAGATTCCAAAGTAAAATTGCTGGTCTTAGGGATAGTCTTGTCAAATGGAATAGGGAGACTGTGGGGGACATTAATAGAAGAGTCCAACAGAGGTATCGTGAGCTTAAAGAAGCGCAGAGGAGCCTTGAATTAAATGATAGCCCCGAGCTGATTTGGAGGGAGAGGAATGCTAACAGAGAGTATCTGAATGCTCTCAGATCCCAGGAGATGTTATGGTTCCAAAAATCCAGAATTAGGTGGTTGAAGGATGGAGACTTGAATACAAAATTTTTCCCCCTTACCACTATCAACCGAAGGAACCTGAACAAGATTGTCTCCATTAGGAATGAAAACCATGAGGAGATCTGTGATCCTAAGGAAATTGAGAACATCTTCCTGGATTATTATTCTGGTATCTTCACTTCTGATAACAAGGAAAAGGATTTCTCCATTTTAAGCCTCATAGAGCCTGCCATCTCTGACCTTGATAACCAATTGCTTACCAGGGAGGTGGAAGATGAGGAAATCTGGGCCACTATCAAAGGTATGGGGGCTTTAAAGAGCCCTGGACCGGATGGGTTCTAGGGGATTTTCTACCAGTCTTATTGGGAGACCATAAAAAAGGAGGTGGGTAAATTTGTTAGGGATTTCTTCAGCAGTGGGATAATGGAAAGCAAAACAAACCACACTTTTATTGTCCTCATCCCCAAGACTGAGAACCCTAGGACGCTCAATGATTTTAGGCCTATTAGTCTATGTAATTTTTGTTATAAAATCATATCCAGACTGATAGTCAATAGAATGCGTCCTCTTCTACCTAGGTTAATTTCCCCCTTCCAGAGTGCCTTTGTGCCTGGCCGTACCATTCATGAGAACATTCTTACTGCCCAAGAGATATACCATACTATAAAAAGAAAGAAAAAGGTTAAACAAGGTCTCTTTGCTGCTAAATTAGACTTAACCAAGGCCTATGATAGGCTAGATTGGAACTTCATCAAAGCCACATTGCTGGCGTTTGGGTTTTACCATAAATTTATTGATCTTATCATGTCATGCATTCAATCTGTTACTTATAGCATTCTTATTAATGGCAAACCGTGTGGTAGAATCATCCCTTCTAGGGGTATTAGGCAGGGTGACCCCCTGTCTCCGTACCTCTTTATTCTTACCCAACAAGTTCTATCTGCCGCTTTGTTAAAAGCAGAACAATCAAATTTTATTTATGGTATTAAAGCTTCTAGACTGGCTAACCCCATTTCCCACTTGTTATATGCAGATGACATGATTCTGTTTGGTAGGGCCAATGAATTGAATGCCAAGAATTTTATGTCTGTGGTTAACCATTTTTGTGAGTGTGCAGGGCATAAATGAAATCAAGGCAAATCGGAGCTCTTTCTAAGCCCAAACATGAAAGGAAGAGCCAAAGGGGTGATGGTAAGAACGTTTGGTATTAATGTGTCCAGGAGACCAGGTAAATATCTCGGAATTCCTACCTTCCTTGCTGTTCCTAGAATTGCAAATTTTCATGAGGTCCTTGATAGGATCAACAGAAGACTCGAGGGTTGGAGGGCTAAACTCCTCACCCAAGCTGGCAAGGCCACCCTCATTAATACCACCCTCCTAAGTACTGCCTAGTACTATATGGGGTGTCTCAAAATCCCTGTGACTATTACTGATCACATTGATAAAGAAGCCCAGAGATTTTTTTGGCATAAACCCAACAAGGACAGAACCCTCTACACCTTGTGTTGGGAGAAAATTTGTTTGCCTAGAAGAAGGGGGGGCTTAGGTGTTAGAGATAGTAAGAAGTTTAATTCTGCCGTGTTCTCTAAGATTGCCTGGTAGTTGGCTACAAATGAGAACAAGTTTTGGTCCAATCTCTTTAAAGCCAAGTACTTTCTGAACCAAGACTTCATGGATGCCCAAGCCAAGTCCACTTCTTCTTGGCTCTGGAAGCAAATTTGCGCTACCAGAGGGGTGATTAAGTCGGGGATAGGCTGGGTCATTGCCAATGGGAGGTCTATCAACATTAATGATAATGGATGGCTTCAGCATTTACAAGGGCAGGACTTGGAAAATGACTTCAGCCGTGATGGGAACAGAGTGGAAGAGCTTATTGATCAACACTCTAGGTGCTGGAATGTCCAAAAGTTGAGGGAGCTTTGGCCTCCTCAAATTGTTGAAAAAATTAGGAACATCCCCATTAATAGAAATGCTCCAAGGGATAGGATGGTGTGGCAAGGTACAGCCAATGGTAAGTATTCGGTGGCATCGGCCTATCGATTGTTATCAAATGAGGAGGCAACCCAGCAGCAGGATCGGAAATGGCTCAAAGTGTGGCATCTCCCATGTTCTCAAAAGATAAGAATGTTCCTGTGGAAGATGTGCCAAGGGGGGCTATGTACAAATGAGCTCCTTCATGAAAGACTGGGGACACCACAAGAGATGTGTGTCTTGTGCAACCAGGTTCAGGAGTCCACCCCTCATCTCTTTCTTAACTGCGATTTCATTCGGGCTCTTTGGTTTGGTTGTTTGGGTGGTATATTGCAGATGGAAGCTCAGCCCCAGAGCTGTAAGGATTGGTTGTTTAACATAATTATGAAGATGGAGGCAGATGAGTCAGCCCCTTCAAGGAACTTGGTTGCTGCCTGGGCCAATATGTGTTGGGTGGTTTGGACTACGCGTAACAAGGTAATTTTTGAAAATGCTAAGCCTGTGATTTCCTCATGTATGTCCCTGTTCTTCTTGTTGCAGGAGGACACGCATAAAATTCAAACCAGCTCTGGACTGGTGAACAGAAGGCAATGGGATGAGGTGAACTTCAGGTGGGAAGGGTTGCCAGTGGATCAAAGTTAATTTTGACGGAGCAGCGAAAGGCTCCCCTGGGAGAGCGGGATGTGGAGTAGCGGCTAGAGATGAAGATGCTAGAATCCTGGGCGCTATCGCACTTGACATTGGAGTTGCTGACTCTCTTTTAGCTGAAGCCCATGCAATGCTTGAAGGGATCAGGCTAGCGGCATTTATGGATTTAAAGAAGGTGATTTTCGAAGGTGACAACAAGTTGCTGATTCAGTGTTTGCTTGGGAAATCTGAAGTTCCATGGCATATTGAAGGACTGGTTGCTGAGGCCGTCTCCATCTGTTCAGGTTTTGATGAGGTTAGGGTCTGCCATGTGGTTAGAGAAGGAAACTGCCTGGCGGATGCTCTTGCAAATTTTGCAATTTCTGAGTACTCGTGTTATTGGGTTGGGCGACTACCTCCTTGCTTAAATCAAGTCCTGTCTGATGATGTCTTGGGAAGATCCTACCCAAGACGTGTTCGTGTTCTGGATCCTGTTTGAACGTTTTATTTTTAATAGAAAAATTTCCATATCAAAAAAAAAAGATTGAGTTACCTTGGTTTCTAGGGTCAAGGAAACTCTATAACCTTCCAACTCTTCCTTTGGCATGAATATCAATGAGGGCTGTCGAATGTTGAACATGGTCCATCTATATTGATGAAGTGAGAGTTTTAGCAAGTTTAGACAAAAAAATAACTCTAAAAATGTTTTATTATATTTTATCATATGAATTCAAATCACACTATCATTGGACTATATTCAAATTCAAATATGGTTAGATTCAAATTTAATATTCGATCCGTCGGACAAATATTTTCTACCATATTTGCAAAATTTTTGGTCAAACTCATATCAAACGGGGATCAGAGTTCAACTCATTGATAATCCTAGTTAGTACAGCAAAGGAAAAATAAAGAGAGACAAAAACAAAGAAGGTGAACAAAAGCAAAGATATACAATATAATAAAACAAATGGGGCTCACAACGAGTGTTGGTATGATTCGACAACTTGGAATCAGCTGGAGCTCATCGCTAGAAGATCTATTGGCCCAATGTTGAAAGGTGTGTACATGTCTGTAAATGAAGCAGACATATATACACCTTTCATCGTTGGACCAGAAAATCTTCTAACGTAGGGCTCCAGCTGATATAAGCTACCAGTCGAATGTCATGTGACTTAGCTCATTCAAATTCACAAGGACAAGGAAGAGAAGATGAGACATGAGAGAGGGAATCTGATGGGCCAAGCCCCTGAGTAATTTTGCCACTTCACGTGATTTTTTTTATTTTTTTGTTTTTTGTAGCTTACTGTTCTTACCCGTGCACTCTTGGCCACGTGCAGAAGCCAATTTGTTTTATTGCTTCATCCACCCTCTGAAAGCAACTTTCCTTTCGTCCTTTTTCTCTTTCGGCAATACTAACAAGCTGCTGGGGATTAGAGTAAATTTTGCTTTGATAATTTTTCCAAGGCTCAATCTTCATTATTGGCCTGAAAATCGAGCTTGGGCTTGGTTACATTGCTCTTCATTTTTTGGGTCTTCCATCTTCAAGGCTCGGGTTCAAGTCAGAGGCTAAGATCATATTTTCTCTTTGATTCATCCAATTAACTACCCCCTTTTTTTTCTTCAATCCCCCCCTTCTCTTACATCCAAAAGATTCTGTTTAACCAGTTCGATTTTAACCTGACCTTAGAAACTAATAATGGGTTTCTCTAACGAAATGCCTGAACCTGTAAAAATGGTCCAGCCCGCTGTCTGGTTCTTGTTGCACTTCTTAACTTGTTATAACTCTATCCTTGATACTTCTTGCCTTATATTTGAATCGAGGGATATCTGTTTGAGGTTGATAAAGCAAAAAGTTCAAATTGTGTTTACATTTTCTGTTTGGGAGCATCCCTTGTAAACATTTCAATTCAAAGCAACAGAAAAAACTTAATACATCTCCATTAGGAGAGTTAGCTGTAAACACTTGACTTCAGAAAGAAAGAATACATCTTATGAACCTGATATTACAAGAGTGTCAGCCGTTGAAAAAATGTCACCAAAAGCTCGTTGGAGGCTTGATGACTAAGACCTGCCTTTCTTCATGCTGCAAGCAGGGCATTTGTACTGCTTAATGCTCTCAGCCTTGGCCGGCGTGATCTTCACACACTTTCCATGAAACCACCTTTCGCAGATGTCACAGCCAATCCAAAACTCATCCGCATTGTAATTGCCCCCACAAGTCCCACAAAGGGTTTCACTGTGCTCGTCTTCGTCATCTTCATAATTCTCTTCAGTTAGCTTTGGATTGTTCCGAACCTGTCCATCACTAGATCTCTGAAAAGTGGGACATGGATCCAAATTTTAAATAAGAGATAACAAAAATCTTTAAGCAAATTTAGTTACAACCCGGTTCATACCTTTGTGCCAAGTCTTGATTTGCTTCCACCATCCACATTGGGCTTGTCTTTTACAGGTTTCTTTTCCGCTACGACTTCAAAGACGGTTGGCAAGTCATTCATCAGGCTAAATAAGCGCTTCCTGTTGAGCAAAAGCCATAGGACTAAGTCTGATTATTCTCACAATAGCATTTTTAGAGCAAGAAGCATAATGCACGTGACATGAAAGCAATTTTGCAGTAAAAACCTGTCAATATGAAAGAGATACACATACAAATTTGATAAAACATCTAGAGTGGGAGCATCCAGATTGAAACATTAACTATGCCAAATGATCTTAACTATATAACTTTTAAGGCTCTTTTGGAAGTCCAGAGGAAATGACGTACTGTCAAGGATCTAGGAATAGCCACAGTAGGCCAGTAGGAAACAAAATAAAGGAAAAATTAGTTGAGATGGTTTAATCATGAAAGCAGAGAATTATGAAGGCATAATTCAGACTTAAGAAGGTGACAGATGATGTGAATTCAAGGAGCCAAAAGACTATAGAGATTGTCATGATATGATTACGCATGGTTTTTCAGGTAGCATAGGGGAAGGAGACTAAACCATTGTGACAGGACTCCTGCAAGCCAAGACCTTAGAGGAGCGCTCTTAGATAAGCAATGGTTGAAGGCATACCACCTCATGACATGCTGGAATGAAGTTATTTAGTTTGAATATTTCACTGTGACTAGCAGGATGCAGTATTCTTGATGTATGTAATTTGTGTAGGATCTCTTCCTGTATTAGAGATCTTACATAGGTGTTGGGGTTTGGGGTGGGTCAGTGGTGGGTGGTTGTGGTTTGTTGGGGGCATGGGGTTGTTGGGGATTCTGAGAGATGCTTTTTGACAGCTTCAAAGAGTGGAAGAAAATCCACATCCCAATCCTTGAGATAAAGCATCTTGTTGATTTCAGTAGTTCACGACTACTGTTCTAGGACTGCATCTAAGTATATCAGAGTTTAGATTATTAACTATCACCTTGGCTATCAAAGAGTCAGTAGAAACAATGTAAATTTCAGACCATTAATGCATCACTTCTTCCCACTCAAATTTCTCAAAAGATTTTAGCTTATTTGCCATTGGTGATTGAAACTTTAACAGAGTACCTTTCCAAGTGCTAGTATAAATTGACAATAAAATTTTTCAAAACATAGACATCTTAGTGTTTGAAGCACATCTTGTGTCAAAATCGCTCCTGCTGAGCACAGTGATTGGATGTTTGGGGGGGGTGGGGGGCGGGCGGGCGGGCACAGCAACATTTTCTGAGAGAATACTGATGCGAAAACAAGGTTTCTAAGAACCCAGCATAATTAAGATTTATATATCAAGACATATTGCATAATATAATGCACGTCACAAGTCCAAATAGAAATTATTATAATCAAATCGACAATGAATAGAGAAATCCCATTTGCCTTTTAGCCAAGTGATCCTGAATTACCACATAATGAACAATAGAAACATGAGTTTGCTCCAAAAATGTAGCATGTATAAGCACACAACATTTTCAAACTGAGCTGATCTTTTATGTCTGAAGAAAAGTAGGACCTACAAATCAAACAGCCTGGATGAATACTTCATCAACATCATAACAGCATGAAATAAAAAATCTTTATAAAAACCAGACCATCAAATGTTTCCCAAAAAGCACTTGCTGCAGAGGCCCCATTTTCTTTAGTAGAGCAGACCCCATTTTCACCATTGCTGATGCAATGCACAAATAGATAAGGAAAGCAAAATCCCATGTGAGGAAGGGGGCCAGTGTCTTTCTTTTACAGCCAAAACTCCTATTTTTCAGCTGTGGAGCTATTTCTTAATTGGAGGGAAGGAGAAGGCTCTAGCTTAATAGGACCCCACTGTTTATAGGTTCCATATTGCCAAGCCAAAGGGCAGTTATTTCGTTGAAGAGTACCTATGAATTATGCTTCAGTTCACTAATAAGGAAGATGGAGTTTGAGGTGGTGTACATGATGTGATACCTAAATATGAGCTAGTGAGGAACATGCAATGGGTAGGGAGTAGGAATTATTATGTCAAAAATGATGGGCGCTTACAGATCACTTACACCACCATCAATCTGATAGAGCGGAATGACCAGCTCAACTAAAAAGAAGTTAAAGGTGCATCCGTGCATATAGTTCGGTTTTAGGTTGTATCATATTGAGTCCATCATCTTACCACAAGATACAAGGAATAAGTGGCATTAGTTCACATTAATCACTTTGGCATAGTATGATATTCTTCCCAAAGGAATAAATGTAACACACAAACATGCATAGGATGTACACGTACATTTATGTATATCATATCCACAAACGGCCATGGAACCTTAAGAGACTTATTCCTCAAACAGCAGGAGTATATAGCCCACACAATTATCAAGTCCTGATCAAGCCACACCAAGCAACAAGTCTCAGAGCACAATCTTAACATTGGCACAGTCCATCGCCCCATGCACGTGTACATCCTGTGCATGTACATGTAAGCTTATAGCAATGTACCATCTCTTAACCCATCATATGACCAATGTAGGAGGTACCTAACCCAAGTACAATCCCTACACGAGCCCACAACAAGCCCTCATGACCCGTAGATAACTTAATCAATCTAAAGTGACACATATATTATTACATTATACCCAGCCATGGAGCCCCAAATGCTTTCATCCCTTAAACATTGAAGACAAAGGACCCACGACACAATCCTCAAATCCTTCTTGAGCCACACCAGGCATCATATATCTTGTAAGGCACTCATTTTACTAACAGGGTACATCACACCATGCATATGATCATCATAAACTTATGTCAAGACAAATCCCCTTCACCTTTGCCGATCACAACACACCAATGAAGGGAAAACCAAACCAAAATATAGGCCCTTAACATGCCCAAGATGAATCCTAATGGCCTACCAATTACTCACTGGACCAAACATGCCAACTCAAGCATGCATACCATATTTGGAGCCCTATAAAATGAACAACCTTTGACCTAGAGCTACTATGGAGTTGACGCAGTGAAAGTTACGAAAACAAGGATTAATCCACCAGCAAATAACCTTGAATCCACAAGGAAGATGAGAGAGAAACTCTGTAGTTCTTTTAAAAAAAATAATGTCTAAAATTCGTGTACAACCTTTACACCTTATTTATAGACCTTTGAAGACCCCAAAATAAAATAGAAACTTATTAAAATTAGGACTCCTACTCATAGTAAATAACTTAAAATTAAAATCTAGCTCTAAAACCTCTTAAAGACTTCTAATATAACTCAAATACCTAATACAAGAAAATAGGAATTCCACTTTTACTAAATAACTAACTAATCTAAACTTTGGGTCCCACACGTCCTACATCAGGAGTATTGTCAAGCATCCTTATGGAGTGCATGTACCAGGAAAGGGGACACCCATCTATCTATCTATCAATATTTGGTGTGTAACTTCTGCACTTCCTCAATTAGGACAGGATCCAAAGTTAAGTTTTGGGAAGATAAGTGGTGTCATAATCTGAGCCTTAGAGACAAATTCCCTATCTTGTTCATTATCAGTAAAAATCAAAAAATCAGGCTTCTAGTGTTGGTTAAGTGCTCGACAGATCTAACTCAAATATGGTATGGAATCTTGAGTTCAGGAGGAATTTATTAGATCAAGAAGTGGTAATGTTGCTGGAGCTGCAGCAGCAGTTATATGATTATAAATTGGCCCCACACGAAGATGTTAGAATCTGGAAGAAAGATAATTCAGGTCTGTTCTCAGTAAAATCTGCATTTAAGGCTTTGATCAGTGACAGAACAGACCTTAGTTGGACCAGATTAATGTGGAAAAGTGGCATTCCTTCAAAGGTCGGTTTCGACAGCAACTTATAACAAGATCCTCACAGTAGATAACTTGAAGAAAAGGGGCAGGAACCTTCCCAATAGATGCGTGATGTGTAAATGTAGTGAAGAAAAAGTTGACCATCTCCTATTACATTGTCCAATTGCAAACAAGGTTTGGTGTGGTATCATCAGAAAGTTCAACTCGGGGTGGGCTCAACCGGAAAAATTTAACCATGCTATTGTGGCTTGGGGATGGAAGAAGGGAAAGGATGTCTTATCTAAGTTATGGAATATGGTGCCCACAGCTGTATGTTGGGTCATTTGGGGGGAGAGAAATAGAAGAATTTTCAGAAATAAGGAATTGAGTCCAGAGAGAATGGAGGTAAAGGTGTGGCACTTACTGTTTTGGTGGACCTCTCAGTTTCCATCTTTATCTGGTGTCCAGTTGGAAAGTTTCTTATCCTGTGAGTTTTTTGTGGAGGTTCGCGGGGTGTAACTCGGGCAGTGGCGGAACCATGTTAAAACTAGGGGGGCCAATTAAATATATATATATATATATATATATATATATATATATATATATATATATTATATGTTTTAATTAAAATTTATGTTTTGCCCCTTCTAAAATTTCTGGTTTGCCCCCCAACTCATTGAAATTTCTATATTTCATGAAAACCCCCTCTAAAATTTCTGGTTTGTCCCCCCAACTCATTGAAATTTCTATATTTCATGAGAAGTGTTAATTGAAATTTTTTTTTGCCCCTTCAGATTTGGAGTCCCAGTTCCACCACTGAACTCGGGAATTTAGTTTATGTGGGGAGGTTGGCTCAGGTGAAGCAGGTAGTACACTATTCGTGCACCATGTAATCTTCTATTTTATTTTTATCTAATATATACCATAATCCTTATTACCAATCAAAAAAAAAAAATATTTGGTGTGTTTTTAAGTGTGTGTATTGCATATAATGGAGACACACACATACGCACCAAGGTTTTTAAATACCAGCTGGTACCAAGCTGTGTTGGCCGGCACAAGTCAGTACCAGTTTTTTAAACACACACACACAGTTGCAAATTTAGAAACTGAAAGAAAATCTTGCAATTTAAAAGACCTGCAAATTTACCGAATGCAAGTAAATCTGTATATTTGATGCTAACTGCGCTGCAAATTTAGCAACTGGAAGCAAATCTTACAATTAAAGGATGTTGTCACCAACGCAGGAAAAAGGGTCGAAAGTGGGTAAGATAAACCATGTTACATTCAAAATAGAGAGGAAAGGTTGATATGGCAATGCAGTGACATCACCCACAAATTCACTTCTACTGTGAAGGAAGAAAAGAGAGAAAAATATGATACCTTTCATTACGATTGAGGCGAGCCCCATGATAGAAAGCCACAGAGAGCAACCAAGAATCACTGTGAACAGCAACCAAAGAAAGCCAATCTTTGCGGTTCATTCCATCTCTTGCAAAATTGATTCCTAGTGCCGGCTCGGGGAGCTCCGGTGGAACTTCCTCGGCCGGAAGCGTGACTTCCCATGATCCGTTCGGGTGTCCGTATAAACACAAATTCTCCTTGTCTGAACAAAAATACAAAGAAAGCAAAGGCAATTTTAATTTGTCCTCTGTTAACCCAATCTAACAGAAGACAAGTCGGAGAAAAAGTTAACCCGAAGCCGACGATCGGACACACTCAAACACCAATTTATTTAAATCAAACCAATAACACGGAATAAATGAAAAAAAAAATACCTGGGTCGCAGAGTTCATAAAATTCATCCACATCTGGAAAAAGAAAAACACGCAACGGTCATAAAGAATCAATAGAGAATCCATCGATCGATTAGTGGCAAATTGCAACACGTACAAACAAACTCTGAGAGAGAGAGAGAGAGAGAGATTTCAAATTAAGTTGCAGAGAGAAGCACCGCTAGTTAAAGGTCGAACGATCCCGGCCCGTCGAGCACTGTAATCCTTGAAGATCTCTTCCACGGTGCGGGGACTTGCAGAAACCGAAGCCACTTCCATGGCGAATGAGATTTAAACTACAGTCACATTCACAGCCACAGGTCAATTGTAAAAACAGAGAGGGATTCAAGTTACAAACACCGCACGGTAACACAGCGCGACCGTTTGGTCTAGGTTGTCAAAGGCCGACATGATTCCAAGAAGCGATGCACCGAATTTTAACCTCCATCTTTTTTCCTTTTTTGTTTTCCCTCTCCTGAGTCTTGAATCCCCCTCCCTGTTTAAGGGATGAAATCGTCCGCCGCAGCGACGTGAAATCGTCTGCCGCAGCGACCTCGGCAGCGACTCTGGATGCTGCCTGCCACGTGTAACATCCAATGGTTGGATGTTATTTGAATATCAAATGTCACTTCAATGACATTCGATATAAAAAAAATATGAAAGAACAACCACCATGTTACAAATGGCAACATCCAAGGTGGCTGCACTGGCGTCGATATCAACCCACTGTGTGACATCTTGAGTGAGGTGCTATCGGTCCTGGATACTATGATTAATATTTTTTTAAATATTAAAAAGGATAAATTACATTTACATCCCTTAAAGTATGCTATAATTACACTTGTCTCTCTTGAGGTTTTTGAAATAACATTTTCCTCCCTTGAGATTTATGTATAGATCAAAATAACACTTTTTCATTGAAGTTTCTATCAAAACAGTAGTGATAGTTAGTAAAATAATTTTAACCAGACAAGATTACCCAAATTTAAGTTAAATGATAGTTATGTCTTAGACCAATAAAATTTTTGTTCTCATTTTTATGAAGAGATAATCTTGTCAAGTTAAAATTATTTTACTATCACTACTGTTTTGACGGAAACTTCAATAAAAGAGTGTTATTTTGACCCATACACAAATCTCAAGAGGAGAAAGTGTTATTTCATAAACCTCAAGAGAGGTAAGTGTAATTATAACATACCTCAAAGGACGTAAGTGTAATTTACCCTATTAAAAAATATCAAAAGGTCTCTTTCATTTGAAAAAGACTTTAAAGAGACGAATCACTCTTACGGCTCTGATTGAGACATTGGATTTTGAAAAAAAAAAAAAAAAACCCTAGAAAAGAAATGAAAGGAAAAAAAAAGTAATAATAATTTTCTCATTTTTACCTTTGTGAACTCATAGATCCGTTAATGGAGAGACGGATTCAGGTTTCTTGGAATCTACAATTCTAACCTTGGCCTCCCTTTCCTTGCACCAGAGAATAAAATGTTTCATGTGTATAAAATGGTTCTTCCTAAAGAAGACAAATGGATTCTAGTGCAAGACGAAACTGCAAACATGAAAAAATGCAAATCCGGCATCTAAGCTCGACTTTACCAAAATTTTAAAAGTGGAAAACATGAGGACAAAAAATGCAATTGCATGAATTAAATACCAAACTTTATTAATTTATTGTTTAATTTCATTCCCTAGTCAAAGGATTGAACCACCAGCCTTACTACCCATATATCTCATTCTAGTGATTAATGAGCTTGAAGAAAAATAATTTTTGAATTTATCATCAGGATCAAAGTTCAAAGAATCACAAATCCAGTAGAATTTCTGAAGCTGATTGAACAAGCATGCTTCAATCCCATATAATTGATAATGGTGCAATGCAGGAGGAACACAAGAACTTGTACAGACTTACTACCGCAAAAATCACATACAGATACAAAGAAAACACACAGTTTCTTCCCAGCTTTCTTTGGCAAGAGGTTGGCAAACAGCTGACATAGCAGTTCTTAGATTTTGCCTCTTCAATTTTGATCCTGCATTTCATGAGAAGCAGGTTGGCAGAATGTCAACAATTGCATATACGAGAAAACCAACAAGAGTGAGAACAAGCATGTAATAAATCAGTTCATCCACATAGTTACTGCTCCCACGGAATTCATAATTTGAAGAGTGCACAAGATAACAAAAATGCTTTAAATGTGAGAAAAATAAAAAAAGAGCTTACATGAGGTGGATAGATATATACCATAATTATTCATGAAGATGTCAACAACCGTTTGATTCCCGTCTTCTGCTCTGATGTAAGCCTGGATGGAAACTTAATATTGAACTTGATTCTTAAATTCCCTTTCTTAGACGGCTCCTTGGGGATCGGCATTCCCTCTCCTTTAACAATTTCTTCATAACTGGGACTGATGACAGAACTGATGTTGATAGTCAGATTCCGGCCATCAAGTGTTGTCAACTGTACTGTGTAACCTGTCAGAGCTTCCACAAGAGTTATCTTTTGGGTGCTGATCAGATCATTGCCATCCCTCTTGAAGACGCTGTGAGGTTTCTCATCAATGATGAAAACTAGGTCTGAAGGTACGAGACCTCGTTGTTCATTTCCCTTCTCTGGAAAAGTGATTTTTGTCCCCTTCTTCCACCCGGGCTTGATATCAATAGACAGAATTTCCTCCACTGTTGTGGGCCTCCTTTTCAGAGAGATAACAAAGAAAAACAATGGCAATGATCATTACCAGATGAGTAGAATTAGTTTCCAATTTCAAGTACTTTCGTCAACAATTTGTCTTTTACTGCACATCAGCGATATTAACAGACTTACAGTTGTTCACAGGTATAGCTCAAACATAAGGACCATTCCCATATATCATGTGTCCTTGTCAGTATTTTTTCACCTTCTTTGATTCCCTTAAACAGTATAATTTTGCAAGTCATAAGAACAAAAATGATTAGCAGGGTTCCACTGACAATAGTATAATGATTTTTGAAATTAGAATTTTTGAAGATACAAAATGAAAATCATTTTGCATTGAAAACCATTTAATCATTACGAATAATACATGGTCATATTATAGAGCTCAGAAGCCACTCTTAATTCATGGTTATATTCTAGAGCTCAGAAGCCACTCTTAACACTTTGCCACCATGTTCTAGTCACTGGGCCAAATCATTCTAGGCTGTCTCAATGCTGTTAAATGATCCATAACCCAACAAGTTGGGGTGCCATCTGTGGTGTATTTCTGTACTCATGCTCAAATTTGAATCTTGACCATTGAGCAATTCTTGAATTGAAGACTACCCTTTGAATCTGACATGATTCATCATATGATCATGGGATCTATGCTTTACATCTTTTTTTAAATCATACAAAATGCGGATCAAATTAATCACTTCGGAATTATGAGGTCTTGAAATGTGCAACGGCTGATGAAAAGAAATCATTTATGCACAAAGCTTTTTAATTTTAACAAAGTTCTAGACAACAAAACTAAGAATTTTCGCTTTCGTTTGTCAAATCATGACGGAAATCTATTAGCACAGAATGGACTGATCGCATTTGAGAATAATTAGAACTTGAGAAAAATTGGAACATACTCAAAATTTTTGTTTGAGTTTCATGGGTGCTGAAGTCATTGTGGCTCACTGTCAGCTAAGATGCTGCTTAATATCAGGTGATAATATCAGAGATCCAAGGTCCCATTCTGAACTACTAAAAAAGGAGTAAACAACGACATTTCATTGAAGATATCAAAGAAATCCAGTTTGATCACTTTTGGCTCATATTGAAATGCAACCTCAGTAAGCATAGATCATGCAGATCATGTATGGGAGACCATGATTGGCCATCCTTATTCTACCATATCATTGTAAATACTTTTTTCAATTAAAGCTTACTTACCTTCCAAAAAAAATCTCAGTAAGCATGATTATGCTTAACATTCTGGCATACACATCTCTACATTGAGTGCAGCTATCCAGGAATAGGAAGTGTCCAAATATATATAATAAAAAAAAAAGGGCCAAGTAGTCATTCTAACTCATTCAGCCTGATTATTCATATGCTGTATTACAACTTTGATGTCATATGTTTTTAATAGTCAAAACAAATTAGTGTGGCCTAATACCCAAAATGACTAGATGAACCCCCCAAAATCTACAAGATATTGTTCACCTGGCATTTCCCCAGTCTAAGAGACCACATTATGTACAAGTACAACTGAGTCCTCCAACCAACAGATAGAAAAAGAGGAAATCTCAACAACCGCATTTTCATTTCCTCTAACCATCACAAATAATGTCACAACAACATCAATAACAACAGAAGAATTAAATCTTTTTACAAGCCAACAGAAGTTCCCTCAATTTAGGTTATTTTGATAGGTAACTCCTTATTACCTTAATATTCTCTACAAGAACAACATCAATAGCCATTACCATTTCAATGCCACCCATCAAAGATTTGATCTTGTAGTTGTCTGTAACCCCCTAGAGGCTTAGGAAACAAAGAGAAGATGCGCAAGAACAAGATATCAAGCAACAAGACGAACAAAAACAATTGAATAAAGGAACTCCCACACATTTGGTGATCTCAGAAGCCCCCATATCAATTGAATGGGTGACTCATTTGCATCTTATATCACTCTATAACAACAATCTATGTCTAGGCCTCCTCAGATTACCAGCTATCACGACTTTTCCCTCAAAAAAATCCCAACCATTAATCAACTGATGCTTTCTGTGAGCTGCTCACTGTAATTTGAATGTTGAGTGATACGGTGAACTTGTTTCAGTTTTCCAGACTAGCAATCTCCCAGAATTTTCTAGTGTTGGTCCAACACTGTCCCTAATTTTCTGTTTAAATATGAAATTAAGAACACAATGTTCAATATCAGCAGAATTCCAGAACTTTAATACAGTCAAATCCTATCCCAACAGCAATAGACTGATCATAAAATGGAAATAAACAAAATTTAGGCACTTAAAAGTGAATGTATCCGAATCATCATCTGAAGGATTCCCAAATCTGACAGTTCATGGTTACAAGCATCATAATTTATACCAATTGGACAACTAATGCAGCTAATTACATGACATCTATAGGTCATATCCTCAATCCGCTGAAATCAGTGTAAGAAGCCCAATTAAATATCATAAACAGAAAATGGAGTAAGAAAAGTTGCTTATCATTTTCTTCCAAACTTGTCGACAGAGATGCAGAAAAGATAAATTCAAATCCCATCCTAGCATTTCTTCAAGTATTCAATAAGTTATAAACAGAATTCCATGGCTGTGATACATCAGAGTCCTCTTCATTCTTGGTTTCCATGCTAAACCCATCCATCTTGGCACTCCCACTTCTTTGCTGTGCGAAAAAGCTGCTATTGGCGACAAGATACAAACCCTACCCACTATAGTTTCAGCATGCATGCAAATCTAACCCATTCCCTTAGCGGTTGCTAGCATTCAACATTTTAATCAATGGCAAAATGCCAAATAAGACATGTTCAAGACAGTATCAAAGTCCCAACCAGTTCCATTTAACACTTTTCCACCTTAATCAAAAATTTAATGCAGCCAATATTTAAAATTCATTTGATGGTTAAGGATTTACCACCCATATGATTTGACATAATAAATTTTATTTGGCGCACAAGTGCATGGCACACTCACAATTGCTATTATTTATTACTTTGAAAAAACTGAACCTCCCAAAACAAAACAAAAGCAATTTAAACAGAAAGGGAATCAAAGATACGGGAAACATATCAAATCACACAGTCGAATCTTGGATTTTGAAATTTCTAGAAACAGATATGAATAACACAAAAGGTGAAAGACTTTAATTTAACATTGCATCCCGTATGGGGTAACCAATCCATATGAATATCAGGTAGCGAAAGACTTTAATTTAACACTTTGAGATGCATAGAATTAGAACCCCGCCGCTTTGAAAATTTCATAAAGCATGCAACAGGAAAGAAGTGTCACAATATGGTAGACCCATTGAAATGCATTTCATGTACTGAAGATGTTAGTGATCACACAATTGGCAACAATACATTCGGTTCACATGCAATAAAAATCAGGAAGAGCAAATTAACCGTCAAGGCAGTAACATTACGTACAATGTATAATCACAAGCAGAAGTGCAGTGTGCCGTCGAATTTCTAAAATCTAAAGAATTATAGATGCAGCAGCTTACCCACTGGAATCGACGACGTCCCTTGAAATTTTCATCTTCTTCGTTGTCCCCTTATACAAATCCTCCAAGCTACAGGGTAGCGACCGTTCGATCGGCGGCGCCTTACGTAGTACATTGCCTTCAGCAGCTCCGCCCCTAAGCGAACCAAAGATATCTTCACCGAAGACGCTCTTTGGAAAACCAGAGCCACTCGCACGAGACCCACCCATGTCTCCCATTCCTCCAAATGGACCTGAGAATCCGAAGAACTCAGAAAATATGTCGTCGGCGCTTCTGGGGTTGAACCGAAACATAGTAGGTCCACCACCTCCGGCATCGGACATCCCTGAGAACCAACCGGCACCTGGCGGCGGAACTTGCCCTTTTAGTCCTTCTTCTCCATACTGATCGTAGATTGCTCGCTTCTGTGGGTCACTCAAAACCTTCAAAAAAAAAAGGAAAAGAAAAGAAAGATTGTTGAACTGAAAATGCATATAAAAATAAAATGAAAATTCAAATTGGAAAAATTAGGGATGTATTACATCGTAAGCTTCAGAGATTTGTTTGAATTTGGCCTCGGCCTCCTTTTTGTTGTTAGGGTTTTTATCGGGATGCCACTTCATGGCGAGTTTCCGATACGATTTTTTCAAATCTTCGTCTTTCGCGCTCCGGTCCACCTGAAGCACCTTATAGTAATCCACACCCATACCTCTTAATCTCTCTCTCTCCCTCTCGCTGTGTTTCTCTCTCTGATCCGCTTACCTGAGTTTTCTGCCCGGAGCTTCATGCAAGCGACTCCATCACTGCAGTGAGATTAAACGTGTCTTTAAAAATGGGCCACAGGTGTATAAGAAGGCCATGATTGATCAAAATGTTCCAGTCAGTCCAGCCCATCCAGGAAACTAGCCCACGTATAACCTGAAGTTTATTATCTTAGGCCTCGTTTGGCTTTCATTTTGGGAACTCATTCCAAGGCTAAGAATGCATTTCAGGGGTTAGATGGGTGTTTGGTAAGCTATGCTAGAACTCATTCTAATAGAATGAGAATGAGAAAAACGGTAGCTGAGAAAAACGGCCCCCAACCCGTTTTTAAAATTGAAGAATGATTTTTGCATTTTTGCGGTGGCAAACTTGTAAATAATAGAAAGTTAAGATAATGGCATAAAACGTAATATTGCAATAGGTCCTTTTCTGGTCGGAGCCCTGGGATGAAGGACACTTTGTCGAGGCGGTGGGTTGTGTTCTCTCCTGCTAGGGCTCGAAGACCCTCCGATTTCAAATCTAAATCTCCTGCTAGGGATTTGTTTTTGGTTTTCCTTTCCCCTGGTTCATTGTTTTACTTCTTCGTATACATGTGATTCTGAAGAGGAGGAGGTTGGAGTGACAGAGAAGGTTCTTATAGATGAAAAGGGATCGGACAAAGAAGATATATCAGTTTGTGAAGAGAGAGTGGTGGTTGATACCGAGAAGAATCCAGTAGTTGTAGGGAAATCCGACAAGGATTACAAATCAGATTCTTTAAGTGGGGAGGTAGAAGATACTGAAAGGGCAAAGAGCTATCCTGCAATCCAAAGCCGTAACCAGGTAGTTTCAAGGACTAGAACCAAAACAGAGAGGACAAGTTCTGCTGTCGCTAGATATAGTACAGGAGAGGAATTGAGAAGAATTGAGAAGGTTAAAGGCGTACAACCTAATAGTAGTCGGCTTAAAAATGAAAGTTCCATAGAAGGATTTCACAAGGATTATGGAAAAAACGGAGTATAGTTATCTGCCTAAAAGTGAGAGATCTATTGGCAATTCATCTGAAGATCCCCCAGGTGTTGAGATAGTTGGTGAGTGCCGTCAAAATCATGTGCCAGAAAGTGAGAGATGTAAAGACATCTTCTTGAATGAGGCTCATGAAAGTGAGAGAATGATGGTAGCTCTTCTAGAGGGGTCAAGGAGAGATAGAAAGGATATGGAGGTAGAGAAATGGTATAACAACTTGTACACACATACAGGGAAGACGAGTTTCCATGATAGCAGAAGCTTTGAAGATTTTCAGCAGAACAATCACATAGACAATGAACCGTCTGAACCTAATCTTGATGAAGCTGCAATTCGAGCCATTATCTCAATCCTATGTGGTTATATCAGATGTTTTATCAAACGCAAGGGTTTTCGAACATCGCTGAACCATAATTGTTCCTCTTGCTTAAGTTCAATAGAATTGGAACAGGAAAGTGATGTTGAAAGCAAAGTAATAGCCAATCTCAAGCAATGGAAACCGTGGAAAGAGTTGTTGGGGAGTCTGGAGGTGCAAAAGATTTAAAGAAGGTTTCTTTACTGCTGAGCTTTATTACAGGTTGGAACTCAAAGGATTTAGAGGACGGGTTCACATCCGGGACCCCTAAATCTATTTTGTCAGCCTGTGCTCATATCTACCTTAGTGTCATCTACAAGCTACAGAAGAAAGACAAGTTATCAGCCAAGCATCTTCTGCAAGTTTTTTGCAATTCACCCTTCCATGCACGGACAAGTTTCTGTGGAGAGTAGTCCAAATAAAAAAGAAGAAGCAAATGATAATGTTTTAGTGAGCTTCAAGGTTGTCCATTTCACAGCTTCATCATATTAGGACATTGTATATTTAATGTAACCCGGGACACAAGGTCAGCCTGTGACCTGCTGGAATTATGATCATGTTATTATTTATGATCCACTTTACTATCTATTGCAAATTACCAAAGTTTAATGCCAACTTCAGGCTATTCAGTTCCATCTTGACTATAGCCAAAAATCAAGTTGGCCACCCCAACTTGGCTATAGCCAAAAATCAGACACAGTGGGATAGGGAAATAGAATTTATGTTGTTGACCACGACTAGCCGGGATAAAGAATTTTGCATTAATTAGTATTTTAATATTTAAAAATGAATTTTTTTTCTTATAACTTGAATATGATTCCCTGATAATATATAACCAATACAATGTTAATTAGGTCAACTTAACAGTATTTGAAAGTTCAATGTTTTTAAGAAGAAAAATAAATGTGAACAGAATGTTTCAAATGGCCACTAAAACATGCAGTTAACATCATGCTTTATGATTCCTTGTCTTTTATTTTTTTTTCTTTTTCATTTCTTAGGTGTTTCAAGTTTTATCTTTCAAGGATCAATCAATTTCTTATAATTATTCGTAGAAAAAGAAAAAAAAAAAGGAAAAACAAATTTCATGGAACTCTTTTTATTACTTGTTAACCAAACAATTTTCTAGGTGAAAATTCATTCTGCTACGTGCTAATCAAACGCAATTAGAAAAACTTCACAATTGATTCGCAAAATAAGTTTTAAGAACTCATTCTCGGAATGAGTTCCTAATCCAGAATGAAAGCCAAACGAGGCCTTATTTGAGCATCTCACGATCTACCGTATTATACAGTATCACGCGCTTTCTACCGTTGATATTATAACCAAGGGTGTATGGTTTGAAACTGCAATCAAACCGTTGTTGTTGGGATGAAATCGTCTGGGTCTCTCTTGCAGACCCAGCAACCTCTCACGGCCACTATTCTTCATTTGGAAAAGGTGCTTTCACATTGGAAAATATGAAAACACAGTGGCCGTGCATCTCACGGAGGCTGCTAGGTCTACAGCACAAATCCAACGATGGACGATTTCAACCCATTATTGTTAGACTATAAGAATTTTCTAATTGAACGCAAAGGTTAATTAAAGGACACCAACAGGTTCTGTTTTAATTCGAACATTGATGCATTTAATAAGCTTTGAATTGAACTTTAAATGTATTCAAATCTTGAATTAATTCAAGACTAGATTATTTAATTGGGTAATGGATGCAGATATTCCTCTCACAACTGACTGCGTTGGGTGTTCACTGATACAACGACTTCAAATTGAAATGAATTTTTTTCTTTTTTTTGAACTCAGGGTATCCGAGCCCACTTACGCTCAACCAAGGTTTTAAGTTTCGGTGCCACTGGGCGTGCCGCCGAAACGTCGGAAAATTTTTAATGGGCAAAAAAAATAAAAAATTATGTTTTTTTGGATTTCGGCGAAATTTCGACGGCACGCCACTCCGTTTCGCTAAAAAATTTACATTTTTAGCCCGTTTCGGTCGGCACGCCAACCGTTTCGCTCGAAATTTCGGTCCGTTTCGCTAATGATGCAAATTGACGATTTCCCCCAGCGAAACGCATCGCTGGGGCATAAAAGCCGAAACTGTAAACCTTGCGCTCAACTGATTAATCCCTAAGAGCACATGCAAGACCCTACAACCCAAACTGAAACGAGTTTTATCTTGTACTCTTTCACACAAACAAATAATATTTGCGTTAATAATAGCTTTCTTAATCAAATTAGAAGTTGTTTTTGGTTTCCTGATAAGAATATAAGTTTCAAAATTCGGTGAAATGGTTCTTAAGCCTAGCATTTAAAGGAAGATGAGGCACATCATGTATTATTGCTAAGGTTGCTTATTGGGCCAGCCTGGCACGGCCCAGCACGCTTTAAGCATGCCCGTGCCTGGCCTAGCCCGCCAGTTGGCCGACACAGAACGTGTCGTGCCCTGGTTCCAGGGCCCATGGCCCGTTAAAGCACTGCCCGCCAGGCACGCGTAGCCCAACAGACCGTGGCTTGGCCAGCATGCGGGCAACATAACCCACGTCAAAGCGGGCCAGTGGACCATACCGCATGCTGGCCTAGAGTGCCAGCCTGATGGCAAGCACGTGCGTCGTGCCAACCCACCAGACACGAAAAACGGCTAGCCATTTTTCCCCAAAAAGTGGTTTTTACCCATTTTTTTACAATTTTACACCCCCCCCCCCCAACAACCATATTGGGGGGGGGGGGGGGTGTATGCTTATAATTAACCATAAATAACCATTTCCACCCTTCCAATAGCCAAATAACAGCCATATTTGAGGGTAGAGGTGGTAAAAAACCACTTTTGGTTTTCTATAAATAGGCCTAACCCTTACCACTCATTCCAAACCACACCTCTTCTATAATCTCTCTTACTCTCTTCTACAATTTTTCTTACTCTTTTCATCTCTATAGCTATCAAATAATAGTTAATTTTTTTAAATTGCTCAAGCAACAAAGGTGGGAAGGGAACTCTGGAGATTGAAGGCTTCAACTACAAAGTTCAAGCTTTATTCTGAAGAGGTATTCTTCTATTTAATTTTTTGATTTTAAAATTATTATAAATATTATATATATATATATATAAATAAGTCTCTCCTTCTACCTTTTTTATTATTTTAAAGCCTAGTATAGTGGGTGACATACTATGCAGCTAAGTGGATCTCTAATAAAGTTCTGTCACAAAGGACGAAATAATTGCCTAAGGAAACTGAGTTTTAAGCAAGACTGTTTGTGACCCCTCCAGTTACCTGGGAATTTTCCTGGTACATTTTTGCGTACATTATACCTCATTTTACTATAGGTAGTGTGTTAGCAAAAAGTTTATTATTATATTATTTATTAAGCAATTTTTTTCGACATTTGATAATGGACCCTAGGTAGTCTATGTACTTTAACACTGAGGAAAGGGAGTTTCTTAAACCCTATTCTGACCCGCCTTTTTCTGAAGATTTTGATGAAACACAACCCCCATATTGTGACCCTCCCATCCAAGATCATAAACCTTAGTTGCCTTCCCCCCAAGATCCCATATAAATAGGATCCTCTTCCCTATCACCTAGGAGAAACAAGAGGAGTATAACCTCCGGTGTCTGGCTAAATCTTGCAATTGAAAATATGGGGAGTGAAGAGATGGCAGTTTGTAAGCACTGCAAAAAAAAAAATTAGTTGCAAAAATTCAAGTGGTACACGCCACTTGCAACAGCATTTGCAAAAATGCCTTCCAAAACATGGCGAAATAGACCCTAGGCAAGCCCAACTTTCCACCAGTAATGTTAATTTGGGCAACTTTGTTTTTAATCAAGAAGAAACTATGCTTGAAATTGTAAAGTGGGTACAAGAATAATTACCCTTTAAACTAATAGAAAGTAAAGTTTTAACCATCTAATAACAAAATATCTAGCACCAGGATATAAACCCTTCTCACGCCACACTTTAAAAAATGATGGTATAACATTATATAAAAAAATGAAAATAGCATTAATAGAAACTTTTTCAAACAGTAGTTTTAAGGTGGCTTTAACCTCAAATATCTGGACAAGTAGACAAAACATAAATTATTTAGCTATAACTGCTCATTATATATATGAGAATTAGAGTATGGAAAAAAGAATACTAACTTTTGCATCACTAGATGTTAGACATTATGGATCAGCTATAGCAAATGTTATCACACATAATATAAGAAAGTATAAATTACAAAATAAAATAATGGCTCTAGCACTTGATAATACAAGTGCTAATAATGTTGCAATAGTCATTCTAAGATAACACTTAAACTTAAATGTAGATGGATGTTTATTTCATGCTAGATGTGCTTGTCACATCCTAAATTTATTTGTGTAGGATGGGTTAAAAATTGTGCAATATCATTTAACGAATATTAGAAACGCAGTAAGATTTTTAAAACTATCTAGCACAACTGCTAGAGAATTTAAAATTTATTGTGCAAGTTTGGAAAAGCATTTAAAAAAATTACCCCAGATGTTGACCATAGGTGGAATTCAAGATATTTAATGCTAGATGCTGCAATAGAATTGAAACAAGAACTTTCACTATTTTATAAAATAAAAGTGCTTGAAAGTAAACTAGAAGAACTTGACTAACAAATAGCAGAAATTTTAAGAGATTTTTTAAAAGTTTTTTTTATGCAACAAGATTTTCATCAGGGGTTTATTACCCAACATCCCCGAATATATTTAAATATACTATATCAAATAAATATTTACTTTAAACAATATAAAGACATGCCTGTTGCTAAATATATTTGTCTTGTAATGGAATCTAAAATTTTAAAATATTGGCAAGAAATGCTCATTTTATGTGTTTAGATAGTACAATGGACCCTAAGATTAAATTAGGAATGGAAGATCTAATAGAAGGAATAAATGAAAATATGAGATCTTGTTTTCAAATAAATATAAATAAAATAAGAAACCTATTAGAAATTTTTTTTTCTAAATATGATACTAGCAATAGCAGACATGGTCAAACTCAGACCTTAGAAACAATACCAGAAAATTCCCCCTGGAATTTTTTAAGTGGTAGAAGAAAGGGAAAACAACCAGCATCTGGTAGTGGGGGATCATCTGAGTTAAGGATTTATTTAGAAAGCCCCCCATTACTTTTACATACTATGGGTGAGCATAGTTCTTTTAGTATTTTGGCATGGTGGAAGCAAAATCAGGTTAATTATCATGTGCTTTCCTCCATGGCACATGATCTACCAACGATTCTGGTGTCCACAATTGCATCGGAATCAGATTTTAGTGCAGGAGAACAAACGATTGATGACTATAGGAGCAGATTAACACCGGAAATGGTGCAAGTATGTGTCTGTTTGACAGATTGGCTAAGGGTGAAACTAAGAGATCAGGAATATGCGGCTGATCAACTTGCTGGAGACTTCGAAGATTTGAATTTTGACAAATTTAGTCTTCCAGATTAGTCTAAGTTTTATTATTTTTTGTAATCAAAGTTTAGAAACTTTACTTTCTCTTTTTTTTTTTAAACTGCAAATGAAAGATAGATGAGTGGGTGCCAACCTAGTTGGGATGTGCCCATACTATAGTGATGCAGTATTATTTGTGCAAGTGTATTATGTATAAGTATTGTTGTATTTGCAAAGTTTTACACTTGTACGTGTAGTAATTAATTTATTTAAATTTTTTTGAGAAAATTCTATCCAAGTATGTGTAAGACATTTTTGTAAATAATGAACATAATTTTCAGAAATTTTTATGGTTTTTTTACTATTTTTTCCATTTTTTTTTTGGCAAAAAAAAAGGACCCAGGCCCGCATGCAACTCGCTGGGCCCGACACGGCACGGCCCATTAAGCAACCCTAACTACTGCACATAAAAGGTAGCTCACATTGGGCTTCTTTGATTGGACGTAATTTTTTACGATATAGGCATTGAGTAGTTACATGATAAGATATGTGTCATTTGGGTAGATAGTTATAAATCGGATAGAGGAACCCTTTAGGAATTTTCAAAGACTATTTTGGTACTAATAAAAAAGATGGCCAAAATCTTGGAAAATATTCCCACTTAAATCTATACTATATATAACGATAATAATCCCATTGGGAAGAGTGCCAACAACTATGCATGACTTCCCTGAAATTCTCTTTGATAAGACATAATTAATATATAAGGCTTAAATAGTCAAGCCTGGCATCTTAAGGAAGAGAAAGATGGAGCAACAGTTCACTCTTCGAAATGTTTTCTATATTGTGAGATTAGGGACTCTCCATGCATGATTAAAAGATTTTTCAAATTGTGTCATGTCTCTATACTATGTTTATAGTAAACTTTTAAAAGAGACCATTTAGGTAGCTTGATGATGATCGATGCTTTTTTGATGAATATTTCGGACTTTCTATACGAAAATTTTTAATTATTAACTTAAACCTTCATAAAAACCAATCTACATGGAGTCAAGCTACCTTTATGATATTAAATATGTAATATTTCCTACAGCACCAATCATAACAAAATTTTCCGATAGACACCGAACCATCGTGTATTGGCAGGTGTTTATAAATCAATCGGAAAAATTTGTTACGGATCACATGTGTGTCTCACATGCATCACGTGATTGTTGTGAATTCATATACGCGTTATACAAATAGCTTTACACGTGTGCATTAAAAAGTTTTTTTCTTTTTTTTCCTTTTCTTACAGAAATGTTTGCATTAAAGTTTCCCAAACAGCTGATCTAAGAAATCACATCATGGACAGGTTTTGGCCTTTCTGCGGAACCCATTTAAGAAATATTTTTCTTCTTTAAATATATAATAAAAAATTAAGAAATCACTTACACGGCAGCATTGGCTTCTTGATTAATATGAGAATAATCATGTTCACACACCATACAAGAGAATAATATTTCTTCGAAAAAAAAAAAAATACAAGAGAATAATACCGTTTTAAAGAACTCGAAAGTTACAACTCTCAAGCAACACCATACAAGAGAATCAATACCATTTTAAAGAAATCTCCCTTTTTTTTTTTTTCTTTTTTTGATAAAAGAGCAGAGAACTATAACATTAATCTCTAAAGAAACAACAACCCCTTCATCATCCAAAAGAAAACTGGAAAGACGCGACGGGGACCTTAACCAAGTACAGGAGAATATATCAAGAGCAAAGTTAGCCAAGACATCGCTACTTGATTACCTTCCCTAAGGATGTGAGAAAATACAACTGACTAGAAGGAGGAACAAAGGGATTTGATCAGAATTCCACCGTTTTAAAGAATTCCACCGTTCAAGTCTTAAACAACTGAATGATGAGATCGGGTTTTTATTAAAAATCTCGACAACACGGAATCCTTTATATGAGAGTTCAATAAACAACAGTTAACTGAGTTCTCAATATGTATCGAGTGCAGATCGTTAATTAGTGCGATAAGAGATTGGGTTGAGATTCACTTCTAGGGATGGCTCATAGCAGGTTTTGGTGAAGCCAAGCCTACACCTAAAGGAGTTTAGCCAATACCAAACCCTAATCCTAACCCTCCCCTATCGGGTTGGTAACAAATTTAGCTTGATGTATTAAAGAATGTAAAAAATGTGTTTTATAAAAAAAATATAATATATCAATTAATAATACTTTTATTCATTAAAAATATATTATTTTTACATGATATATTAAAACTAGTCGGGTTGAAATGTACTACTACATATATGAAGAAAGAGGTAGAGGGGGAGGAATAGTTTTACAACCAGTTATTATGTTTTAAAAAAACTGAGGTAGCTTTGATTATTGTATCCTTCTATTAATAATGAATTTTCACAATGATGTGTAAGGGCTGTTTTGGAATCTTGCACATTTTTTGTTGGCACGATTCCCAATGGAGACCCCCGCATTATATACAATATTATTGGAAACGGTGGTTCATATTTAGAGTTGATACATATAAATTGATATAAACCTAATTGACGCTTTTTATAGTGGAAAATTTTGCCGTATACAATAGACGTAGGCACATCGCCGAATCACTTAAATCTGCGTGTTCTTCTTCTTCTTCTCTCTATTTTCTATTTTTTTTTTACTATTCTGATTGCACGATTCACAAGTATAGATAATATCTTAAACATATAACGATAACATTTTAATTTTTAATACACTTAGGTCAAGTTTCGGGCGTGGTCCTAATCTAAATTTGGCAACACCAAACCCTAACCATTAAGAGCAGGGGGGGTTGCAAGCGGGCGGGTTACCCATTGCATTGCCATCCCTAATCATGGATGTATTGGTTCTTTTATAGTGCACTGTATACCATTGTGATACATTAGCTACTATCGTGAACTCAAATCTTCTGCACCTAGACTCAGTACGGGTGATAAAAAAATTAGTGCTTTGCTTGGTTAGTCACAACCAAACCAATAATATAAAGAAGGAGATATTGTTTGAGACGTCCAAATTGAAATTCAAATAACAATGAATAGATCAAGTCTATCTATTATTGTATGTTTATGTTAGTATTAATGTGACTAAGCGTAGCATCAAGAATTTGGTAGCTGAAATTCCAATATCAGTCCCATAAACTATCTCTCTTGTTCAAGAAACCAGCAGATACCACACCTAAGCAAATGGAAAATGGGACACAGACAACTGATCGAGATGTTCAAGGTTTAAAATATATTAAGAGACATTCTTTGAAAAGCTAAGAAATTAATTTGTTCGTATAATAATATATTACAATACGGCATTAGAAGGTTGTTTTCAAAAGAAAATATTCCTTTTTATTTTTATTTTTTCTCTTGCTCAAAGGTCTTTTGGTCTTTATATGTGGTACGCATTCCTTCCCCTTTTCTCTCTTTTCATGTCTCTTATTTCTTAAATGCCTAGGCAACATCCTGATGTAAACAACTCTCCACGTGTCTCTCAAAGACATTTGGAACAGGTCAACTAGTATTATTACATGGTGATTACTCTTTTACATTATTTCATCTTCTTTTCTATTCAACTTTTTTTTTATTAATTAAAAATCCAAAGTCCATATAGAGAGAAGATTTTTATGTAATTTGATTCTAGGTAAAACTCATTCACCGTGTTCGAGAATCGTGAGCAACAGGAATAGAAAATTAGAGAAGAAGAACAGGAACATACAGAATTTAAGTCAAATGAGATCCTGTACAACCTTTATCTACAACTTTATATGCAGCTTTTCACAGGATTGCTTAAAATTTTTACAGATATGCCATTCACAATACACATGGTATGATCTTGTGAAAAGCTGCATATAAGGTTGTAGATAAAGGTTGTACAGGATCTCATATGAATTTAAGTTGTTTGGCAATGTGCTTATGTCTACTGTGCATAGCGAAAATTCCACAAGGGCTCCGCTACACTCCACCCACAGGGCCCCTCTTGAGTTGTGTAGAGCTTGATCATACTATACTTCGCAAGAGGGTATTTCGGGTATTTCCATTGTATTAGGATTATATTTTCCTTTGTGTTGTTCTATCTTTGTAAGCTTCGACTATTCTAAAATTATAGTAAAACAACACCAGCGGCCGTGGACATAGCCTTATCCTGGGGCAAACCACATAAAATCTCTGCATCTTCTTCTTGTTTGATTCTTTCTATCGTTTCTCTGTTTCTCACGATCTCTAGGAATCACATCAGATTCCTAACACCCTCAAGTCCCTCCCCTTAGACCCAAGATATAAACCATGGTTAGAATAGTTAAGTTTAAATGAAGATATAATGAAATTATGGAACAAAATTGCTGTAATTAACGAAAGCAAATCAGTTAAGGCAAGACTCAAAAAACTTAATGAGTGCACCGACACAGGCATCGTGAAATACCATCTGCAAAAGAGGAATGGGGGGGCTCATCATAATCCTCAACAGGTCTCTCTTGTTTTTGCTTTTAAGATCGCCTTTTTTCTGGTCTCATGACTTGGGAGGACTGACCCTCCAACGGCTCCATGTATGCAAGAATTTGAATTGGATTCTCGTGAACCATTAGATGTTAACGTCTCTCCACCTCCATCATTCATTACGAATAAATAAAAGCAGAAAGTAAAAGTTCAGGCTATAGCAACAAAATTATGATGTGAGGTGGGGGTCAACCCCTTTTTCACGTTTCAAGGAAAAGTATTTCTAACCAAAAGATTGCATATTCGGACCCCACATCAACTTGCACGATTGATGGGTTTTCTTTTTCCAATTTTTTCACCACCCCTTCTCCTATTAGTATAGTCATGGTGAAGACGTACCATTGACATGCTTTTACCTCATTGGGGAAAAAAGAGTAAAAAGTAAAATAAAATAAAATTTTCAATGCTCATTTAGAGTTCACTCCATCTCACTACCATAATTAACATTGAATTCATTAATCATGTTACATAGACATTTGTGACAATTATGAATGATATACTCAAGCAGGGATCTAAGGATTTATCAATTATTCATTATAACCCTAAACCAAGGAATTTTGTAGAAAATCTTCATTTGTAGTAATATTAGATGTACAAAAACAAAAAAATTTGTGCATTTGTATCCTATAACTTTGGATAATTTTGGGCAAAAAATGCACACACATATACATACATGAACACATAAATAGCGAGGTGTCACATGCAATATAACACATGTGCACTTAAAAATATAAGAACAAGTCATGGTTGTAAATATTAGAGCTTAAGGTTGGGATGAAATCTTCCGTCACATTTCTTGAATTGATCCCTGATAAGACTGTGAAATGTTGTCATGTGGAGCATCTCATGGATAGTATTTTTTTATTGTTTTAAATGTTTTTAAATAGGACTCTACATGACAGCATCTCTTGGTCGCATTAGGGACCAATTCAGGGAAAATCGATAGATAATTTCATTCCGATTATCCTTTGAAGAATTTGCCATATTTAATGTCGGAGCTAAAATGTTTTTTTTTTTATCCTGTGAAAAGACTATCGAAAATGGCTAAAGTCCTCCCAACCGTAAAAGCTATGTTACTTTCTTAGGCGGGTAAATTCCGAACAGTAATAGCCGTTAGGTAAAAAGGTAAAAGTAAAACGAGTCCCTTTCGCCAACGGCACCCCCGCGACTTCACACCAAAACCGAACCGAGATCGAACAGAAAAAACGAGGTATACATAAACGACGTGTATCTATAGCGTCTTGACGCGTGTCAAACATGTTTTTGGGAAAGTGGTTTTTAATAATATTTTTTAAAATAATTTAGTTTCAGTTATTCAAATCTTGGTAATTGGTTTTTAGTGATTTTGTTTAAAATAATTAAGAATCGGTATCATTTTACTTTCATTTAAAATATCTTCCAAAAATGTCCTCTTTCAAAACCCTTTCACTCATTTTGTCATAATTGAGGTTTGCACGTCTTTTGGGACATTTTTAAAGAAACTCTCAATGTGCGATTCTCAATTAGGTTATAAAATTAACATTAAAAATTAATTATCAAGATTTGGTCGACTGAATCTGAATTATTTTGAAAAATATAACTAAAAACCAATTTTGCCTTTTCTTTTGACGTGTGCGGAGTCGCGGACCACCTATGCGAATCGGTCTGAAACCCTGCTTTTCAAAGTTGGTGAGGTTTCTCAGCTTGGCTTGAGTTTTACAGCAGAGAGAGTGAGACACCTCTCCAAGCATGCAGAGTCAGATCCCATTTTCCCCATTTGACCCTTCCGGTTCGACGCCTCTGGATGGGCTTGTCATCTGTTCACCTTCGCACAGTTTGAATTCTCACTGCCATGGCGGTCTCGGGCGTCGAAGCTGTGTTGGAATTCTTGATAAAGAATGGGTTTGCAGAGGCCGAATCGGCTCTCAGAGACGATATCGTCGAGAGAGGGGAACTCGGTTCTTTCGATTTCGAGAAATTCATGTTCCCGATTACTGCGTTACCTCCTCCGGTGAAAATCACGGTGGGTGGTCGGCAATCGGAGGTTTCTGAAGGGGTTGATTGTTCTGGTTCGAGCTCTGATTCGTCTGATGATTTTGTAAGCGTGGATTCTTCCACTACTGATGTGTCTCACTCTGGTACTAGTCCGAATTTTGAATTTATCGTTTTTTAATCCTTCCCATAATTCAACTTTGTGATCTAGGATTTTTAATGAAGGGAAAAAATAAAATCCTGAAATTTGATTCTCTCTATAAATATCGATTAAACTTGTTTTCTCGATCTTTACCTGCTTTTATTAGTCTCGGTTTGTTTGTCTATGAGGAATTTTTTTTAGGTTGCTGTTTGTATTCGTGATTTGTTACTACCGCAACTACTTACAGAAGCTTCCTCTAAGATGTTCTGTCTAACGTCCTGGAAAGCTTTTGTTTCTTTCTTAATTTTCTGCTGCTGAAGGTTTGCTTTCTAGTAAGGTCTGCTCCCCGATTGTCTAATTTGAAGATTACATAGGCCAAAAGAGTAATCATGGATATAGCACCATTGCACTCCTGTTCTTCTATAGTCAAGTATTTGGGTCCATTACTCAATTTTCCTGGTAAGTCCAAATGGCTGAATACCTGATATGTTGTCATGAACTACTAGGGATATCTATGGGCAAAGAAACTATTTTTGAAAATGCAGATTTGATGAGGCAAAAAGCTCCTCAAAAGTAGTTATCAAGGCAATTGGTACCGACTAGTAAATATTGTATCGTTACTGGTTTGGATTGGCTAAGAATACAAATTTCAAATTTCAAGCATCCCCAATCAATGGACTTTAGATTATTTGCAAATTGTGTTTCATTGCTACTTTTTTATTGTTTCAGACATGGCCTCGAGGCACTCTTTCCATCCTCCTTGTAATCATAGAACAGAAAAAATAGTACAAATGATTTCCTAATTTTATTTATTTTTTCAACACTCTGGTTTGTTCCTGGCTTGGTTAATTTTTTTGCAACAAGAAGTTAGTCGGAATATAATTTTTAGATTTGTTCTCATAATTTCCATTGTCAACAGGATTTACAAATCCATATGGACTCTGGTCTGCAGCTGAGGTTAAATCTGAAGCTTCATCTGACAGACCTTCTGAGTTTGGTACTGCACGAGAGTACCCTGATTCGGATATGCTTAATGACATGTATTGGTGCGATGAGAATGATGAAGGTTGCCCCATGTATCCCTGCTTTCGAGAGTCTGATGTTTTTAGTTGTCCAAGTGAGGACAAGTTTGTCATGACTTCAGAGGTGGAGAGACAATGGGATAACAACTTGCCTTTAAATGCTACACTGGAAGAATTTCACACGGCGACAAGAATAAATTACTTAGACAAGCTGTGTATTGCTAATAGTACTAAGAATTATGTGGTCAAAGAGTTTCCCCTGAACGAGTACTGTCACTGGGATGAAAATGTGCTACCTGAACATGGCATGGAAGAAGAGTCAGTCCCTAATTGTGATTGCTGTGTGGGAGAAAAACGGTTTCATGGTCAGAACTCTGAGGATTACAATCACCTTGAGAGCTTGAAAGAGCCTGAGCTGAGTAATTTTCAGCTAAAACTTTTATGTGAAAGCCCCTTCGACTGTGATCCAGCATCAGAGCACAAAATAAGCACAAGTTCCAACCACTCATTTAAAAAACATGACTTGGACATGGAATCTCAGAATTACCCAGGCTTAAATTTTCAGGCTGATGAGAAAGCATTCCAACCAAATGAAGATATTGGTTGTGAGATAGCCGATGGTGCAGAAATGGATGGAAGAACCCATCAACCTGCCGCCACGGGGGAAGAAGAAGAGGGTATTACTGCCAATGAGCTTCCGATATGTAGCATTAATGAAGACGAATTTGAAATATTTGAGCTGAGAATTATACACAGGAAAAACAGGTTTTTTGCCAGCTTTTTGATTTTATAGTTTTTATCAAGTTTTAAAGTCTCAGAGCTTGAGAATGAAATGGATACAAAATTCTATATGAAGTAGCCCAACCTTATTAAATTTCCATGGATTTAGTAATTGGTAATCATGAGAAACTATTGTCTTTTTCGGACGTTTGCTGATATGACAGACTTACCTGGCTTAAAAATTGGATGATACTAGATATTTTCAGTTGTCTTCTTGTGTTTAGGATAATACATACCACCACACTTTTTGGTTGACTGAGACTTTAAACTTAAGAAATATTGATTGATTCCTGGAAAAACAGCTCTCATATTTATGTACTCTCTGCAGAACTGGATTTGAAGAGCACAAGGATCTTCCTATTGTTCTAAATGCAATCGTTGCAGGCAGATATTATGTCACAGAATACCTTGGTTCTGCTGCTTTCAGCAAAGTTGTTCGGGCACATGACCTTCACACGGGAATGGATGTTTGCTTGAAAATCATAAAAAATGATAAGGACTTCTTTGATCAAAGTTTAGATGAGATCAAGCTTTTAAAGTTTGTGAATAAGCATGACCCTGCTGATGAACACCACATATTGCGTCTTTATGACTATTTCTATCATCAGGTATGCTTTTGAAATGTTAAGTTCACTCAAAACCTTTAGTTGTATCATCCCATCTTGGAAACATTGATTTTGTCCAACAGAGAAACCAATATCTTCTAATTACTCATTCTGCTTTCCAATCCAAGAATGGCCATTTTGAAGTTCCCATTTTTTCTCTCTCCAGTTTTATGACATTAAATTTGATCTTTAATAATATTCATTGTCCAAGTCTTTGAACCTCATCTTTTACAATGATGCATAATGCTTGAAATAGGACATATGACTCATGCCTTGAAATCTTTAATCTTATGTTCACCTGCCATACATGGTTTTATGTCTTGGTTATTTGTGGCAATGGCTGGCAGAGTCAAGAGGAATATCAGTGGATGTAATATGTGGATTTGGTTTCTTCAATATATACATCAATTTTTGTCTTGTTTTTCTATTGCCTTGTCCCAAAATCATATCCTTGTTATGAGTATATTGCATACATGATCTTTTGATGTTAGATTTTGCAACAGTCTTCTTTTGTGGTGCAGATACTGAATCAATTTTGAAGGGAAATTTAATTTTTTTTCTTGAATTACAGTTTAAACTTGTTTTACTCTGATGAAATCTAGTCTGATTATTCCCAATTGCTTCCCAGACTATAATGGATTCTGAAGTCTTACATGTATCATGCCATGTTTATTATTAGTTATATTATTGCTATGACAAGTGCTTTTAAAATTCCTACAGGAGCATCTCTTCATAGTTTGCGAACTCCTACATGCAAACTTATATGAATTCCAGAAGTTTAATCAGGATTCTGGTGGAGAGGCTTACTTCACGATGCACAGGTTGCAGGTCTGTTTAATTAGGGAATATTACTTAGAAATGCTTATTTTCTGGTTGAGTGTAAATCTTTTTTTTTTTTTGTCATTATATATCATGATGCAAACAAGTGCCTTCTACGTGTGTTAATTGAAATTGTGACATGTTATGTCACATTTATTTAGAGTCTTAATTTTAAATCAAATATTTTCAGAGTGAAATGATGAATTTGCTAATGATGGAAATTATTAAAGATAAAGCCATATGTTTGTAAGCCATTATGAAAACTCATCGCAGGACATTGATGTTTCTTTTTATAGGTAATAACTCGGCAGTGTTTGGAGGCACTAGAATTCCTGCATAGCCTGGGGATTATGCACTGTGATCTAAAGCCAGAGAATATTCTTATGAAAAGTTACAGAAGATGTGAGATAAAAGTTATTGACCTTGGCAGCAGCTGCTTTCAGACAGACAATTTATGCTTATATGTACAATCTCGTTCCTATAGGGCTCCTGAAGTCATTTTGGGTCTTCCATATGACCAGAAGATAGACATATGGTCTCTTGGTTGTATCTTGGCTGAGCTGTCCTCTGGCGAGGTAAATTCTTCTTATTTGGGTTGGTTACTTTCTTCTTCTTCTTCTTGTTTGGAATTGAATGACTCTGTTGGCCTTTTTATTTATTTTTCCCCATTTGTTTTCTCTTTTGATGTGAATCATTTTGTATGGATTTGCTCTTTCATTTTATTTGGATTTGAATCCTATATTGTCAGTTCTATCCAATGACTCAGTGATACCTGAAGACTTTTATTTTTATTTATTTATTTATTGTGATCTCCATTGCATTTCTAAGATGAACTCGTAACAAAACTAAGAAATACCTAATAAGAAATAAACACATTTGAAAGTGGTTAGGCACTGCATGCATTGGGGATAAAATGGAGGACAATAGGTTAAATTGGTTTAATCATGTGAAGCTAAGACCAAAAGATGCACCTGTAAGAAGGTGTGAGATTTTCATATTGAAGGGCCTAAATGAGTAAGAGGCAGACCTAAAAATACATAGATGGAGTCTATAAAACAAGACTTACAAAATGTAGATTAACTCAAGATGTGATTTTTGATATAGCAGGATGGAGAGACAAGATTCGTGTTGCCAATCTCACTTTGGTGGGAATTGGCTTATGATGATGATGATCTTCATTGCATTTATTTATTTTTTACCCAGATTATTATTATATAATGGAGTTACTCAATTCATAGTGTTTAAGTTTCATGCTCCCAACAGGTACTTTTTCCAAATGACACATTGGTGATGTTGCTTGCCCGAATAATTGGGATGCTTGGTCCTATTGACATGGAGATGCTCGTGGGAGGACAGGAAACACAGAATTACTTCACAGAAGAATATGATCTTTATCATCTAAATGAGGTTAATTTTCCATCTCTCTACCAACTTGAATTGTATACATTCTGTTATAAGATTTGTTTGGGTGTACCCATTAATAATAGAGTTTCCAGACGTGAAGCCATTGCACCATCCTTATTCATACCTCTTTGCATGCTAGTAGAGAACCATCTTGTTTTATGTGATGCAGGAAACCATTTCACAAAGAGGAAGAATTTTGTTCATTCAATTTATTGCGACAAAAGAACAATACATAACTGGGAATTTATTCCGGTCCTTTTCTTTAGGAAACAAATCAAGTGGAGTACATAATTCCAGAGGAGTCCTCGTTGGAGCGTCATCTGCGGGTTTCTGATAGCGGATTCATTGAGTTTATCAAAGACATGCTTGAGTTGAATCCAGGGCGGCGACTCACTGCAAGAGAAGCACTTGAACATCCATGGTTGTCTTATCCATACGAGCCAAATTGTTCTTGAAAGTCCTGCAGGTGGAGTCGCCGGCATTCCATGTTTGTTTACAATGTTCCTAACATATATTTTTCCACTTTTTTTCTTCGTCGGCATGAGATTGCAGTTTGTCTTTGCCTTCAGTTCTGGTTGTTTGAAATGTATGTTTGTACAGTGATTATAGCTTGTTGTATGTTTACTTGCCAATTCATAATAATATTGTTTCCCTCCCTGGGAGTTTCTCCTGCTGCAATCAGAGGTTCACCCCAAGTTCAAATAAAATGAAATAACTAAATGAGTCAGGGTTACCATTTGTTGGTCGTCTTGATCGTTTGCATCGTGGGTTATTCGAGTGCCTTGTCGAATGGGGTTTTCAGGAAACACAAACGATCAGGACGACTGTCTGTGCATTTCGAAACTGCGTGTGATTATGGTGTTCTCAGGCCAACACCGAACCTTTTTGTTCATCTAATCAATCATTATGACTTTATGTTGGAAGCTGTCACTTCTCATGAAAATAAACGCTTTTAAGATTGATGGCATCACAAGATACTCATGACCATCCAACCAATTATATCCAACCAACCATGGTCGCAAGAAGTGGGAAAGTAGACAAAGCAGAGATGTCATATTCTAATTAGTTGAGATATTACATAACAAACAAACCATGGCAATGAAATGTCTTGTTCCAGTTAGTCGGGGTAAGCACTTAGCACCATTTCAATGTGTTAATTCCTATCTTTTATTAAAGTATGCTTATTAATTATTTTCTCTTTTTCATTTTAATGACTCCAATTTGAAGGCAATTGTAACTGGATACAGTGTTTATACTCTCACTAGGAATAAAAAGATACAGATAATTTTTTCTCAAATATCTACCCAATTTGAGTCTGTATACCAATCCCATTTAGTAATTTTTTTTTTAATATAATCTTCCATACAATTCCTGTCATATTCCAAATCCCACTAGCAATGATATTGTATTCTTAGATCTATTAGGACTCACGGTTTTGTTCATAGATTTTACCCAGAAAGGTCTCCTTGTTTGATGGAGTCATAAGCCTGCATATATGGATCTTTACTTTCTCTTTTCTGAGTGGGATTCTAAGATCTCACAATCCCTTTGATCTGCCTCGCTAGTGGAATATACGTGCTTGTTTTTGCATAGCAATCTTTCTTTACTTTAATTTCTGCTTTCTGCTTTTCTTGAACTTTAATTTCTGCTTTTCTTTGGTGATCTTTGTTAGATGTTATTTAACTAGGTTTGTTTTGTGGAAGATTCATCTTTTTTTTTTTCTTTTTTAATGAAAGGTAAAAATTGGTCAAGCTTCAGTTATAGCAATAGCCTTCCCGTAATAATGTTTGCGTAATAATCGTAATGTTATAGAAATAATTCATGGTCAAAAATGAAGAAAGAAGAAAAATCGTTTTATGGGTAACAGTAAACCATCCAATAGATTTCTATTCTCATGCTATTATGTGTTGACGTGGACTCTTATCTTTTGATCCAATTAGATGAAGACACATTGTTAAGTTATCAGAGTCAGGATCTGTCTTTTATTGATTCATTTTCTGTGATGGCTCTATCTGCAGTCCTTAAGTAAAGCCTTCACAAGATGCAAACACGTGTCTTGTAAATGCAAACACGCAATTAACAGTTTTCTGTCATTAAACACGTGTTTGCATCCTACGGAGGCTTCAATTAAAGGCTACAAAGAAAACCACCACACATAACCACATGGAGTGATCCGTTTACCACGGGTTGATTAACACGGGTTGATTAACGGGACGACAAAAGACAATGAGGATGATAAGACGACGATACCAGAAACAAATACTCGAAAATAAAATAAAGAATTGGCGCTAACCAAAAAAAAGTCCAAAAAAGACGAAGAAGAAATGCCAATAAGGCAATAACGTCGCGTTTATCGGACGATAGGTTTTCCGGGAGGAGAATACATTGCGATCCTACGCAGTCTCTTTGAAGTCGCTGTGACCGGCCATGGCCGAGCTGGCCCAGGCCGAGGTTTATGCTCCGAAGTCTGTGCAAGTATGGAGAGCTCTCTTGAACTGGTTGGCCTTCTTCGTCCATATTTTTCTTCAGATCCTCAGAGGGACTCGTTCTGTTACGCGGCTTCTCTCCTACATCGGTCTTCGCCATCCCTTGCTATCGTCTTCTTCTTCTTCTCCGTCTTTTAAGCCTCTCCCCGTCGTGGAAATCCCTCAGCAAGACTCGGCGTCAACGGAGGCCTTGGTCGTCTGCAACAAAGATGCCGCTGATGGTCAGCACGTGGAGAAGCTCACGGTATGGTTACGTCAACGATCTATAGGTTTCAAAATTTGAGAAATCTACTTAGCTGTTTGTTTTAGTTGGATCTGATCTTTAACGAAGTTTCAGAGCAAAATTTGTGTGTATCCGTTTTTTCTTTCTTTCTTCTATTGATTCTGTAGTTACAAAGAGGAATAGTCGAATTTGTTTCTTTGACCTTGATTTGATGATTCTGCGTCGTAGTCTTCCTTTGATAATCGCTTGGCGTTTATGGATTTCTGACCTTGTTATGTTGATTTCCTTTTCGTAAATTTTCTTAGGTGGTGCTGTTGAAGCGTAATGTTAGGAATATTCATACTGAATACATGATTCTAAGTTTTTATTGCGAGTCAGCCTGCTGTTGTCAGCGTCAAGCTTTTTACTTTTCTATGTGATCATTAAGTTAGTTATCCATCATCTAGAGGAGTAAATTGGGCAAGGGTTTTTGAGTAAGGTGGATGAATATGAGTAGGTTTTTGACAGAGTGAGATGGAGGAACGAGATTCATGTTACTGACTCTTAACTGGTTGAGATAAGGTCTTTTGTCATGTTAATCAACTATTTCGATGGATTTTAACAAAGAAGAAGAAAAAATACTTTTTTTTTCCTTTTTACTAAGTTGTGACCATGCAAACCCTTAATTTGACTACATCCCACTGCACTTGGTTATGCAATTGAGAATTTTGAGGATGTGAAAGTTACCATTAGGAGCTGATGAAAAAAAATCAGCACTTGGGGAAAACGCAAAAGAAATCTGTCTTACGGGGAAAATCAGACAGTAGGCAGTTTGGGCTAGCTTGTCAATGGTGCTATTATATTCAAAGCATGAGTTTCCAGGCTGTATACTTTTTTTTTGATAGGTAAATATAATTCCATAATTAGCATAGAATATTTAGTACATAGTATACAAAATGTGTACCCAGGACACATAAAAACAGAAATCAGCATTGAACTCTAGTAGCAGTAGCAATTAAGATGCTGCCATCTCCTAACGTCCACCTAAATCAGAAAATCTGGAACATTCCAAGAAACTTTATAGAGACACATTCACCATCATGGGACTCTCTGCCAACCATCTATACATTAGTTTCAATACCACCCGAGCCAAATATGTGAATTATCTTTCTGAATCCTTGAAAATTCTTAGATTTCTTTCACCCCAAATCACCCAAGAGATAGCTACCGGTGTTATGTTCCGGATCATATCCCTGATTGCTTTTCCATCCTTCCACCTCCATGCTTCCATTACCATTCTAAAATTACCTGGCTATATCCAAGAGCTACCTAACCTGCTGTGAATCAAGTTCCATAGCCTCATAGCAGTTTTAAAATGGATAAGTAAATGGGCCACTGATTCTTCCTCATTTTTGCACATGATACATCTACTTGAAGTTTGCCAACCCCTCCTTCTCAGCTGGTCCATCATTAATATTCATTCAAGAGTCGCTGCCCTCAAGAAAAATGACATTTTACTGGGAACACAGTTTGCCCATATAACCTTGGCTGCTGGAAATACCACTCCTGTGGAAATCAGAGATTCAAAAGCTGACCTCACCGAAAATACACCAGATTTTTCCTTAGTCCATTTTCTATTACCACTCCAGGTTGTATACTCTTGCCATCATAAGAAGCTTCTCTTTCTCTTTAAATAGAGTTTTCATTCTTAAATGTTGCTAAGATGAGTATGTTAAGATGGTTTTGTAGGAGTAGTCTTGCAGTATATATGTCATGAATGAACTATAGTTCATCTTGTATCCAGAGCTGCTGCTTCTTCCATCTCCAACACCTTCTGTTCCATAGAACAAGTTGACTGGGACAAGGAAGTATAAGAGAAAAGCCTGGCTGACACTTAAATCTCCAGCCCACTTAAAAAGGCTTGGTCGAGATTGGACTTTAAGCCTTCATAATATCCTGATTCAGGGTTGCTAGGGGGCCCTTCTCACTGATATGACCCACCCCCTCTGTGCTACTCTATCCCTTACCCATACATATCCCAATTCCAGGCAGCTTGTCACTAGTTTGAGCCTAGACTTTGAATTCTGAAATGTCTGATGGCCTGCTTATCAGGAATTCTTGACAACTAGGGGGCCTTTACATATCCCTTATTGTCCTCACCAGAACTTCATCCTTAGATCTATAAACTACTCATCATCCATAATTATTTGTTATCCATGTCTCAAATCATTATTAAGGATGAAGACAAAAGCCCTTTTTGAAGGTAGTTTATTGTTCAGTTTTCTGCAATACATTCATAATGAATAAATAATTTAGGAAGCTGTTATCAAATGATTTTGGAAGTTTTAATTGTTATTTCATTAATTATGCCTTTTTTTCTCCCTTGATTTTACACGTTGAGACATTGTCCAAACAATATATCTGTTTACCTGAAGAAAATTTTGTGTCTTGGTGTCTTGATTTCTTGTGCATGTATGATGTACTGGAATTTTCAAAAATGAACCCTATTGCATGAGTAAATCATTATTTCTATGCCCAATGTTTCTATTCGATCATCTATTGTGAGCCTGGATGTATACTTCATGAAAAACTTAAAGCATTCAATGAGTATTCCGTTCTTCAGGTAGAAAGCTTTGACATAGGTGTTCTAAGAAACAGAGTTTAGATTATAAACATTGGAAAAAAAAAAAAGGTTTCATCTTTCAGTTGCATTTTGGTACCATTAGAGAAGTTTGGCTTCTCTTGATTTCCTCAAAATTTGTCAAGGACTCAAGGGGTAAATGAAAATTGAAACTTCTAACCTGTTAGAGCAGATTTTTGTGCACAGAAGAGATGGAACTAATCATACTAAGACAATATTTTTCTTTTCTTACCCTGTTATTTTTTCCTTTTTTGTTTCTTGGGTGGATGGTTATCCTGCAATAGACATTAGTATTACTAAATTATGTATAGATAAATATGACTTTTCAGATTAAGCACCATGCTATTATCATCCTTCTCTTTCATGAATACCAAAAATTTAATATCAAGAGAATGAAGATACTACTACAAAGGCCGGCTTGAATTGGCTAAGAAACAACAGATAGCCAAAGAGCTTGCTGTCAAGGTTTGGTGATCAAGTCTCCATGAGTGAGTCATCCCTCTCCCAAGCCATGAAGTTGATGGTCATGGAATTCCTCTCGGCTGTTTCATCATGAAATCCAAGCAATAAATCTTCCTTATCCCTGTGAGGGCTATAACTTTGTCCTGATTGCGTCACCCTCTCCATTATTACCAAAGTAGTGTAATTAATGTATCCAATGGTATCTGAAAGGTCTTGCAACCCCATAATGTCCTATGAATTGCACAGAAAGCAGTCATTGTTGTTCAGTTTAATCCATTCTTCCTCAGAGGCTAACCAAGTGGTCCTTGAAGAAATATTAAAATGTGAAGGCAAGGAGAGAAATATTAATCTCCAGTCTTGAATCTCATCAACCACCATCAACTTCATAACAAATTAAACTATAAACTTGGTGAGCTAACGTCACTGACAATCTCTCATTTGCTATCCTGGTACAAGATCTCCTGCCTTCTCTTATGTTCCTCAAATTGTAAAAAAAATGGCATTGCAAATACACCATCCAATGAACCTGCCCCTCTCACATAATCTCTGTGGCCCTGACAGAGCCATCAACTGAATAACAGAATTTGGAGTCAGTTATGAGAACCAAAGAGCTGAAGGAAATGGCTTCATGTCATATATGCTACCTCATAATGAAGAAATAATTGCAACTCCATTCCCGAAAGGATGGCTGATTCTGCAACAAAACCACTGTAGTAGCCCTTTCACTCACCCCCAACCCCCTCTCTTCTCATCCCATTTCTTGTCCTTTTTTTCCCAGAATGGATTAGATCAGTACCAATCTGAATGGGCATACAAAAGCTGGTATGCACAAGCACCAGCAGGAACTGATTCAGTTCCTAGTATACATGAGGCGTGGCTCTGTACCTCATTAATGACATGTCTTTCCCTTTTGATTGTAATGAGGAATACTGAAGCATATGAGGTCTCTTTCATAATGTTCCTGTTAAATTTAATTCACTAACCTGAGTTTATAGGTTCTAATACACTCATTGTGTCATGCAGGTGGTTCTTGACTTGGATGAAACTCTAGTATGTGCATATGAGACATCTTGCTTGCCTCCCATTGTTTGTAGTCAAGCAACTGAAGCTGGGTTGAAGTGGTTTGAGTTAGAATGCATATCTTCAGACAAGGTATATTCACAGTATGAATTCTTATTTCTGTATTCTTTTATTGATTATGAATGAAAGAAACTTGACAACAATTTTTCTGGGCTGAAGGAGTGTGAAGGAAAGCCTAAGGTCAATCATGTTACAGTGTTTGAACGTCCTGGTTTGCAAGAATTCCTGAGACAGATTAGTGAATTTGCTGATCTAGTACTATTCACTGCTGGTCTTGAAGGTTGGCATGTTACTTCATCATTTTCTGACCATCACTCAATCTGCATTGCATAAATTCTTTTCATTTATTTTGTTGAGTGCCTTACAGGTTATGCTAGCCCACTTGTTGACAGAATAGATGTGGAAAATCGGTTTAGCCTTCGTCTTTACAGGCCTTCAACTGTTAGCACGTAAGTCTTTTGGGATATGATTGTGCTTTCTGAAGTTTCTGTTACGGTAGAAGTATATTAAGTTACATGTTGCAGTGGAATGGCTCTGAGAAATACATTTATTCCTGCATAGGGGAGTTTTGTGTTGGATTATATCTGATCATATGAATGAGAAATGCTCCCAATTGATGGTGAGCATGAAGTTCTTCGGAACATCACTACTTTTATAATTGAAGTGTTCTTGCACTGTAGGGTTTTTTAAAGATGTTTTCTACTTTATCTACAGTTTCATTAATCTAGAATTATTTCATGTGGATGTCTAGTTTCTACTGTTTCTCTTATTTCATGTAAATATGGAATTTTAACTGGTTATTATCTAGCATTGAATTTCAAATAGGAAGATTGGTTTCTATATTGGATCTGTATTTATGCCACAAAAATTACATAATTATTAAGAAATTAGTCGACTCGGTTTAATAAATTTTTTTGTGTTGAATAATTCACAGAGAATACCGGGAACATGTTAAGGATCTCTCTTGCTTATCCAGTGATCTCTGTCGAACTGTTATTGTAGATAACAACCCATTCAGTTTCTTGTTGCAACCACTGAATGGGGTACCATGCATTCCTTTTTCTGCCGGACAGCCATACGATGATCAGGTACCATTTTTCTTTGTTTTCTTAAATCAGGCCTAACGTAAGTAAAAACTCAGCTCCACTTCACGGAAACTACTTTATCATGAGCTTACCGCCATGTTTTCTGCATTTTTCAGCTTTTGGAGGTCCTGCTTCCACTACTTAAGAACCTGTCTTTGCAGAAGGATGTGAGGCCTGCGCTGTATGAAAGTTTTCACATGCCTGAATGGTTCCAAAAGCATGGAATCCCCGCTGATAGGACGTTGTAAAATAAAGATTAGACCTTGCAATTTGTCAGGATAAAAAGAAATATCATACACTGCAAAGCTAACACTCTCGGCCCTTATGAAGCCTGTTCATTGCCGACAAATTTCATAACTCCCAGGTTTCTCGGGCAAAATCCTGCAGCCATCGGTAAAAATTTCCATGACATGTATTTACGTAGAATGGTCTAACTCCAATTGATTTGTAATTTGTTTATATGCTTGCTTTCCTGTTTAATGTTTTGCGAATGTCTGAGAGTTACACAGATTTTCTCAAGCAAAAAGTTGTTTGCAGCTGTATTATTGTTTAAAAAGCCTAGTTATGATCATTGATGAAGTATACTAATGGGGATGGCTGTTACGACCAGAGTCCTAATTTATATACTGACGCCTTTGCAAAGGGGGTTGTCTTATCAAAACGGTGAACGGAATTTGAAAATCAGCTTGATTAGACTATAAAAGCAAAAACCTAGATGAGTTCCTAGTAAGAACTTATATCATGCTACATTCTATTTTTTTTTTTTTTGAAGGATACTACATTAATTGACTGGATTATCATGTCGCTCCCATTGAGCAGACAGAACTACCGGAAATTGAAGCTATATACAGATGGACCTTGCAATGATGCAGATTTATGTGCTCAAAGCAACCGGTTTGGTACGCATGCTTCATAAGATTAGGGAGGACTGGAGGATATTAAAACCATTTCTGTTAAGTACTCTTTTGGCTTGTGAATTTCTCTCTGTGGCTGGCATAAATTCATGTTACAGTTTGTGCTAAAGAAAAACTTATGGACCTGAGTGGGGCTACCATAGAATTGATTGTGTGGTGGGCATTCAACACTATCATTCGGGTGCTATATCAGATAAGAGAAAGGGGGAGAGAGAAGAGAGAGAGACAGAGAGAGATGGCAATTCGAGTGGAACAGCACTACATGGGGACATGGAGGCCACAGAAGAAGCCTGAGCGAAACCTTCCCGTCGCTGCTAGAATAGTCTGTCAGAGAAGCAATGTAGTTTCAGGTGGTGCCAGGGAGCTAATACAGTCAGGTACCGTGCGGCCCATATTGCCAAAGGACGCTGCGTCGGCCATGGATTCCGAAGGGTTCCAGCTGCTTGATATCCGACCAGTGTGGGAGCGGGAGAAGGCACGTGTGGTAGGGTCATTACATGTGCCTCTGTTCGTCGAGGACGAAGACAACAGCCCCATCACGCTCTTAAAAAAATGGGTGAATTTCGGCTACATTGGTCTCTGGACCGGCCAACGTTTCACTGCCATAAATCCTGATTTTCTCCGCCAAGTCGAAACGGCAGTTCCGGACAAAGAAGCAAAGCTTCTTGTAGCATGCGGAGAAGGGCTCAGGTGAGATGCTCAAAACTATAATACTACTCGAATTAAGGGTTAAATGTTGATAGCTCGGAAATGGGTATAGGTCTATGGTGGCTGTCTCGAAACTGCACGAAGGGGGCTATCGGAGCTTAGGATGGCTGGCCGGAGGATTAAATCGTGCCGGAGATAAAGATTTTCCTGCTGTTGAAGGGACTGAAAAGTTGCAATACGCCACCATAGGCGGTGTTTCCTATTACTTCCTCCGATTGCTCTTAATCTTACAAGCAGTGGGCACAAGGAGCTGACAATTTATTCTTAGCATCTCTTCAGCTGTAAGTGGATAGTTCGATGAGAATATAATTAAATATATCAAGTTCACCGTCTATTATAAGCTTGAGCTTCTAATAGAAACAATGCTTTACATGGTATCAAAGTTTTAGAGGGTGTTTGGTAACGTGTTGAGAAACCGTTTTTCAGTTTTTAAACACAGAAAACCAAAAACATGTTTGATATTTTTCATTTTCAAACTGTTTTTAAAAAAAACGGTTCAAAATTATTCCCGTTTTTTAAAACTGAAGATGTGGGTTTTTGAAAACGCAAAACCGTTTTCTGCGTTTTTTTACCGTGGCAATTTTGTAATATTCTTATCCGAACTCCTCGACTCCCATCGTCTTGCTCAACTTTTAGTCCTCTTCCCCCCTCGTCTAAGTGCTGTGACCAGATCTTCATCAAATCATTACAGATTATGTTGCAGCAATGTCTTCGTCTCTTGTTGGTGAACGTTCTAAAACATCCTTGACGCTCTTTTGTAAGCTATCTTTCGCTCGATTCATGGGCGGTGGGCCTCGAACGTTTCTCAGCGGCATTAACAAATGGCAATGGAAGAGATTGCATGAGAAGAAGGCGAGAGAGAAGGAACGAAAGCTTCTCGAGCAGGAAAAGTAGCTTTACCAAGCTAGAGTTAGATCTCAGATTCGTGCTAAGCTCGCTGGAAAAATGGATGTTGGATCGTCAGATACTGAAACCTCCTCTAATTACAGTGCGATGACTACAAAAGATCATGTTAAGGCCCTCACTGATCGGTTCATGAAAGAAGGAGCGGAAGATCGAAGACGATGGACCACTGAAATCCCATCCTCCACGACCTCGTGTGGAGAATCGAAAGCTTGATCCTCCTATTGATTTGAGAAGGTTGATTTCAGATAGGCGTAATCTGGGGGAAAGCCGTGCGAGTTGGAATCCAGTGGTTGATTACTTAGAGAAGGAAGATTACTATTTCTGTGACGGAGAAACAAGAAAAAAATATGTCGGACTTAGCTTCAACGAATCAATGTTAAGCTCTGTCAAACGGAAAGATAAATCTTCGAGGACCAAGAGAATCTTCACCGGAGAAATAATGCCGACAAGATTCCGACGATTCGATGTTGGTGGGTTTTGGAAGATTTTGTAAAAACGGTAATCCTTACCTCTGTTCGAATCTTGATGATGTCACTTCACGACCAAAATTGAGGGTTGGAATTCTCATTTAAAAGTCTTGTATTCCGGTGTCACTTTGGCCGATAAGAATCTGTTTGAAGTTTTGTCTCACGACCTCTGTGAATCAGCTCGTAGCAAAGAAAGGGAATCCTCCAAAAAATGAGAAGGGTTCTCCTTTTTCCCTTTCTTTCTCTGCGAAGGGTTGGATGACCGCATAGTCTACTGGCCACCTAAAATCTGGTCTGGACTTTGACCATGTTAGCACTTCTATATTTGGCCCGGTCTGGACCATAAGTTGGGCTCTGCCACTAAAGCCTTAATATTACACTATTCATAAATGTCATTCAATTAAAAAATTTAGAACAAGTGTCATTCACAAAAATTTTCTTCCCACCTTATAACCTTTTGTAATCTATGGTATATATTGTTGTTAGCTTTTTACATTTTGGTAATTACTACTCTACTATGCAATTGTTATTGTTGCTTAGAATGTAATTAGGAAAAAGTTGATGGGATTTATCTTTTACAATTTAAGGAATGGAATTTTGATTTCCTTTTTTTTTTCATATCAAATTTGTTTTAATTCAATGGGCTTGCAGGTTGTATAGCAATGCATATTTGTTGATTTTGAAAACTTGAATCGTTTTTTTTATCAATTGTTATCAAACGGGTTTCTTGTTACCTGTTTTCAAAAACCCAAAAAACAGTAATTGTTACCAAACGGGTTTCTTGTCACCTGTTTTCAAAAACCCAAAAATAGTTGAAACTGTTTTTAGTTTTCAAACTGTTTTTTAAAAAAACGTTACCAAACGGCCTCTTAGATAAACTCCAAAGTTTTGGGTTCAAACCTACACTCTACTGATTAAAAAATAATATTCCATGTGTAAGACTCTCAAACCAACACATGCCCGATAGAAGGTCTGGTGAAGGTAGGCTTCATTGTTGGTAGCCCATTGAGTTGTGTATGCCCAACAGAAGGTCCGGTGAAGGTAGGCTTCATTGTCGGTAGCCCATTGAGCCGCATGAAAGCATGATTTTCCGAGAACCAGCTCTTATTCCTGTTAGGGTTATTGCACCGAGGTTGACAGGCAGAACAACAGAAGTAAGTCGCCATTATTTTCACTGTTCTACATTTCCTAAAGAAGGAAAACTCGTTCAGTGTTGTTTGCTCTTTATTGGTTTTGTGATTTAGGAATGTCCACCCAAACGTACTAAGAACCTTTGTTGGGCAGATGCCCTCGGTGCTTGTACTCTACGTTGTCAGACACACCGATGATTAATAAATCTTTTTACCTCCAAAGTAAGAAAATGAAAAAGGAGAAAGAAATGATTTTGAGTCGAGTTCTGTTACAGTATTTTGAAAATTGCCCACTTTAGTAGGTAACTGCTAAATTTAGATACACTAATTTACATGTTAGACACAAATTATTTGTGTTAAATATGTTAAAGAATATATTAAATATATAAAGTTCACCCCTATTATCAGCTTAAGTTTTTAGTAGGAACAGTCTTCTACATGGTATCAGAACCTTAAGCTAATACCAAGATCCTGAGTTCAAACCTTCATTTCATCCGTTGAGAAAAAAATATTCCATGTGTAGGACTTCCCTAAAAATAAGTTTGAGTCCGGCCCACACGTGAGGGCAAGTATTAAAGAATATATCAAATATATAAAGTTCACCTCTACTATCAGCTTAAGCTTTTAATTTTAAATGCACCAATTGACGTATTAGACACATTTAGTTATGGAAAATTCGTACACCCGGCTTTTTGCTTGACATTCTATATTGAAAATGCCTCCAGATTTTTTTGATTGACAAATTTAGCTAAATCACCTTGATGTATACAGTTTAGTTAAATGAGCTTGGTTGGTATGGTAATTTCAATGGTGTTGCAAAGTCCTTTTAGTCACGTGTCAACATCCTTTCTTCAGCACTGGTGCACTTGACCCGAAGACCCAAAACCACGGCAACAAGTAAAAGACAAGGAAAAAAAAACTGGTGAAGCAATAGTACGCTGGGCTTTGAGACACCGACATGGCGTATAGAAGAAGACCATCACCGTGCTCCAGTAAATCAAATCCAAAGATGAGTTTTTAGGTTGAAATGATGTTAGAGAAAGCACATGGATCCTCATATTTCAAGACCAAAAGCTGGTCTAATCACAGCTCCCAAACCACGCCATCTTGAGTATTTGCAAAGAAGTTTCGTTTAGACAAGCTAAGAATCCGATTACTTGCCCGTCAATAACTTCCATTGGTGCTTTGGTAAATTAGCATTTGGTTAATTACTTTCTATTTTGTGTGGGTTACGTTCCTTGCCTGTCATTATCGGTTTCGGCAACTTTAGACGGTAGAAACGGACATCCTTCAACATCCCAAAACCAGCATACTTTTCCTCACAAAAGAAAGAATCCCCCATTATTACTCTTCCTTCCTGTTTCAATCAAGAAGTCTTGCTTGAATAAGTAAAGGGACAGGACTTTACACTAGTAGACCTGGTCATTTCTAACACCCAAAAGGCTGTAATGTCTTCTCTATTACAACAGATATTGCTTTAACAGGGATGTAATTGGCTTATGAAAATTAAAAATTTTAATATATAACTATTAATCAAATTTTTGTATTTATTACAAACTAATCACAACCATATTGCCGCACAACGGTCGGATTTTTTGTTGCAAACCATATAGCACTAGAAAATGCATAAGAAACCACAAATGCGCCAAATAAGAAACTTTATGTGCCCTTAGGCTAAATGAGTTTGATCCACTTATATGTTTATGTGCCCTACGACTAACAATGAAACATAGAGTGGCTTCAACTGATATTCTTCTGTAGATTCCTTACGGCATCGAATGGGAAGGCACCATGTCACAAAGAGCTGTTCGATGTAGAAATGAAATTATCTGTGCCCTTGCTTGGCTTATATATTTATTTTTCTTATATTAGCAAGCTCTCGTGCTGAACATGTAATATCAAGAAGAGTATAACAAAATCACCTGGACAGGTAGTACCAAGAAGAGTTCTTTATAGGATAAGTGTATTGAGTAATTTCCTATCACTCCTCGTGAACTTCCTTCAACCTTGAAGGAAGACGGGGGTAGCATTGATATTTCACAATAAGCCTTTCCAAAGTTTTTTCGTTTTATCCGCAGCGTGTTTGACCTAGGAAGAAATCAAAATGCGAACCCTTCCTCACACTTTCTATCTTTTCCATTTTTTTACGCCGCCGTGACTCGTGAGGTTGATACGTATCTTTTGACCCATCTGATTCTGGATTTGAGCAATGAACGTGGATTCGATGGAGATTTTGACGAAAGGTTTTGCATGTAACTCTGCATCTTTTAATCAGTTTAACCTAAATCTCCATTAATTAAAAGGGCCACGCGTTCCGCGGCACCCCCTTCTCCTCCTCCTTTCCGCTTTCTCGCTCTCCCACCTTCGTAGTTCACACCCCACAAAATTAAAAAAGCAGAACTAAAATCTGCGGCTCACTGCCGTGCCTGCCAATGAAGAAGAAGACAGAACAGGCCCTTAGCGTCGAATTCCGACCCTTCAGATGACGATGGTTTCCCCCTCCGTCACCGTCGCTGCGGTTTTCATCGCCGTCATATCTACGTCTGTGTTGTTGGGTGTTCATGGCCTCGGTTCTCCTTCTACTATCGCCATTAGCTACGGCTCCGGGACGGTCTGCGGCATCCTCGCCGGAGAAGCGTTGCAGAGTATTGAATGTTACCGAGGGGGTCAGAGGATCGCAATTGAACCTAATATTTCGTATGAGGGAATCTCCGGTGGCCGGAATTTCTTCTGCGGGCTGAGGTCCGGTGGCTTTAGCCTGTTGTGTTGGAACGCGGGATTCCCGAGCCAATCCAAGAGGTTGTATTACAATGACACAAATCGATTGAGGGATCTGACGGTGGGTGATAATCATGTTTGCGCAGTCGAGAATGGAACCGGAATTGCGAGGTGCTGGAGAGGGGAGAGGAACGGATTTCCTTCGCCACGGACGGATGAAAGGTTTAAGTCCATTACATCAGGGAAGGGCTTTTCTTGTGGGATTTCGAGAAATGACAGTAAGGTTCACTGCTGGGGCAGCAACGGAGAACTTCGAGACCTGATTCAGTCACGGCTTACGAACATTTCTATGTTCAGCTTAGTTGCTGGGGATTCTCATGTTTGTGGTTTGAATATTTCTGGGTTTTTGATCTGTGAAGGGATGAATGATTCTGGGCAGTTAAACGTTCCATCTGGTTCGAGGGCTTCGGACTTCATTAGTTTGGCACTTGGAGTGAGACATAGCTGCGCAATTTGGCGAAGGAACGGATCAGTGATTTGCTGGGGAGGAGGAGGACAGTTTTCTAGCAATGCAACTGAAGGTGTTTCGTTCGAATCGATTGTCGCTGGATCGGATTTCACTTGTGGACTGACGTCAAGGAATCTGTCACTGATTTGCTGGGGACCTGGCTGGTCTGGTATTTCAGGTTCAGGTGATGTTGATCTTCCTTTGCCCCGGATCATTCCGGGGCCGTGCATCGATGAAACTTCATGTAGCCTTTGCGGTCCATACCCAGGATCTAAATTTCTTTGTTCTGGGTCTGGTACAATTTGCAAGACATGCCAAGTCGAAACTCCAGCCCCTTTGATGCCACCACCACCATCTCCATCTCAATCTCCTTCTCCACCACCTTCATCTAAAGGCAGAAGCAAAGGCTTATTGGCTTTTGCCATTGTTGGATCAGTTGGGGCTTTTTCAGGCGTCTGCACTGTTATCTTCTGCCTTTGGAAAGGGATTTGCCGTTGTGGGCACAAAAAAATCTTCAATTCTGTGCAACCCACCATCACTGTGAACAATGGTCATGCTACCTCAGGATCAAACCCGCCTTCGAGATCATCCACCATTAGGCGCCAGAGCTCCCGAGCAATGAAGCGCCAAAGGAGTGGGACTTCATCGAAGCACGCAGACCGAGCAGAGGAGTTCTCACTATCCGAGCTTGCAGCAGCTACGGACAACTTCTCGTTGGAGAACAAGATTGGTGCTGGAAGCTTTGGCACGGTGTACAGGGGAAAGCTTGCAGATGGTCGGGAAGTCGCCATTAAAAGGGGAGAGAGTGGCCTGAAGAAGATGTTCCAAGAGAAAGAGAGTGCATTCGACTCAGAATTAGCATTCCTGTCCCGTCTCCACCACAAGCATTTGGTCAGGCTTGTGGGCTATTGTGAGGAGAGAGATGAGAGGCTTCTTGTATACGAATACATGAAGAATGGAGCTCTCTATGATCATCTACACAGAAAGGACAATGTGGAGAAGAACAGCAGCATCTTGAATTCATGGAAAATGAGGATTAAGATATCGTTAGACGCCGCGAGAGGGATCGAATACCTCCACAACTACGCCGTGCCTCCCATAATTCACAGAGATATCAAGTCCTCCAACATCTTGCTGGACGCGAATTGGACTGCAAGAGTATCCGATTTCGGGTTATCGTTAATGGGGCCGGATTCGGATGGAGAATTCACGTCGCTGAAAGCGGCGGGGACAGTTGGGTACATGGATCCGGAGTACTATGGCCTGAATGTGTTGACGGCAAAAAGCGATGTGTATGGTCTGGGGGTGGTGTTGCTTGAGATTTTGACAGGGAAGAGGGCGATATTCAAGGATGAAACAGGGGAAGGAGGAGGACCAATAAGTGTGGTGGACTACGCGGTGCCAAAGATCATGGAGGGAGAGCTGGAGAGGATATTGGATGTAAGGGTAGGACCACCTGCATTGAACGAAGCAGAGGCAGTTGAGCTGGTGGCGTACACTGCAATGCACTGCGTGAATTTGGAGGGGAAGGAGCGACCGACGATGAGTGACACTGTTTCAAATCTGGAGAGAGCACTTGCTCTCTGCGATGACAGCCATGGTAGCATATCCAGTACTGCAATTTCCATTGTTTCTGAATGAGAGATTTTTCCCCATCCTCGTCTTACGGAAGAAGTTATTTATTTTGGGGGGGTTTTTTTTTTTTTTTGGATTTTATTAGTATAAACGGAGTGTATAGCACAGAACTGTAGAAGCCTAGAAGGGGTTTGTTTTTAACATGAACCTGAACTTGGAGAGCAAGTCGCTTGGGAGGACTACGAGTACATGATTCGTTTCGAGAGAGAGAGAGAGAGAGAGTTTTCTCTTTAATTTAAAAGTACGAAGGATCTCTCTTTTTCTTCAACCTTTTCAGAAGCAGTTAGTTGGTTCTCTCTTTATTTCCTTGGCCATTATTTTGAAAGACCAAGTCAAAGGAGACGACATTGTTGATTCTTGCCTGCTTTCACACGCTCTCTTTAAGACCTGATATAATAAATAAAAAAAGCAAGGATAAAGTAGAGAAGGGAGAACATTCGTTACTCACGTTGACGTCTCACTTAACGTCTTGCTTATGAAAGCATTTCCTGGAGCCAAAGTCTGGTGGTTCCGTAAAACTACCGTCTAGGATGGAATTTAAATATATAGCCCCCTTTTGACATGAACATCCATTCGTGCGTTTCACGCTAGTACCATTGAGTGACTCCAAATGAAACGCTCTCGTTATACATTCCCCACCCAATGACAACTCAACTCATTTTTTTGGTCTCATTTCTCTGAAAGTCCGTTGCGGCTCTTGCAGATATAAACGTTAAATTAAATCTTATAAACATGTATTGTTTTTTATATGACTCTGTCTGTAAAGCTACACCATCTCACTTACTTGACCCCACCGTTTATATGAAATCAAGGGGAATAATTATAATAATAATAATAATAAAAGCTTGAGGCACCCGTCATCACATCCAGAGCTCTATCTAGATGGTCCGGTCTTACCTTTGAAGCCACCTGTAAAGATGGCGCAGAAGATGCTTTCCGTCACTGTCATAAGCTGCCGTCTACGTCCGACACCTCTAATGCATCTCGGTATTCTCATCCTTCTCATCACTTAATTTATTGTCTATTTATGCATAGAAAAAGGAACAAAACTTCAGTAATAGCAAGTCATGAGCCTTAGATTATTCTAGAAACTCCGTTTGTGGAGCAGTTAAGTCTCTCTAATCCTGACCCTGGTGCAAACAAATTATAACACAAGAAAGAGTATGCATTTGGGGCTTAAAAAGGCAATAGTAGGATTGAATTTCCTCTAAACGGGACCATTTTAGAGGGCCCATATCCCAACTTTCACCCACCTCGTATGACCCAGAAGCCCTCGGATAGGACCAGACGTTAAGTTTTGATATTGATACCGGTAAGTCGGTAACCAAATCCGACCAAGCAAACCTGTCCCACTGCCACCAGATTAGGGATCGATGTTAATGGGATGGGGCGGCTTAAATGGATGACCCTCACCACCCGTCATTATTAGGGTTTGGTATGCCATAAATCAAAGTTGAATGTTATTAATTTCGAAAAATTCAATTGTTTAAGATATGAGAAATAAATTGCAATAACTTTGAAAGCTAGAATACGTATGTGAAGTTGCGTGGACAAGCGGAACCCCACCACTCCTTAAAAATCACGTGCGTAAATGCATTGTAAACACCAGGATTCCGGTCTACACCACGTACCTCTATGTTAATTGAAGCACATTAAATTTAGACGGTGTCGATGGGGTCTCGACGGTTTCGCCGTCAAAACTTTAAATGGCATCAATACTTATGAAATACTACAATTCTTGCCTTTTCACCAAAACAAAAAAAAAACACATGAGAGACAAGCTGATGAGTGACTGAGCTCCATTTTGCCTGTGAAGCTATTGGTTCCCTGTGCAGTTAATCTGGGTTAGCCATGGCATCTATAGAACTTGAAAAACATAACTAGAAGTGAATCAAACTACCTTGTTTTGAAGCACAGTAGCTGGTATTTGTAAAGATACTTTCATGCAGACAGGTTTTGGAAGCATTACCAACCAAGAATAACATACGTCATGGCCTGATGGCTGAACATTGTTGGATTTAAACATTGTTGATGATGTTCAGGAGCAGTAATGAATGGGTGGATTTTGACAGGACTTGTTCCTTCCTTGTTGGATTTTTGTTAGGTAATAGAGGGGGTCTCTGCACATGCACATGTAAAAGATGAGGTGTTTACGTGTCTTGTTGCTACCAGTTTCAAAAAGAAAAGTAAGAACCTTGTTGGTGGTAGATGTGTTGTAATCAATGAGAAAGATTTAGCTAGAACTTTTAGTCAGAAGCAGAAGAAACTAAACCCTGTACACACCGAATACAAGAGAGATTTGTTATTATTTCAAAAACATATTTGTAATGCTATAAAAGCTTTAAAGCATGTATGCAATTTATCAAGCAAGCAAGCATGTCAGTTATATTAAATATTACCGGGTAATCTCATCATCCACACACATACTTAATGAGATAAACTCATGCACATGAAAGGAAATTTCAATTAAAATAAAAGAGAGAGGAATTTGATTGCAGCTCCAGAGAGAGAGAGAGAGAACAATTGCTGCAGACAGGGGGGAATATGTACTTCTATAAAAACTTAAAACAGTGTCTTGAGTAATATTATCAAGCAGGCAGGTCTGTCCCCATCATTTATATAGGTTATATATACAGAGTGGGATGGAACCCCCCACTAGCTGGTAGCTGCAATATTAAATTCGGTGTCTGAAGTTCTAAGCAGAAGGACAATGACTAAGATTTTCTACAGGAAGAACACTTATTCATCTGATTATAGATGCATGGGACCTCCCTTGTGCCTGGAATCACTGCGATAATAACAAATAGACTACCACTTGGTTCTCTTCAATCTGATAAGTTGCCTGTGCTAGAGGAGAATAAATGGGGGTTGGGGGAGGAAAACAATTGTTTTGTTTAAGCAGTGGAATAAAACAACCCAGCTAAGAGATTACTTACCATCTCCAGAAATAGCAGATATCAAACCTGGATTCTTGTTCTTATTGCCCACGTTTTGACACATAATTTTCATCACCTGGCTCGCTGATTTTTTTGGAAAAACATGTTGAAGTAGACTAGATCGTTGCCAGGTTGCACTTCTTTTCCTAATCAAAAGCAATGCTTGTATGTAAATGCAGGTAACCATCATTAATTTAAGCCTAAAGACGAGGAGATTTGTGTGTGTTTGGCGGGGACTCGGGAGTAATTGTAACAATTATCAGTATCATATATATATGTCAAACAAAAGTTAAACAATGGCATTAAGTTCTAGCTGAGACAAAAACTTTAACACCTCTGAAACACTAACTGCATCACAATCTAAAACCTTTATATTCATTCAAACCAAATTGCAGTGAAGAAAGAGTAAGTTTGATTTGGGAGATACCTAGGGATGATGACCAGCATAGCAATAACCTACTTTAACATCTTGCAGTCACATTCAAGTTTTTAACATCCTCAAATAACAGCAACCTAGCAAGGCAGAGTTGATGTGAATTCAATCAAGATGAAATAGTAAGTGCTTTAGAGGTCCTCAATTAAATATAATTGTACCAACACAAATATTTTAGTGATTACCAGGCCTTAAGATCTGTCATTCCATACTGATTTTTTAACTCCCACTTCTGAGTCCAATTTTCCAACAAAGGTGAGCATAAGTTCCCTTGTCACAGCTCAGAAATTCTGTCATACATTCTAAGTTAACCAGAAAATTAATAGAAAAACAGGATATTAACTACAATGCAATATATTAATATGGCACATAATACTCGTAAACAGAAAAATAAACCATCAATTTTAATAGCAAATCAGAACTTGTTACAATTGCAGAAGGAAGACTTAAATATAGATAACAACAACAACAATAGCAGAACTGTATCTTTAATCAGATTGTGTAATTAATCATTTCTGACCAACTCTACCATGTTCTTTTTGGTCCTCCTCTAGTCATTTATCATCATTCGATAGGTACCCTTGCACATTCTAACAGGTGCTTCCTCATGCCTTTAGTTAAGATGGCCAAACTATCTCAACCTACTTCCTATTTATGTTTTCTCCTATTCGAGCCACTCCTAAACACTCTGAAGCTGTTTATTTATTAGCTTAGCTTACCTTCTAGTTTTTCTACACATTTGTTGCAGTAACATTTTGTTTGCATCATAGCCGTCCTAAAAGTGTCTTATAAAATTTGCCTTTAACCTTGAGTTGACTTCATATCAATCTAAAAGTGCCTCTTCACTTAAGCCATCTATCAATAACTCCATTGCGAGGTACTCATTAAATGTCATGTCACATATATTAAATTTCATTAATAATTTATAAAAATTTCACCATTTATACACAACACATACACACACAAGGTTCTTTGAAGATTTATATCAATTTTAATTATATATTATATTTTAAAACTAAATCTATAATGCTGTTTTATAATGCTATTTCTTTTCTGCATTTTCTGGTTCTAAGCTTGTTGGGTAAAGGAGGGTTGCATCAAGTTAGCAGCCAGTTTAAAACTTTGCTAAATTGATCATGAATGAATTCTTAAAAATTATCTCTTATGAATATATTATATAGCTTTATGTGTGCGCATGAGCGTGAATGTGTGTGACATAACTAAGTATAACATTAGTTATGCCTTAAAACACAACCTTTTTCTAAAAGGTATAGCCCATGCTGTTGTTAATTACAAGCATTATACGTAAATTACTGAAATGAAGAACTTTGTCATGGCTTGATCCCCTTACCACTTTAAAGGGGGCATATGCTCACATGATCATTCAACATGGGCAATGATTTCAAAACACAATATATTGTTACAAGAATAAATCAATACACAAATATATTGTACAACCATACTTCTGTACAGTTGCTCTTGTAACTTGTAAGAAAGCCGTATGAAAGCACATTTCAAAAAATTGTAAGTATAAAGAAAGAAATAACAAGAGAAAGCTCAGACACATGTCACATGGAACTCATTATAATGGATTTAAATAATGTCCTGGATAATAATTGACAAGTTATCTTTGTTGCTTCCAATTATTTATTGGGAGTACTAAGATCAATTTGACCTGTTCTGTATAATACAATCTATTACAAGGAGTCTGCATGCATGTCTTGTGCTCTGTGTGTCCAGATGTCAGAATCATCTAATGATTCTAATCCTCCTATTATAGGATAGAGGACTCAGCCCATATACAATACATTTTGAACTTATTTAAGCTGAAAAGTACAGAGATATTGTATCATTTATGCACAATATCAATTTTTGCATATTTAGAACTTGATATCAAGTACATAATCAACATATAGGGGGTATGGGTTCAGAATGAAAAAATAGTTGTTAAAGAAAAAATTTTGAAACAGGGCTCTGAAATGGACCTGATACCCATACCCATTTGTGTCGTGTTTACACAGATACTTTGAGGAGCCTAGAAGGGTCCCTTTAGCATAGATTAGAATCATCACCAACTCTCCAACATCAACAGGCAGGTTGGGTAAACATGTATAATCAAGTGATTGATTCTGTTGATCAAGATCAATGGCCATGAAAAGGAATAGAGCGCTATTAAATACTGCACCAACATATGATAAACCTAGTCCTTGAACTTTAATGATTAGATCTTATTAGGAATACATTATTGTCAATATTAGTTATATAGAGATTTAGTTGATGATGCATATTTCCAACATAGATTTAGATATATGTCGCTTATATCTTTTTTGAAGATATGTTTATCTTATCTAATGAATGTACATACATATATATATATGCACATAAAATAAGCGTGAGCATGCCAATGGCTGATCATAGTTGAATGGTGTAAAAGTTTTTGCTTCATTGGATATAATTTTCTTTTGCACAAGAGAAAGTTCTCATATATTTTCTTAAGAGATTCGTCTCTTATGCTCCTCTCTTCTTTATTACATTTCTCCTGTATACCTGCGTTTCAACTTGAGCAGATGGCCATCAGGGTGTTAGTACGTGTCACAGGATTTTGAAGCAATCATGAACTCATGATCATGTTGTCGGTTCATTATTGAAAAAGCTTTTCCTGGTCATGAGAAACCAGAAAGTTTAATATACTGCCAGATTGCTTGTTAGAAGCATGTTGTTTATCTCACCATTGATTTTCTTATTAAAGACCAGCAGTGTTGATTCCACTGTTACACCCCATTTAAAAATAATAATAATAATAACTCATGAAACCAGAAATAGTGATTCCAGAATCTTATTTCTCTCTGGGAAACCAACAGTATTAACCAACTAGTTTCTTTCTGATCATATTATTTTTTTCAACTCAAGCCTTCACAGCACAGAACTGCAACAGTGCACCAAACTGTATCACTTTGTAATTTGAAGGTTTCCCTCTTCACCTAGATTCTTTCATTTTCTTCGATAAATATTTCTCTTAACTAATAACAAGAGAAACAACTACAACTATAATGAATTATCCCAACTAGTTAGGCCTGTAACATGATTCCTGTTCTGTCATTCCAACCTTTCATCTTAAATTAGATTTATAATTTATGCCTTCAAAATTTTTGCTAAAAGATTCCATCCATCCAGGTCAGTTTCGGTCTTCATCTAGAAATTTTGGATCTATAAACGACAGAAACTTGCATTTCTTTCTCACAGTACCTTCCCAGTTCTTCATTTATTGATATTCTTATCAATGAACATCAACAAAAAATTAGAAAAATCAGGGGGAAAAGAAGATTGAAGTTCAATACTAAATTATGTATATCACCTAATATTTGTATCTATATTGCCTAATGGAAGGAAGTGGCTATCTATATTGCCTAATGTTTGTATCTTATGTATGTTTCAGGGAGAGAACATAGATAACCCCTTTGTTCATAGTGATTTTGCTAAAGGGATATGGAGCCGTTTACTCCGGGAGATCAGTATGCCAGAGAAGGTGATTGATTTGCTGTGTCATTGGAGATTTCCAGGCCTAAGTAGGAGGGGAAAGATCTTGTATATACAAGTGTTTCATGCAGTTTTACTGTTCATATGGAAGGAAAGAAACAATAGAATCTTTGATGAGAAAAAAATCCCCTAGATATACAATGGTTGAATCTATCAAGCTATCGGTTGCATTGTAGGCTATGAGATACCCTGAGTTAGTTTTTCTGAGACTGATGTTGTAAGGAGTTGGGCCACAGTTTGCTTCTCATCTCTGGTGATGGCAGTATCTTTTTGTGCTTGGATGCCACCAGAGGAAGGACCATCAAATTAAATTTTGATGGATGTTCACTAGGAAACCCTAGCCTAGGGTGTTGGAGGAGTTCTTAGGAATTACTTGGGTGAAGTTATTTCTGCATTTCATGGACCTGTAGGAGAGAGAGATTCCACTCCGGCCGAACTCTTGGCATCTATCACAAGGTTATGACATATCAGCACTTTGGGACTCATGGAGGTTGTTACTGAAGGGAGTGCAACATCTTTGAGATGGACAAGTAGAGAGGATTCAATAACATAGAGATACTTGGAGTTGATTAGATTAGCAAGATCCTTGGTGCGGTGTTTAAACGTCTCATTCAATCATGTACCAAGGGCTGCTAATGATGTTGCAGACAGTTTAGCAAAGGCTGGAGTTATTAGTCACTCCAGTTTTTGGAGATATTTATTCCTGTTTAGACGTTTAAATTGCTTTCATCCCTTCATGTGTTTGGCACCTCTTTCTCTAATGTAGCTTTTGGTTTCTATTTTCTCTCTATATCTTATTCCTTTTTATGAATGGAATTTCATCACATATCAAAAAAAAAAAAAATAGTAAATTAGTCAAAGCGATGACAAGAAGGCAATCCAAATGCAATAAATCTCCACGCATTTATTATCCACACGAGTGGTTCTCAAATGCAATTTAGGATACAACAACAATTTTACTTCAGATCTGTTGTATACCATAGTAAAGCAGTAAGGCAAAAGCATATCAAGAAGTTACAAGCTTAGTTTCTACTTCACACAAGCCCCAAACAAAGGAATTTGAAGTGCATTAAAAGCTTTACAGATTTGTACTTGTCTCCCCTTTTATTGTAGAGAGGAACTGCGCGGATTCCTGTTCTCAACTCTGATACAGGCAAACATGTCTGACCTCCAAAACCATCCCTGGAAGACACATCATATTCATGAACTTCAATACGAAGTAAAGCCAGCTCAGGAACTGTCAGTGGGAACTCAAATTCCCGATTCCAAGTTGGGATCCAGTTATCCACAATTGTATTTGTTCTCATCATCACAGAATCAGCAGGGACCCCAGCAATTCCTACCTGCATAGAGATTGTTCAGTCACCAAATTTGTTTTTACAAAGTTTAAGGTTAAAGAAGAAGAGAGTTCAAAGTACCATAAAGAAGTGAGATATTCATGTATGCAGTTCACATAGGAAGGGATAAGAGACAAAATTGACCACTATATCGGTCAACCTTAGAAAACATGTCGGTCAATACAACAATGTCACTCACTTACCTTATGACTGTCTTAGACCAATATTCAAATCATTCTAATTTATTTCAACATGAATCACCCCACAACAGAATGAGAAACTACAATCGATTCAAGTTACCATGGAAGCATAGAACTGAAAAATCCAGGAATGTAACAGGTGTACACAAATACTTCAGGCTCAGAAGAAACCAGCTCACAAGATCATTTTTTCATTTTCTGTTGTAAAATTAATTTCTTTTTTCTGATAGCTCAAAATTGCCTTCTTTTTCTATTTTTTATTTACCTATTTCTACTGAAAAGGAAATGCCTCCAATTATCATACCCTTGTATAGAAGTCTGGAGGGGAAAATCTATCAAAGTGTGAGTGGTGAAAATCTTGGTACCATCCTTCCCCCATATACACTTTCACCTGTCTTGTAACATGAAGAGTCAATAACAGAGACACATAATGTAACTGAACAATTGAACAAAGACACGTGGTGTTTTGGGTGATGGGGAGTTGGGGCTTGGTGTCAGATGTGTACAGTGTAAAAGGATGAAAGTAAGTTCAACAATCTAGTAAGTCATAGTGACCTTCAAAATTGTCTTGACTTGTAAATTTGATATGGGATTAAAGTCCTCATCTTCCAATAGAAAGTTTGGCTTTTTAACGTAGCCACATCCACCATTGGCTCTAAACATTCCATGCATCAACCTGAGATATTTGCCATAGCCCTGTCATATGTATGCTCATATGTTAGTGAATATAAACATTTCTGCTAAAAATTAAGGCTCTGGATGATAAATATGAAAAATTAGCCAATACCACAGTTTCACCTAGTACAAGTTATTATATTGTATATAAATATTAATCAAAATGAGCAAAATTACTAACAATTTATGATGTATTATAATGATATAATGATGTTATCTCTTCTGGCAAATTCAAATCCCCAACCAGCTGACAGGCACAAACTTTGAAAAATTAACAGGATATTTCTACATCTTTAGTGAATTGCTGGTACTAATCCTAGGTAAAGGATGAAAGATTGTGTCAGATTGGCAGTTGACATAAACTTTAGCTAAATCTCATATGACATGAATCCCAAAACATCATTTAATTTTATATTAGGGCCCGATTGGTTCGTGGAATCAGGGGTTGGAATTGGGGTAAGAATTGGAATTGGAGTTCCCAATTCCAATTCTTTTGATTGGTTAAATATTTGGAATTTGGAATTGGAATTAAGGCCCAATTCCATAGAATTAACTTATAGGCTATTTTTGAAGTTACCTAATTCCCTACTAAATCGAGAAGAATTGGGGATACGAGGTAGAGAATTAGAAGCACGATATATGCCCGACAAATAGAGCTAGCAAAATGCAACCTGACCCAACACGAGTTAAACGGGTTTGGGTTGACCAATTTATTAATTGGGTTGGGGAAACCCCAACCCGCTAATAATCGGGTCAACCCGATTATGACCCGGCAACCCGACGAGTAACCCAATTTATAAAAAAAACTGACAAAAGTGTCATGTCCCGACCCAATTAACCCCCAACCCGACCCAAACACGGTACAACTCGATCCAATTAACCCCCAACCCTATTTTAATCATACTTTTTAAAAAATAAAAATAAAAAATAATAATAAACGGGTTAGCGGGTTGAACCCGTTTATTGGTGGGTTGGGTTTGGGTTGGGGGGTTTTCCAACCCGCCTTAATTTAGTTTAACCCGAACTCGACCCAATTAACCCCAAACCAATTATGACCCGACCCTGAACCCGACCCAAACCGACCATTTGCCAGCTCTATCGATAAAGAAACTACCAAATCTCATTCTCCTCTTCCTCGCTAGTGTTGCGAAGCTACCAAATCTCGTTCTCCTCTTCCTCGCTGGTGTTGCAGGGACTAGTACGTATCTTCTCCCTTCTTCTTTCCTCTCTCTCTCTCTCTCTCTCTCTCTCTCGTCTCTCGTCTCTCTATCTCTTTTGTTTCCTCTCTCTCCTTCATCTATATTTCTCTATCTTCTGTTTCCACTTGCTTTGACCTATCGAGTTGATCATAATCGTCTGGTCTTACATGGAGGACCTGATTAAGACAAAAATATTATTAAAACCCAGGAGTGTTGTTTTGGTTTTGGTTGCAGAGAATGGATTATTGGAATTCATATGTCATGATAATCAGTCATTTGTATTATTATTAACATGGGAATGATACAAATCAATTCTTCATAAGTTCATCCAATCAGTGGAATTGGATTTTAAATCAATTATTCATGGAATTGTAATTCCAAATCTCAATTCTCTTGCCATCCAATCACAATAATTTCAATTCTACCCAATTCCAATTCTTGATGAATTAGAATTGGAATTATAATTCTTAATTCCAATTCAAATTCATTGAACCAATCGGGGCCTTAGGGGTATTCTCTAGAAATGATAAATTGTACCAAAACGTAATTCTAATAATAAGTAATCAAGTGCTAGCTAGGCTGCCCATTTTAAACAAATGGCTGCAACAATGCTCATTGCAGAGGTAAGAAGGCATGCAGCTTCGTGTCAAACGGACGGACATAAGTCAAAGAATTAGGATTTCCCTAGCTACTTGGAGTCATGGTTTTAAATATTGATGTATCCCTCTGAACATTGAGTGATATATCCGCTTTTCCTAGTAGGAGATATAACTCCGGAGTGTAATCTCTCCTATCTTCCTTGATATATCCCCTTTTCTTAGGTGGCGATATATTTAATGATATCAATATCTAAAACCTTGCTTAGAATATAAACACTTGAAAGGGAAGAGACTGGAGTTGGTAGATGTAAAAAAAAAGGAAGAATTAATATAATGTCTAGACAAGAGACAAAATGGAAAGAAGAAAAGCATGAGGATGCTGATAAGCAGAAGCTTTGTTATAAAGGAAAATATAATACTAAAAATGGTGCAGAATAATGGTAGATAAGAACAAGGATGCATTAAAAATTAGTCTTATAACATGAAATCTTTAACTTCATTGTGCTACTGTTGCATACTGAGGGATCTAAGAGACAGGGCTATATAGGACTAAACTGGCCCTAGATGGAATCAGACAAAAAGGATTTACTTGAATTTTATTAGGTTAGGTTTTTGAAAGACTGGGATGATGAAATAGAATTGTGATACCAACCTCAACTATTTGGCATAAACATAATACATGTTGTTGTGGTTGCTGTAACAGCTGACAAGCAGGCGCAGGCACAAGCTACTATCATTACACTGTTTGTGCGCAAATATTTATTTTTAACAGGTTTTGAAACTGCCTTGACAATGATATTGCTAACCTTGACACATTTATCTTGGTTGTTTGCGTTTCGACTCAGCAAGAATCACATTGCCAAATAAACTCTACACTTGACCCCACTAATTCTAATTATAATGACCATGAAAGATGTACAACTTCAAATTAGTACAAATATTTTCCATATGCAATAAAACTATTAACTAGAAAAACTTAAAGGGGCATAACCCATGTACATGAAATATATAAAACGATGTGAACAGTAACAAACAAGGTAGATGGAGAAGAAAAAAGGAAAAAGACCATTATCCAATATAGGTCTCAACAAGTAGGATTCAAACAGGAGTGGACTAATAGCAGAACTAACCTTTGACATTTTTGAATGAAGTGGTTGTGCTCAGTTGAAAATAGAATGAAAACAAGAAAGGACAAAATAAAATGGACTATAAAACACAATGCAAGCCCTGCAGAAGTAGGGTCCCAAGAGGGGTGGACTGACAAGAGATCTAACCTTTAACATTTTCATCTAAAGTGGCTGTGCTCAAACTCAAATCGCATTCTAATGCTGTCATCCTGAGAATATAATGGCATCCAATGGAATGATAATATAAGCACTTAAAAGGAAACTATCCATATTCCTATTTTTGCTACTCAAACATCCTTCCCTTTATTTCTTTCCTCAGACACCAACAAACGAAAACAAGGCAAATGCTTAGGAAGATTCGTTAAGATTCCTGGGCAGACAAATAAAGGATGCTACTCAAAGAAAAAGCTCGTTCCATAAAATACCAAATCAGTTCAAGAATCTCCATCACTCCGGCAAAAAAGGGAATGATAAGAAGGTAACACCATTTTGTCATCAATCTGAAATGTTGCAGAAAATGTCATCAATCTGAAATGTTGCAGAAAAGTTGGGATACATGAACCACTAAACACATTTTCCAGCAGTCACTAATCAGTAGATATCAACCATTAGCTGGGACCATTTAAAGTGGCATGCACAACTGCTCTAAATTATTCATACTAATCTCATATGACAATGGAAGGTACCCAACCCTCCAAGACCTCAATTCCCCAACTTTTGTCACGATATAACTTCCTTCGAAGAAATAAGAGGGGAAAAGTTGCAATTCCATGTTCCTAGCAGACCAGACAAAAGAACAGAAAACTTGATACTTGGATCACATGATCAATCATGGAACAGACAACTATTCATAGCAGACACCATAAAAGTAGCATTCTGCTCAATAAAGGAAGAGTTGCTATTATAATTTTTTTTTTTTTTTTTTGCTTCTCAACCTTATTCATAATCTAGACATCATTTCATTATTTTGTTTTCTATTTTTTCCGCATGTGTTCACATACACATGCATGCACACACAAACACAGAGGTTAGGACATATTGTCATCGAGATAGCAAAAGAACAATATTGTGAAAATTTAAAATTTACCTTCTATAGATTACAAGGCAAGAAACTTAACCTGCATATTAAATGCAACCATCTGAGCTCCATGCATCCACCCGATCAGTGGGTCATAATTTGACGAGGTGAAGCGCGTACCCTTCGGATATACTCTTAACAAATTCCGCTGGGTAAATCTAGATTCATCAATCACAAGATCAGGAACTTGGTCAAAATTTAGAAATCACAGCATAATTCACTAAAGGGTTAATTAAAAAGCAAATAAGGTGCCTGAACCAAAGGAATGGCTACAGGCTACTTACATAGAAACTTAGGGTACCTGCAAAATAGACCATGAGATCATCCCTAGTGTAACCAAAAAAAAAACGATGCATTTGCAGGTAGCATGACCCACAACTGGATGTGAAGAAGACATTTAACTATATCACTTGAATATAAAACTCCATATGCAGAACTTTTTCCCCAACCATTAAACCCAAAATCCTAAAATTAAAATCATCAACAAAATGGCGACAATCATCTGACTGCTTCAAATCTTAACATATGGGACCTCTTAAATGACAGTTATTTCCATTTTCCTGGACATTCACCTATCATATCATTAAGGTCAAAACAATGTAGCATGTTAAATTCTCTTGTATCTATGAAGGGGAAATTTGTTAATGAAGCCCAAGATATGTTGCTTGTAGATTAGTGATCAAACTATCTAACCAGTTTCATGCCACAAACAAGGGCATGTGGGAGTGAGTTTATGGAAAAGCACCAGTGCATGTACAAACACAGACACAAAGGTCTCGTCAAAGGATTTTAGTCAACATCATTTCAAGTACCTGATGAGATCTGCCCCATGGGTCAGTACAGCTTTTTCAAGCTGTTGCTCACTCATGCTAAGACGTGTAACTTTATAAGGATCCACCATTAGTGCATTTTTCAATCCACCCTTTGGCTTCCCTGCACGAATAGCTATTAGCCGCTTATATTCAGGTGCTGCATTCTTCTCTAACTTGTACTCCCCATCATCGGAATCATCCTCATCCTGAAGGTCATCTCCCTCAGCTGAATTGTTCTGATAAAGAATGAAAAACTGGGAATTAAAGTTCCAACACTTTATGTACCAAAACAACAGATTACCACGCTATTTTCTTTATCCACACACACCTTATCATCACCTTCAGATTCAGAACTGTCTGAGGGTTCTTTTCCCTTTTTTGGATCATTCATGGGACCATCCCTTTCAAGATATTCTTTTGGAGGTTTGGTTGAAACAATAACCCGTTGCTTCAATGATTCTGGTGAAGGGAATTCATCTAAGCCTTTGGGGCCAGGAGAAAGCAGCATATCTCCAAAAGTTCGAGTGAGCATCTAGTTAAAAAAAAAAAGAAGAATATTTTCAGTCGCAACGTAAACTCTGCAACCATTAGATTGGCGAAATATATAAAGAAAATTGAATGCTTACCTTGGCTACTTTGGCCTGAAGATTTGGAGTAAGATGGTCTTCAAGAGTTATTATAACAGGATATTGAGATGCAGAAAAGGCATGCTCTTTAATAGACCTCAAACATTTTACGAGTTCAACCGGAGTAGTCAGTGTCCTATGGGTAAGAAAAAAGCTATCACTCTGTAAGCAAATAAATCATAAAACATATAACAATTTAAAGCAGTACTAGAAAGTATAGATGAAGGCAAGCAAGCAAAGCAAGTTTTAAATATCAGTTAAGACCAGGATCCCCTCCAAAACCAATACTAGTCAGTACATATCAGCCAATATGTATTGAATGTGCAGCAGTATCATTAAAATACAAAGGTAATTTTGATGAGTACCAAGTGATGCATTTATCAATAGGTCTCTATTTCCCACCTGCTAAACCAATGACTAGGCCAATAGTCAAACCTTCTATTGTACTTCTGAAATCTTGAATCTTTACTCATAAGGATCATCTCACAACATTTTCTGTAAGATTCTTCTTATCACCATATCAGATCTTTTTAATGGTACAATAACTGAAGACAATTAACCCATGTATATAATGATCCGTGCAGTAGGCTGCTCAAATCATATATAAATTTGAAGTGTTGGGCCAATGAGAGATACAAATTTTTGTTATAGGGGTGATGACAATTCTTTCAGAGACATTTACTCATTCATTGAGTTGTTCTTTTCAGAATTATTTCTGTTAGGAGACATGAATCTATCAAATTAGTAGTAAAAGTAATCTAAAAAAGGGTGCAAAAATCCAAAATCCTGACAGAGATCTTGGGAGTTCATATCATTTTGAGTAATCTCAAGCACACAAAGGTATTGACTCTTTTCAGCTATGTGTAGCACAATATACAGAAGAATTTTAATGAAAAATTAAAATTACAGGATTTGACCTCCAATTGGTGAAAAACTAAACTGAAAAACATGATTCTAAACCATTTTCTGAATCCTCCCAAACAAAATACTCTATCAATCTATTTCATTTTATCACATGCATGTGATGAAGATGCAAACATCAATAGCACAAATTTTTTTTTTGATAATTAATGCATCAATAGCGCAATATTTAGTATCTCGGAATGTTGTTGTCAAGTTAGAGGAGCAAGAAGTATCATTTAGTTGGGGATTATTATGAACAATGGCTCTATCTATTATAATCTCGATTTTTCTTCTTAAACCTTTTTTTCCTTTATTTTCATTTATGTTTCACCATACTCAGCCAAAAAAGAAGGTTGTTTGTGTCAGAAGTTAAATTATGGATCATGGGCTGCAATTGATAGCTCAATACCTTCCATGACAAACAATCACGCTATCATTTGTGGAATTTGGCCAAATATCCAGTTCAATTACCCTTACGCCTCTCTTCAGTGCATTAATGATGGGGGTCACGCTACAATCACTGGTGAGTTGATTCCCCGTTAGATAGGAATTGTGACCTGTATATATGAAATAATGGGACAATGGAGCAGTCATATCATGATGCACCTGAAACACAGGACATGGATTAGGATATTAATATCTAAAAAAATGCAATTTAATTATATTATTTCGGTGATTTAACATAATGAAATGATTTTGAGCAGAACATCCAGCTTGTTTTGTCATTTTACTTTTGTCAGGCATGCACCTGAAATTTCACCATTCTCCCCTCAATGGCATGACATTTAGGTGGAAATGGCAATATCTCTTAAACTCCACCATTCTACCAAAGCTTCAGTGATGTATTACAAAATTTTAGCCCATGTCAACAACACTTCAAGGGACATGATGGAATTTCACATGTCCTTGACATATGAAAATTTTAATATAAAATTTCTCCTCTTCAAGTGCAATTTCAAGGAAAATGTTACCCCATTTAGATGTCATTTCCAACATTCTTCTTGTCCTCTATTTCTTTACCTAAAAACAAGCCCAAGAATACATACTTTCATCAAACTTGGAAAACACCCATTTATGAGTGTTTTGTGAATCTATAACATTCACATATATAATTTTTTTAGGACTTGAAGCATGGTCAAAAGCTCAAGATTGAGGAAATGTATTTTTTTTTCAGGTTTTGATGCGTGAAAACCTAATTAACACGCATGAAATTAAATATATGCCATCTAACAACCCCAATCTATTAATAGATGTCACTATATTAATTTTCCAACAAAATAAATTTTTTTTACAAAGCTAATTAAAACATTTATACAATTATAAAAAAATAGTTACTGGATAATTAAAGAATTTAAGTAAGATTAGAATTTTTGTAACTAAAAGTTTATAAATTATGTCAATTACTCAGCCAGGTAATTAGAAATTAATTAATTATATAATATTTTCTCAAAATTATTAAAAAACTGAAAATATAAAATTAAAAAAAAAATAGAAAAATATTAGAAAACATCAATGGCACTAATCCAATATTACTAAAAGTTGGCTATCATTAATACTATTGTATAATAACAAATAATATAATTAATAAAAAATATTAGATTTATAAAATATTTGACAAGAGTATAAAAAATAGAAAATTATTTGAAGGTATTAAATTGGATCTCTCTAATGATTTACTTAGTTATTTGGCTTCTATTCTTGTTTCTATTTTGTATGTCCTTAATTAATACTTATTGTACTTTGCCATATTAGCCCAAGTACATGCCATGTGCATTGTCATACTTTAATTTAATTTCATATAGCTATTTCTTATTTATGCATAATTTCTTTATATTTTTCTCACGTAATACACAATTATATTTGATTACATATGTATAAGTGACTATGTATGCATCTTTGTTTTTGGGTTTTTTTTATTGTGCTTTACTCCCATTTAACCCTTTAAAAGTTTCAACTACGAACTCCAAACTTTTCATCAAATCTCCTCAAGATTTCCCTCTACCACCAAGAATCCCTAGTGAAATGTTTAGCAAATAGAAGCTGAAAAGCTCAGCATTTCTACATATGAACCCCTGAAATTTCTAGGCAAACAACAATTGGGAATGGCTGATCAAACGGAAAGAAGAGGTGAAACAAGGGGCCATCCAGATGAACAGAGTTCACATCCTCTGATTCAAGCTGCACGTGCAACCACACCCAAACTCAGAGAAATTTCAGGGGTTGGGTCAGAACTCTGGCAAATGCCGTTCTTTCAGTGGCAACTGACACTTGAAGTGTCTGGCCGTATAACCAGTGGAGATCGGCATTGTTAGTTAAAACCAGCTCAAATTTCTCAACATGAAAACGCGTTAAGTTTATATGAAAGCATAGGTAGAAGGAAGATCCAGCAGCCACGACAACTTAGAACGAAAAACGCATATTTATTGAGGATAAGTATTAACTTTGAAGGGCGAGAACAACTTAATAATGAAAACTTCGCAATATATTTAACATAAGCATCTTAAATGTGCCGTGAAAACTGAATCAATTAGAAGCAAAATTTACCCCACGAGATGGCGAGAGAGGAGGATTGGTGTCTCCGAAGAGATATCTGAAGAAAGCTTCGAGATTGAGGCCATTATGGAAGATGATACCGAGGTGCTTGAAATGTTTGAGACTAGTGACGATTGCTCGTGCATCGTCGTCGGTGGCTTCCTTCTCTCCTTGAACCTCGATCAGGAACCTCTGCAGGTGATTAACGCTCATGGTGCCGTTTTCGGAGTAACGGTCAAATAAGGCTTTAATCTCCGTTGGAGCCTCGGACGCTGAGAGTCTGAACCTTCGCCCGAAACAAAAGCAAATCGTGTAAGTAAGCTTCGACATCCTTCACAGAGACAGAGAAAGATTGATGGAAACTGCAGATCGATCGTCTGTCGTCTTTTGGATTTTAAAGGGAGAAAAAGAGGGAAAGAGGAGATGCGAGGACCCATGTTTTAGTCCTCTTAACGTTGGGCGAAAGTGAGCGCTTCCATCCCATTTATCCGAAGCGTAACGACGCTAGTCTCCGGCGAACCAACTCTTTTGATTGGGCCACCCCAACGGTTCTTTTAAGGGCTTTTTGCATTCACGTCCTTACTTTATACTATATTTACATCTATATCCTCTTTTTTTAATATCTGCATTTATATCTCTCCATTTATTATAATCGTTATAATCGGTTTCCTTGTGTTAAAATCCATTAAGTTTTGTTGTTTATTTTTATTAAATGATTAAAATAATCTTCTATAATATATATATATATATTAAATAACCAAATGACAATGGGTCTATGTGGAATTCCAATGAAAAATTATTAACCGAGCAAATTAATATCAAAGACTTGAAGCATATATACAATAAATATAATAATATAAGGTCTTAAATAAATTTATAAGATAATATAAAATGGGTAAATACAAAATATTTTTATTTTATAGAAGATTAATTTAGGCATTTAATAAAAATAAACAACAAAAATTAATGAAATTTGACATTAGGGTACATTTGCAACAATTATGTTAAATATAAGGGTATAAATATAAATATTAAAAATAAGAGGATATAGATGTAAATATAACATAATGTAGGTGTATTAATGCAAACAGCCCTTCTTTTAATACCGGAAAAAAAATATCGGCTAACCCTTACGTATAGCTGCAATTTCCCCAATTCTACTTTCACGTACTTTTTTAATGAAGTGCTAGAAGTGCTAAATTAATTAAGTTTAATTTGTCCATGAAAGATCAATTTTAGGATTCAAGGAAACGTTTGTGGTCATGGAACCAGATTCTTGGACTATTTGTAAATGGAATCGAATACGAGTTAAGAGCTAGATATTCTATTGTTCTTGCTTTAGTTTTCACCTAGTTTTGGCCTTTGCTTCCGGTTATGAGTTCGGTATCTCATGGGCGTGCTAGCAAGAAAAGGATCCTTTTTCCCCCCAAAAAACAAAAAAACAAAAGAAGAAGAAAAAGGGAGAAAGAAGGTGGAAACAGAAGATATTGCTTCATGTAGTTCTTTCGTAAGACATGATCAAGTGTCTCCTTTTGATTAAGATCTCCATGGATTTCATGATTCTTTCATGTAAGCTCTTAGAAATATCGTAAGGGTCCTTCCTCTGATGCTTCTACTATTGATCAGATAGAAGTATATGAAACTCATGCATTTTGAGGACAATAATAAAACATCCTTCTAATTCTCAGTCCTAATCCTAATCAGTATGATGATATATATTTAAAAAAAGACATTTTAAGGGAAGTGATGTATTTGACACCATATAGAATACTCGGACGGAAACATTTTATCACAACAGGTTAAAAAGTACGCATTTAGTTACAAGGAGAATGTCCGAGATTCCAAGAAACACAATGTTTCCAGTTTGCATTTGGATAGTAGGGAGTGTGTGGGTCCTGCCAGTTCTAAGAAATCGTTACAAAATTTTATGCCTGAAATGCATCCGATTCAAGGGGTGAAGAAACGCAAGAAATTGCTTTTCCGAAAACGTCAGAATCCCACAGGAAATTGTTTTCCTGGTGTAAATGCAGCCTGTTAAGATGGTCCCTATGAAATTTAGCGTAATATGAAGGCTGCTCCAGCATTTGGTTGGTCCAAAATAAAGAAAGCTCACAATTCACATAAGATAATTAACCAAGCGTGTGAAAACCATACAGCATATACATGAAACTGCATGAGAGAGAAAAAGTCTCAAACAAACTCGAACCTCATAAGAAGTCTTACAGAATTGAATTTCTCTCCCTTGGAATTGTACAGTGAGACAGCCCGGATCCCAGACCTCAACTCCGAAACTGGCAAGCATGTCTGGCCGCCGAAATCATCCTTCTCGGACATGTCATACTCGTGTACTTCAATTCGAAGCACAGCCAGCTCTGGAACAGTCAATGGAAATGTGAACTCTTCATCCCAAATGGGTATCCAGTTGTCCTCTGTTATCTTGGTTTTATGCCTTGCCACATCAGCTGGCACTCCTGCAATTCCCACCTGCCAGAAACATTGATACATACAGCTTTCATTTATTCAGCGATTTGAAGCATCTTACCATGAGAGCTACCAAGTTCATATTTATGACTCAAGTATCAATGTCCTATAATGCAGATCCAGGGAAACTGTATCATCATTCAACATGTTTCAGTCGAAAAGGGGATATTCAATCTCCAAATATAAGCATCACGTATCAGGAATATGTTTGCATGGAACAAAAATAAACAATGACCAACCACACAGTCATGTGGCAAAATATTCAGTTGACAATTTTGGAAGTAAAAATAAAAAATAAAAAAATTCTTCATGTCAGTTGAAAATCAAATGTTCTGCCACATGGCTGTGTATGGTTGAATTGATAATAATAACATTGTTTTTCTTTGGGCCCAAAAAACGCAGAGATTCAGAAGAAATCTATATGATGAAAAGTGATGATCATCCAATAAGATGGATTCAAAAGGCTTCGAGTTTTTGATCCCCATCCAATATGTCTATGGTAAATTCTATTTATTTAGAGAACATATTCTTATTAGTCCAAGCAGTCCAAACAAGAATCCAATAATGGATGAAGCCATGAGTGAAAAATCATAATTTTGAACCCAAAACTGATTCATACTGACCTTTGTGTAGAAGTCAGGTGGGGAGTATGTATCGAAGTGTTCTTGCTTGAAATCCCAACGCCATCCATCCCCCATGTACACTTTTACCTGTGAAACAACAGTAAAGCTCTGAGAAAGCTCACCAGGCGAGAAAATCAAGGGCAAAAATTCATTTTCCCCACTTCACTCCTTGTAATACTTTCCCCCTTTAACTAGTAACTACAGCTGTTTATTTTCTTACTCAAAAAAACAGCTTTTATTTTACACCAAAAAAAAAAAAACTCCCTAAAAATAATTTTGATATTAAGAGGTATTTGGCTTTGATTGATTAAAGTTTAGGATTAGGAAGTGTACAAGTTAATCTTTCAAAATTTTGTCTAATGAGTATTGGACTCTAAGTTATTAAATAAACTCTAGTATCCTCCTTAGGATTAATAATATCTCTATATTACCAAATTTATTAGACTAAATACCTCGATTGATTTTAGCCTCGAGCACAAATTTCAAGGGGCCAAATAAATATGACAACCGGTCAAAGAAGTTGTCTGGAATGGTCCTTTGGCATAAATTGATCATAATAGCCATAAATTTTGGATAAAAAAATAATTTTAAAAGAGATGGAATCTTGCATATTCAACAATACTGATGCCAAGATCTTATCAAGATATTCAAAACATATATATAATATGCCCTGTTCTTTCACCCAAATTAAAGGACAGTCTTTGAATATTGGGTATTTAGTAAGAAAGTGTATCCACCCACAAAGGCTAGGTAAACCTATGCACATTTCTCACCCAACTAGGTATTATATTTCAAACAAAAGATGCAAGATCGTGTAGTCTTAGATTCTCTATGGAAAACTAAAATATCTTAAGCTAAAGTACATCCAAAAAATGAAATTCAGAGAAGAAAATTTTATCTCACCTTTAACATTTTCTTCACTGGCAACACAGCTTTAGGATCAAATACCTTATCTTGGGGAATAACCGTCATAAGAAAATCAGGTTTTTTCACAAAACCGCATCCTCCATTGGATTTGAACATCCCATGCATCCACCAAAGTAATCTTCCACATCCCTGTCACAAGAAAACCCTCATTGATCTAGGAATTAACAAGAAAATTTTGCTTCTCAATTATCATTACAAAGTTGAGAATACTGCAATTTAGGTACATATTCTGAAAAGGGATCAAAAACTTTTCTCTTAAGCGACGTATTATAAGTTTCGATGTCATTAAGCTATGCTTTCATGTTATCAATATTATACTGTTACTGGTGTATATTCAATTCAACTTTGATATATCGACGCATTGAGAAGTATTGAGAGCCAGTAGACTCCCAAGGTGACTGCTTCTATTTCTTTTTGTCAATTATTCCTAAGGATTTAGATAGAGGAGAGAGTGACATAATATTAAATCAACATGAATCAAGTGGAAAGCTGTTTTCATAGTATTATTTGATTGAAGTATTCAACTTAAGCAAACAAAAATTTTGATTAAAAATTTATTAAGCCTTTCATAATGCGTATGTCATATTATTAGGCACTATGAAGAAAAACATGCATCACACAAACATTACGGGATAAGTGTTGAAAGAGATGTGTGAAGAGACATAAAATATAAGGCAGAGGAATGACATGTTCAAGAGAGCATAGTAGCCTCAATCGGATATAAAATAAATATAGATTAGATGGTTTCGGCATGTGAAACAGAGTCTTCAGAGGCACCCTTAATAAGGCCAGAAATGGTTTGAGTTGAATTATTGAAAGCATGGTTTTAAGTACTGGTTGGTACCAGCATTATAAGTCAGACTTGGATGGGGAAGTGAGCTGTCCAGTCTAAGTGGTTCAATTTGAAGAAAAAGAACTTAAATATCTCAGAGCATATATTGATGTAAGACCAGATCCCAATCTATGCTGTTTATACAAGTGTATACTAGTAAATCTCTAAAAAGGATCCTAATAAGCTAAAATCCTGATTTTTCATCAGTTTTTTTTTTGGTGAATAAAGGAAAAAAATAGAGAGAGTGAGAAAGAGACTCAGGTAGGCAGCTAGGCCAGCCTCTCATCCTCCACCTACTTCAAAACCATGGTCTATGGACTGTCTATCAACATAAAAGACTTGGGATTTTATATTTCAAAATTTGGCATCAAGAAGACTGAGATTCCTTTATTTACAAGTTCGCTGTAATAATTGTGGGGCCCGATTCAATAACCTTTCACAAATTGTAAAAGGTGACAAAACTAATGAAAGAGCAGTCACAACCATAATTTGTGATTTGATGGGGATTTTCACTAAAAATATAAATTAAAAAAATCATTTAAATGCAAAGTAAAAGATTAGTCAAACCAAAGAATAGGTTATGGAGGTTTGCTTATAAAAGAAAGAAGTGCTAGGCACCCCTCCCATGGTCCCACCCGTCCAAAGATGTAAATACCAGAAAAGATGTTGTATATGACCTTCAAACAGAGCATATCCATGGACTAGAATATTTTCTCCAGAAAACCATATTCTGGATTTTCAAAGTATTGAAGATCAAGAATAACTTCTACAGGAGGAATTAAAAAGGAATACTAATTGGATTAGAGAAAAGACTCATAATTCATAAAGGAGTCCAAAGAACCAAAATTAGCACTCAACTCTCTATCTATAGAGAGATGTGTAAGGTTTAACAGACCTGACTGATACTAAATATTCTATGGTGTAGTACAGTTTCAATCAAGTATAAACATTTTATCTCAAAATATTGTAAGATCAAACCTTTGGAACTGAAAATAGACTCACATCACAAGACTTAGAAAGTAGAATCACTCAAACTTGGTGAAAAATAGACAATGGTACGCTTTGTCAAAGTCGGTGGTATTGCAGATCAAGTCTTGCTAACCTATTAGACTTTTATCAGACATAAACGGAATTTGGCTCCATATAAATTGATGAAATTTGCTCAGAAACAAGTAATGAGCTAACTATAGAACTTAGGTTTGCATCAAAATTGATGAAATTGGCAAACTTTTCTTAAAGGCAAATTTTAAATGATCAAAATATAATGAAAAAAAAATTAAAAAGTTTGAACTTGAAGATTAGAAAAGCTTATGTATCTATGAGATTAAGCTTAAGATACAAGTATCATTTCATGCATGGTGGACGGGGCATGCATAAGGAGTTGGATGCCCATACCACCAACATCTGATCCTCAGATACATCTTCATCTACCACCACCACCCACACAAATTTCACTTGTCAATATGTCCATGACTCATTACCCATAATATCTACGAATGTTTTTAGATATTATTCCAGATAGGCATAAGAGAAATGTGATGGCATATTACATTGATATCATCATATCTTGAGCTGTATAATGGTAACATAATATAAAGAATATAGAATATAATCAGCTTAGGGATGAAGATGAAAGAAATGACTCTGAACAACATAGGTGTTCTTTATGTATGTGACATTACCTCATACTTGGATAGTTAGATTTTACTGGACCTTTCTTATGTTTAATGGAATAATTTGACCTTTATTTTAATTTTCATTTTGTACCTCTTTGATCGAAGTTGATGGCATTTAGCCAGTTAGCCTAGATATATGCAATACTGAGTCATTAGTTCATATAGTGCGTCATTTCTATGTCATTATGTCTTATGTATACCTCTATAATATTTCATATCACGATTCATCATTTAAATGCAAGTCTTTTTACTTCCCTAATACAATATGTACTACTAGCCAGCATATGGCCATTTACCTAGAAATTATAAGCCAAAAATCCAATTTTTTTCTTAAACTGACAAAATTTATGTAGCATTTCACTGAAATTTCAATATGATTTCCTATCAAAATGGTTGGCAAAATCTAAACATACAATATGTATGGCTGTTCATTATAGTAGCACTCTATCTAGGAGAATTAAAAGAGATACTTCATCTTTCACTAGCAATGTTATATTTAAACATTGAATTCGGTGGTTTCGAAAATTGAGCTTTCTAGAAGTGGTATGAGAAATACTGCCAATAATTCTCAGCAACAGTAACACCTATAAGTAGTATAAATTGAAACTCTTAATATAGTTGCAATTGGTAAGTACAAAAAATAGAGATTACCTGCATGTTAAATGCAACCATTTGAGCACCATGAAGCCACCCTGTTATAGGATTATAATTTGAGGAATCAAACCGTGTAGTCTTGGGGTATATCCTCAGAATATTATTTTGGGTGAACCTATACATAAATAACATTTATCAAAGTATTAAAATAATTTTAAAAGTTTAATGATGGAAACAAAGAGTCAAATCTCAGGCAATAAATAGATTCGAATCTCAGGCAATAAAGAGTCTGATATATACCTCACAAGATCAGTTCCATGAGATGTAGTAGCATTTTCGAATGCTTGTTCACTCAAACTAAGGCGTCTTACCTTACCCTGTTCCACTTTTAGCCAATCCTTTAGGCTACCCTTGGGTTTCCCTGCATGAATGGCAATTAGACGCCTGTATTCAGGTGTTTCTAATTGGCATGATTTATGAGCAGGATCATCAATTTCTTCGTTATATTGAATATCTTCATTCTCATCAGAACCACTCTACCAGACCAAAGAGCAAATTTTGAAGAAGTTAAGAATGTTAGAGGTCAGCAATAGAGAAATTTCAAATTCTAGAAAGTAAATATTATTTCTTGTAGAACCTTATCATCAACTTGAGGTTCGGGTGTCAGGGCTGCCACATCAGTTCCCCATGTTTCTTCGTCAGATGAATCCTTTCTCTTATGTAAGTCATTCTCTTCTTTCTTATGACCCTTTTCTTTGAGGTACTCTTTTGGTGGTTTGGTCGAAAGTATAATCTTATATTTCAATGTGTCTGGAGAAGGAAATTCTTCTAAGTATTCTGAATCAGGATAAAACAGCAGTTCCCCAAATATTTGAGTGACCATCTAGAAACAATTTTTTATGCAGTTAGAAATGGAATACAAGTAAAATTTTCAAGAGCAGATGAAGAGTTTAAAGGAAAAGGAAAGCACACCTGAGCTACTTTATCCTGAAGCTCTGGAGTAAGATGATCTTCTAAAGTAAGGATCACAGGGTATGGGGATGCAGAAAATGCATGCTCCTTAATGGACCTCAAGCACTTGATGAGAGTTACAGGACTTGTTAGAGTCCTACGGTTAATTGGAAATTCAACCATTACAAACAAAATCAAGAAATAAACTGGCAAAATTTACAACACAAAATTTACAACATGATCCTATAACTTACGTGGAAAAAAAAAAGGAATAATTTCTCTTTTCACTTTTTTTTTTCAATATTTATATAACTAAAACTGTTCTTTATGATTCTCACATCGCGATCTTGATGGTAGTTTGTTCAATATAGATGGTAGTGGGGGAAGGTCGCGAAGTAAATCAGAGAGCAAGAACAGCAACTTGAATAAAATAATTCAGAAAATGGCAAAAGATCGAAGTGAGAAAGGGAACTTTTGGTAAAGTGGACACTTCCACGTAAAGGAAATAACTCATGCCATTTATTTTAGCCACATTTCTTAATAAAAAAGCATTCCTTAGACAATATTAAATATCTAATATCACCTTATAAGCTAGTGATAAATTTGGTATACATAACTAATATTATCCCCCATCTTAAAGGCAACATACATTTGTATTCTAAATGATGTTTGTTGTTCTATGCAGCATACTTCACTTCATTTAAAATAGGAGATAATATATTCAGGAAAAATTGAAAAAAAAACACCAAAATGCGACAGCACCTGATTTGAAGTAGAAAAAAAAAATTCAAGACAAGCCTGCAAAATAGTTATAGAGCTAAGACTTCAGAAGATCTAGCTTCTACAATTAAATAGAAAGATTGTCCCTCACGATATATCTCCAGATAAACTGGGATTGTCATCTTCCTTGGTTAACTTTACTGACTTCAAACTTAAGCATACAGAATCATTATGGTGATACCAGAGTATTTCTTTAACATCCTTCAAGAATAACACTAAAACAAAAAAGAAGCATGCTAAAGTTGATTGTTTTGATTAATTACATACTTTCCATGAAGAACCAGCACATCATCTTTATCAGAGTTTGGCCACATATCCAATTCAATCCCTCTCACACCTCTCTGCAGTGCCTTTATGATTGGGACATCGCTGCTGTCACTGCTGAGTTGGTTTCCAGTCAAGTAGGAATTATGGCTTGAATAGATGAAATAATGTGACAATGGAGCATTCATATCCTGGTGAACCTGGAAGTAAAAATGAATATTTGGTAAAACAACTGATATCTTCGTATTCAAACAGACCAACTACTCCATATCAACAATGAGTCTCATACAAATATCAATAGTGGAAGGAAAAAAGAAGAAGAAAAGACTACGATAATAAAAGAAACAAATTAGGCAATCGCTGTACAATTTAATACCTCTTCTTTGTCCATATACCAGATATGAAAACAAAGACTTAAATAGGAATGTAATTTCAGCAAGATGAGCAACATACTTTTTGCTCAAATATCAATTGAGAGCAGTGCCATTATCACTTCATAATACATTGCACGATATAATAAGCGATCTCTGAAGAAGTTAAGAATCTTAAGATACACAGAGATGCTGATACTTAGTTAATTGTCAACCTATCCATTTGTAGAATAAGCCATATATGAATGGTATCTTGTGCAAGTCAATTCAGTAATAAAAGTAGTCCAACTCTCCAATCGTCTTGGTTAAGCAACATATTTTCACTGATCAGTACAAAAGTAGTCACTGATTCATGGTTTTCAGTTGGAATATTATTTATAGTTATGGAAGAACTGGCGAGTTCACCGGATTTTTGAACAAGAGTGAATTTCCAAATTGACGAAATAAACAATTCAGAGCGACAAAGCCATTTCAACTCTGCACCCAAGCCCCGTAGTCTTACTTTCGGCACCATTTCTTGCTTACGTTCCAACCAACAATAGACATGTATACTACAGAACCTCAAATGGATTCCTACTTACGAGGAGACTGGCTAATCGAAGGAAGAAACAAGAAAGTCCAAGTCCAACAATGCAAGAGAGAGTAAAAGGAGGGGAACTTTTTTCCAAAAATATATGGATTCAACAGACTAGAGGAGAAATACCTGTGATTTAATTGGAGCATTAATGTCTTGAGAAAAGAGATAATGATAGAAGTCATCAAGAGTGAGAGAGCGTCTAGTGAACTTTGCAATATGATGTCGTTGCTGCAGAATCCGGTCAATGATCCGCTCTGCATCGGAGATCGTAGCACTAGTGTCACCCTGAAACTGAACCAAGAACTGCAGGAGCTGCTCCGCTGCCATCTGCTTTCCTGCATCAGAAAACTTCGAAAACGCTTCCTTCACATCCGGAGGAGGTTGAGCCTCAGTCACCATGAATTTTCTCGTGATACACATGCACATCTTGTAGGTCCCCATATCCCTTTCTGCAAATCACTCTGATCTCTTCCTTCCTTCGAGAGACCAATCTCACCAAAACCAAATGGTTTTGCTCTTAATTGCCTTTTTCAATTTCAGAGTGATCGATTCGTACGGATAGGCGTTTGATTATAAAATAGCTTTTTGGATATTTTAACTCTTCTTAATGTCTGCATCAAAAAAAAAAAAAAAAAAACTCTTCTTAAGGTAACTCTCAGTGCGGCAGGTGAGTCCATTTCCTCTGGTCCCCTGATTCTTGCTGCCTCAATCACCATCACGCGTCCTTAAATGGTTACACCATGACCGCCTGAGTTAAGAGGTAAGTTACCAGGTCTGTCCCAAGGGCCCCACCATAACGTCTCTCTCGCCTCTCTCCCTCTACTCTCCCTGTCGCCTCTCTCCGTCCTCTCTCTCTCTCTCTCTCTCATCTCTGTCTCCATTCTTACGCCTCTTTCTGAATCTTGCCTCTATCCACCGGTCGTTCATTCGCATGACATAGCAGAATTTAAACGAAGCAAGATCCCGAAAGATGGTACAACATTTAAAAAGCTCATCAAACCTCCATTAAAAAAACAAAATGAAAAGAAAACCATAATCCATTCCATTTAAAAAGCTCAAACTAATTAAGACTCCTTCATCTAGCTATTATATTGTAAACATGATACACCCCATTTCCCAGATTTGAAGACGACAATAAGTTACAAATTGAAGGGATCGAGGGAAAGTTGAAGCCACAGAAATCCAATCATCTATTGTTCACTAGGTAAGGATTATAAATCACAAATCATGGTGATGGAACTAGAGATTAAGGTTATGCCGTTATGACAAACTGACCTGTTCTTGCAACCAAAGACTTGAACTTGGGCCGCCACATGATCTTATTTTCTAATCTGATAGATGCCAGTCAAATAAACCAAAAGAAAGAAGTTAACTTGAGCTAATTCAAAGTCAGCATGCGTCTCTCTTATTTAAGGCTTTAGCTTGTAGGAGTAGAAGAAGCTGATCATTATTTTTATATGTATATAACACCGCCTTCTTAAGTTTTCTTGTGTGAATGAACGGCCAGTGGAGAGAGGAGAGAGAGGGAGGGAATGCATACACAGGAGGGAGAGAACCGAGGGAATGAGAACAGAGGGTGAGAGGCGACGGAGGGACAAAGGGAGGCATAGAAGAGAGAGCGAGAGCAGAGGGAGAGAGAATAGAGGGGGAGAGGAGAGAGAGAGGGTTATGGTGGGGCCCTTTGGGAAGCCAACTGGCAAACTAATTGGAATTCAAGTTCTTAACCCAACGCGGTTATGGCGAGGTCTTTTCGGAACGCGTGGTGATTGAGAGACCGAACAGGGAGCAACAGGAAGGGACCAGAGGAAATCGACCCGGCATGCAATGGTACCGAACGTATTGTATGCATTTCTTTTGGTGCCAATATCCGGTGGTTCCGCGAAACTACCGGCTACGATGTGTTTTAGGGTGTAGGGCCCGCTATTGAAACGGAGCACCTGTCCATCCGTTCCAAGCTGGTACCGTGGAACAAGAGGACAAGCCATGGTTTAAACAAATCACGTCGTGTCCCCGTCGGACTGATTTCTTACATTCATAATACCCTGGACTTCATCATACAAAACGTTAAAAAGGAAAATATATCCAAATACATGAGAAATTATGTATGATATAATTGGCTAGTAAGTCAGAAGCGGAGTCACCTTTCTGACAGATATGTGAGATCGTCAGACCGACTTCTGCAACCTAATGATTTAAATATTTCCAATCAATAGCCTACACGTGTCCTTCTGCCCCACAGAAACATATTCCATCACCGACATGATATCTTTGTAATTATTTTCCGCATACGTGTACTTTGACTGAGATGTTGACGTGTAGTATCCAACGGTTTGAGCTTTTTCTCGTAGAAAAATTATAAAAAAAATTTCATCTACCTATATATCCTATTATAAGGGGAATATTCCCTATTACCGTTTTTTCTTTCTTCAAAATTTATCCCCCTCAAACAAAACAATCTCCTAATCTTTTAAACTAACTACTCGTGATTGTTTATCAAAGTAGGTCACGTTTTTTCTATACGCGCGTCTGCATCTCCTAGTGTTAAGATTTCATCCCGTTTAAGGGAGATCATATCACCTTACCTTCGTTGAAAGATCTATTAGTCCAACAGCAATCCAATGGCAATGCATGTGTCCAAATCATCAACTTCACATACTCACGTTGATACATGCATTGCCCTTGGATCAGCAGATCTTCCAACCTAGGGTTGAGTAGATTTCACGTCTCATTCGATCTTTTTGTCGTTATTTGCATTGATTTTCATTTGTCTCATCTGCTCGTTTTGTTTCGAAACCCTAATTCTAGCTGTGGTGGTGATCATCGCTCTTTTACACAAGGTTCGCATTCTGAAATCATGACATATATATTGACTGCTTTTGTAATGGATTTGTTATTTTAAATTTTTTAGTATGTGGTGGTCAATTGGTTTGTCCAATGTTCGGATTCCGTCAAGACAAGTTTTCAATTCTTTAGTTTCTTAATGCATATGCTAGCTTTTATTTTCTTAATTACGGAAAGCAGTTTTTACTTGTTCGTCTGTTATGGGCAAATGCGTAGGAGTTGATGTCATTTTTAGGCAGAGAACGAAGAGGGAAGGGGTGTATTTTGATTTGTAATGTTCTACAGAAGAACGAGAAGGGATTCTTTCTGGAGAACGTGAGAGAAAACAGAGCATATAAAGGTGGAGATTTCGGGTTTCAGATTCCCCTTTTTGTTTTGCTAGGCGAACATAGCGATTTTGGGTGGAACGAAGGAAGAAGCTTGTTTGCTCTAAAATGGCGAAAAAAGGGTGGAACTAAAGATATTCGTTGGGGTTTTCTGATTCTTTACATAAAGGGAGAGAACGAAAGAGAATTTTTGCTCGAAATAAACTGGCATAAGAGGAAGCGAACGGGTTTTTTTGGGTTTTCTTGCAGACTTCTGGAAAGACAGAGAGAAGTAATGATCTGGGGCTCTTGGTGGCCTTGCTTAGTGATGAACTGGCGGAGAAGGAGCTCTGTGTGGAGTGAGTAGTTCCCACACGAGTACCAGAGGTTGGTGATTTACAATTGACCCTCATCAAATCCTTGGTCTGGCAGGTACATCTTCGCATCCTTTTTTATTTATGGAATTCTATTGATTGATCTGTTGATTTTTTTAATAAAATTCTAGGCCCTAACAGGACCCTCAATGATTCAATATATTTGAATTTTGAACATGCCAATTTGTGATTGTACTGGAGCTTATTGGAATGGGACATCACTCGCACGATTTCTTTAGTCTTTAATTGTTGTAGAACAAATAGGTGCTGGAAGAGCAGACACTAAGGAATTCCAACCCCATTTGCAGCTGCTATAGATCATTCGTTGTTAAAATGCGGACCAGTGTTGAAGGCAACACCTCCCCAACCCCACGAAAATGGAAAAAAGTGGCATATGGAGGGATGCAACCTGGCTACGATGACAACTACACTGACGAGTCTTTCCTTGAAGATATGGTGATGAATGCCAATGTAGTGAAGCGGGACATGTTGAAAGTGATGCAAGATGCAATTTCAATCTCTCAGTATCTGTGCATCGTCATTCTTGTTGTCTGTGTTTGGACTTACACACTTGGTTCTACCATCAGTGAGACTTCACTCTTGCTGCTTGACGTGGAGCTTCTGGGTTTGGGCTTCATAGTGCTCCTTTTAACTGCAAACAGGCTTTCCTTAAATCTTCTCTTACATTATCTCCTCCACATCTCTCTCTTCATTATCGGGTTATACATCCTGGCTCCAATTTACCACACTTTAACTAGGTCCATCAGCTCAGACTCGATTTGGGCACTCACTTTTTCACTGCTTGTAATCCATCTCTTCTTGCATGACTACTCAGGTTCAACCATAAGACCTCCTGGGGCTCTGAACAATCCAACCTTGACCAGCAATATATCTTTAAATGCTTCCATTGTGGCCTCCGTTTTAATTGCTTCTCGCCTCCCATCGAGGCTTCACGTATTTGCTGTCATGCTCTTCTCCCTACAGGTCTTCCTCTTTGCTCCATTGATCACTTATTGCATCAAGAAATATTCATTTAGGCTTCATCTTTGTTTTTCATTTGGGTTGATGGCTGTAACCATGGGGTTAGTTTTTCCATTACACCGGCTGCTATTTGTAGTGTTGCTAGGTCTGTTAGTATTTGTCACGGTTGTTTGTCCTTACTGGCTTATAAGGATACAGGAGTATAAGTTTGAGATTAATGGTCCTTGGGATGAGGCTAAGCTTTGTTTTGATATAGCAGAGTGAGAGCAGAAAAATGCAACCCTGTTTGGTAATCAACTTGGAATTCGATAATCCCCTCATATACGTATATTCACGTAACATTTTTTTACCCTTTCATTTTCATGTCATTGAATTGTCTAAAAAAATATGCCAAATTTCTGTTCTTATCATTGTATGAATTCTCAGAAGAGAAACTATGTAGTGATGCTTCTGAGTCAAGCCATGTTGTGGAAAATATTTTTGTTTTTAATATTAAATTAATGGGTTAAATCTCTTTGACCTTTTTGTTTTATATCAAAATTTCTTGGAATGGCTTGTCTTACAAAGTGAGTATGATTTACTAGATGGTTGAGACTAAACAGGGAATACACCCCGCCTCTAATGAACAGATTGGGTTCTGTGATTGTAAACTGTGGTTAGGTTCAGGTATAGATTTGGTCTGACATGACCTTAACCTGATCCATTGCTATTCATTTGTATATTTAACACATTTTGAAGGTCAATATAGGGTTCACCATCCATTGTAATTTCTTATTCTACTGTTGTTGACTGTCTTTGTTGATTTTTTTTTTTTTTTCCTTTTGATTGTGTATGCTGGAAATTTGGTCCTAGGACCTGCTCCCCATAAAAAGGACCCAGCCAATAGCAAGCCCACTGAGTTTGAAGCCCAACGGCTTGGCAATGACATTCCACAGTTTACTGATCTACGTACTAAGGCTTTACCGATGTGCAGGGGCACCTTCTCACTGCTGTTGACAGTTATAACATTCTAATAACAACTCTTTAGAAAAACCATTACCTGAAGCCCTCGCTTGCTGATTTTAATTCCAGTGTAGTGCAGGAGGAACGTTTCTCTGAAAGAAGTGAAGTTACTGATATTCCTTGCTAAATTTGTGTTATACATATTTTATGCATTCCCTTGCAATCAGATGGTGCCTTTTGAAGTGAAAATTCATTTCAGCAGATGTTAGCCTTAAGTTTATCTAAATAAATGTGAAGTTGGTGAAGTTCTAATCTTGAAATTCTTTTGCAAAATTGACAATACTTGCATGAGTTTAGATTTGTTACCAGATGATGAATGTGTTTTAAGCTTCTAATTTCGCTGTTGAACTTTACATATAATTTAATTTTTTTATGTTTCATCCATGAGTTTAGGACATGTGATACAAACACTTTTTATCTCTAGATCAATCAATACAACGATTCGGCTCCTGCTTTTTTTATTTTTCTTGCTGTCCTGATTGCATGGTGTACCTATAGGGTAAGTTATTTTCTTAGGACCTCAGCTGGGATGACAATTATAAGGTTGAATTGGCATTGCTTCTGTTTGATTTGGGCCTTGAAAGTGACTTTAGTAATACAAATTTAGTGTTTGGTAAAGATGTCTAAGAAGCAATCCCTAATGAAGTGTGCTTCGTTTAAAAGCTAATTCTATAGAAGCAGCCAACTCCCCGAGTCTCTAAGTTGTTTCTGTAGCATCAGTTTGATCACTTAAGCCACGGTTTTATTAAGCTTATATTATCTTCTTATATCCTTTGACACTTTTTTTGCTACTTTTGATCTGAAATACTTGAAAACTCTTCTTAAATTGGTATTGACGAAATGATATCATTACACCTAAAGTTGTTTTATGAATCACTTCATAAGATTTATTTCTGAGGAAATCATTTCTCTTTTGTGACTTTGTTCGTGATTGTGAATCTAATCATCTTGGCAAACGCTAATATTTTATTTGTATATGTGTTTGGAGCCTATGATTTTGACATATCAACCATTTGACCTATGGATTCTAATCTCGATATGAAATGGGTCAAATGTGTTTGTCAAGTTATTGGAAGTTTGCAGTATATGGTTTATGCTTTTTGCATTGATTTTACCATAAAAAAGGTCCTTGGGTGAATTATTACTTTTGCAAAAAAAGCAATGATCAATGGAATTGTTTGTGGCACTTAGTAACTTACCTACCATCTCTTAGATGTTTGTTGCATATGAATTCCTGTGTGTGTGTGTGTGTGGGTGGGTGGGTGGGTGGGTGTAGAGGATTTCCTTGTTTAGTGGATATATAATTGTTTTTGAAAGAAGTTAATATCAGTGTTATTGTTTGTGGCACTTGGTAACTTACCTATCATCTCTTATGAGTTTGTTGCACATGAATATGCTTTTGTGTGCGTGTTTTAGTTGGGATGGGCCAGTGGGGATTGTGTGGAGGAGAGGAGAGACGGGACTGGTCAAACTAGGTGAGGCAATTCTATAGAATGGCAGGACACAAGGTTTGCACAACTAAATGATCCTAATCCCCTCAGCCAGCTTCGATCCTACAATCTTCCATCATACCACTCCTACACGGCTGTTTATTATTGTCTATAAGAAAGTTTGAATTTCTCTGTAGATGATAAGATTACAAGAACATCATTTTAGATAGCAGGCATATGGCATTTCAGTGCTTTGGGTTCAGCTGTTGGAGTATGATGCTGCCATGGGTAAGTGTCTTTCACTTATTGTAATAAATGTTTTATGTAGAGCCCACTTGAAAATACTAGCCTAGAAATGTCCATTTCAACAGCAGGAACCAATGCACTTTCAAAAGTCCAAAAGATTTCAACCTAGTGTTTCCTGTTGTGAATATTGAGTTTTAAATATTTTGTAAAAGCCATGTATCTGTTAGTGTTACCAACCCACCAGGACTTCCATTGACTAATTCCTATCGTGTGGCTGATTTCTCACTCGATTTTTCTCTGTTTTTTTTTTTCAATTTATGGTGTACTTTGAATATTTTAAGAGATCAAAGAGGGGTGTATTTGGATCCTCTAAATGTGATGAGATATGCTATAAAGATATTCCATTTATTTGGAAACAGTGTAGTCACAAAAGAGGTAAGGTAATATAGAACTAATATGCACTCAGATTGGTGATTGACAATTTAAGTGCAAGGTAGATGGCTTTATTCACTGAATCAAAGAATGATTCAAAATTAGAGGGAGAGAGAGAGAGAGAGAACAGATCAATCGAAGACTTTTCTTTCTAGTAAGTGATCGAAGATCATTCCATAATTCTCATATTTCATAGTCATGCTTTGAGTTGGTGGTTTGGGAGGATAGCACTTGTACACATCACTTTTCTTTATTGAAACCGTGAAGATTAACTACCCACGACATGCAGAGCTTAATAATAATCCTTTTGTATATAATATATTATCATTATGTGGACTATCTTAGCAGTGGCAGAAACAGGTACAGTAGACAGAGCTGGTTCATGGATTGTGCTTGCCGCCACCACCTTTGTTAACAGGGTCATTTCTAGGGTTCGCCGTTGGGGGCTTGTAGTCATTGGTGGTAACCATTACAGACCTCCCTTCCATTTCCATCTCCATCTCCATCTCCGTCTCCGTCCCCATCTCCTCCATCATTGCTGGCTCGCTTCCTGTGTTTTAAGTAACCAAAACGTATGCATATCAGAGGGTCAGTATGAACTCAGAATTCCATTTTTTTTTTTATAAATGTGGTGAAAGGTGTACCTGAGAGTGAAATAGAGTTGCGAGCAGAACAGCCCAGAATAGCAAAGGTGAAGCACAGGCACCACCAAAGCCGAAATCCAGTCACCATGTCTCTCGCTATGAACGAAGACGATGTAGCTTAGTTGTGAACTTGAGACTGTGACAAACGGTTCCTTACTAGCCCGCCATTTATAGGATCTCCATCTCCTGCCCCGTAGACACGCGGCATTATTGCACTGGAAAGAGCACTGTACATCGTGGTTTCCACGTCTTTCTTGCATTGGAAAATGGAAATAGTTACTAACATTAACAGTGCTTGGATAAAGTGCACCATAGCCGCTCGTTGGGTCGTGTGTCTAACGGGTTGATGTCCCCCATCCTTTCTCTTCGCCCTCTACAATCATTTGACTTTTTGACTGACTCGAGTCTGGAGAACAGGAGTTAGAGAGAGAGAGAGAGAGGGTAAAGAAGATTCAACGACCATTCGACCTAAATGCGATGGTCTGTGGAAGATGCATGGTGGTCCGGAGAACACTTGTCCGTGCCGACACAGGTTTCCAGTTTCCACGGCGGTAATGTTTGAAATTAGTACCTTAATGGAACACTTTAGCTCTGATTAATTAGTTTTTAAAGGCCTAAGTACATAGAACCAGATAACTAATTCAAAAGTTCATAATTGAAATTGAAAAACACTGGTACCTTAAAGGAGCTAGTCTTTGACTCTTGAAATTATGGTAGGATTTTAAAAAAAAAAAACCCAAAAGAAAAAAGAGCAGTAACAGATGTCAGTGAGGCAGTGATGGATAAAAGGCATCAAAGGATTAGGATTTAGTCTGAAATGGGATCGGATCATCAATCATGTAGCAAATTGCATTGCACAAAATCATATCATTGTTCAAGTACAAACGTTAATTTTCAGTTACTGATTCTAAACGCGCCTCTCCTCCACCCCAATTTCAATGGACATACGCTCTCACCATTTCTAAACTCCATCCTCCATTCTCCATCCCTTTTCTTCATCATCTTTTTCACTGTACCGCCCTAGTATCGTCAAGGAAAGGTTGAAGTTGCTACTTGCTACCGCCTTCAAACAGGTCAAACCTTCTCTCTTTGTTAGAGCTGCCAATTTCTCAAACCACCTTCACAATCCTAAAGAATCCTCATATCTACATAAAACCGTTCAAGTCTTAGTAAGGGGAAGGCATTTTTTGTAAGTTCCATGCGTTCATTTGAGCGCGAAGGATTCCCTCTCTCTCACTCTCTAGAAGATTCATATTAGAGAGAGAGGAGATAATCTACAGGGGTAAAGAGATAGAGAGAGAGACTTACTACTATTATGTCCCAAAAGCATCCAGCCAAGTCACTTCCCAGAAATCCAATATGAAAGCCTACAATCAACAGTACCCCGAAGGAGACCCTTCCTTCCCTGCGGGTTTTACTTGGAACACTGGAAACATAAATGATTATTGTATTTTGTTCGTGAGGGATTTAACTCTAAAAGAAAAAATTCAAAGCTTTGGATGATCTAGTCACCTATGGCTACAGCAAGAATTGCACTTTCGACACAGAGTACCCAGTGTAGAGAAAAAAAATATTCCCATTCTTACCTTCTACGACAAGATTCAGGGTTAAACACTTGAAATTTCGCACATACACCCTGTGAACTACAGAAGTTGAGAGTACATTCAGAAACTGTATCTTTCATTGTGAGTTATATATGAGGTTGGTGGCACCCCGAAAGACCAAGAACTTTCAATCCTGCTATCACCAAAATTCAGCTTGATCCACACCCACATTTTGGTGTTGTTCGGTGCAGGGGCGCTCGCTCCAACACACGCTAATTATACTGTATCTAGAAGAAGAATATGGCCCCATAGGCCCCTGATACATGATATCAGCTAAGGAAACGTCAGTAAACTCAAGTAAACTATGAACCCACAATCCACACATGCTTAAGATGGAGTCCTTCAATGATTCCCAAGAAGAACTGACACCCTGGAAAGTTCTCCTGTTTCTTTCCTTCCAAATTAGCCATACCATAGCATAAGGAAGAATCCTATAGAGTATATTTCCTCCCATGCTAAGGTGAGAAACCTTCCATCATTCCAGTTCACCGATCGTGCTTAGCCGGAAAGCTCCATCAAAACACCAATTCCGCAAAGAAAGACCAGAGCTGGTATACAAATTCACACTGCACGAACAAGTGATCCACCAATTCCCATGCTTTCAAAACATCACAAGCGCGTAAGGAGATAGAGAAGCATGAGGCCTTCTTTGGGAGCAGATCACAAGTGTTTATCTCATAAAACAAGGTGGTATGAAAGCTTTGATCTAGGAGGAGCATGAGACTCCCAAATGGAACTAATAAAAGGAGGAGCCCTGAAACAATCTCTATCAGTACGAAAATGAGACACAAATGATTTAGTGGGTAAGTGGCCTTTCAGGTCAAGAGACCAAATAAGAGTGTCCGAAACATGAATAGCAATGACAAAATCTTTGAGAAGCTGAAGAAGCGATGGGAGCTCAGAACATCAGCAGGTCTAAGTTCCTTTTTGAAGGAAGATTCCAGGAGAGGCCAGAATTTGACCACAAAAAGGATATCAGAGACTGAAGCATGTTTATCTATGGCTACACTAAAGAAATGGGGAAATATGCTATAACGAGATGGCCATCCTTCTTGAACTACACTAACTTAAACATTGTCAACTTTCATACTACAATAACCAAAAACAATTCTTTTTTTAATCGGAGGACTACAGGCTGAAATCGTCTGAGACTCTACGGCAGACATTTGCACCCGCCCTGAGATGTTGCCACGTGCAGCATCTCATAGCCTATGTTTTTCAATGTGAAGATGTCTTTTCACATTAAAAATGTGCAAAAAACACAGGCCTCTTGTGGCAGACGATTTCATCCCCTTTTTCCCCTTATAACATGATTTGTGAGAAAAAAGTTCGATTAATTCACATCCTCTATGGACAACCCCATGAAGTGGGCTCGTCCGTAGCCAATTTCAGGGTACCATGTTAACTCGTTAGCAGAAGAACACTGACCAGCACCTGAATCCCTAACAGCATCATCCTCTTTTTTCCCTTTTTTTTTTTGTTTTTTTTATATCAGTCCTAAATAGTCATCTTCTTCCTCGAAGCAAAAACAAAACTAATTTTTTCTATTTGCAGAGAGATGGGGAGGAAGGGATTAAGAGAGATGAATTTTCTATTTCCTCCTTTGAATCACTTCTAAAAATCAGTCATCTTCTTCCTCCAAGCAAAAAACATCCGAGCTTTTCTGTTCATAGAAACAGTTCTGCTAATTTTTTTAATCGGTTGAGCTTCTTCCTCCTAACAGAAAATTTCCAGAGTTTTTCAGTTGGTGTCCTTCCTCCAAGCAACAGAAAAAAATGAGAGAGATTTGATTTTCCAGCATCAGCCCCTCTCCTTCCTCTTTCAGCCTCTCTCTTCCTCTTTTGCATATTAGACGTTCTCTGTTCCTATTCTGCAAATAGATGTCGTTTTTGTTCTATGCGTATTAGCCGTTATTAAAGTCATTGGGCTGACATGGTGCCCTGCCATTGGCTACTATCCGTAGAGGATGTGAATCCAAAAAAGTTCATGGACTAGTTCAATGAGGAAAAAAAAATCATCTTGAAAAACATTTGAAAAGAATTGCTAAACCAAGGAATCTAACACTCTGCAGTCAAACAATTAAGCTGCAAAAACAAAATTCACCCCCTAAGGACAGGATAAATAGATTAAAGCTGAGAATTCCCAGGAAAAAGGAGGAGTAAAGGAAATGGCATCATCACACATCTCAACGAAATAATAGCATCGTACATGAAACAGCAAGTATTATTCAATCAATAGGAGTAAGTAATCCATGACTTCTTCATAGATACGCAAACGAGTGGATCCAAGAATCAACTAGCGCTTTAAAAGCAATCAAGACAAAATGTGGGCAAAATATATTATTAACGACCATATCCTTCCTACAGCAAGGTTTCACCCTCACCTTATCCACGGCTTTTACACGTCCCATTTTGTCCCGGTCATCAATCAGCATTACTCCGACCGGTTCGCGTACCTCTCGACCTTCTCATCGTTGAGGTTAATTCCCACCATGGCCTCCCCTAATCCACAGCTCACTTCAGCAAGAGTCTCAGGATCACTGTAATGAGTCACAGCCTGGACGATTGCCCTGGCACGGCGAGCCGGATCACCGCTCTTGAACACCCCGGAGCCGACGAACACTCCGTCACAGCCCAATTGCATCATCAGAGCGGCATCAGCAGGGGTAGCAACCCCACCTGCCGCAAACTGGACAACAGGGAGCCTACCCAGCTGCTTTACCTGCATCACCAAATCGTATGGAGCAGAGATCTTCTTGGCGAAAGAGAATACCTCGTCGTCATCCATGTTACGCAGAACTCTAATATCACCCATCACCGATCGCACATGCCTGACCGCCTCAACGACGTTCCCGGTTCCGGCCTCCCCTTTGGTGCGAATCATGGCCGCGCCTTCCCGTATCCTGCGAAGCGCCTCCCCGAGGTTTCGGCAGCCACAAACAAATGGAATCCTGAAGTTGTGCTTGTTAATGTGGTTGTCTTCGTCGGCAACGGTAAGAACTTCGCTCTCATCCACATAATCAATCCCAATAGCTTCAAGGATCTGGGCCTCAACGAAGTGACCGATCCGAGCTTTGGCCATGACAGGGATGGTAACGGCTTGTTTAATCTCTTTGATGAGGCCAGGATCGCTCATGCGAGCGACACCACCCTGGGACCGGATATCGGCAGGGACGCGCTCAAGAGCCATGACGGCACAGGCGCCGGCCTCTTCAGCGATCCTAGCCTGCTCGGCATTAACGACGTCCATTATAACACCGCCCCGGAGCATCTGTGCAAGGCCAACCTTGACGGAAAACGGGGATTTCTTCGCCTCGGTTAGGGCACCGTTGCCGTAGACTGCAACTACACCGCTTCCGGCCATGTTGCAGACTATGAGATATCAATCAATCAAAGACTAGAAAAAGAAACGGTGGTTTTACACAACTTCAAGACCAATCTCAGAAACCCTAAACTTAGACTGGCAGAGAGGAGAGAGAGAGAGAGAGAGAGAGGAAATGCGAGAATGAGGAAGATGCGGCTGCGGGACTGGAAGGCCTCCTTTGTCAGACGAGGAGGCTCATTTAATAGTCTTTTATTTTTTTCTTTTTGCGGCAATTTTTCTCTACGGTGGTCGTGACGAGCGACGATGAGAGCCGAGAAACTATGACGTGGCGGACTGCACCGCAGAAAAACTTATTTGTGGGTCCCATGAACCATGATAAAGCGGAAACCGGTGGCTGGTTAGATGGAAAGATGGAATCCCGTGGATCTGAAAAAAAAAAACAAAAACATCGCCCACTTTCCAAGGCAAAACCAGTCGTCAGAATTTCGGGCAGTTATTTCTTGTTACATGGTCCAACGAAACAGGCCTCGTTTACTATTTTACCACGTGGCAAGTTCTAATATCAAAGTCTCCTTATTGGCTCAATTGACTAAATTTGTGGATCCCAGAGAAACACACGTCCGAAACCGACGCATTTCATCCAACTCAGACATCTGCAAGTTTCTTGATGGGCCTGACCGTAGGTCTTCCTGCTCTCCTATAGTCGTATAAAGGAGGCGCGCGTGGTCCATGAAGAACGAATGCACGCACTGACAGTCACAGAAACCTTGCTTTTGTCTATATTTTTCCTTTTTTTCATTTGTTTTGTAGCCTTTTTTCCTTGATGCGGAAAGATTCCTCTCAATCTCCTTTTTTTTCTTTAAATTATTCTTTTAAATTGTTTTTTGGGAAATGTGAGAGATTGTCTCTGGTGCCACTCTGAGTAGATTTTGGGTTTGAGGGACGGTTTGCATTTAGCGAGGATGTGTAGGCGAGGTGGCCAGAAAAGATCCTACCAAGTGTGTTCGAACGGACGGTGAAAGAAGACCAGAGAAGAGCACCGCTCGTTCCCAATCTCACTTGCAGTCCACCCATTCAACTTGGGAGATTGTGCTACCCATGCATCCTCCACGTTCACTTCTCTCAGCCAATGAAACAGAACACAACAAGAGAAAGAAAATGACAGAAGCGTCTTTCTCCCACTTATCGAACATTATTCCTACTAAAAGCTTAAGCTGATAGTAAGAATGAACTTTATAATGCACACGTTCAATTGCATCCACAGGACACAGATGAGTTTTCCTCCAGCAACTAGTGGATGAATAGTCAAGTCACCCAAGCCATCAAGAACCTCCGTAAGATAATAACTGTGTACTCTGTTTAAACTTTAAACTGTAAATATCTTCTTCACTTTCTTCGTCTTCCTTCGACAGATTGGACAAGTACCAGCTTCTGCAATCCTGTAAGGTTAAGATTAACACAAATCAATGATCTTGACTCCGAATTGGTTTGATTTGGGTTTCAGATGCATGGCCTAAAGAAACAATCTATAGAACTGGCTATTTGGTTGCAGTACGAAACCAGCATAGCCAGTTGGCCAGTAAACTGAACGTCATATTGAGTTATCGGCCCACTATGCACATCTCACTTACGCAAGTCAAAAGGCAGTGTTCTCCAGTCAAGAGTCCTTAAGTGCCAATTAGAAGTAGCAACTTTACGAGAGCATATCACCTGGACCCTCTTGCTGGAAGATCTGCTGGTCCAATGGCAATACATGTGTAGACGTCAGCTTCACACACCTATGTGGACACATGCATTGCCATTGGACAAGCAGATCTTCCAGCCTAGGGCTCCAGCAGATTTCAAGTCCAACTTTACCGAGTTTATATAAGAGAGCATAAGAATCTAATATACAAAGCTCTGGTTTGCTGGAAGTTTAAGGTTGGGATGTAGTTACCTTGTTCCGCATGTGAAACAGGCTGCACAGTGTCCACATGGAAGGAAGAAGCAATCTCTTTGAGCATCAAAGCAAATCACACAAAGACGCCGGTGATTATTGTTGTTTTCACCATCTTTTGGAGGCTTCCCTTCAAGAGCAGCAATAGCAAGACGTTCTTCAATATCCTCCTCATCATGTGAGACAGAATCATAAGATGAACCACAACTCGAAAGATCATCGTCCTTCTCCGAGAGCAATGGAGCTCTCTCAGATCTCATTTCCCCTCCTCGAAATCTGGTCCTACCTCCACTAGAAGATTGAAACTTGTGGCAGATCTTGAAGGCCAATAACATGATAAGAGTCATTGCACCTGCATGAAGGAGAGTAAAAATAGATACACAAGAATGGTAAATCAGAATATGGAAATTAAGGGGAAACTATACCTGACCCAAGAAAATACGTGATCCATTGGGGCCCGTATGACAGTTTAACATACCAGTCATCACTGGATGCACCCTGAAGGAATCAAAAGTAAGTCCAATTCTTATATGAACATAGAAGAAGACTTTTCACATATGAAACCTGGAAAATATCCAAGGCAAAAGGAAGTGATGGAAAGAAGCCATCCTTCATGCTTCTAGCACCTATTGATGGGAGTTAGATCCATCTGATGGGCCATATTGAGGAGATTTCATCATAAATAGCAAACCAACATAGTGATCCTAACAATCAGATCTGCCTTTGAGACCTCTAGTAAGAATCTGGAAAAAACTCTAGACAGGAGTCAACGGCTTTACTATTAGAATTTAGGGGAATTAAATAGGCTCACCAAAATCGAATACTATCTTAGGATATCTCACTCAAAACCAGCAAGAGTTCTCTTAACCCCTGAATGAATGCCAAAAAAGCAGCTACCAGAAGTTATAATAAATTTTGACATTTTTTGTTCTGGAATGAAAGACCTGGTTCACAGCCATGTGGGTGGCACTGATATTGTCACAACAATATAAGGGATGGGAGAAAGAAATGAACAGGAAAAACTGCCTGTTCCCATCCTTCCGCCTAGACTCCAAATATTCATCCCAAATCTCAATGAATCACACAATGCTTCAAAATTGGAAAAATGTGTTTCAAATCTTTTGATTAAACAAACCAGACTCGCAATCCAAAATAACTTAGTCACAGTATCGGTTGAAAGGAAACCATTCAAATACCAAAATATGGAGTTCTTCTGGAAAAGCAAAGAAGGCAAAGGGTTTGGTTAACATGAAAATCCCAAATGCTCTTTCAATGTGGAGTTTTGGACTACAAAACTCCATTTTTCCTTCTAAATGAAAAGTATTCCCCATAGAAAAGGTTCACCAATGACCAAGCATGCATTCAAAAAGTTGTCAATGGTACAGGTGTAAGACCACGACCATGTGAAATGAGTTTTGAAAATAGAAAAGGCAGAGGAAGAACCATTTTTCTGGGCAATGATTTTTTTTTTCTCATTTGTGAAAATCACATTTGCTTTTGCAAATGAATACAAATTTGACTCCTGAATGAATGCTAAATGAGGTATGAATGTTTCAAAGACAATTCAATCAAACACATTTCAAAAAGAGAGAATTCAGTGAACAAATTGTTATCTCACCTGTTCTTGCCTGGAAGATGTTAATACGGCAGCATTTTTCCCCAAAAATTTAAGCTTCAGAACACATTCACCATGAGAAAAAGAACACTTGTAATATGCCTCTGTTGTATTGTACATTAAAGCACGTATTCTGATGTTTAACTGCACCTGTTTAATGTAACTTTCCAGAATGAGTAAAGTACAAAATAGTTGCTCATTGAACCACTACAACATGCCAAATTATACATTTTGAGCAAATGATAAGACTTAAGAGCAAATGAGGGGGGAAAAGACAGATATTGGTGTTATAAGACTACATAACAAGGCATAGGTTCCTTGAAGTTTTAGTATTACTGGCTAAATCAATATTCAAATAACATCCAGCCAAGTACTACTAATGCAATTTGAACCAAGACAAAATAGCAGCCCACTTATAAGGAATTCCAGCCGCAGCCCTTTACTGCGTTCTATGGTTCTTTTAGCACTAAGAACTCTTTGGGAAGTCCAGCAATTGAATTTCTCCTTTGAGTTAATAAATCAAGTTATTATTCTTTTAAGAACCAATTTAATGCCAAATTTTGTAATTTACGCAAGTCGTAAAGAGTGTTACAATTTCATCATTCCCATATCCAGTGGCTTGCATCAAGCAGGTAGAGTAGTAGCCTATAACCAAAGCTATGATATTGGCTTCCTTTAAGAAAGTTAGCAACTTCAAATAAGTGCAAATTACAGCAGATACTATTTTGATTAACTCAATGGTCTTTAGGAAGTTCAGCGTCATCCTCTTACACAATGGCCAGGATAATCCACCCATTAGCCTTGTTTTATGGAAACTACAGAGCAGCAAAAGAATAAGCCATAACCGATAACCATCTAAATCTTTTTCCATTCTGTGCCCAAGGGGATAAACTGGAAAAAAGCATGAGATATCGACTAGGACATACAATATTACGATAAATAAATAAAAAAGCAACCATCAAAATATGGATTCCTGTAACCAAAAAGGATGGCCAAGAAACAATAAAACAAAAAATAAAATGAGGATATACATACATACACATATATGCGAAAATACATATAGTCAAATTAATGGTCAATATATAGTACCAATGTGTAAAGTTACACAGAATTATCACTTACTTATTACAATTTGCTTCTAACTGCACAACAAAAGAAAAACCAATCCCAACATGATTATTCTGCAGATGGCTATGGTCCTTATGGAAGAAAATCATATACTCACATAATTCATTATTTTAATCATATTCACAATACGCTCATCCGAAGCAAGTAAAGAATACAAATGAAATATCATCAGTAAAGTAAAATCTCCCAATTACCTCCGCCTCCTCTGAGTTCAAGTTACCAACAGCAACATAGTAAGAAGAAGACTGAGAAATGTCCTGTTGGATGGTACCATTTCCTGCGAAGGCATATTTGCATACTTAGGTACAGTGTAATTCATTACCTCAAAATCTGGCATGTCCCATTATTAATCTTACCATCAATAACATTCCATGATAAGGTTGTATTAGGATAAACTGGATCCTCAATCCATTCAACAAGGCTTTCTTTACCTGCATGTTTACATTAAAATTAATAGAAACAAAAAATAGAAAGTTGTCAAAAGATCAGACTCAGTCCAAATCTAGCAAGATACGAGATTGATATGATAATAATATACCAGGGAGGGAAAAAAACGAAAAGCAAGCTTAATTAAATGTCTCACGGATCCTACACATTCTTAATCAACTTCAAATCCAATTACAGACTTGGTTATATTCAAATCTACTAATGAATCTTCTGGTAGAATAAACAATCCAATTAAATATTTTGAATTCCAATCAATCAGATATTTGGAAATCCAATAAATCAAAACATCCCAAAACGATAATTTGTACCAAGATTGAATGCTTATTGCTTAAAGGTCTAATAAGCAAAATCTCTGAAAACCCAAATGTTGGGGCTTAGTTTGTTTTATTTAGGATATGAACGGATATAATATACAACAAACTGCATAAAAATAAGTTTTATAGCAAAAAATTTAGGCATATCTGCATTAAACAGCAAAGCGCAACTGCCATGAAAGTATGACAAAGTTTGGAAGTGAAAGTTGAAGCATGAGCAAGATTCCATAGCAGATGTGGTACTTTTGAAGTTCTATTCACAAAAATTTTGGCAGATCTCAGAAGAAATCATAAATGTAAGAAAATCTCAGGGTCTTTTTAACTGCAGCTAAAGTGCCAACAACATCTTAAAAACTTTCTGTGCCAACAAAAAAATAGAAGTTGCATGTGTCTATGAAGACTTTTGTAAAGCAAATACCGTATCGCCTTCCATATTTTCCTTCGTAAAAAACTTACTGATTGCGAAAGAGGGAAAAATAAAAAATGAACTCTAATTGACTCAAGTCTGCTGACTTTATTTGCAGGTTCAAATTTCATTCCAATTACCAAAACATCCATAATTTGGAATGAGTTCGTGTTCCCTAAACTTGAAAAGAGTCTGTAGTTTTGGAAGCCCAATACATGTATTAATCGGAAATAAGATAAATAAATAGTCCTGCTGTTATCTTATACTTGAGAAGTTGAATTACCTTCAGCAATCACAAGGGATAAAGGGGACGAGCTCTGTGATCTCACTCTGTAAGAAATATTCACTTGTGACCCCGCATTCAGAAAATATATCCACTCCTGAAGCAGATGCACGAAATAATTCCTAATGATCAATCTTAACATCAAAAGTTTCAAATAGAGGTAGACCCAATACAAATTAGTAGCTTTGAGGCAAAATCAGGGCAATTAAGGAACAGACAATGCTCAACCAAAATATTCAGGCAGTGGATGAAGATCTTACCTTATGAAAATTGGCTGGCATAGATGCATTGTGCATTTCAGACCAAATTGTAACGACATCAAGTGGAGGATGGTTATGAAGCCCATATAGCATAAGCCCAGACTTTGGTCCTCCTAATTCTTCAACCTGGAATACAACAAAGCAAATCACTAATCAGCAACAACAGTAAGAACAACATCAATCTGAAATGAGAAGGAAGTGAGATGTTGCAAATCACCTTAATTTGCTTCACAAACAATGAATTGGTATATATATAGTGGGAGCAATTCGGACCAAACTGAAAATTCGTTGGTCCGAAATAACCCAAGATCAGAGTCATGGATGCTGCTGGTAATGAATACCAAAGAGACACAAACATAACAAACCATTAATAAGCTCAGTTGCATTTCCGGCACAACGTACAGATTTCATAAAGAGCGAAAAATCAGAACTAAGCTGCTGACAAATCAAACATAATTTAGGCATACCGAAGAACCAAAAGGTGACAAGAACAACGAGGCATGACCAGGCATCATCACCCATTTCACTCGATGCGAAATCTGATATTGAAATATTTACACCATGCGAAATACTCGTTTCCTGCTGCTGCTGCGGCTCTTGCTGAGGATGATGCTCACCCTCTTGAACCTCGGAAGACGACGAAGACGAAGGAGAAGCAGATGATGAAGACGACTGAGGAGCGGCTGAAACTGAAATACCGCCATCGATGGAAGAAGAAGAAGTGTGTGGAGGGGGATTTTCATATGTTCCTTCCATCCTGCCAAAACCAAATCCGCAGATCGAGGAAGATAGCAGAATTAAGAGCTTGAAAGCTGAATTTTAATAAATTTCAGACCCTAAGTCCAACCCCAGCTCACCTTGATGTTTTTGTTGGGAAATGGCCATCGCTGTACAAGAGGAGAAGGTGGGAGAACCTGTAAGAAATTCACCGAGCAGTCTTCCGCTCATTTCATATTCGTTGGAATGGTGGTTATTATTCTGCTCACTTTGTGTTCGTTGGAATGGTAGTTGGATCGGGATTGTGCGACCGTTAGTTGCCGCTTGAGTTCCCATTTCTTCTGTCTGTGAAAAGGAAAAAAAGCAGGCAGAAGGAAAAAATTGAATCAAACCAATTCCACGGAAAGGGAAAATTGGTTTTTAGTGATATTTTTTCGAAAGAATTTAGATTCAGTCGTCAAATTCTCGTTAATTGAAAATTAGTGATACTTTTTTAAAATACTTAAAAATCAGTGTTACTTTAATGTTCATGAAAATTTTCTTTCTAAATATCTTCAAACGACTTGAAAATTTCACTTGTAACAAAATGAGTAAAAGGGTTTTCAAAGTTTTTTGAGGTTATTTTTAAGAAGAAATTGAGTAAAAAGGCTTTCAAAGTTTTTTTAGGGTATTTTTAAGGAGAAATTCTTCATGAATACTTAAATGATACTGATTTTTAATTATTTTAAAAAGGTATTACTAATTCTCAATTAATAAGAATTAAATAATTGAATCTGAAATATTTTGAAAAAAAAGTATTACTAACAACCAATTCTCCCGGTTTGAAATCGTCCACCTGTTTTGAAATCGTCTGCCGCATTTTAATGCAGATGTGAGTGTTGCTTGAGCTTGATTTAGATGTTCACACATGTAACGTACTAACGTTACAGTTTTTCTTTTTTGAAAATGTAAAAAACAAATTTTTGATAAAAAAGAAAACACTGTGAGATACTACACATGACAGTATTTCACAATCACTGTATGAATAACAGCAGTAAACGATAGTGCACGATATCTTCCTGACGTGGAGTTTCTTTTACTCAAAACACCCATGACAAAATGCATCAGGGAGAGAGGAGCTCTCAAAGCCACCGGCTAGGCCCAGGACCTTCCATGGTTCCATTTCTGAAACAAGTCAGAAACATGGTAAAGCATTGATTGAATCCAACTTGTATGTGATATCAATATCACCTTGGATATTGAGTGGGAGAGTAGGGGGTTTGGTTGGAATTTATACTTCGGATAATGATTTTCATTTCTGAGATTCTTGAATCTCATATTCTAAATCCCTACAAGTCTACAATAATTTCGGTTTTTTCAGTTGGGCCTTGTTTGTCTTTCCTCTTAGCAAGGGAGGGTTGATTTGATGCTAGGTAACCCAATGCTGTTTCTTTTAGAGATATTAGTGGTGGCACGTGCATATTGTACGTCCTCACCCTTAACTGTAGCATATAAGTATAGATTTAAATTTGAATATGGAAAGAATCGTGAGGTGGTTATAATTTTAGATTGTTTTAGTTGGGGAGAGCAATATTTGAATAAAAAAAAAAGTGAGGCCAGAATCTAAAGAGAATATTTCCCCTTCTCCCTTTATTAATAGTATAGATAAATATAGCTTGGCATTTAGCCTTCAGCCTACACGGCCTTGGGTTCAGGTATAAGTCGTGCTACGTTTGGGTTGTACCTTCCTAGTTAGTACATATTTGCTAAGAGTATGTTATAGATTTGAAATAAATATAAATGTGGCATTATTATCCATTGGAATGATAAAATAGCTTAGTAATTTAAAGCCTGTGTCATTGTAATGTCGAGCTCATGTTTATGGGATGGAATCGTCTGCCGCATTTTCATGCGGTAGAAGATACTGCTGAGCATCTCACGGTTCACATTTTTCATATTTTTTAATGTGAAAAAACAACTTACATTGAAAAATGTGAGCTGTTAGAGGGCGGTATCATCTGCCGCATATTCATGCGGTAGACGATTTCATCCCTATGTTTATGCTCAGAGCAAGATTAGGTTGTGCTACAACACAATAGGGGTTCAAATCATCTAATATAGTAAACCTTGTCGCTTAAGTGAGATGTTGTCACGTTCATTATTTATTCATATTTTAAGATGTGAAAAAACATTTGATATCGGCAAAGTAGCCATAGCAAAGGATTGCATCCCAAAACAAAGAGGCTGGCCTATATTGTGCTTGGACACGGCTAAATAATGCCAAGCCTGCACATGAGCCGATGGGCTCGTTTGGAATCCATGGTTTTTAGTGGGAACTAGCTTATGATCATCATCATTAAAACCAAAAAGCCAATAGTATTGGGCTTTTACGTGGATTATATCTATTGAAGCAGAATACCTAGAAGTACCTACATATAATATTATAATGTAAAAAAATATTTTTGAATCTTATTTTATTTATTTATTATTCGTTTTCCCCAGATTAAACGAGGGATTTAATGGGTCAACTAGGGGCGTGTACTGTGCCCGGGCTGTATCCAATCACAACCCTAACCATGACAACCAGCATATAAAAAGTCGGATTCCAGTGTATAATTTCTTGCTATTTGACGCGAAAAGAGAGTGTGTGTGGAGAGAAGAAAGATGGCCGCGATCCGATTCGTTTCTGTAGCGTTGCTGTGGATGCTGGTTCTCTTTGGAACACTAGCTCTCATTCAGGTAATCTTCCGAACCGTTTACGTGTTTCTCCATCAGCCGATCAATGTAATAGGGTTTGTAGTCTAGGGTTTGTTACTTGATAGAGTCAATACGCATCTTTCATCGGAGCGGTTTTTGCAGCGATCGCTTATAGGCCTTTTGATAATGTGTTCCCGAGTAAAACCTAACCCCTCTCGTTGCAGTCATCGCGGATCTTTGTGATTCCCTTTATTTCTTATCATATGTAATTGCAATTGATGCTTTTCCCAGAACCAATTAGGTGATGCAGGAGTTTCATCTCTTAGAAACAACGTCGAGAGCGATCTCGATGAGGTGAGGACGTTGCCGCCTTCGGGCTCGCTTATTCTCTGATTTAAACCGTGTGTGGTTTTCGAGTTTTAATATTAAAAATTCACCTCACCTTTTCCAGCTTATGTACTGCTTATAGCCCCCTCGATCGCCTAGGATGGTGACCAAATGGATCTCAAACTGATATTCTTTCTTATTGATGCTGTGATCCGGTGTTCTAGCTCTGCAATTACTGTTTTGTGCCCCCAATGGTTGAATTGAAATAAAATTAAGATTGACCATTCAGCAATTCCAAGTGCCAGAATTGACAGGTTCGGTTATTTTGATAACATATTAAACAACTCCTCCATTTTCAGGCAAAGTCAGCTGAAAATTTGAAGGAAGTAACTCACAAGGTTTATTTCGATGTTGAAATTGATGAAAAACCCGCAGGTATATTTGTTTATTGATCTGTTAAACAACTTCATACATGATCTGTAGTATATCTACTTTTTACAAATTTTTGAAATATTTGTGATTATATTTTCACATGGAATCTGTTTACCCTAGCCCTGTAACTCCTGGAGGAATGGCTGCTTGACACTTAGTTAAATTTCACGGAAGTCCCTACTTTTTGTTCTTTTTTCAGTAATGTTAGTTTCAATTTAATGTAGTAGGATATGCATAATGATCCAGGACTTTCTGGACAAATTCTGCATAGACGCTTTCATGTTTAGAGAAGTATCTCATGCATGAAATAAATATATCTAGAGAGTCCACCTCTCCATATATACTATATGCCAACCTGAGGTTTTATACTATGTTTTAAGCGGAAATAAATTTTACATGTGGTATAAAGGGCTCACTTTTTTTTTATGAATATATAAAGGGCGTACTTAACTCTAACTCTTTGTCTTAAAATTAACTAATGTTAAAAAAATTTATTGCCACAGCAAAACCACATACAAATGTATAATTAGGCTTAGACAGGGTAAAATATTTTCTACTTGGTTAAGTGAGAGAGGCCTCGGACAAATTAATACTATGGATTGGCCGTATCATCCGTTTCGTTGTGGTTTGAAGCAGCTCATTAAACAAGCACAGAACAGTCAAAATAGATCAAACAATAGAAGGAAGATTTTTGAGTAGAACGCTTTTGAAAAAACAATAGAAGGAAGATTTTTAAGTGGAAGCCTTATGGAAAATCCTTCAGTACTTCTCAGGTTCTGTTTACCCCTTAAAAATTCTACTGTTTCTTTCTTTCCAAAATAACCATAACATAGCAAAAGAAAGAAGCCTGTAAAGAATATTCCCTCTCCTTCCAAGACGAGAGAAATTCAATTGTTCTAAAACACCAACATTGCTGTCTGGAAACTCCTTATGACACCATTCCTATATAGAAAATAAGACCAAAGCCGATGAACAAACTCACAATGCGTAAAGAGGTGATCCACCAATTCCCCATGCTTCCAATGCATAATGCATAAATGGGGGGAAAAAGAAGCACACAGCCATATTATTGGGAGCATATTACATATGTTTATCTTACACAACAAGGCAGTCCAATCAAAAGGTTTTGACCAGAGGAGGCGCAAAATTTACCTATTTAATGTTGGCAAAAGCAATTTTTTTTTTGCCTTTGGAAACTGATTTAGTAGGCTTAAATTAAAATTAGTACCTCGTTTATCAACATCCAATGCAGCCTTGGTGTTCCTTCAAATCTTGAGATGTCTCATTTATTAGGATTTTTAGGTTTCAAAATCATAAGAGGATATTTTCTTCGATCTGATATGTGCTAAAAATGTTTTCTTCACCAAGAGATTGTCCAAGAACAAATAATAATAGCAACAAGATGTTTAAATTATGTGGGGTTGAAGTCACAGGTGCACCTTGATGTAGTGATGGACATAAGTCAAACTTCCCAGGAAAGTTTGTATTTTTAGTGGCTATGAGTCACCTTGAGATGCTGGAACATTGGTGTCAAATCAATGGCAAATTACTGCCCTCACTAACTTATGTAGCCATGGTGTGTTTGCAAGATTAGTTATTGAAGCTTTTTATTTTTATTTTTATGTAAACAATAAACATGTTTAAAGAAATAAATTAAATTTCATGAAGTGTAGCATAGAACAGATTATATGTTTGTGGAAACAAATAGCAATATATGCTTTGAAATTGAAACAATATGGCAACCCCAAAATATGGACAGGAAATTATCACACATCTGTGAATCACTGGTCTACAAATTGTTTCTTCATTTTATCATGATTGGTATCCTTTTTTGTTCTTTTCATTCCCTTGTTTCCTGCCTAAGTTGGATTATATTGTTGTTAATTAAGTTGTTACTCCATTAAATTTATGTTCCTCTTAGACTGACCATGCATTATGGAATTTTCAGTAATGAGTACTGACAAAGTGTATTTATTTCATGCTTTACAAGCTTGATCCCACAGATTTTTTCTTCAATATGTTTTGTCATCATCCTTTATTTGTTTCAGGTCGTATCGTTATGGGTCTTTTTGGAAAAACAGTCCCCAAAACTGCAGGTATAGTTGTGTATTTTTGCATCATTAAAACACTCTTGCATTATATGGAGTGAAATCTTCAGCTTTTATATATTGTTTGATCGTAAGGTAATGATTAATCCCTTTTCATGCAGAAAATTTTCGAGCACTTTGCACAGGTACAATTGTGATCTCCGCCTTTAAATAAGTATTTTATTATTTACCTGAAAATAGGATCATTTAATTCTTTCCTTCACCTGTGGGAGATATTAGGTTTGTGGCTAAATCCCTTGAACTAGACCGCAATAGGAAAAAATATGGTCGGAATAGTAATTTTCTTTCATCTTACTGGGAGGTTTGAAATCAAGATTCCACATGAATTACAATGCTGTGGTGCAGCTTTACATTGAAAGAGGTGTGCAGCCCAAGGATGAGTTAATGCTCGAAACCAAGGTTTTCAATATCTTGTCAATTGAAATTTCACCGACTTGCCGGAAAGTTTGCCTAAAGTGAGATTTTCCGTCAAGTCAATGATATTTCGCAAGACTTCCAAGAATGGTCAACATTCCTTTTTTTCTCCATATTTCGTGTCGACAAATCTGAAAATGGTGACATTTCGTGAAGTTTTCTGAAATGGAAAACACTGTTCTGAACTTGATGTTTCATGCATCAGGTCATTAACTTTCTATTAGTTTGGTCTTATATATTGATCCTTGTATCAGGAGAAAAAGGTTTATAAGTTTGGTCTTATATATTGATCCTTATCTCAGGAGAAAAAGGTGTTGGAAAGAGTGGGAAGCCGCTCCACTACAAAGGGAGCACATTTCATAGAATTATTCCTAGCTTTATGATCCAGGGAGGTGATTTTACTCTTGGTGATGGAAGGGGTGGAGAGTCAATCTACGGTGAGAAGTTTGAAGATGAGAATTTCAAACTGAAGCACACTGGACCAGGTAAGCTTGCAACTACTGTTTTTGAGTAAGTACAAGTAAAAAGATGTATTAAAAAATTACTGCACATTAGTTAAAGTTGTTAAGATTGTTCATTCTGAATGCAGGTTTTCTTTCAATGGCAAATGCTGGTTCAGACACCAATGGTTCACAATTCTTCATTACAACTGTAACAACTAACTGGTAAGTGGCAATGCAGTTGTGTTTTCTGTGAAAGATATTCTCGCTTTTTTCAGCATGCTGGAAAAGAAAAATCAGTTTAGTAGCAGAATGTTTCTTTTCCACGTATAATATTTGATGTTTAGAAGCGTTCGGAGCATTTCTTGGTAGTTCTTTGTTTTGCAATTGAGGGTCTGCTAACCAAAATTAGAGAAAAAGTGTTTAAGAGAATTTTGTTAAAATCAGAAAATTGGAAAACATAATGTAAGAGGGAGAAGAAAAAAGAGGAACTCTTGGAAAAGGGGTAAAAAAATGAAGAAGTCACTAAACATTTAGAGCCATAAAAGTGTAGTGCTAAATTAAAACTGAATTACTCTTTTTGCTGTCTTTTTTACTAAATTAGAACTGAATTACTCAAAATGATGAAATACAGATAACACAAGCAAAAATGATTACTTCAGGTTGCAAAGGGAAATGCAACCATGTAGGGATTATATGGGTGTGATGCGATAATGTGGTTTTGGTGTCTGTGACTGCATAATCTTTCTATAATAATACACTGAAGGGTCACAAAATCTGCAACACAACAAATTTGATCTCCACCGGAATAATCAAATCCGTGGTTTTTTCATTACGTTGATTGAATATTCCTGAAATTGTGCCCCCTTTGATTCCAATGCTAACAGTTCTTCCTCTCCTAATTTGGATTGCTTTACAGGTTAGATGGCAGACATGTTGTGTTTGGCAAGGTGCTTTCTGGGATGGATGTGGTTTACAAGATGGAAGCTGAAGGGAAGCAAAGTGGTACACCCAAGAGCAAGGTTGTTATTGCAGATAGTGGCGAGCTTCCTGTATGATAATGCTCATTTCCTTTTCCCTCGTCTTCTCGTCATCTATCAGTAATATTTACGAAAAATAGCTGCATGGTCTTCACCTGAAGAGATCTCATAAGCGTCTACTGTTTTATTATTAGATCTTAAGCTGTTGCTTGTTCGTCTGTCTGACCAAGTATGATTGTGAAAAATTACTGGTACTCAGTATCGGGTACATTTGCTATCATTACCAACGTCAGGTGCTCCACATATCCCTCATATTGGAAGAAGTATGATCGACTCACCCAGCAGCATTACTGGCTATGGCTACATGCGCTTCTTAGGTTGTTTGATACGGACGACGAACTCTTTTACATGGTAAGTACGAAAATTCCTTGCATGGTTGGTCTGACAGCTTGCTCATCTAAGGAGATAATTGTCCGAACACTCGATGCAGTGTGCAATTACACGATTGACATGCTTTCCATAACTTGTCGAATTTAGTATCCAATATTCAACAAGAAACCAGCTATCGCCATTCCACCAGAATATGCAGAAATTCAATAGTTGATTAGCCTTTCAAAGTGAATGGTTGGTTCCCCTTTTTATGATCCTTTTGGTGTAACTTGACCCGTTTCTAATACTTTTGAGTCTCCTGCGAGGACGACAACGTTATTTTGCCGTAATAACAAAACTTGAGGTACTAAGCAGATTTCGTGCAATTGGCAATTTTTTTACTTTAGAGTCAACCTGTTAGTTAACTAAACCAGCTTTTATCATTTTATTTTTCAAAAAACTAAACTTTAAAAGCCATACCAAACAGCACCTTAGTTGGATAGGTCCAAGAGGATTGGTTTTACAAAACGAACTTGGCTCAGCCAAACATTGCACCGCATGTCCATAAATTATGGCGATAAGATTCAATCTGCATAGCATCTCAGGAACAAATGGCAATGCAACTAACTTAAAATACATGGATTGGTTAAAGATACAAGTGATTCTACCGATTACAAACCTGGGTATGGAGCCCAAAACTAAATTTTTTATGGTGCAGACGGGTTAATCCCACCCCACCCATCCATAAAAGAGAGAAGGGGTAAATCCCCTGAGACAGGCATCAAAGTCAGCCATCTAATTGGACCCCCTTTTTTTTTACAGGTAATGATGACAAGATCAGAAGATAAGCATACATCAAGAAATGGGGACAAAGGTTATCTGCTGGCACCTTCTATTCAAGCTTTTTGCTGGCCTTACTGCAGAAGCTAGGTAACCATATCTAGTTCAGGCTCATCTGTTAAGGTACTAGGAGTAAGGGGAAAGAATGCAGTTACTCAGAGTCACTCCCCGATTCCAGTAAATTAAATTCCCCCCGCTGCCTGTCTAGCCTAATCATTACTGTACCTTGGTTCTCTTCCCACCATTCTATTTGTTCCTTCTTCAATAGTCTAATGACCTGTGATGTATCAGTTGAAAAGGCAAAAAAACATAAAACAAGAGGCATTTATCTATATCTACAAATGACCACCATGGAAATAAAAGAATGCAGCTCATACCGTTTGTTTCAGTATTCCCTTCCCATTGCCATGGGTCCCATTACCAGTGATAACCCGGAGAAACTTAACAGCTAGAACAGAAAAGAATGCTTTAGCATATTACAGACTAGAGAGTTACAAGCAATAGATTGTACAAGGCAAAGAAAACATAAAATGTTTAATTATAATTGAACATATCAACAATAAAGTACACATGTAATACGGGTACAGATGCTCACAGTGTATATAATTTCCCAATAAAACAAGGTGCATTTTCAAAACCCTCATTGCTTGTTTGACATGCTGCCCGTGCAGATCAATTGTTACCACATTTTCTATTCCGTTGTTCCTAAAAAATTGGTGATAGATAAGTAATCTCAAAAGCAGTAATTAAAAGAAGCATAATTTATGGTACATTGCACAAACCTTGCTTCAAATATCTCCTGGCTGGCTATCCCATCTGCCTCCCGAGCCATTTTATTGCAAAACAATCCCTAACCAAATGTAAATCACATGTCAAGTTAATCACTAGAATGACCTTTTTTTTTTCTAATCAAAGTGAAGATCAATTTCTCATGTCCTATGCACATTAATAGTGCTCCAAATATAGCCAAAACGCACAGAATAGAACCAAAAAGTAAATGGACCTCCTTTTGGGCAATTGGTAGAACAAAGCTAAGATTCCAGATTTTTTAGTGAAATACTCACAAAAATCTTAAAAGATTATGTGAACACCACTTATCTGGTAAGTACATTCAGTAGGGTCTAAGGGTGGCAATGGGCTAGGCCAGTCTTACCATAGGGTATGAGAGAATTTCAGCATGACCAAGCATCCAAAACAAACCGAGCCTGGCCCAACCTTCGCAAAATTCTTTTTAATTTCATTATGAAAAAATGCTTATAATATTTATGACCATCCATATTTACAGTTGCTAATACCTATTTTTCAATAACTTAAGCAAATAGACACCCAAAATAGCTGTAAAATAAATTAGTAATATGAAAAAGTAATCTTCAAATATGCATGAAACCACTAAACATGGCCTCGTACATGCATTGAAATCCAAAAATCGGACCAGGGTGAGTTAGGCCCAAGCCCAGCCTTATTTCTACCTTTTTCGATCTGGGCCGAACAAAGCCAGTAGGCCTCAAAATTCATGTTTAGAAAGGGTCAGGCCTGTCAGGTTTAAGATTAAACCCAAATGATTCCTCAACGAAAATAGTGCAACAACAAAGATCAATTAACAAGAACACATCTGACATACCAGATTAATAGATTACTAGTCCACATGCTTGATGGCACATGGTATTCATATAGTGCTATAATCAACAAGGAGAACACATCTGACATACCAGATAAATAGATTACTAACATGGTCTTCATATAGTAGTATTCACTAGTTCACAGAATTTTCACATACTTCTGATAAGCAAGGAAAAAGAATTACAATAAGATAGTAGATCACTCTAATACCAATTTGGAATTGAGTATCAAGATAAATAAATGGCTAAATAAGATGGACAAGAGGAAGAATATGGAGATCATAAATACAAAGAGAAAAGGGAGGAGAGTGTCTTTCTCCACCCTAATAATCTTATTTTAACATAAAAAGGATGGACAAAAATGCCCCACATAAATGTATAATTTTATGACCATGCCAACACAAGATATTCCAATACCTAAACTAGTAGGAAGCAAACTTTTGAGTGATGATGGGATATACACAAAATACACATCAAAACCAGGTAACATTCTAAGAGGGCATTAGTCAAAAAAGGAAAAATAAGAAGGGGGTGGAGGGGGGGAAGAAAACATCTAGACTTTGAATTGTTCTATTCAATAAAGGATTAATGTATATGTTGATCAGCCCATGAACACAGCCCACAGGACATTTCTTGGGTACAACTCATAACTAGGTCCCATTAATTTAGACATTATATTTGGGAAGTTTTTCCTTTTTGTATCTTAGATTAGGTTAATAAGAGTTCTATAATATACTGAACTGATGTAGGGGTTGCTAATCCTTGCGGACTAGTGGATATGGAAGAAACACAGGCGCGGCCCTCGCCAACATTTATATATATGTCTCCCTTACAATTTTGAAGCAGAGTTGAAAGCTCCAGGTTCAGAAGAATTGTAAAATTGAAGGCTTTTTGTGGTCATATGTTTCACAGTCCAACTCGTGGTTGTTTGTCCTGCTGAATCTGCTTATATTATCATGTTAAATAACTCCATGGACTTTAATTTTTTACAATTGCCCTCCGGTTTTGTCCAAATTTCCTTTTAGTTTGGTCATCAACATTTTTATTGTTAAAGTGAATAGGAACCTGTTAAACCCCAGACACAACTCTTCAACCCAAAATTTCAGCTTTTATTTACCCATATTTAGATACTAAGGTCTCATTTATTTGAAGCAGTAACACATCTTAGTTTTCAATTTTGTGTACTCTTGGACCCAAAATTATCCATTTCGCATCCTCCTATATAAGGCACCATACCTGTTCTGAGAGGTAAGCTGCATATGCCCTCTCTCCCCTCGAATATGCTGCTGCAGCCTGCAGAGCAATTTACGTAATCTCTTAACTTTCAGAGTAAATGCTCATATCTCAAAATTAAATGCCTATTTAATGGTCTAATAGAGCTATCAACATTGCCTGTAGAAAAGAAAAACTTACTCTCTGATAGTAGGATCTCATTGAATCCCAGTGCTGCTTTGCTCCTTGTTGGAACACCTGATATTCATCTCCTTTAGCTACAATTTCAAACAGCAGTGGAAAAAACTCTTAAAATAGATGGTTCAATACAACAATAATAATAATATATTCAACTACATAAGAAGACAAATGAACTTCCGCATATGTTATAATGGAAAATCTGAGGACCTAATTGTGTTAAGTTGAAAGTTTGTTCAGTGAACCCAAAAGATCATAAAGAACAAAGGAATTAAGTTGAAAAATAACCAGACCTTTTATCAGTGATTGTTCAAGTGAATGTACAGCAATGGCATTTACTAACGTCAAGGAAATTCAAACAATAGAAAGCAATATAGGAAGTGATTGCATATCCTTAAGTTAGGTTCCAGTGATAATAACAGATACAATAAAATAACACTAAGGAAAGTTCAGTTGTATCAAAATAAGGATAATATAAACTTTTTTTTTTTTTTTGGTGGAATGGATAATATAAACTTAGCCATGCAAACAGTGGTGTCATACTTTAATTTGAATCATTAATGAAGGCTTCTACAAGCTCTTGAGGTACGAATTCTACAGAAATTTTCCTTTATCCTAAATTATTGAAACAATCTTTGTTTACGTGTTCACATCAGACCTGGAAATCTCCAACCTCACCCATTACCCTGCGTGTTTTAAATAGGACCAGACTGGCATGAGATGAGTACATTAACATCCTCAAATCAACCCAACATGTTTAAAACCCAGTGTTTCAAGTTGTGGTATACTAGTGACTTTGATATGCCATGTCAAAAACAACCCCACTTACTGGCACCACTATCCCACATCAGATCCTAGAAAATGCATTTGCTATATATGCTTAGCTGCGGTAAAAGTTAGCATTACCAGTATTTGGTTGATTCGCCGTTATGCCAGTAGGACATACATTGTAACGTTGTCCTATTGACTCCGCTTTATCTACTATATTCCTCCAGTTCAGATTGCTAGGTTCTTGTTCAGAACTCTTGGGAATCTTAAACAAAGATTCTAACACCTTCTGAGGAAGAGCAGATTTTGTGATTCCTGAACTAGATTGAGAATGTGCTTTAGAATTAGCAAGGACCTCCGAATATTTCCTGAACCAATATAAAATTCATGTCAGACAAGTTTTACCGAGTGAAAACCAAAAGAAAGTTCACTTGAACAAGAACCTAGCAAGGAATTTATAGCAAAAGAACAGTGAAACTAAATGGTCATCTAATTTATAAAGTGAAAGAACAGTTCTCACAACACATATATACACTAATGGCATAGCAAGGAATTTATAAAAAGTTCAAGTAGAACTTTCAATACGAATTACATATATTTTTAAAAAGTAATTTGTGCCAATAATGATACCAGGGTCTCATTGATAAACAAAAACTTCAAGTAAAACTGCAAGTAGAGAATACAAATTACATATATTTTTAAGATGTGATAGCAATGAAGTGAAAAGCCGTAAACAGGGACCAAGTCCATTCAAAAAGCCTTACCTAACATCTAAACTAAACTAAACCCAGGCTTAATACTAAATTTGCAATTTCATTGTTATATGTTGTATGTTATATGTGTCTAACCAAGATCCAAAATTTTTTATTGAGGAGAATTATGTGCATCATAACCTCCTCATCAAGAGTTTGCTATCATTGTGGACATTTTCAACTTATTTGCTCCTAAGATGTGCAGAAATACGCATGTTGTGCCATGCCATTGACTGATTGCGATCAAACTCTCACATTCCTTTTTAGAATTTGTGATGTCCAAGCACACATCTATTGTAAAATTTACTTGGAGACTAATAATTTATGAATTGGCTATACTTCCAGGTCAAATTGCTAAGATTCTTGCAAATACAAAAGCGTGACCATTTTTTGTATGCATGTTTATGTATATAATACAACTATGAAAGTCCCTTATCCCAAATACTTGTGTCTGAAAAATGAGTCCTTTTCCACCTCAATCCGTCAAAAACCAGATTTCTCGTCAGACAATGTGTTAAATCATTATTTAATGCCTCCATCAAGGGCCTTTTAGGTCCTCCTCTTGCTCCTTCAGATCCTCCATACGCACTTCCTCATACAGACTCACACTTTAGGTCACTTACCAGAGCTACCCCTTAACATACTCATATGTATTCATTAACTATTTTATCTTTCCTAATTCATCTAAACATCCTCTTCCCATCAATATTCATCCCATGAATATGTTGCTTCTTTGTTGCTCAACATTCTGCTCGAAGTACATGTTGCAACACACCGCTTATGTTCATATCTACAAATTAACAAGTTTTAAAGAGTTATGAAATTTTAATATTTCATGAGAATTAATTTTATAAGTTCACCAATAGACATGATTTTCAGTTGGGAATAAAGACAAAATCCATCAGCGGAATATAGCAGGATATAACAGGAGAAACAACGGTCCACTATACCTAAAAAATTCAAAACATTTTGAGCAAGTGGCAACCAACAACAAAGAGAAAAGAAAAAGGCAATTAGAAATTTTAGCAAACTAAATGAGTTACCTGCAATTGAGTCCTGCAGATTGTAAGGTTTCAACGGGTTCATTTTCCGATGAACTAAATGTTGAACTTGATGCTTCATCTGTTGACTGTTACAAAATTTTCGGCATTAGGAAGAAGTACACAAGTAGTGCATCATTCACTTGAAATTTTTGTAATGCATGTCCAAATTAAATAAGGAATGTTTCTTTCCATAATTATCCGAGAGGTGGGACATCTGATTACATAATTTAGTGCAAGAAATTCCCCTGTAGCTGAAATTCAGAAAATCAAGTATGCCGACTATTCTTTTTTTTTTTTTAAGTAATGATAGATGATATAAATCAGCACATAAAGGTACAAACTACAAATTACAATGGAGGATACAAGGACCCAAACCCACGAGGAGTAGGATGGTCCTAAAAAAACACAGCCCCACCAAAACTATGGTTAAAGCATAATCTGGAGAAAATCTGAAAAAACCAAAAAGACCTGAAAAAGCTTTAATGTAACATCTGTTCCCAATTTCCCCAACCTCAAGAGCGCCAAATTATGGGGTTATCGAAGCCCAAAAAGCAGCCAAACCCATCACTGAGTCCAAAAGTGCATCTGGGCTCATATAAATTTCATAAAAAATGCCTCTATTTTGGTTCAACCACATAAGCCATAATGAGGCAAAAAACACTCCATCATACAGCCTTCTTCCTCTTAAAGACATACAAGGGAACCTCCACTGTGCTGCCAACTCACCCACTGTTTTTGGTAGTACCCACTTAACTCCTAAAAATTGTAATAACCTTTTCCAAATAAAATCAGCAACCTCACAATGCAATAGAACATGGTCTACAGATTCAGCATCCTTCTTACAAAGTGTGCACACTTGTGCTGACAAAGCCCAAGTTTTCCTCCTCTTTTGAAGATTATCAAGGGTATTAATCCTATTAAGCATTGCAGTCCATGCAAAGATTTTCACCTTTAGGGGGATTTTTGATTTCCAAAGGAATGAGGTGGGGAAGCTAGGACTATGTATGACTCCTGACTTTCTAAAATGAGACACCCAAGATTTACAAGAAAACTGACTGTTTGACTCAAGAGACCAATATCTATCGTCCGCCACACTATCAAGAATGACCACCCCCTTTAGAACTTCAACCAATGACCCCAATTCATCAAGCCCTATAATATCAACATCTACTAGACATATAAGCCAAGGTCAGGATCTATAAAAACCAAAGCCAGTCCAATCCAAACCACTAAGAATAATCATGTTACAGATTTCTAATTAGTGGGGTATAAATGATTATGGCTAGTTTCACATAGTTCAAAGAACTGGATGTTAATCAAAGCCCTAAGAAGTATGACTCTATGAATTAGCCCATATTTGACATGCCAAGCAGAAAACAACTCTGCACCTTTACAGTCTCCCCATATTTATATTTGTGTAATTTCTTCACATTTATGGTGATTTTTTTTCCTTTTTCCTTTCTAAATCTGATCTGCTGCTTGTTATTCTGCACAAAAGAATCTTGACTAATCCACTAATTTGTGAAAAGATACTGAACTTTGCATTTCAAAAATGATGCAAAGGGATTCTTTAAGCAGATGGCAATTGAGAGAATATCAACAAATTGCTGATCAGCTCGATATTTGAGGAGATCAACAAAGAAAAGGCTTCTGAAAATTGATCACAGGGATAATGAATTCAACTTGTCGTGAGAGAAACCTTAGCCCTAGTTAAGAATAAATAATAAAGTCAAAGGTTTTGTTTCAGCTCTCTCTCTGTGCAATGAAAAGTTGAAAATAGATTGTGAAGCCGGCTCAGAGAATGGTGAAAGAGAACTGTGAGGGAGGACTAGTGGGGAAGCAACAAAGAGGAATTAGGTTCCGTTTTATGGATAGTCGAAGGAATAATCCTGGAAGATTTTTAAGGTTAACTGAACTAAACCCTAAACAAAGGCCTGGATCAACTGTACTTTCCAGAAGGAAAGAACCTAGACGGATAGATTTTCAGCTATTCATCATGCCTTAGTGGTTAGAAGTCCAACCAAGTTCAAAGTCAGCAAAACAGGCTTCTGCAAGGGACATTGAGGGCAAGTTACAGACTCACAGTGCAAAAGGAATAAGTACAGCTTGGAAAACTTTCAGGAGTATTCTGTTAAAGAGGAAAGAAGAGAATCAACCCAATTAAGATGCAGCTTGGAGCATAAAGGAATCAGAAAAAGAAAGTACAAGATTTGGAAAGTTGAGAGCACAGGTTCCAGATTTTTTGGTGGAAGAGATAAAGAGGCAATTGAGAAGCTGCCTTATGGAAAGCTCAAGAGCAAACCTCCAGTTACTAAAATTGGTAGATGGGTTTTGGCAAGCAAATTATTTCCAATGGTTTTATATTCATAGGACATAGGGCAATACCACCTTTACCTAGATGTAAGGCATGAATCTAATGGGTTTTTGAAGAGGGATACAAATACCGAGTTCAACTGGATAAGAACCTTAAACTCTCCTTGCATCTATGAGTCAACAATGTATTGAAAGCCACTGGTGAGGGATGCAGAGATTCCACTCGTACTGATTTTGCGACTATCAGAAATGAGGGAGCTTCAACAGGAATGAATTTTGTTAAGGGAAAAACCTCAACCTTCAACAATAGGAATTCAAGTTGGGATTCAGTTGTTTCGAGTGTACAATGTGGCCACAGAAGAAACCCTATTTTTCATTTTTCCAAAGATTCTCACATGTTCCTTGTCATGGGGGAAAAGGCGGTAACTTCAGAATGTTAATGGTGAAGATAATAGGTTAGGAGTTGAACAATGTTCAGAGGCTCTGTTGCAGGTAAGGGAGGAACTACTTCAGAGAAGTAATACACACTCAATTAAAAAAAAATTTGATTGCTTTATGTGCAAATTAGGTCCACAAATAGTCCTAATAAAAGGCTTGAGCATTCGGTCCCATCAAAGAAGAGGTGGAATTAAAAAAAAAAAAGGGATGCTTACATGGTCAAGAAAGATTCAACAGCAGATTGAATCCACTGGGGCTTGTAATAAGAATTCTGATGAAGTATCAAATCTAATAAGAGGACAATGCATCAAGGTGGGTCATTAATCAGTTTTTGAGGCCTAGATGGAGCTCAAGGTCACAGACTAGGTGGGGTAATAGAGCCGAAGGAGTCAAAAGAGGGATGTACTGGAGTTGGCTTTGGATAGAATAATGTCTTCTGTAGCTTCATGAGTTTCTTATAAAGTATTTGAGAAAGAAGAAATGGCACCATATGAAGGAACCTCCAAGGGAGTGGCTATTGGGCGGAAGAATAAGTTGTTCAAGCTTGTATTGGTATGTTCAGGCTCCTTTTCAATCTCAAATGTCATGAAGTTGATTGAAAGGAATGAAGTCTAAATTATTATCTGATACATGCAAACTTTTCAGCAGACGTCAACCAAAAGCATTTCAGAGGAACTAAGATAAGTGAGAAGGAAGTGGCAGGTACCTTTGTGTTGGCAGTGATTTTAATGTCGTTTTTGTTAAGAAATTGTTGCAATTGTTTGTCCAAGAACATTAAGGATTTTCTGATTTTATGAACAGCAGAGAGGATGTGACATTAAGAGGAGAGGATTGTACTTCGTGTAGTAATCAAACAAGAGCTTCTTTAAAAGTTGGAGAGATTTCTAGCATCCCTTGGGTGGGAGGAGAATTTTTCTGTGCTTCTATCCTCCTAAGCATATTTTAGATCACACATCCAGGCTACTAGAGTGCTCTGATGATCCTTAAATATTTCAGATTTGAGATTGTGTCTGAAAGAAAGTTCCTTCATAACTCAAGTTGGTGAATGGTGGTAAGAAGTTTTAAGGCACTTAAAAAAAAAGAATAAGGGGGTTTTTCCGAAGCTTGATAAAAAGCGGAGGAGTTATTGAGGAAGATAAATTTATTGAAAGAAGGAATAAAGGGTGAACTTAAGAGGATACATGAGAGAAGCAAATGTTCTAGTCCATCTGATGGGCAGGTAAAAACAACATACAAAGATAGGAGAGGTTCTGTTTTGCTTGAAAATCTTCCAGCCAAAACATGACAAAAATGTGAAATGTCTTCAAAGGTTGGTTAAGATAGATTTGCTGCTTTTTTTTGTTAGCAGGTTTCATATTTATCCTTACCTTTAATGGCTAGTAGCTGATCAGTCACAGCTTGTTTGTCTATCTATAAAAGGGATATGCTCTATGATGTCAAAGGTTGCGAGATTACCTGATGCCAAAGGTTGATAAATTACCTGGAACTTCCATGGCATGCCCACTATTCTGTCTTCACATTCAATGAAGGATCTTGCATCTTGTTTATCCATTATGTTATAAGTACCACATTCCCCACTTGTAAACTGCTTGCATGAGGAATCAGATAGATCAAGTAATGCATCCAATGCCTGAAAATCACAAAAAAGTTGAGCAAATTTGAAGTGACCATATACACAAATCGTTTTAACAGCCTAATAATAAAAAATCTTAATTTTGTAAGTTTCCATAGGAGCCCTTAGGAAATACCATCCCTCCTGCTCTGCTGTGCTAATGACCAAATTAAAGCTACTTCTATATCAATGACAGAAAACTGATGCAAAGATTTTGGTATATACTGGAAAAAATAGAATTCTGTTCAAGTCATGGCCGTGTAACTTTCAAAATATAGGAACAATAAAACTTTATTAAAATTTCAACTACATGACTTCTGCAACATGTATCTAATTCTGCCAATTCAGGCTACCAAAAAACCATATATTCAGGCAGCATATGTGCTTTTAAATATTTAAAATACTTCTGTCCAAATTCTTGTTGGCCCTCCCATAACACTTCCAGATTCTCCAGCTTGCACCATCTCATACTCTCTTGCAAGTTGGCTGGCTAAGAAAAAGCATTTAAGTGACGAACTAAACCAGTACAAGTTTGTAGCAATAAGTAATTCAGAAACACGGCATGATCTCAGTCGGTCACACCACGGTTCCAATAGTGCATGCAGAACATACTTATTACACTTTAACCTGGGATCTATCCTTCTACAGCGTTTGGACCAATCCTTCAAAACAATGATGCCAACAGACATGCACAAACAAACACACATGCACACATGCTTATAGAGAGGGAAGATAGGCCGGAAAACACAGGAAGGGGTTGGCCAGACGATAAGTCTTTCGGCCTTGCTCAAGTAAAACATTAGGGAGCGAAGATTGACGCGAGCCTGATGTCATTAAAAAAAAAAGAAAAGAAAGAAAACTAGAATCCTGAGCTCAGGTATGCACAAACATGCCTAAAATAAACATAAAAGGTGGCTTATTCATAGCAACAAGTCATACAAAAATAATTGATGATTTCTGCCATTTTTACATTTAATTTACTTGAGCATGGTTAAGTACCCTAAACCCAAACAGATTATAATCTGAGGCAGTTAATTATATTTCTTTCAACAGTCAATGGCCATCCTGTAACTGACGTCCATAACTCAAAATCACACAAACAAAAAGGATCCAAAATTTAGCATTCCAATTTCACATAGAATAGAAATAACACAAATACCGAGTTATATTGCTTACCATACCTTTTCAACATTGTATCCACATTGACCTGCAAAGGCAAATTTTAAGGTCAAGCACCATAACGAACTTCACGCCAATGTATAGCATCCTACTTGATCATTAATATAAATCATTTATATGCTTACATGGTGATTGAGAAAAGCATTTAACAATGCATTAACGACAAACAGTTACCAGACATTCAAAGCCCTAGAATGAAAGATTGCTGCATATGTCTGCTAGTGACAAGGAAAGAGGGGCGGAGGGAAATAGTTGGCCTAAGAACAATTATAACGATTATAACAAAAAAAAATGGGTATGGCTAAAGTAATCACCCAACTTTTAAATTTAAAATAAATTTTGTCAAAATTACCCTTCAATTTTTATTATAAAATTCTTTTAGAAACTAAAATATCATTTTGCCAAATACTTATGCACAAAAGCATACTTTTTGCCTAATTTCTATAAACAAATGGTTCTTAGCCAATCTTGTCGTTCAAAATCCTCCAATCAAAGGCCTTCCATTTGTATAAAGTAAATCAAATAAGCCCTAATACAAGCAGAAGTTTAGAGGAAAATGTTAGCTATTATTGGAAATCCAAGAAATGAAATTTATATGTTCACTTGCAAAAGTGACATTGACTTTGTAGGCAAGATCAACTCCATCAACAAGGTCAAGGGTGAAACCAAAAAATATCAAGCGCGCAAAGCTGCATTTTATTTAAAAATACAAAAGGTTTAAGGAGTTCACTTAGGTTTGATGGAAAACATCACAATTCCATAAAATGTTGATGTATGGATTTCCATCCATAAACTCATTGAAGAATATAACTTCAATTTAGACCTCAAGGGACTCGTGTTGGAATTAAACATGTTCTTATGGAGGTTAATATGCTACAGAGCACAAGAATGAGGATTTTGTTCATGCAAGAAGACATATTAGTACTGAATCTTGCTTAGACTTTTGTCAAGGCTTTCTTAATACTTTCTTAACCAATTTCAGTTCTTCAACTTGTACAATCATGAACCTTCTCATGACTACCTACCACACTCTCAATTTTACAAGTCCAAACCATCTCAACTTTCTTAATTCATCGCCTTTGAAGCTATTCTTAGACTTGTTTGGATATCTTCATTCCTTCCACCAACTTTCATCATTCATCTTTGTATTGTCGGACTGATTTGGATGCATTCATTCCTTCCCTAGCCTTTCATGGTCTTTCACATCAATTTGACCATCTAATCTTAACCATAATCATCTTATGAATTGCTTCTTAATAGCCATGACATTTTTTTTTATTGGTAATCAATATTGTATATATAATAGTAAAGGATATAAAATAGTACAGCATGTCATGTCGGTACACAGAATATGTACCCAAGACAGCAGAACTAGGTGAAAAAAGTTATAAATACTAAAAATGCCAAAAACTCTTTCCCTTCCCCTCTAATCTGGAAATGAATCCCCTAACAGAAATTCTTGTAGCGACAAGTTAGTCAACATGTTTTCTAATGAGGCCCAATGATACATCAATCACAAAATTTTCTTCTCTAGGTTTTCCGTTCTTCTTTCTTGATTCCCGAAAATTCTAAAAATTCCAAAAACTCTTTCCCTTTCCCTTTCCCTCTAATCTGGAAATTAATCCCCTAACAGAAATTCTATTATTTTCTGTTCTTCTTTCTTAATAGCCATGACCTTTTGCCCCATGCATTATAGCTATTCTGATAACTCTGTTATAAGATGGCAAATTTAGCTATAATTGAATGTGTCAATTATGTAACACTCTAGAAGAGCTTCCATAATGAAGCCATGCAACACTGATTTTAAGCAAAGCATGAGCAATAAGGAGTATGGACAGTAAATCCAACATAAAAAAAAGTGAATACTTTTGAGAATCTCTTAGTTCTCAATGGACTTGATTCTTACCAATCCTTCAAGCTCCCTACTTGTACTGAAGTTCATTACGTATTTAGGTTTTTAAGTTTCCTTCTTTTAGGACCTAATTATAATCTACAATTAGAGCTCAAGTTAATTCTAATCTACAATAATAGTTTCTCGTTTACTCCCTCTTTATGTTGGCTGTCAATATTACACCATGCACTATATAGTCCACTTGTATATGAAACATTTATTCTTCCATACGCAAATGGGTAAGGCATCATATATGTCCTTGAAGGAAAAGAAGTTTCAAGAAAATAAGTACAAATGTACTGTGTTGGATGCAAACTTCAGGTGCAATATTATGAGTTTGCCTTTACCAATTCTCATTATGTTTCTTAGATGCCTTTTACAATTGACTGAGCGAATCGGAGCAAATTATTATTGCATGCTTTCATAAAGGAGCCCTAGCTCATCCTTTTCTCCATGTTTATAGGGAAAATAATGGAAACAAAACTTTAACAAGGAGCAAAATGCCAAAAGTTGATGGAGATGGAGTTGTATAAGCACTTCTGCAAAACATACTGCATGGACAAACAGTAAAAAGAGCGAACCAAGAAGTAGCTGTCAGGACAGTGTATATAGATGTCACCCAATGATGGGATATATGAATACTACCATATGTAAGGAATGCTTTCCATGGTTTAAACTTGAAGCAAATGATTGGCAAAGGATAATTAATGACATAAAAAATACCTTCAAATTTTTTTACTTACAAATTACAATATAGGTTAAGATCACTTAAATTCCTCAGTTGGAAAGTTTATCTGCATTAAGTCCGGCTTTCAAGGGTAATTTATATAATATTTAGGAGTTTCATCACAATTTATCCCCTAAAAACATGAACCAAAGGCACATGGCAGTTATATGTAAGTAAATGATAAAAATTGTGCTAGATAAAACTTGTATGACAAGAATGAGATCCTATAATGCATAAATCTTTATGCGCAACACAAACTACCGGAGATGGTGAATGGGGGCTTACACAGTACATCCATGACGACATCCATGCTTAATTCACACGTGTCTCCAAGTATTGAGTACAAAAACTGTTCTACCTCTTCTTTGAATGCAGGCTCTTTACTTGAACCCTGTGACTTCTGGGAAAGCACCCCTGGTCTGGACATCACATAGTCCTTTCCCAAAACGGTTGATATTGTCCCCGCCGAAGCAATAGCCCTCTTTTGCTTGCTTCCTCGACAACTCTTGACACGACCGGGGTTCTGAACATCCGACTCAAAAAAACTCTCCGACGATCCCGACACGGAACCTGAACTCGAACTCGTGGGAAAGTCTTCCTGCTTCCCAGGCAAGCTACCTAGGATATCAGAAGCCTTGTTTGCATCACCATCTGCCTCTTTGTACGCCGAAATAACGGCATCTAGAGAAACCATGGAGAAAGTCTCAGCCATCCAGTCCACAACTCTTTGTTCCTCGTTCTGTTCTACTCTTACATCTCCATTAACCTCTTTCTCCGCTTTCTGCGAAGCTCTGACCCTCCTTTTTTTCTTTGAGGGTTTCATGTCTTAACTAGCGGATTTCCTTACAATATATTTCTCGCGTTCACGGATCGGAAGCAGCGATGTTAACTATGGAGAGATGAATCAGACAAATCTACAAGTTTGCAGACGATATCGACATGAATAATTCAAAAAAAAAAAAAGATGTTCAAGTAAGGTCTTCCCCTCCGATTACACGCCTCGATCGGTTGTATTGGCAACAGTCAACATCCAATTCGAGAATTCAGAAAGAAAAGGGGGTGAAACGAGGAGACTTTGAATTGTCGATCTGCAGCGATCGCCAATCCTAGGCTCCTATTGACGATGGAAAGACAAAATCCCGGGTAGGTAATGAGTTCGTTGCTTGGTTAGGGCTACAGCCTAGCGTGTGTGTTCCGTGGCCGAGAATCGCGAGGTCCCAATATTCGACTCTTACACGGTGACACGCATGAACATTTTGCCTTTACGGATGGCCTTTTCACAGGAGATGAGAAGGGCTCCGCGTCGTCGGCAACTGCACATACTGTTCCTGACGCGTGAGGCAGTATAGGGCCCATGACTCCTGACTCCAATGACCACGCATGGGCTGTCCGAGAAAGCAGGCATTCCTAACGATTATTTTTGAACCTTTCAAAAAACTAACACAGAGAAAAAGTTATATAAAAAAAAAAATTTTTTTGCATTAAGAGAGAGAGAGATGTGCTTGTGCTCCTCGAATTTTTATATTTCTGTCATATATTGTATCGTGTACCCAATGATATTAATATTAAACTCTAAGATTTCAATACTTGCACCATATAACTTTAGTATATGGTGCAAGTATTTTTGCAATCTTCTGATTTATTGACCATAAAAAAATTGCAAGCATATAACTTTAGTATTTTTGCAAGCAATAAAATCATAAGGTACAAACATTAGTGTTTTTGCAAGCACTAAAATTGCAATGTTCTGATTTTTGCAAGCACTAACTTTATCATATAGTGCAAGCACTAACTTTAGTATGTGTTCTAATTTTTGCAAGCACTAACTATAGCATTTTCGCAAGCACTAACTTTTTGCAAGCACTAACTTTAGTATATGCTCTGCTTTTTGCAAGCACTAACTTTTTGCAAACACTGAGATATAACTGTTGTGCTTTTTGCACCATGTAACTTTAGTATATGGTGCAAGCATTTTTGCTATGTTCTGATTTATTGATAGTAAAAAAAAAAATTGCAAGCATATAACTTTAGTATTTTTGCAAGCACTAAAATCATAAGGTACAAACATTAGTATTTTTGCAGGCACTAAGATTTTAGTACTTGCACCATATAACTTTAGTATTTTTGCAAGCACTAAAATTGCAATGTTCTGATTTATTGACCGTAAAAAAAATCATATGTGCAAATACTAAAAACATAAGGTACAAACATTAATATTATTATAAGATATAATCGATAAAATCATAATGTAAGACAAGCCGACAATTTATGAACCGACTTGTCAACCCAACCGAAGCCAACCCGATTAAATGAGTGTGGGTTGACCCGTTTGCTTATTGGGTTGGGTTTCGGTTTAGATTTTTCTCAACTCATCTAAAAAAGTGGTCAACTGAACCCAACCCGCCAACCCATATGGTACCTATTTAAATTTTAAGTTTAGTTTTTCCCCTTATTTTTCTTTGTTATACCCTGTTTATATTATATTTTATTATGTTATCAACTATACTTAGCTAGTTAAGTACACTAGTTTATAGCTTGGAAAGACAATTATTAAATTATTTGTATGACTAATATAATTTTATTCATTTCCATTTCTATATTAGTTGTTTACTGATTATGAAATATCTAGGGAATACGGGTATATAATTGTATTAATAGATATCACAAGTTGTATTTTTAATATAATACATTTGAGACTAATTATTGTAATTTTATTTAGATCTATTGAAGCAGCTTTAGATAATTTAAACTTATTCACAAGAAAAAAGTTACCTAATTTTGTATGAGCATCCATATCACGGATCCTATGAAAATAGGTAGGGCTATTAAACACGAGCCTAAAAATAGAGTTCAAGGCCAGCTCGTGAGGCAAGCCTGAGCCAAAAATAAAGCTCTTTAATTTAGTAAGCCTTAGCAGAGCTTGAGTAGGCTTGGCTCATTGTATATATATTACTATGTTGTGGATATATAATTAATAAATGTACATACATATATTTCTTTTCATTAATTGAGAAACTTGTTATATACTATTATATTCTCATAAATATCTAGTGGTTTCTAGGTTCCCAATGAAACAACACATCTTCAGTTATTAATAGGAGAGTAGGAGTCATGCACTTATATTGGTAACATATGCTTTTTAGCTCCAGTCATTTGTTTCTTTTAAAAATTTATTTAGTTTTTTTAATTTATATTTTTCTTTGTTATTATGATTATATGAGTAAAATTTTATTTGGGTAAATTACACTTATCTCCCTTGAGGTATGACATAATTACACTTACCTCCCTTGGGGTTTCTAATATAACACTGTCACCCTTTGACGTTTATGTGTGGGTCACACTAACACCCCCTCACTACACTTTCCGTCAAAAAAATAACGGCGGATCATTAAAAAATAAATAACTTTTGAATGTATGACTAAAAATTAATTTTCCAAAAATTTTTTGACGGAAAGTGTAGTGAGGGGGTGTTAGTGTGACCCACACATAAACGTCAAGGGGTGACAGTGTTATATTAGAAACCCCAAGAGAAGTAAGTGTAATTATGTCATACCTCAAGGGAAGTAAGTGTAATTTGCCTTAATTCTTCTAAATTCAAGTTTTTGATTTTATTAATGATTAATATTTGATAGAAAAAGGACACAATGACTATGGATAAAGAAGCCTTAGGTTTTTTTTTTTTGATTGACTCGATTTTTTTCAATCTTCCATTTTTTCCCTATATCTTACCATCTTTGTCCCCATGTAATTACTAAGACTTAGCATTTTATATATTTATAACCACTTTTGAGATTTTTGTTCTCTACTTTTTTTCAAAATGAATATTTCGTACGATGTTGATTGATATTATTTTTCTTTACACATATATAAATAAAGCATAGGTTAAAGTCAATCTTAGTAAGTTAGGCTTTTTAACGAGCTGAACTTTTGCGAACCAAGAGCTTCAGCCTTGTCCAAAGTTTATGAGCTTGAGCTCAGTTCGGCTCAACTCGTTTACAGCCCTTAGAGCGGGTAATGTTTAAGTGTCGACCAAATGGCAAATGCATCTGGCCCGACTCGGCTCAACGGTCGTGTTAGAGCGTCCACGTCAGTCAGTTAATAACGGGTCAAGGCAACCGTTAACCAGAGTGGAAAAGAAATAGCCAGAGAGAATAAGAACGAAAGGAAGAGAAAGAGGGAGAGATGACGGAGCGTTGTTGCTATTCATTTCGTCTCTGAATCTAAATGGCGGAGCTGGAGAAACAGGTGAAGGAAAGGGCTAAAGATCTCAGAACTCTCATCCGACGCGGATGGAAGGTTGTTGGCGTTTGCAAGAAAGGATGGTACAAGCTTCGGAGAAGCCTGAAACTGTAGTTGGAAGAAAGAAGAAGAATATTAAGAAGATCATGGGGAGTACCCTATATCAGAAACGTTTACCTAATCTCATGAAAGCCTATATTTCTTTTTTGTATAATTTTTGACTGTCAATAGTTGTGAGTTTCTCTGCAAGTATCTGATGTTTTAATTGTCCACTTATACACGCAATCCGGATGCATCACTTGTATTCGAGCATTTGCATGTGTGAGCTTGCAGTGTCTCAATTTTTTCTCCCCTAACGTAGAACATGAATGCATCATGGAAGCCAGTCATTTGATAGGATGTCATTCTGACTCCTGAAAACTGTTGCAAAAGGCGCAGAGAAAGTACAAAGAGAGAGTGATTTGGATCAGATTCAATATCACAGGTGACAATCTATGAAATCGATGCTTCATACCAATAACATGAAGAAGCATTAAATGCCCTTCCATGGGCGGTTATCCCTTTTAGAAGTACTCAAAATTAGATTATCTACTTGTTATAAGAGCAACTGTAGAAACTCCATCTGATCACACCCTCTTTCCAACTGGTCAATAATCTCATCTATCTTGAGTTTAAATTGATAGATGACTGTAAAATCAGTAGTTAGAGTGGATATAATTTATATGGGAGATACCAGTTCTGTGTTATAAGTTTGGTCATTTCTAAATGCCTCCAGCAAATTAAAAGGTTTTGTTTTCAGTTCTATTGTAGCTGTCTGGATTCCACCAGTTCTGCATATATCATTTTTAATTTGGCATCCAAAATTAAATACAGTCCATTCTCTTTCAATGTTATATTTCTTTGTCTCATACTCCATGGTTTTGTTACATCCATTCTTGCAGATGGATGTCCAACCTTTTACTTTCAAGAGTCAAGAACTGCAGAGATTGTCTGGTTGTTGTGGCCATAGGGATAGAAATTTGTAACTTTTTAAGTAACGGCTAGCGTCCAATCATTTGGCTTCCTTTTCTTAACAAGAAGAGATGCTCTTTCCGACCCTGACCTATGTACTCACCATTTCCTGAATGTTGTTTTTGATGATTATTCATTCATTAGTACTAGAGAAAATACATAAATGAAAGTGTAAGATTATCTCATAGAGTGTTTCTTATTTAGAAAGAAGTGTCAAGAACTTGGGAGACACTGCAAGTTCTTTGCTGTATGCCTCCTCAAGAATTTTTTGTACCTTCCTATAAAAGCATACAGGGGTTAGGCCAATGTTTCAATCAACAACTCTGATCACAACAAAAATATACTTGTTGAGAGAAACAATGACCACTTTCCCAAAAATCCTGACACAAAGTATACCTTACTCAAATCATGTAATCTAACCTTGTTTTATCTATTTGAAACGGGTCATATTTCATCATTAAAGGATATGATTAGAACTAACCATATTTCTCCAAATACTGATACCAGTGAAACTCTTAGTCAATTCAGATATATTAACTCTCAACAATCAAAACAAGGAATGCAGCACGCGAAGAATGGTGATCCACCTCTTCAAGACTAATACTTAGATGACAAAATCACTTGAGAGGCTCATAAACTAGAACCAGAGATTTGGTTGTGGATTCTTTACCAAAATAATGGCCTTGAAAAAGGAGTCTTTTGGCACAAGAAGGTTAGTATATCTAATAGAACCATCAAATTGTCAGAACAGTGCAGTAATTTGGCATTTTGTATGCAAAAAGTACACATAGGTTGTAACAAAGTTTAATGTCCTTAGCTGAGTTTCTTTCTTCAAATATTAATTGAAAAGACATCAAATATGAATAAAAATATCAAAACAACTGAAAGCATTAAAATACAATTTTTTTTTCCTTCTGATCCCTCATAAGCATTGTGAATGACAGCTCCATTGATTGTAACAATGCATCTACCAAAGATGTAATGAACCGGCAGACAATATATTAGTCTAAGAATAAAATAAGTGAGAGTAGTCCAACAACTAAAGAAAATGCATAATTACTTGACTGAAAACAGGGGAAAAAAATCATATTTGATTGTTCATATACCACATATCAATAAATAATGCAAATATTTCAGACAATTTGAATCTGTTACTATAACAGATTAACTTGTAAGTGAATAAAAACCATTCCACACTTGGTCAGTCAACCAGAATAACTCATCAATTCACCATTCAATTAAACCATAAGCAGTTCAGAATTTAAAAGCAATTGGAACAACAACTAAAAAAGGGGAAAAAAAACTCAGTAACAATCCATGGGAAACAGGCCTCTAGTTCCAATTACATGGAGGAAAAAAATATTTACAGCTACCATGACAGTTCTAGGACATCAATAAAACATATAAGCAATACTTGCATTATTGTAGGTCAGGTGGATTTTAAGCTGGATCACAAAATTCCAAACAATATTTTCCATAGAAGTCAAATAAAAGGAACGTGAACGGTTTTAATCATGGGTTTTTTCTTGGTCCAAGGGAAATGAGACTATGTGACCCACATTCACCTTTTGTTTTATAAGTTTAGAGGCATTAGGGCATATGTTTTTTGATAACTAGCAAAATAGATTGCATCAATAGAGCAAGAACAAAAGAAAGTACAATCTAGCCAAGAGGGATGGGCAGTATACCAGAGAAAAATAAACAAAAAAAACTGCACAACAGTAACTTTTGATGGGTATATATATGTTAAAAAGGCCCAAGAGTTTTGCCTGCCCTCCACTTTTGATGGTTGGGGCAAGGTGGGTGTGGTAGCACATTTACAATTTGCAGGCCTTGTACTGGCTCAATGCTTCTAAAAATCGGTTGCAAGTAATTTGGGTTGTCTGATGGTTATCCTTTAATTTTCGTCTTCTTTCTTTCATTTTTTTTTCTTTTGATGAACAAGGGAGGTTCAATAAACAGGAGGATTGTGTATATCAAGAAGGCCACATGAAAATGAAAGCCAAATACATACAAAAAGGTTGATGCATCATTCCCAACTCAGGCTAAGATGAGTCATGCCAAGAAACCAGCATCTCTTCAAAAGGAACACCTAAAAATAAGCACTTAATTGTCAAACTCCTCACTTGGCAAGAGTCTCTACAATAACATTGGCCAACCTTGGAAAGTGGAGAACTTTGAGCATCATTTGTTTGAATGAAAGAAGGAATGTGAATGCAAAGAGGTGATGGTTCAGGGCTTTGCAGTTTCTCTTTGATGAACAAATCCCTTTTGAAAATGGCCATGAAGATTAACCTATGATTCTATGAAGATAGGTTAATCTTCATCGATGGAATCCTCCTAAAGCTGTTGGCAGCTACATATTGGCTTTTGGGGAGTGAAGAGAGGACATTGAACATTGCCAAAAGTTTCAATTTGGAGATCAGACAATGAAATAGAGAGGGAAATATGGACATGATTTGCTGTGTTTGGTTGGTCCAAAATATAAAGAAAATGAATTTGGATCGTTCAGCGAAAAGACAACTTCAAATACACAACCTTAGAACTTCAAATCGACGTAAATAAAACCTGCCTGGCATCGCCCGTGCCAGGTTGTCCGAATGGGATCATTCAGCGAAAAGACAAAAATACCCAAGTAAAATCTTGCGCATCTTTCATTATAACTTTGTCCAAAAAAGTGTGTAATATGTAATGTAATTTGAGGGTAATAAGATAATTTAGCACATCACTCGTCAAAGACGCGATTCATCCAACACGAACCGGCAACCGCAAAGAACAGCTTTCCCTTTTCTCTCATCACTGGTTTTCAAATCAAAATCAAAATCCGATGAAAGGGAGGAGAAATCAGAGCGGATGACGAATCATCTTCGATTTCTCTTGCGTTGAAGGAGAAGAAGACCAACAACGCAACCTTTCTCGATTGATCGATTTGAGAGCTCGAACAATGGGAGATTTTAATCTCGCTCTCGTGATCGTTGCGATAGTGGTCTGCGTCCTCGTTTTCGTATTCAATATCTACCTTCTTGTCAACTACCAACATCCAGACGATGTGAACCAGGCCTATTTCCCCAAGTTCGTTGTTGTTTTTGGTCTCTCCATTGCCGCTATCTCCATCTTGATGCTTCCCGCCGACGTCGCGAACCGGCAGGCCTGTCGGCACGCGATCTATAATGGCGCCTGTAAACTCACCTTACCAATGAAGGATCTCTGGCTCGCAATCTACATCGTCGATGCCGTCCTCGTCTTCTTCGTCATCCCATTCGCGATGTTTTACTATGAAGGCGATCAGGACAAGTCTGTTGCTCTAGGGTTTTCAGAATATTCGAGCATTGATGTTTTCCTTTTTCTTTTTTATTTGATGACGATATTGACCTAATCAATCTGGGTATAGGAGCATCGGGAAACGTATAGGAAGTGCTCTGTTGTGGGTTGCGACGACTGCGGTTGTTTGTGGTCTTGTGCTTGGTATCTTATACGGTAAGTTATCGCAACGTTACGAGCGTTTTATGCTGTAGAGTTGCTGGTTGGGTAAGGATGAATCATGTGTATCATAGTGCTTTATAAGCCGAAATTTTGCCATTTGTTCACAAAGGTATCAATTATAAACCGGGGGATAGTTATATAGTGAGAACAAGCATTCTGATTGTATAGTAAATTCGAAGTTGTATGGATCTTCTTACAAGTTTCGCTTTTGAGTCTTAACTCTGTAGAAGAAGTATAATTTAATGTTTCAGAACTGCTGGTGAAGTGCCATCATTATTTCTTTGGTAGAAAGGTGTTCCCTTTTATGATCTGGATATGGATATGTGAAGCTAGGTACTGTATCATTGGATTGATTTAAGGAAGCTCGATTTTGCCAGTTTGTGAATCTTAGGAATACTTGAGCACTATGGATTCAACTGTGCAAATATATCTCTGAGGCAATATCAATGCTTGCTTCTGGATGATGCAGGAGAGCTACATTGAAGTTGCTTCAATTGATTTACCATGCTTCATATTATGTTTTGTGAAATGGTGAAATAATGCATTGGACTTCTTATCGGATTGGTTTTCCTATTGATCCACCGGATGTTTGGTTTTGGAGTCTTGATCTATGGCACTTTTTTTTTTTTTTAATATGATGAATCATTCAGTATATTTTTATGCCATTCCAAGTAGCTGTTAGTCCACTTGATTCCACTTGGGAAGGTTTTGAGTGATGTTTCATCCCCATAGACTTGGGGATTTCTTATGGCAGTTTTTTTTTTGTATGAATCATTTTCTTTTTATGCCATTTCCAAGTAGCTGTTAGTCCACTTGATCCCACTTAGGAAGGTTTTGAGTGATGTTTAGTCCCCATAGGCTTGGGGATTCTTGTGGACTTTTTTTGCTTTCTGTAGGATCAATGCTTGTGACATAATTTAGTAAAGAAGAAAACAGGTCCTGTTGATTTTAGTTAGGAAGAGTTTGAGGGGTGTTTGCTGCCTGTAGAGTCAAGTCTTTCTCGTGGAATTTGGTTAGCAAAAGGATCAATACTAGTGATATACTTTCAGATGAGAAGAAAGTATATATATTATTTCATATGTATATACAACTTCATTGAGAATAGGAAAATCATTAAGTATTTATCATCTGTTGTAGGGTGGCTAGATGTGTGTTAATATAATGCCTACTTATTTTGGATACCAAAGATAATTGTTCATACTTATCAGGGTGACTTGAGCATACAAAGATATTTGTCCCTTTCCTTTTAATTTTTTTTATGTTTGGTGTTTTGCTTGGTTTTTTTGTTTTGTTTTTGTGGGGTTTTTTTTTTGGTGTTTTGGGGGGGGGGGGGGGGGGGGGGGGGGTGGGTTGTGGGGTTTGGGGTTGATGCTCTATTGCATCATGTAGGTATCAAAACCCTGATTCTGATATATGTTACCATTGGGCAGATATCTCTTTTTGGAAGGCCAGTGACATGTGACAGTTTCTGTAAACTTGGATGGTACGCTGTTTGAGCTTTATAAAGATCTCTGACACCTTATAGACATGAACGTAATGGCTGGCCAGTGGCCACTCCATGTAGCAAGTTCTTAGATATTGTCCAGTTGATTGCTTGCTACCTTATATTGGTGTGCTTCTATCCTGTGAGGCCTTTGTCTATCTTTGTATGCTCAAATCACTCTCATCTGGTTAAAAGAAAAGAAGTTATTTGGACTTACAGAGGAATCCTTCTAATTTGAGCTTTTTTTTTATTTTACTTGGGGTTCACCTCTCATAGCACATTTTCCTTCTTTAGACTTGAATTTCCTGTATCATGTAATTCTGATTTCTGGAATTTTTACTTTATGATGTTATAAGGGCTTGTTGGCAAGGTTGACTTCACAGTTAGGCACCTTTCTTCACCGACAACAGCATTTCCTAGTACGTGGGATTTCTCTAATAATCAACAATGTGTTGGCAGCGGCACACGCCAGGTTCTTTTCTTTGATATAATATACCTATTCCCTAATATTTGGTACATATAATTCGAATTCTGAAATTTTAGGAAATAGTAAATAGCCTTTGTCTTCTATAATCTTATATTGAGTTTTCAAGTTATTCCTGAAAAACTCATATGTTTCGTATTTATTTATGTATTAATTTTTTTACTTTTCTCTTTTCTAAATGAAGTATACAAAAAAGGGAAAAGTAGAGTACTCTCATTGATTATTTGCTTTCTGATTTGTATTTTTCTCTGAAGGGCATAGTGTCTAAATTGGTTTATTCTGAAGTTTTCCCTTTTCTAACTTTTCCTTCTGTCTCCCCCTTCCCCCTCTTTCTATTCCAGTGCTCTGCATACTTGGCAAATGCTTCATCGGAGTCAAGATGGACTATGCGCGCAACTTTTCCAGAATATGTTGTTGCCCTTGCTACCATTGTTGGATCAGTGCTTTTCTCTGTATGTTCTTTCTTGTGAAACATGAAAATTTTTTGGTGTAGTATTGCGTTATTTATTTGTTTTCCCCCCCTTGGATATCAAATGCAAGTATTAAAGATACTGCTGTTTCATGTGAGTTTGTCATAAATAATATTGATCTATGGAGACTTATGGACATGGTGTTTGATGAAATTATGTAAAGTGGATAAATGTTAAATTTTTGCTTTGCTGGAGACAAATTTTAAGTTGTTATTTCTTTAATATCTTGGTATAAATTTATTGGTATATTCTCTCAAATTTGGATTGAGTTTGATCTCTGTGCTTTATCATAGTAGGTCTACTATATAAAATCTTCTTCTTGATATCCATACAGATATTTGGGGGTGTTGGTATTGCTTGCCTGCCTTTGGGACTTATATTTTCATTTATTCGCCGACCAAAGGCTGTTATCACTCGCTCACAGTATATCAAGGTGTCTTTTGTTCTCAACAAAATAAGTGTCTGCTCCCTGCGTTTTGTTTGGGAAAATTGATGGTTAATGTTGTTTATTTGGTATTTCAGGAGGCAACTGAACTTGGGAAAAAAGCAAGAGAATTGAAGAAGGCAGCTGATGCACTTCATCAGGAAGAAAGAAGTGGTTCAAAGGGAAGAAAGTGGCGGAAAAAATGTCAAGTCAGTTGAAAAGGTATGCCCTAAACTCTGCTTATGCATGATTTGGATGTTATGTCTATGTATGTTGACATCATAGTTTTGACACATTCCACTGCTTTCTCTACACCATATGATATTGTTTTTACTATTTAACCAATTTTTCATGTCATAGTACTTCAATCTGTTTTTCCCTTGTGGGTTTAAACTAGGGGATGCTATTAATGCATTTTTTATCCATCCTGAATGTGGTTATAGCATAGGGAGAGCATTCACTTCTCCAAAACTTTTTCCAGATATTTGATGTTCCATACTCAATTGAACTTGCAGGAGTTGCTTCTATTGGAAGAAGACGTGAAAGCTTTGGAAGAGATGTATCCTCAGGGAGAAAAGGTAATTACTGTGCCATATTTGATATGCTAACCTTCTATAGTGTTCTGAAAACCAGATTGAACTGGATGGGTTGGACAGGTTCACTGTCATCTGCACAAAGTCCAGATTAGGTTATGTCTTGGATTAGTAATTCAATATGTGTCAACCTAGTATTAATATTTACAGCAAACCCATTCCAGACTAGATTGATGTCTTGGATTAATAATTTAATGTGTTCACCTAGTAGTAATATGTACAGTGAACCCATCTAATCCGATATGAACTGACCAAATTAAGTGACTTGGACAGTTTTGTAACTTTTGTTGAACAGGTGGTGTCATTGGGTGGTAAAAATGAAGAAAAAATGATCGATTATGAAAAAAGAAGAAGCAAATCACAATTTATTAGGTTTATAAGGATTCTAAGCTAGGATTTTATCTTTGAGTCCAAATTTGAGTCGTCTTCAATAGAAATGGTACTCTTTTTCTGCACAGAAACCTCTAGATCTATAAATATATAGACCATAGAAGGTTCATCCTCTTCTCTTTTACCTTCTTGTCTAATTTTATCTAAATAAAAAGATTGCCTTAATAGTAGATTTCCTTGGTATATGGTCAAACTGAAATTTTTTTTTTGACATGATTTATTCTTCTTAACCTTTGCTTCACCACTCCTTTCTAATATTTCATGTTATGAATGATAAGATTTATTCTACAATACTTGGATAGAGTTCTGAACTTCCTTTTTATTCTTATATATATATAGGTAGTTAGGTTCTAATACTTTCCTTCCAAGCATTTTATATTTTTTTAGTCCTTTATATTCAAGGTCAATGACTTGTTTGGATTTCAGAATACTGATGTGAGTATTAGTTTGAGTTATTATTTTTTCCCCTTTTGATTTTCATGCTTGATTTACCAGGCGGAGACTGCTTGGGCTTTGACTGTTCTTGGTTACTTAGCGAAACTTGTATTGGGAGTTTTAGGGTGAGTTTATTTCCCATTACTGTTATCACTTTGCTGAGTACTCGCATTGATTTGCTAATGTTTTCCACTTACTTCCCCTATAACCATTAAGTTTTCAATGGAAAGACCATTTTCTAGGAAAATGTGGTTGTTCATTGTAGTCTGTTGTGTTGCGGTCTAAGCACTGGATTATACATTATGGAAATTATTTGTGGCTTGATGCTAGCACTTACAGCCTTTATGTCAACATTAGGAATGGTGGAAGCCTATGTTTACTCTTTGGTTGTTTCTATAAGAACTTGTGGCATTGGTGCGGAGCATAAGTTGTTTCTTTTTATAAAGCTACCCCTGGTTATTTAGTGGAAGGATTTTATGTTCTAATGCAAGCTAAGTAATTTGATCTAAGAGATCAGATAAAGATGTGTATTTATGTCTGCTTGCCTCTATTAGATAAAGAATGACCAGAGGCAATGTACGAGTGAAACCATTTGAAACCCATTTATTATATGAAATATCAAGTACTTGATTGGAAAACAGAATATGCAGTTTGACTGCATGGTTATGGTTTATTGGTTTTACTTGATTGATTTTGAAACGTGATTTTTTTCTGGGCTTCTTCTGTATCTTGGATTTGCCTTGGAGTCTTATATCTACAGACATAGTTTCAGGTGTTTTGTCATGATTGACTTAGGATCATTCATTATTGAAATTTGAAACAAACATGCATTATCAATATTTAAATTATATTTATTTTCCGGTGCTCTTTGAAACTTAAATTTTAAAAAATACCTAAAAAATGTACAAATAGCGCATGCATAACTGCTGTACATTGATTCCATATCCCACATGCTTGAAGAAAGGAGCAGATAAATTTGAACTTACGTATCTCATGGCTGAAAATTCCCAAAAGTTAGCCTGAACTCCACAAAGGTTAGATGGATAAAATTTATTTAAATATGGAGACATTGCAGGAGTGCTAAAGGAAAAGGTGGCATCTATGGATTCTTGAACATCATCATGATGGCTGTTGTGGTGGCATCTTTTATGTCTATATGTATTGTATTTTGTGACTTGTGATACACATATATAATCATCTTGGACATGCTGATTCTAATATGAAGCGGTGCAGCAGAAGACTTAATTATAAGTCATCTTTAGGTTTAGACTTTATTGTCAGTATTAATTTGGAGATGTTGAATATAGTGAGTTTTACATAGAAATTTATAATTTGAAAAATTCTTGGGAACAACTTTTGAATTTTTGCTGATTATTGCTGAATTGCATCATCTGTTTTAGATTAACCTTATGCCTCTGTTTCTTACCCTTGCCATTGATATATATTTTTTGTTGACAACTAAAAATAAGGTATTTCCACATAAACCTGATATACATATGATTTTTATTTTTTTTGAATTGTTCTTTGTTTTTTGTCCTGTATGAAGCAACCTTTTGTTCTCCTATTCATATTTTCAATTTTTCCTGCCTTGCTTTTTTTTTTTTTTTTTTCATTTTTATATATTTCATAGGTTTTCATGTATATATTATTTTGTCAACAGTATATGGTTATGTTCTATGGGCACTCACTACCATTTGCCTTCCAGGTTGATTGTTTCAGTGGCCTGGGTTGCACATATCATCATATATCTGTTGATTAATCCTCCTCTTCATCCCTTTCTAAATATGGTTTTTATCAAACTGGATGATGTCTGGGGTAAGAACTTGTGAATATCTTTCTCTGAAAACAAAACCACACACCTCCCCCTCTTCTTTCTCTCTTTCTTCTATCCTTTTGTCTGAAGAATCTTGTTCTGACTTGTATGTTGTCCTTACTCAAAACAGGCCTTCTTGGTACAGCAGCCTTTGCATTCTTCTGCTTCTACCTTCTGCTTGCAGTGGTTGCAGGGGCGATGATGCTCGGTCTGAGATTAGTTTTTATAACCATACATCCTATGAAGTAAGAATCCTGTCTAGTTAAACTTTCTGACATCGTTGTTATTGTCTGGCTATCCTTCTTGATTGCTAATTGGGTTATTTTGGTTTCAGGTGGGGAGCAACTTTAATGAACTCATTTCTTTTCAATGTAGGACTAATTCTCCTTTGCTCTATCAGGTTTGAATCTTTGACCTTTACACGCCTTGTTTGGATATTGAAAAATGGGAACCGTTTTTGGGTTAGGACTGACCCTTGAAGCACAGTCTGGACATAATCAAGGAGAATACCTGTCAATTATACTGTTACAGTAATTAAAAAGAATTAACAAAATACCTTATCCCTACTAGATGGGGTCAGTTATATGAATCCTTTTCCTCTATCCCACTCTGTCAAAAACCATATTTTCAGTCAGATTATAAGTATTTAGGTCCTTTCTGATTTCATTTAAGTTCTTTCTGGCCTTCTTCTCATCCTCTTAGATCCTTAAAATGAGTACCTTCTTAGATATTTCTGACAGTTGCCTTACTAGGTCTTCTTTAAATTCACAAGCCATCTTAATTATTATCATCTTCTATTTGGACAACATCTAGGTATTCTTGAATATGCTCATTTTTTTCCTTATCTTTCTTAATCTTACAATATATCCATGTCAACATCCTCATTCGAGCAATGTTCATCCTAGGGATATTTTGCTCCTCTGAGTGGACTGTTGAATTACTAAAAATGGTTATAAGATAAATGTATGCATTGGTTGATGCTATTAATGGACTCACATGATCTAGAGTTCTTTACTGTAGTTAATCCTCCTACTAGCAGGGTGCACGTGCAGTAGTGCACGTAGGGAGAGACCGAACAGTTTTCAACTGTCCAAATTTTAAATGAATATGCAGAGTTTTGACTATTTCAACCCTATATTAATTATGCCTTAACGACAGACGGTAAGGGCTTTTTGGGGAAGTTGTGAATAGTTCTTGGCACACTTCCCAAGGGGCCTTTTATCATTATACATAGATTAATTAATGGTACTCTTTATTTTTTGTGAAAAAGATAGGAAGTGGGCTTTCAATTAGTATATTATACAAGTTTCATTTTACATGTTTGGAATTTTTTTTCTCTGTTTTCACTTAAAAGACAAACATTCTGACTTGTATTTTGTTGTTGATTGTTGCTGCTCTTTTCTAAAAAAGTATGTTTCGATTCTATCCTTTTTGATACTTAGTGTGATTCAGTTCTGTGATTTTTTATATTTCAGTGTGATCCAATTCTGTGCCACAGCATTTGCTTACTATTCTCGGGCGACTGCCGCTCAGGAAATATTTGGTCACACACTGCAGTCTCTTCGTGGAATTAAATATCTCTATAAGTGAGCTATACAAATTGATTTTATACTTCTGAATCTTGTTTAGGGATTTTATTCTCTTTTAATTTCATCAAATGTTTCATTGTTTCTATTTTCCCCCTTACATGCAGGTATAATGTGTTTCAAATTGCGTTTGTTGTTCTAGCAGGGCTCACATTTATTTATTATCTGGCATTTGTAAGTGTTGGGCCTTTTGTTTCTCCCATCATATTATGAATTCAAAAGGCTTAGAACTCATTTTAGTTTGGAATTCTTCAGGGATGGAAGAAGAGAAAACCAACTGGCAGGTTCCAACTTTCATCTTGAATATTGTGCCAATTTGAATAGCATGGGGCGCCACTGAGCTTTAAGAAATCAAAGGTTACATATTTTTCAGAATGGTGGTCAGACTTGGATGTGTATGGCCTGATTTTCGTTTTAATGTACTAATGTAAGAAAAGTGGGCTTGTGTCATCCAAATGTACATTGATTGTTGCAGTTGGAGTGGTGTGACGAGTGCCGATGATATTACTATTGTTGGCAGCATTTGAGCAGTTGTTTCTTTTCATTTTTCTTTGTTTGAACTCTTGTATTGTTTTATAGTTGGTTCATTTTTTAAAACTGATACTGGCGGTCGTGTACCTAGAGATAACCTTTACTAGTAGAATGTGAGACGTGGGTTTTTGAAAGCTTACAACATGTAATTTAAACCCACTAATTCCTTTCCAGTTTTCTGGTGCCTGTGAATAGAAGCTGTATTTGTGCAACGGGGAGTATTTTATACTTTAGTTTGTTTTTTGTTGGGTAGGACGTGCAGGTCTTCCAGATGGGTGTTCTACGGTTACTTTATTCCAAGAACATATTTAGCTGATCAATAAGCAAGCCAAGGACTTATTACAGTCTGCTCGTCTCAAATAGAATGTGAACCGTTGAAGTTTGGTTCTAGATATGGTGGATCTCTTTGCGTATAGGATTGACAACGGGTCGAATACGGTACGGATCTGTCATGATCCGAATCCGAACCGAAAATAAAAATCCGATATCCGAATTCGATCCGAAATCCGACGGATCTTTTATATGTAAATCCGAATTCGAAACCGAATTTATATACTGTATCCGAATTCGAAATTTGACCGAATAAATAACTGAAATCCGAATTCGATCCAAATTAGATCCGATTTGAACTTAAAACTCAAAAGTCAAGTTTAACTATTAAAGCAAATTTTAATTATCAAAACTAATGAGCCATATAAATATTAAAGCAAGATATGAATAAGGATAATTCAACCATGGTTTATACAAAGTTTATCAATGATTTAATGAAAAGTATATGTTGATTTCGGTTCGGATCTTTTTCGGATCGGATATGGACAAATTCGGATTCGGATCCGAAATCTGATATCCGTATTCGAACCACGGATCTATATTTTCGGATCGGATTCGGAATTTTCGGATCGGATTCGGATATATATCCGACCCATTGCCAGCCCTATTTGCGTAAATTACACTCAATGATTGAACCGTGACGGTATTCCTAAAATGCACTTGAATGGGTCCGTCTTATGGCCTCTTTGAGGAGTGAACGATTTTTGCCTGAATTGCTTCCTGCTATTTAAGTGGGATGCTTTCGGATGGAGACCCGTGGATAGTGTTTTTATAAGTGGGTCCAATGCGGAAGCATACGACCGCAATATTAGTAGGCAACTCAGGCAAAAATTGTAGACGATGTCATTTGAACGTGTACAAGACTTTTGTTGATATTTAAAAAATGCCCGCATGGCTGCAGAGGATGTGCAATCGGCAAGCTTCGCCGATTCAGTTGTGTTAAAAAGGGCGGGGCCTTTCACATCTGCAGAACTTTGCTACAGCATCCCTACAAGCGTGTGATTTGGTTATTTTGTGTGAAAAAAAGTACAATTAGCATTCCAAGTAGAGCTTAACAGGGATGGAACAAATGAGCCTTGTCATGGTCTGCCTTCAACAGGCTGAATTGCTTCCTCATAAACAGGATTAGTTAATGGTGATAGCTGTCCATTGTTCTCATGGTGGACCCTCAGCTCTTCAACTCTAGTAGTGTCTTGTGGATCCCTTTGGACTTCCAGGCTGTGATAGCTGGATGCTAATTTAGCTGCATCAGCAAGGAATTTGCGAAGCACTTCGTGCTCCAATGACTTCACCTCAGACCCAGCATCTCTTCCTTTGCAGCAACTGGTACATTGCATCTTCCTCTTTGGCAGCTCATCATTAACTCTCTGGGAGAGGGGGAAAGGGCACAAATGCATTATCATAAACAATCAAATACTGTTTCTCCAACTAAAATCACCAGAAATAGATGAAATCAGCATGCATGACTAAAACTTTACCAGGGCTTAGTAATGGAGTCTCACCACCGCAAAGAAATATACCTTGAAAGGATTGGAGTTTTAGCAGCCTTTTACAAGGTTTGATTGATAATGGAGTCTCACTATTACCAGATAATGGAGTCTCACCACTATCAGAGAACAAAAGGAGTCTCACCTCAAAAACCCAATACAAAATGTATTCTTTCTCCCTTGTCAAAATAGAAGATTACATGGCTATTTATAAAAATAGTTCCCTATTTGGAATCAAATTCGAATCCTATTCAAACTAATAAAAGATAATTTTAAAAATCTAATACCTATCTTAAAAGAAAACATATCCTATTTAAACTAAAACTCTACTTGATCTGGACCATGGATTGGGTGGCTCTATGTCTCCATTAGTGTCTCATCAAATTCATCACAATTAGTCGAGGATGGTAACAAGGACCTAATACCAATGACGACAAATCATTTAGATAAATTAGTTCTTTCCTTCCCAAACACTCAGATTACACTTTATCGCTGATATTTATTTCCCAGATTCCATGACAGACCATTAACTTATCTGAAAATCTAAAGAACTCCTATAAGAGGTTTCTGCCTCTTTTATTGCTTACCTTAGTTTTCAAATGAGATTTATGTGGCATAATGCTAGAAATGATGTCTAGGTTCTTCCTTATGATCTCAATTAGACATCAGCTGTTGGGTTAATGGTGCTTTCTTTTGAGATAGAGGCTCTGATAAAAGAAAGATGATTACAATATTATTCTGGGAACTTGTGTGAATGGTATCATTTCAACAAATGTAGAAGTTCAACAAGAATCATTACACTTCTTATGTTCTCTCTTATTTTCTTTCTTTCTGCTATCTTACTCTCTCATTTTGTTATCAAACAGGCAATGCAGACGTTAGTATTAAAGGCAAATGAAATGGGCAATGCCATGTATATAAATATATGTAGGGCAGCAAACCAATGGTAAAAAAGGCAAATGTGGGTATCTTACTGATAAAAAATACAGAGTAAATGGATCCAATCTTTTACGAAGAAAGAAATTTATTTTGATGAACTACCTTGTAATGAGGTCCAATGGATCAATACCAACTTTGCGTCCTAGATGTAATCCTTCCATGACTATTACAATAGTGTCAAAATACTCCAATTTATCTTCTTATAGATGCACCAACCACTAAAAGCACATAATCAAAAGAATTTTGACCTATTCTGACTCACTTTGGTAGGTCAGCTTGCTTAGAAGAGCATAGTAGAGAAATCATCAGAAAAAATAAAGGGAGAGCTTTGTGGAAGCGTGACTAAGACCCATCATTCAACAGTCACCCAAAAACCAAACAAAACAAGAATAGTGACAGAAATTGTTCTATATTCTACAGATAATGCGCACCAAAATTTTTTTTTCCTTTTTGATGGATAACAAAAACAATGATATATGTATATATCAGAATCAGGAGTAGTGTACAAGGGCAAACATGATTGCCAAGATGGAAAATTTACAAACAAAAACTGCCACGAAATAGAGGCTAGTAGCATAGATTGTCATGTAGACATCAAAGTACCATATAAAATCCACAATCCTTCCCTTAGTCAAACTATCCACCGGTCCGCTTGCATATCTTGACAAATAGGTGAGCTACATTTTTCACTTCCTTAAATGGAAAGGTTAATTGTAAAATCTTTCTTAGGAAGCTTTGGAGAGAAAGTGCGTCCCATATTAATTGGCTGATCAGAAATCAGCTTCCTTATAAGATAGTACTTTGAAAGGAAAAGCGATGTACTCTCAAATTCCAAATTAAATTCCTCTAATCCACCCACAAAGACGAACAGGGCATAGAATGGACTATGAAGCAAAGAAGCAAGTAATGCAACCTTGTGATCACTAGCAATCTATGAACCTAGGGTTCCAAACAGTTATCCCTAATACGTGTTGGTGTTGTTAAAACATCTAGGCAAGCCAGGTGATAAAACTCTGTCTCCAAGGTGACAAGAGTCATATCAAATTTTACATTGTATCAACCTCAACTATAGCATGTCTAATGCCATAATATGCTCCACTTTCAAAAAATAATTTAGATTAACTTGATTGCTACCTAATTGCATGCAAAAAGCTTTCGCTTAATACATTTGAGAAACCTTGAACGCATTGAAGCACAACTAAGAAATCAGGTTAAGGAATGATGAAACTTTATTTAATGAAAACTATGCAACAACAAGCAAGGATTATAGTCATGGATTCACTACATCAGTTTTTCATATATTCACATTAGCAAAGATAGAACAATTGAATACAGGATTTGGGAAAGCGGTTAAGAGAGCAAAAAATTCAAAAAGAACAACGGCTGCCCAAGAGGGAGAAAAAAATGAAAAAACAAAAAGATAAAACATCATTCAGCTTATCAGAAATTCAAAATTAAAGTATAAATTGAAATTAGAGGAGAGAGATGCATCAAAGAAAATAGAGAATGATAGGAATAGAGAGAAGAAGGATTCTGTTACACGATTGCAGACTTGTAGTATTAAGACAATAACAATTTTAAAAAAGAAAAGGAAAAATCTTTATGTTCAAAAGCTAAAACAAGTAGAGAAAGGAGTAAGAGACAGGTGAGCAAGAAAGGAGAAAGGCATATCTTGAGTGATACTTTGTTGCTCCAGCTTTTTCTACCAAACAAAAGGCACGAAGGTGCTTAACACTTTCATCTGTAAGCTCCTTAAAATTGTACAGTAATGAAAAAGTTCAATTAGTGACTACAAATTTAGAGTGGGTAAAACCAATAAGATATTAACTTAAAAATCATTGGATACCAGATTCAAGTTGATTAATGGGTTATCTAATGTATATAGTTTAAATAAAGAATTTAAGTAAACCAGGTCTGACCAAAAATCACATTTCAGCAATTTCTTGATCACATAGGCACTTTCCTTTGTTCAATTAGCCTAAGTGAGTGCCTAAGCTCTTGGAAAACAGCCTAGCCTCCTAAGAATATTGGTAACCTATTCTAAATGCTATTCCAATTTCCAAGAACTGCTTGTCATTTGTGTCCACAGTGAACTGACAACTTAAGAAAAATCTAGATATATCTTTAATTAAACTGCTATTCCAATCTTAGTCATGGCACCAAATTTGGACTTAATTATAGATCATCACAAACTGACACCATAATTTTAGAATCTCAACTAACACTCAACTTCTTCCCCACCACAAGATACCAAACGAAGGATGCTCAGAAATCTCCCAGGTAATTGCTAGATAAAAGGTTGTAATAGTTCACAACTAGGTGAAAAAATTATAACTTACTTTTCCAGCCCCAATTCAACTTGCTCTTTATTTGAATAAATTCTCAAAATTAAAGTTAATTTCCCAAAGTTTAAATTGAAGGATCCTAAACAAAGCATGATTTATATCATAAAAGAGAAGGGCACCAATGCAAAATGGGGGAAATTGCTAGATAAAGGGATGCAACAGTTCACACCTAGATGAAAAGTGTTAACTTATATACCACCAATTCAATTCGCTCTTCATTTGACCAGTTCTCAAAATTGAAGCTAATTTTTAAAAGATTAGATTACATATATTGAAGGAACCTAAACCAAGCATGATCCATCATAAAAGGGATGGATGAAGCCTGCTCTCATATTCTCTTTAAGGGCCATTTCATTAGACCCATCTTCCAAGTCTATTCACTACATTTGTGGAGAGAGAGAGAGAGAGAGGCCAAGGTACCAAACTCTGCTTCTGAACCCAAAAGCTAAATTTTTTTAGCACATAGAAGAGGAAAATTCAATTGAGAGTATCATATGCCTTTTTTCCAATGAATCTTAAGCATCACATTGAAATCATACCCCTTATTCTATACTCAGTTCACTTATTAGTGATTTAAATTTCATCAAGAGATTTGTCATGTTTATTGCAGTAAAGAACAGGATAATAAGTATAAAGAGGAGGAACTTCCCACTGAAAAAAAAATGCTCCAGTTTAAATGTATTAATTTTTTATCAGAGTCAGAATCCTACTCTAATTTCTAGATTCAATTCAATTATTAGAAGTTAATGCTTCATCATGGATTTGCCTCCGTTGAAGCCAGACTCGAATAAAAAGATGGCTTACTCTTACCAATCACCCTTTTGGTTTTTATAGGTTTGTACATTTGAAAACTGACAATCTGGCTAAAAAGGTCAAAAAATGATCCAGAAGTTCTTTATCTTATTAAGTTATCTTCTTCCCTTTTCTTCAACACATTAGGCATTTATGCACAGTAAAGTGGTAATCTGATGACAATTTCCTTTGTACCAAAACAATATGACATTTTGTGCTTTGATCTATCAATCATAATAATAATACTGATCTCTACAGGGTTAAAGTGGTATCAATGATATGAGAATGTCACTTAAACATATATAAAAAAAATGGCATGAGAATGTCAGAAGAACGTAATCACAATTTGAAGAGGAGATCCACACTAATGAAGTCGAAAACAGGAATTAATAACAGAAATAGCATAAATTACCTGCAACAACGTAAAGTCGAACTTAGGAAGTCCGATCTGGCCAACGGTCAGGGAACCAAAGAAATTTCCCAGGAGTGCAGCATCCAGCACAGGTAAACCTTTTATAAGTCCGGCAACAAACGCTCCCAAAAAACTGTCCCCTGCACCCGTAGGATCAATCTGGCAGGTCGGAAATGGCAAGATTTGCTTTTCTTCATACTCCCAGTATACCCTGCAGCCATCCTTACCATCGGTGACGATAAGAGAGCAGCATTTACGCGACTCTTCAACATCAAGGAAGGGAGCTTCTTCTGCTGACGCCTTTAGAAAACTAATCCGAGGAAGGAGATGAGAAAATCCACTCTCTTTCAAGCCAACATGTTTCACTGTTCCATCAATAGGATCGAAGACGCGGATGAGAGCCTGAATGTCAACAAACACGACATTACAAATATCAAGCATTCGTTCTAGGGTTTCCGGCAAAATCTCTCCGGCAACACCAACAGCCAGACCAAAATCAAAGCGAAATTCGGGAAGATCAGACGGCAGAATAGGGTCGCAAGCATGAATTCGCCGGAGCACGCGATCTTGATGTCCTTTCCCATCTCGATCGGAGGAGAAATAAGCACGAAAGAGAGTCGTCAACGAGGAGGAGCATATAGGAGGGTGGGAGACGGAGTAAGCGAAATCGGAGCCGACCTTAGAAACGTAATCACAAGAAATGGAAAGGCCGTCGAGAACATTGGAGACAAAGGACGCTGCACCTCCAAGGCTCTCGCCGACGACAAGGCCATCTCGGATCAGAACGTCGTGGCAGTAGTTCCCAACCACCAGACCTCGTCGATTCACCGGCTCCGCTTCTCCTTGTTGTGGTCGTAGTTCTCGAATCATGATTCGTTTGATCGAGAACAAAGATTACAGTTTCTTGTAGACTCTTGCCTTTGTGTTCGAGTATCATGAGTGCAAACAAAAGGCAGGTTTAGGTTTCGAGAGATTCCATAAAAATGTACAGAGATCACAGGGAGGGGGAGAGAGAGAGAGAGAGAGCTCTGCACAATATGGACGAAACGAAGTGTATTCGTGTTCGTTACTTGATGTAGAGATGACGCGCGCCAACACAACAATGTGGTGGTGAAGTGGAGCGGGAAATATTTATACGACTCTCGGACTCTGGGACATGAGAGGGAGAGAATAGGATGCTCGTGGAAGTAACGGTCTTGGCTACTCTCAGGTGTGAACCTTAGGAAAGCCATTGATTCTGTCGTTATTTGATTTAAAATTTCGTTGCAGCCAGGTCATCTCACGAAGAATACGAATTATAACCGTAGTAGTATTGGGACCGTATGTGTAGCCAAAACAAGCTTTCCTGCACCGCTCAAAATGGCGATGAAATGGTCTGCTATGTTTGCCTGAATTGGCTAAATTGGTCCCTGATGTGACCGTGAGATGGTGCCTTGTGAACCATACTTCAAACATTTACAATAATAAAAAAAACATTGATTTTGAAATACTCTACATGGTAGCATCTCACGGTCGTATTAGAGACCAATTCAAAGAAACATAGTAGACAATTCCTTTCCCTTAAAATGGCATCACTTAGAATAAAGATTCATAATACAACCATACACGAAGACACATTGGTGTGGGGCTAGGGGCGAAGCCAGAAAATTAGCAGAGGAGGGGCAAACAACAAGTCAAAATAAATTCAACCACATTAATATTCAAATTTTTTAGAAAAATTAATTTTAAAGAAAAATGGAAAATTTATGAAAAGGATCTCTTTTGGTCGATATGTATAAAAACAGTCTATTAAGAAACTTCTTCCCATAAAAAGATCACTTAAAAAAATTTTGAACGGTAGGATAACTTTATTGTAGCTATATAGGATACAAGTGCAACCTACGTGAGAAATAAGCACATTATGTGTGGGATACGAGCATATGATTCACTTGTATCCTATGTAGGAGGCGCTCATACCCTATGTGGATGCACTTATATCTCATGTAGGGAAGCTCGTATCCTACGTACAATGCGCTTGTGTTCTAAATAAGCAACGCTAGTATCCCATGTAACTATAACAAAGTAACACTACCTTTTTATTTATTTCAAAAGTGACCTTGTAAGTCAATTATTTTTTAAAAGTAATCTTTCTATAAATGAGATTTTTGATATACAAAGAAAAGCCAAAAATGACCCTTTTTCATTTGTTTTTTAGAGTGAGAGAGGAGGAGGGGGGTCAATTCCTTAAAGTTTATGAGATGTTAAGAAATATTTAACAAATCATTATAAAAAAAAAAAAAAAGAAAAAAATTTGATACAGCCCCAAATGGGAATTGCCTCCCCTGACTCCGCCCATGTGTGGGGCCCAAAAAAAATTCACTTGGTGGGTCCTACGCCAATGTGTCTTGGTTTAGTGCTTTATTGTGAATCTTCGGTGTAAGTTATACAGCCCCAAATGGCAGAGACCCTTGCTTTCGCCGGGCCAAAATATTGTAAGAATTTGTTTCTTTGTTTTTTTTTTTTAATTAAAAATTTAAGGTAGACTATTATATAGGTCGTCAATTCTGATGATGTAACGCCAATTGTCAGTTGTTTCCTTCTCTTAAAACTTGTTACATTCCAAAAGAAATCATTTAACGTTGGTAGATATGTTGGAATGTTTTTTCTACTTCCAGATATTCTACCAGCATTTTTTTTTTTGAAAAGTATGAGCTAAATATATTTAAATTTTTTTTAATATCTGTTGTGGCAAAAAGTCTTCATTTCTTTCATTTATTGTATCTATTAAATACTCAAATCCTACAAATTTGATTCCAGAATCCATTATAGTTGTTAAACGATATAAGTGGGCATTTCTTCCCAATGTTTAAAAATTTTGCTTCCTTTGCTGAATAAATTTATTTCTATTGCATTCAAAAGCAATACCTATATTATATAATATATTTAAACCTATTGGTCTTTTTAGCATAGCATGGCACGCTGACCGTGCAACAGGTTTGACTAATTGTAACAAGTAAATAGGATTTAACTGTACATTTAAATTCCCTAATTTATTAATATGCTTTTGCGAATATCTTATCATATGAGGATTAAGAGTCAAATTGAATCAATAGGTTTGGCACGAGGAAAAATGTATAAAAAGTTTAGGTCCATCATTGTGTAGATGCACTTGTGGAAATATAAATGTAATTTATTATAATATTTGGATAACTATGAAAAATAGTATTTGAATTTCAAAGTTTGACTGAACATTATAGATGTTTTTATCACAAAAATGGAAAAAAAAATGAATGAAATAAAATTGCAACTTCATTTTAAAAAGATCATTTCATAAAAAGAAAATTTAAGATTGAATGTACCAATCAGAATGACCGTGCACGATTTAGTTCAAATCATCTATGGTTGAGCTCGTAAATTTGCTCAACTATAACCAATTGTTGCTTGTCAAATGAAAATCACTTATTCGTTTTCTCCTACGCAGGATAGAAAAAGGAGAGGGAGCGTTGTTTGCCTACTTGGCAAACAACAATTGACTACAGTTGAGCCAATTTACGAGCTCAACCGCAGATGATCTGAATCCTGCACAATTTCGAGTGAAAATGATTTGCAGACATGCTTGGATTGGTATTGGACTATGGGTTACAGGTTACCCGGCTTCAACTCAGCTCACCTATTATTTCAGTAGCCATTTTATGGCCTGACCCCCTTTGAAATGCCTAACATGTTTTGTGTTTGTGGGTTTTTAACCCGACCCATTGCTACACGGTAGAGTTTCTGCGTCAATCAAACAAAAGGCTTCCTTTTATCATTTATGAATTCAACAATTGCCGATGCTACACGCTTTGTAGGTTTTTAACCCGACTCATCTCACATGCAATTCATCCTAGAGTGAAAATCCTACAAACGAAAATTATCGAGTATGACATCCCAATAAGATATAAAATAAGAGAAAATAAGTTGGGATTGTTCTGACCATGAAAAACATAGAAGAGTAAAAACCTGGAAGAAGCTCCATGGCACCATCTTCGTAACCTTGCTGAATCATTCCCAATGACTTTCTACGCTTCAGTAAGGTATCTTTTATTTTATTGAGACCCAAAGCATAGCTCTTAGGTTGTTCTATGGTCATAAATTTAGGCATTCTAAAGCAAAGCATAAACATTCAATATTATTCATGTTCTCCTTGTGGCGAAGGCAACATTGCAAACGCTGCAACTTCTTAAATATAGCAATAATTATCCTTCCAAAAATCTTTCTTGTGGACAGAAAGACAAAACTGTTTTAAAAAAATTTGGGACTTTGGCGGTTGCGTGAGAGGGAATGAGGGCAAGCGAGGATTATGCGAAAACCCTAACTGCCGGTGGAGTGAGAGAGAGTGTTGCCTGAGAAGGAGTGGGAGAAACAGAGCTAAGTTGCTCGGAAGATAGAGAGCGAACTGAGAGAGAGAGAGATTGCCTGAGAGGGAGTGACAAAAACCCTAATCACTGGCGGAGAGAGGGAGAGACCGGACGGCGCCTTAGAGGGAGTAAGAGAAAGGCACAGTCGCGAACGGCTGCGTGAGAGAGGAAAATTGATACACAGAGACTGAACAGTCGTGGGGTGGACGAGGTTCTGGAACAGTCGAGAAGAACCCCCGTGAAGACGAAGAGAACGCTTAAAAAAAAGGAATGACTACGTCCGATGGTTGCTTGCCAATTAGGCAAGCAACCATTCTTTCTCCTGCGTGGGAAAACGAGAAAGTGATTTTCACTTTCTCTCTCCTACATGAACGATGGCAAGCAACATGGGATACGGTTGAGCCTATTTACTGATTCAACCGTACAGGATCTCATTCCAAAAACAAAAAGGTTTTAAAATTAGAGGTTCTGGTGCCGAAGCTGCCTGAGGCTGCCATGTCAGCGCGAAGCGCTGCAAACCTGCCACCTCAGTAGCCACCCCATGCGCCGCTTAATATATAAGATTTAACCTATGGTTCTTTCTAAGGAAAAAAGAAGCTAATTAGCCATATAATTTGTCAGAGGAAAGTTAAGATCACAAAACCAACGAAGAATATGTATATGCATCTAATTGATCAATGTAGAATGACTACAGCATCATTTGAACGGATTCAACCAATGAGTGTTCTTGGATTGATTTGGGTTCTTCGTAAAAAAGTGTTAACTTATATACCACCAATTCAATTCAAAGCATGATTTATATCATAAAAGAGAAGGGCACCAATGCAAAATGGGGGAAATTGCTAGATAAAGTGATGCAACAGTTCACACCTAGATGAAAAGTGTTAACTTATATACCACCAATTCAATTCGCTCTTCATTTGACCAGTTCTCAAAATTGAAGCTAATTTTTAAAAGATTAGATTACATATATTGAAGGAACCTAAACCAAGCATGATCCATCATAAAAGGGATGGATGAAGCCTGCTCTCATATTCTCTTTAAGGGCCATTTCATTAGACCCATCTTCCAAGTCTATTCACTACATCTGTGGAGAGAGAGAGAGAGAGAGAGAGAGGCCAACGTACCAAACTCTGCTTCTGAACCCAAAAGCTAAATTTTTTAAGCACATAGAAGAGGAAAATTCAATTGAGAGTATCATATGCCTTTTTTCCAATGAATCTTAAGCATCACATTGAAATCATACCCCTTATTCTATACTCAGTTCACTTATTAGTGATTTAAATTTCATCAAGAGATTTGTCATGTTTATTGCAGTAAAGAACAGGATAATAAGTATAAAGAGGAGGAACTTCCCACTGAAAAAAAAATGCTCCAGTTTAAATGTATTAATTTTTTATCAGAGTCAGAATCCTACTCTAATTTCTAGAGTCAATTCAATTATTAGAAGTTAATGCTTCATCATGGATTTGCCTCCGTTGAAGCCAGACTCGAATAAAAAGATGGCTTACTCTACCAATCACCCTTTTGGTTTTTATAGGTTTGTACATTTGAAAACTGACAATCTGGCTAAAAAGGTCAAAAAATGATCCAGAAGTTCTTTATCTTATTAAGTTATCTTCTTCCCTTTTCTTCAACACATTAGGCATTTATGCACAGTAAAGTGGTAATCTGATGACAATTTCCTTTGTACCAAAACAATATGACATTTTGTGCTTTGATCTATCAATCATAATAATAATACTGATCTCTACAGGGTTAAAGTGGTATCAATGATATGAGAATGTCACTTAAACATATATAAAAAAAATGGCATGAGAATGTCAGAAGAACGTAATCACAATTTGAAGAGGAGATCCACACTAATGAAGTCGAAAACAGGAATTAATAACAGAAATAGCATAAATTACCTGCAACAACGTAAAGTCGAACTTAGGAAGTCCGATCTGGCCAACGGTCAGGGAACCAAAGAAATTTCCCAGGAGTGCAGCATCCAGCACAGGTAAACCTTTTATAAGTCCGGCAACAAACGCTCCCAAAAAACTGTCCCCTGCACCCGTAGGATCAATCTGGCAGGTCGGAAATGGCAGGATTTGCTTTTCTTCATACTCCCAGTATACCCTGCAGCCATCCTTACCATCGGTGACGATAAGAGAGCAGCATTTACGCGACTCTTCAACATCAAGGAAGGGAGCTTCTTCTGCTGACGCCTTTAGAAAACTAATCCGAGGAAGGAGATGAGAAAATCCACTCTCTTTCAAGCCCACATGTTTCACTGTTCCATCAATAGGATCGAAGACGCGGATGAGAGCCTGAATGTCAACAAACACGACATTACAAATATCAAGCATTCGTTCTAGGGTTTCCGGCAAAATCTCTCCGGCAACACCAACAGCCAGACCAAAATCAAAGCGAAATTCGGGAAGATCAGACGGCAGAATAGGGTCGCAAGCATGAATTCGCCGGAGCACGCGATCTTGATGTCCTTTCCCATCTCGATCGGAGGAGAAATAAGCACGAAAGAGAGTCGTCAACGAGGAGGAGCATATAGGAGGGTGGGAGACGGAGTAAGCGAAATCGGAGCCGACCTTAGAAACGTAATCACAAGAAATGGAAAGGCCGTCGAGAACATTGGAGACAAAGGACGCTGCACCTCCAAGGCTCTCGCCGACGACAAGGCCATCTCGGATCAGAACGTCGTGGCAGTAGTTCCCAACCACCAGACCTCGTCGATTCACCGGCTCCGCTTCTCCTTGTTGTGGTCGTAGTTCTCGAATCATGATTCGTTTGATCGAGAACAAAGATTACAGTTTCTTGTAGACTCTAGCCTTTGTGTTCGAGTATCATGAGTGCAAACAAAAGGCAGGTTTAGGTTTCGAGAGATTCCATAAAAATGTACAGAGATCACAGGGAGGGAGAGAGAGAGAGAGCTCTGCACAATATGGACGAAACGAAGTGTATTCGTGTTCGTTACTTGATGTAGAGATGACGCGCGCCAACACAACAATGTGGTGGTGAAGTGGAGCGGGAAATATTTATAGGACTCTCGGACTCTGGGACATGAGAGGGAGAGAATAGGATGCTTGTGGAAGTAACGGTCTTGGCTACTCTCAGGTGTGAACCTTAGGAAAGCCATTGATTCTGTCGTTATTTGATTTAAAATTTCGTTGCAGCCAGGTCATCTCACGAAGAATACGAATTATAACCGTAGTAGTATTGGGACCGTATGTGTAGCCAAAACAAGCTTTCCTGCACCGCTCAAAATGGCGATGAAATGGTCTGCTATGTTTGCCTGAATTGGCTAAATTAGTCCCTGATGTGACCGTGAGATGGTGCCTTGTGAACCCTACTTCAAACATTTACAATAATAAAAAAAACATTGATTTTGAAATACTCTATATGATAACATCTCACGGTCATATTAGAGACCAATTCAAGGAAACATAGTAGACAATTCCTTCCCCTTAAAATGCCATCACTTAGAATAAAGATTCATAATACAACCATACACGAAAACACATTGGTGTGGGGCTAGGGGCAAAGCCAGAAAATGAGCAGAGGAGGGGCAAACAATAAGTCAAAATAAATTCAACCACATTAATATTCAAATTTTTAAAAAAAATTAATTTTAAAGAAAAATGGAAAAATTATGAAAAAGGATCTCTTTTGGTCAATATGTATAAAAACAGTTTATTAAGAAACTTCTTCCCATAAAAGGGTCACTTAAAAAAAATTTGAACTGTAAGATAACTTTATTGTAGCTATATAGGATATAAGTGCAACCTACGTGGGAAATAAGCACATTATGTGTAGGATACGAGCATATGATGCACTTGTATCCTATGTAGGAGGCGCTCGTACCCTGCGTGGATGCACTTATATCTCATGTAGAGAAGCTCGTATCCCACGTACAATGCGCTTGTGTTCTAAATAAGCAACGCTAGTATCCCATGTAACTATAACAAAGTAACACTACATTTTTATTTATTTATTTATTTCAAAAGTGACCTTGTAAGTCAATTATTTTTTAAAAGTAATCTTTCTATAAATGAGATTTTTGATATACAAAGAAAAGCCAAAAATGACCCTTTTTCATTTGTTTTTTAGAGTGAGAGAGGAGGAGGGGGGTCAATTCCTTAAAGTTTATGAGATGTTAAGAAATATTTAACAAATCATTATAAAAAAAAAAAAAAAGAAAAAAATTTGATACAGCCCCAAATGGGAATTGCCTCCCCTGACTCCGCCCATGTGTGGGGCCCAAAAAAAATTCACTTGGTGGGTCCTACGCCAATGTGTCTTGGTTTAGTGCTTTATTGTGAATCTTCGGTGTAAGTTATACAGCCCCAAATGGCAGAGACCCTTGCTTTCGCCGGGCCAAAATATTGTAAGAATTTGTTTCTTTGTTTTTTTTTTTTAATTAAAAATTTAAGGTAGACTATTATATAGGTCGTCAATTCTGATGATGTAACGCCAATTGTCAGTTGTTTCCTTCTCTTAAAACTTGTTACATTCCAAAAGAAATCATTTAACGTTGGTAGATATGTTGGAATGTTTTTTCTACTTCCAGATATTCTACCAGCATTTTTTTTTTTGAAAAGTATGAGCTAAATATATTTAAATTTTTTTTAATATCTGTTGTGGCAAAAAGTCTTCATTTCTTTCATTTATTGTATCTATTAAATACTCAAATCCTACAAATTTGATTCCAGAATCCATTATAGTTGTTAAACGATATAAGTGGGCATTTCTTCCCAATGTTTAAAAATTTTGCTTCCTTTGCTGAATAAATTTATTTCTATTGCATTCAAAAGCAATACCTATATTATATAATATATTTAAACCTATTGGTCTTTTTAGCATAGCATGGCACGCTGACCGTGCAACAGGTTTGACTAATTGTAACAAGTAAATAGGATTTAACTGTACATTTAAATTCCCTAATTTATTAATATGCTTTTGCGAATATCTTATCATATGAGGATTAAGAGTCAAATTGAATCAATAGGTTTGGCACGAGGAAAAATGTATAAAAAGTTTAGGTCCATCATTGTGTAGATGCACTTGTGGAAATATAAATGTAATTTATTATAATATTTGGATAACTATGAAAAATAGTATTTGAATTTCAAAGTTTGACTGAACATTATAGATGTTTTTATCACAAAAATGGAAAAAAAAATGAATGAAATAAAATTGCAACTTCATTTTAAAAAGATCATTTCATAAAAAGAAAATTTAAGATTGAATGTACCAATCAGAATGACCGTGCACGATTTAGTTCAAATCATCTATGGTTGAGCTCGTAAATTTGCTCAACTATAACCAATTGTTGCTTGTCAAATGAAAATCACTTATTCGTTTTCTCCTACGCAGGATAGAAAAAGGAGAGGGAGCGTTGTTTGCCTACTTGGCAAACAACAATTGACTACAGTTGAGCCAATTTACGAGCTCAACCGCAGATGATCTGAATCCTGCACAATTTCGAGTGAAAATGATTTGCAGACATGCTTGGATTGGTATTGGACTATGGGTTACAGGTTACCCGGCTTCAACTCAGCTCACCTATTATTTCAGTAGCCATTTTATGGCCTGACCCCCTTTGAAATGCCTAACATGTTTTGTGTTTGTGGGTTTTTAACCCGACCCATTGCTACACGGTAGAGTTTCTGCGTCAATCAAACAAAAGGCTTCCTTTTATCATTTATGAATTCAACAATTGCCGATGCTACACGCTTTGTAGATGTTACCAATATTGACCGGCCAAAGGCGGCCCCAAATAAATGTCTGCCATTCCAATTTCCAAAGGCACCTGACTCTGAGTCTGTTTTAAAATTCAAACCAGACTTTCCCCCACGAAAATGAGCAGCTGCTCGTGGAAATTTCCCCCTTGAAAAACGAGGCGACTTTAAAATATCAAATTGTTTTTGGGGCACCAGCTACCAATTTATTCCACATGTTATCATGTGGGTAGTCGGTCATGAAATGTTCACATCTTTGCGTAACGAGGTTCGGTAGTAGCCGTTAATACGAAGGAAGTGTATAAGAAGAAGGATCGATTTGACCGGAACCTTCCGCGTGCCCTATCATTTTCTTCGGTTGCTATGACCAGACTGGTCAAAACATTGAACCTTGGCCTGCAACTTCCCTGATTTCTCACCTTGTTTATCTCTCCCCCCCTCTCTCTCTCTATCTCTCTCTCCAAGTGCTTTTAAACAATTTTCTTGTTTCTCTCTTCTTTGTATATCGCCTTCTAGATTTCTTTGTAAATATACTGTCAATAAGAGAGAGAGAGAGACAGACAGAAAGCGGAAAAAAGAGAGAGATGGGAGTGTCAAAAATGGAGAGGCCGAAAGGGGTTTTGAGGGGCGTGAAGACTCTGTTCTTCTTAATCGTGATGTTGCTTTCACTTCTTCTTTTCTCCGCTCCTGTGCTTCTGGTTCTAGCCGATGCGTTTCTTCCTACCGCCATCCTTTCTGCTTATCTTTCTCCTCCTCTTTCCCTGGATACTCTTTCCACCCATCTCAGAAATTACGATTTCCGATTCTCCCTCATCGACATCCCCCTCATCTCCATCACCAGATCAGCTGTGATAATCTGTAAGTAATCAACTAACATCTTCGATCTTAATTTACCCTTTCTGTACTTACTAATAAAGCTAATACTGATGCCTGATGGTGTGTGTGCAGGCGTTTACAGTTTGTGCGACGGGCCTCGGCTTTCTCGGGGGCCTTATCTGGGGATTACAACAATCTGTTCTTTGGTGTCCCTGGGATTTGTATCAGTGAAAGCTTCATTCGTGTTCGGCGGTACTGCTTCAAGCGCGGGTCAAAGTCAGTATGTTCGAGCCATGGAAGTAGCTCTGTTTGCTTGTTCCCTCGTTTTAGCAGTCGGCCATATCATCGTGGCATACAGAACCAGTTGCCGGGAGAGACGAAAGCTTCTCGTTTACCATATTGACATTGAAGCAGTAAGATCTCTTCACCCCCCCTCTCTCTCTCTATCTCTCTAGCTTTATTTCTCTCTCTAATAAAGATTCGATAGGGAATAAACAGAAAAATATCCATGATATTTTGTCATCTGATGTCATAGATGGTTAGGTTACAATAATTCAAATCCAACACCAATAGACGAAGATTGAAATTTACAACATAGATGAGACAAGTTGCACACTTTTCTTAGGATTTAAGAAGGATGAACACATCTCTGTCATGGCATTTCTAATTCAATTTTTTTTTATAATTAATGAACGTTACAACGTCGAAAGTCAAATACTTAGCATCTAAGAAAACAAATAACGGCCGTGAATAACGACAATAACTGAAAGTAACGGCTGTTGTAATGAGAAATTATAATTCTAACGTTTCCTATTCAAGGATGCCGCTAGAAGCTCAACTGCCGACGTCCTTCTCACCAAGTGGGTAACACGCGTGAGAATCGCGTGCGGTAAAGACACGGCTTTGCTTTAGCCTTTAGACGAAGTCCACCGTTTAATTAATTATTTTCTATTTTTCTGTGAAATTAATGTCCGTGCGTCCATTGTGGGGCAAAAAGAGGATTCGATCGACCTGGTTTAATTTAATATTGGTTGTTATTGTGTGTGACAGGTTTCGGCTTGCAAGAAGGGATTTCCAAACTATCAAAAGCTTGTGAAAGAAGTGAGAAAGAAGTAAAAGCATATGTGAAGTTCCTTATTTTATTCATCTGGGGAAGTTCCTGTACAATGCATGCATGCATCACACAATCAGAATCTGGTTTTCAGGTATTCTTCACACCCCACTTTCAGTGCTTTCTTTCTTGCAAATTTGTCAAACCGCACATATTCTTTCCACCACATAATTCAGTTTCTTCAAGTCTAACCGCACCACTTTCTAGAAAATAACTAATAAATATTTGAGATCATTTAAAGCTTGTAGAAGAATTTTCTAGTGCCCAATAGTTGTTAAAGTAAAAAACTCTTCTTTACTTACATTTTTACCTTTTTACCGTGGTTGTTTGTCGACGTGGTAAACAGCTGTTTAGTATTATTGAGAATGAAATCGTAAGCAATGTTTGCTTGAATTGCTGCTTGCAGTTGATGTGGGATCCTTCCACGTGGAGCATCCCACGGTTATTGATTTTTCATGGTGGGTCCCATAAAAATATTTATCAAAATTGAAAATCAGTAACCGTGGGATGCTCCACGTGGAAGCATCCCACATCAACTGCAAGCAGCAATTCAGGCAAACATTGCTGACGATTTCATTCCATACCATAGAGCCTATTTTTTAGGCTTAATAGTAGATGATTTCATTCCTTCATTTAGCTTCTACATGATCAATTGAAAGTAATCACTTACACAATCCAGTCACATTTAAAAACCAATTTATGGTTTCTGATGGGAGAATATTTAATTTGTACAGGGTTTGTCCGAAGGACTAAAGAATGGCAACCAGGTGCAGCGTGCATGTATGTCTTGGTGAACACTCCCAGGCATCAAAAGCGGTTAATTAAATTTAAATACTAGCCATGAAAAATTAGCTAGGTACCACACATGCAAAGTGTAAAAAGGTCTTGTGTAATCATTCATTTATACAGGCAATATATAGCACAGAGAACACAATTTTTTTCAAAGATCATCGAGTTACCTATTTATTATTCAGTACTTGTTATAGCATACGTGAATGGTTTAATAAGTTTACTAGCGGGCAGGGCATTGTGAGATAACAAAATACATTTCATTTAATGAAAAAACAATGCGAAGAGAGCCTAAGATTTAATTGAAAGACACAAATTGGCTTCCATTTAAAACTGTGAAACTGTAATCTTAATTATTCTTTGAAAAAGCAATGAAAAGACCTGTAGCTTTCGAACTGTGGTATAATTAAAAAGAAGATGCATTGTGAGACTTAAGCAAAGTGCAGGACATGGGAAAAGGTAGGTTACATGGAAGATCTATTTGATTGTGTGGTCCATCTTGAAGTGCAATAATATCATCCATTGATTATGAACTTAAAGGTTGTTGGTCTTTATACATGTTTCCGTAGGACTTTTTCAATTGATGCAAGAGAAGTTCAGCTATCGTGATCACAACCCATGAAGCATGGATGGGGAACAGTAAAATAAGAACATATTCACAGGTAGTGGCGAAATCAAGACTCCAAATCTGAGGGGGCAAAAAAAATTTTCAATTAACACTTCTCATGAAATATAGAAATTTCAATGAGTTGGGGGGGGGGGGGGGGGGGGGGTGGCCAACCAGAAATTTTAGAGGGGGCAAAACATAAATTTTAATTAAAACATATAAAAGATATATATATTTTTTAATTAAAAATAAAAGAATTGACCCCCCTAGCTTTAACGTGGTTCTGCCACTGTTCACAAGACGAGTGTAGCAAAGATAAAGATGATAAGATGGACATGAGGAAAGGCTAGGAAAGACAGTTTATAAATAGACTCCAAGGAAGTCCGGGAGTAGTCTTAATAGGATACTAAGATGCTTTAGGCATGTAAAATAGACATATAAAGAAGTGCCTTCGAGAAGGATTTTAGGATTGGACAAAGACCAGAAAAGCCCTAAATTGGATATAGTAAGACTGATGGGGAAAAATTGGCTTTTGTCTTTTTGATAGATTGTGATGACTAAACAGCTTTCAAATTGTTAGTCCAAACTAAAACGGATGAGGCATCTAGTTAATGACAACAATAGAAAGGAAGTAACACGCAAAAGCTAAAAATTTTGAAGAGATAAAGAAAACAGTGAATAGTTTTATTCAATTACTGCACAGGATAAAAACAATATCTAAAACCAAGAAGAGTTCCTAAGATAATAGATACAATATTGAATATAAAGTCATAAAACTGAGTATTCACAAATTGTGTTCAAAGTTCCTGAGATAATAGATACAATCTTCAATATGAACTTAATATGCATAAAATAGTGGTCAACGAAAAATGTAACAAAAAGATTGGCAAATCAAAAGTTTAAGTAAATAACAGGAAATGATTAAGTTATAGGCCTTTCCAAACACTAATTCTTAAAGGCTTTGCTGACAGTCCATGAACATATTCACCAAAATATCTTTGAAGCAGATGTAGAGCCTAAAATAAAAGAGAAGGTAAACAATGCATAAGGCAAGGACTAAAGATCAGGGCCCTATGCCTTGTGGGTTTACTGTGGTGCTTTTTTCCCCATTGTTTTTAATACACCGCATGACTGCCATAATACACTCAATATAAGGTCTCTAGGATAATAGGATACACTAATATAGTTTCAATCTTACTGGAAAGTAAATGAAAATATAACTTAGCATGCATCAAGGGACCACTCAACAGCATATGAGAGAACATGCATAAAATCAAATCTGATTCCTGAGACAGTCTGATTAAAAATTACTCACATAATAAAGCATATGAGGATATGAAAGATGGTGCCAGGAGTGCTCATTTCACCATAAGAAAGTACTGAAAATTACTGTTACGGAATCACTTACTGGCCACACTCAGCAAGTTTTCCAAGGTTTTGATTATCCAATATTGCCAAAATCAACTTCTTATTTTCATCAAGGTACTGCAACAAACATTCAATGTAAAGTACTTGCCTACAATACCAGTCAAACTATACAATGCCTTTCAAATTATAGAAACATGAGAACTTCAATCAATGAATTCATAAGAAAAAAGGTTTAACTATGCATGGAAACAGAAGTATCTAGGCCTAAGTGAAAGTAATAAGCAGAAATTAAAAAAATAAAACACAAACCCAGGAATTCTGGGCACAAAAACCATTCTACAAATTCTTTTTTATCATGTTCCCAACAGATAATAAATTTCTGGTAACTGGAATGCTTTGAGGAAAATGGAACAGAGTCAATAAAAAGTAATTGAAATTTATAAAAGCCAACCACTTGTATATCTGCACTCTTCTCCATTGCTAACTACATTGCACTCTTCTCCATTGATAAATACATCCCTCTACACTCTATTCTGAAGTTTAAGGGCATATTCACCATCAATCTGCAATTCTGATGTTTGTGAATAACAAATGACTAAATGGCAAGACTACATAGTCATATTAATTGGTATAACCGCTAAATAATGTATGAATTAGCCTTCCTTCCCTTCTTTAATTTCAGGAAAAAAAAAGTCTTATTTTTATATTTGATAAAAACAACAAACCTCACTGTTAAAATTGAAATCCTTGTTTAACCCTTCTAGTTGAAATTTAAGCTAAGAATGATAACCCTATCCCCGTTAGTGATGCAAATCACTTTTAGTAGGTTTTAATATCCATGATGGATTCCCTACTGAATCTGCAACTCATCATCAATTTACCATAAAAAGCCCAAACTAATTCATACTCATCTCACATGCAATTCATCCTAGAGTGAAAATCCTACAAACGAAAATTATCGAGTATGACATCCCAATAAGATATAAAATAAGAGAAAATAAGTTGGGATTGTTCTGACCATGAAAAACATAGAAGAGTAAAAACCTGGAAGAAGCTCCATGGCACCATCTTCGTAACCTTGCTGAATCATTCCCAATGACTTTCTACGCTTCAGTAAGGTATCTTTTATTTTATTGAGACCCAAAGCATAGCTCTTAGGTTGTTCTATGGTCATAAATTTAGGCATTCTAAAGCAAAGCATAAACATTCAATATTATTCATGTTCTCCTTGTGGCGAAGGCAACATTGCAAACGCTGCAACTTCTTAAATATAGCAATAATTATCCTTCCAAAAATCTTTCTTGTGGACAGAAAGACAAAACTGTTTTAAAAAAATTTGGGACTTTGGCGGTTGCGTGAGAGGGAATGAGGGCAAGCGAGGATTATGCGAAAACCCTAACTGCCGGTGGAGTGAGAGAGAGTGTTGCCTGAGAAGGAGTGGGAGAAACAGAGCTAAGTTGCTCGGAAGATAGAGAGCGAACTGAGAGAGAGAGAGATTGCCTGAGAGGGAGTGACAAAAACCCTAATCACTGGCGGAGAGAGGGAGAGACCGGACGGCGCCTTAGAGGGAGTAAGAGAAAGGCACAGTCGCGAACGGCTGCGTGAGAGAGGAAAATTGATACACAGAGACTGAACAGTCGTGGGGTGGACGAGGTTCTGGAACAGTCGAGAAGAACCCCCGTGAAGACGAAGAGAACGCTTAAAAAAAAGGAATGACTACGTCCGATGGTTGCTTGCCAATTAGGCAAGCAACCATTCTTTCTCCTGCGTGGGAAAACGAGAAAGTGATTTTCACTTTCTCTCTCCTACATGAACGATGGCAAGCAACCATGGGATACGGTTGAGCCTATTTACTGATTCAACCGTACAGGATCTCATTCCAAAAACAAAAAGGTTTTAAAATTAGAGGTTCTGGTGCCGAAGCTGCCTGAGGCTGCCATGTCAGCGCGAAGCGCTGCAAACCTGCCACCTCAGTAGCCACCCCATGCGCCGCTTAATATATAAGATTTAACCTATGGTTCTTTCTAAGGAAAAAAGAAGCTAATTAGCCATATAATTTGTCAGAGGAAAGTTAAGATCACAAAACCAACGAAGAATATGTATATGCATCTAATTGATCAATGTAGAATGACTACAGCATCATTTGAACGGATTCAACCAATGAGTGTTCTTGGATTGATTTGGGTTCTTCGTAAAAAAGTCATGGTTCATTGTAGGTAGAGGATGCAATTTAGATTTTATACTTCATTAATTATAGACATTAAAAATTGTTCAGTACATCCTTAAGGAGAATCTATATATAATATATAGCAGTCGGTTTTCACTGAGAAAGTTCCAAACCTTCATCCTTGAGCCCTCGTAGCTCCACATCATCGTCTACGTGGCTGCCTTCTTCAAGACCCTAATTACTTTGTGTATTCATCTTCCTCGCATAGCAAACGCAAGCAACAGAGAGCTAGCAAGAGATCCAAAACCCCGGAATCTTAATCATCGTCTCTAACGTGGCTTTCAATCGAGAGTATACCAATGGAAGATAGATCACTGCGAAAGCCTACCACCCATCGGTATTCCAAAACGTAGACGAGACGAAACATGTAAACTTAAGACCTGCAATCGATCTTCCATGTATTTTTCAACCAGTATTCCATGTATTCTTCTTATAATCTTAATCATCATCTCTGACGTGAATAAAGAGAATAAGTAATATATATATATATACTATTAATAAAGATAACGGGGGGGAATATTCCCTCCAGATTTTGGCCCCCCATTTCTTTTTCCAAACATTGTCCTCCCCAAACAAAACAATTCCCCACTATTTAAAACATGTTGTAACTACCTTGAACTGTTTATCTTAGTGGGCCCACGTTTCCTACGCGCGTAGCGTGTGCAGCCCCCTAGTTGTTATAAAGCAAAGTCAAAGATCCAGGCCTGACATTTCCTTTTCTAAGAATACTCGTTGCAAGCACTACTTTCTCAAAAATATTCAATGAATCAAAGCATTCCTACTCCTACATCCAAAAAATTGCACAGCGAAGAGAGAGAGAACGCAATCAACCAATGAAAGCAAGGCCCAATTATAGGGCCCATTGCTGAAATGTTTAAATTGATCCGATTGCCTACCACCTTAAGGCCTTTTTAGTTGTAACTTATCTAGGGTTTTACCTTGTAACTTTTTTTTTGGTAAGCAATTTACCTTGTAACTTATGCATGCAGTTCCTTATCGATGGTCATCAATTTGAAGAGTTTGCACACTTAAATGCAGATGCCCTGTACAGAAGGTCTGCAATTGGACACCTTGAAACCCATCGCAGATCGAGCTGGGCTAGAATATATAAGAAAAGGTTACTCCGGCCGAGGCCCAAGATATCAAACATGCCAACGGAAAGGGCACTTGTTGGTACTATGTTGGGAAAATTTTCCAAAATTTCGGTTGAGACGAGGATTATTATGACATATAATTAGAAACCTAGTGTGATAAATTTCACATGTGAAAGGTTGTATATATAGCAATCAATAATTACCCACTTGTACCTCCATTTGATCCTTCTTCTTTTTAATCCAAATTTGAAAACTAAATTTTAAGATGATAAAAATAAATCTCTCAAATCTAATTGCCTTTCTTATATGTGAAAAAATATTAAAAATTAAAGTCCGTTAATAGTATATTAATAGATTTATATGGATTAAAATATTGCCTATATGATTTACTTAAGAATATCTAATCAAATATATGATTTAATGTCATGTCTAGGCACACACATACAAACAATCAACTAAATTGTTGAGATGGATATTTAGAATATTTACTCAAGAAATTAAGAAAGAAGAGCTCATTTCATGAACCGATTATCATATCCCGAGATGAAATTGTCTGGTGCTTTCTCTTGCGGCAAACAATATAGTTTTAGTGAGATATTATCATGTGCAGCATCTTATGATTGGTGTTTTTCCAATAAGAAATGCCCTTTCACTTTTTTTTAGTATAAGAAAATACTAATTGTGAGAGTTAGGCAACATCGCTTGCTGTAGGAGGAAATTGCTTGCATCCACATCTTTGGACTGTTGAGCTAAGATTTTTTTGAGGAGGAAATTGCTTGCATCCACATCTTTGGGCTCACATCTTTGGACTGTTGAGCTAAGATTTTTTTCAGGAGGAAATTGCTTGCATCCACATCTTTGGGCTCACATCTTTGGACTGTTGAGCTAAGATTTTTTGAGCACTTACCATTTCTGAGGATTTCTTTCATAGGTTTAAATTGTAATCTTGATTTACTAAAAAAGTTAAAAAAAACATGATTCACGTGGGGACTAAAGGCGAAGTCAAGATGTTCCACCACTTTTATAATTTGAAGACACAAGGGGGAGTTGACTCAAAGTCGCTAATGGCACACTTTATTTTTCTTACTTTTTGATATCACTTCTTCAAGTTTGTGGGAGTGGAAAGCTTTCATCAATCAATTGGAAAGCGTTCATATGGTTTCGAACTTTCAATGACAAGTGATGCTAGCAGTGATGCTAGCAACACTTTCTTGGAGGCAAAAGGACAACTGTTGCTTCGAAATTGAGCTGGTGTGGACACGTGTCGAAGGTGATGATGTGTCTCTACGCGGGCGTGCCAGTATCATTTGATACAAATGATTTCGGGTCGAACCCTAACCCCGGGCACCTGTTCCGAATCTGAACCGGGATCGGTCCAGTCGTACTGCAAGTCACCTGTAATAAAACAGGTCAGGCGATGATATGAATACTAGGGATCCGGTCTTCGTTTGGGTTCTTGTAAGTGTTTGAAAGCGAAAGCAACTAATGGCACACAAATCCTTTTATTATAAAATCGGCCGACGAGCCTTAAGTGACAACAGATAATCCTCAGAAGAGAAATAAAAAGTACAAAAGAAAACCGACAGGGCTTGCAGGATCGGCCTGTCCTGATCTTATAGCCGTAATCGGGTATAAGCGCAGGAGGAAGGGGGCGGCTGCTAGTAAAGTCAATTCGGGGGATTCACCTTGGATTGCTGTTTACCCGAAAATACACAAGTCACCTGGCGTGATCAGAGCGAGTTTCGGGACCGGTTGCTCGGGATTCTGTAAACACAGAACTGCGAGTCAGGGTGGGGCCTCAACTTACTCTCCGGTGGCAGGATTCTGGTGTTAATCGGAGTAAAGAGGGGGTCGAAGATGTCACTGCGACTGGAAGCAGTGAGAGAGGTCCTAGTTTATCCTTCTGTAATAGAGGGGATAAAGGATCATGGATGATCAAAATAATATAATAACCGGTTGCGGTTGGGTGGATTGTGTCCCTGAGTTCTTCGAAGTTATGCCTTTTATAGCCGATTCTTGACGGTTGCTCAACGTCCTACTCTTGCACGATCTTCATGGCTGTTGGTCGTCTTCAGTCTTCCATTCCAGAACAATAACCGCTCGGCCACGATCTTAAACTAGTTTATTCTTGAACGACCGATAACACGATCTTCTGATATTCGTGGTTTTGTCGTATTGGCGTGACTCGAACTGTATTCTTGGTTCTGTGTTCATGCTGACGTGGCCTAACCAACTGTGCAAGGCCTACGTGCTTTGATGCCGTGGCCTAAATAAGCTACATAGGCACCACGTACCCTTTTCTTATTCGTTGGTCATATAGGGTGTAAACAACTACTGGTGGACTAAAAAGTTGCTCCAAATGACAAGGGAGCAACTTTTTAATAAGAACTTCTCATATGGTTTTCTTCTTTCTTTCTTTCTTATTTTTATACCTTTCATTCTTTTCAAGACATCCTCAATTTTATGGGCTTAGGGTCATTATAACAAGAGAAGCAAACAACACGAGAATATGAAAAGGGGAATAAATGTAGATATTGAAGAAATAAGAGATCGATCAAGGAATTCCAAAGGGTGGAAAACTAAGTTACTACACACCCATATATATGGTAGATTGAAAACACTCCTCCTTGGATGATAAAAACCTTATGCCTTGATCACCATATGAAGATATCATTTTTTGCTGCATCCCAAAGTTGCTGCCAATAGCAGACAATTCGCTGCAAAAAACCATTGTTGCTAAGAATCGATGCTTGTGATAATATATTATATTGAATTGGTAACGAATTAAAGTAAAGCTTGAATTCACAATGAAGTAACGTTGTCGCTAATAGTTATTTAAAGACTTCTAGGCTCCGTTTGGATAGTGGGAGAATACAAGAAAGTGAATGAAAAAATGTTTTTCTCGCTTCCTAAGTGTGTTTGGATGACTAAGAAATTGTGGGACCCACAGTTTCTCAAGAATGAAAATGATAAAAATTGGCCTTTTTTGTTTCCAGCACCTAAGCACCGGATTCTGCGTCGTGAGAAGTGAGATTTAAGGATTTGCCAATAATACCCTTATCCTATTGACAACTATTATTGGGGAAATTGGTTTCAAGTGATAATTTTTAAAAATAATTTAAATTCAGTCACCCAATTCTTGATAATTGCAGAATAATAATATTTTTTTAAAATAAATGAGAATAAGTGTCATTTCACTTATTCTAACCATCATGAGATATTGACCTAATGCAAAATGAGTGGATTCCTATTTTTATGGACAATAACATATATAGGCATATATGCGCAATGTACTAGTCCCATATTTCTAATCCTAACGAACAAATCTCTATAATACAATTGTAATTGTCAGAAACTTACGAAGCCAATTTAATGGTTTTAATTAAAACTATAAGAAACACAAAAAATAAAAAATATAACTTAAAAAAAAGCATAAATTAAAAAATGGATAAACATTAAATACAAGGATGGCAATGGCGCTAGTCTCTTCAATTAACTATCTAGTATGCAATAAGAAAAAAGGAAAATATATATATATAAAACACTATCAATAGATATAGGTTGACTACCTAAAGCCAAAGCCATGCATACGTGTGAGGGTAGAATTGGAAATTGCATTCAGGATTCTAATAATTTCTTTGCTATCCAAACAAAAAATTCTAGATTTTTAGTTAAAACTACTAAATTTTCTTATAACATCCAAACAATATCGAGAAAATTACTTTTCAATTTCCTTTACTTCACTTTTCTTTTACTTTCTTTTCTCACATCTCTTTCTTGCATTCTCTTGACATCCAAACGGAGCCCTAGTGAGTGAGAAAACTACCATGAAAGTTGTCACCAGCGTTTTTAGTTTTGCCGAAAATTTCATTTTTTAAAGTATCGATGCGTTTTTACACACAAAAAAAGCGCTTATTTTAAAATCGACCGATTTTTTTTGCGGTGTGCTGACGAAACGTAGCGGTGTGCCAAGCGGAACGGGCCGAAATGAGCGAAACAGGCTATAAAGAGAAAAAAAAATTTGATTTTTTAAAATTTTCATCAGCGATTTTTTGCGACGTGCCAGTGAAATTTCGACAGAATCAAAAAAATCAAATTTTTTTTCCAGTTTTTTGCCTTTTTGATTTTTCCGACATTTCATCGGCACGCCCATCGAAATCGAAATTGAAAACCTTGGTTGCCTCTAAATATTGATACTTTTATGAAATTGAATTTGCAACCGAGTAAGACTTGTTTAAAGACCTTTTAGTGGGGGAATCGGCCATCGCTGAAAATGCAAATGATAGATGCAAATTAAATAATACCCTTTTTTTTTATTAGGAATTACAAACATATAATAATAGTTAGATATGAATAAAAATGTAAAATAATATAAGGAGATAAAGGTAAACTAAATCTTGTTTTATAAAAAGTTACTGCAGTCATTTAATTAAAAAAAAAACATAAGTGTTAAACAACCATTTGTTTAAGAAGCTGATAACGAAAGGTGTAACTACGTACATCAAAGGGCCCAAACACAATATCTAAACAAAAAGTTAATTAATTTTAATGTTAAAACATAATTGCAATAATTGTAGTAAATAAGAGGATACCAATATTAATATATTATAATATAGGGATATTGATGTGAAAAGCCCTTTAATAAATAAAACTTGAGCCAAATAAACAAAATTGATCGGATGACGGTCCGACCAAACCTCCATGGAATGTCAACATTTCTCGACCATTTTAGGAGCTCACTGGTCATGGATACGCTCCATATCAGAAATTTCTGGGAAAATGTATGTTGTACATCCCATCATGATAGCTAGCGACAACTCAGCTATCGGTTCACCCACCCAGTGAACTGCTCTACTCGGATGTAAGTTGATGCGGACGTCCTTCAAAGTTCAAACTCTTGCCCAACACAGCTCTGTCCACCCTTCCGCATCCGATGAAATGTGAATATCAAATTACGGTAATACCCTTACAAAATTGCAGTAAGATTGGGGCAAAATTGGCAGTGGAATAATGAGAGCGACCAATTTCATTTAAAAGGATCTAAACTATTTTATCTTTTAATTATTTAAAATAAAACTATATAAACTATTTAATATTTGGCATGCTTGTCATCTATGAACACAACTTGATGAAGGCACGATTTGAAACTTAAGGCTTATGTCAACACTCCGTGGTCGTTCCTTTTAATTAATTTTTTCTCCTTCTTTTGGGGGCTCTGACGAGAGGAGGGTTAGAGGTGGTATTTTTTAAAAGCGACGGAGATCGAGATTGAAACCAAGTTGTGTTCTTAACGTCAGCGATCGGAAATTTCCAGTCACGTTCTCATGTAACAACAATACAACGGGACTTTCTTGTCGGCATTACTCACCCATTGTTCTCTGCCCTCTTGTTGGCTTCCTTTGCACAACGGTCGACGGTTCGGCAAACAACCCCATCTCTGAGGGTAGCCTTATAAGCACCGCCTTCACCGTATCTTCAACGGACGTTATTCTACGTATTAGTTCACGTACAGCTCCTTAACAACAAACTTGTATAATGGCCTAAGAATGATATTGGTTGACACTTGATTCCATGTGTATTGATCTATTATATGAATTAATGATACTTAAACGTGTTTGTATATAAGGAAAAAAAAGACCCAGAAAGGGAGATTTACTTGTACTGTTATAATCTAGAGATTAATTTTTATGAAATTAAAGTTGCGTGGAGTATTGCACATGCAATTTACTAGTAAGTATTAATCATGATCTATACTATATAGGGAAATTTAATTTTTAGTGGTACTTTATTAAACTATTTAAGATTTAGTCGGTAAAGTTTTGAGTTTTAACTTTTAATACACATTTATCAAAATAATTAATTTTTAGTGCCATTCACTATTACAATTCAACTATTCCAAAAATGCCCTTACGTCACTTATCCAAATGACTTGTACAAGTCACTTTATTGATTTGTACAAGTTAATTTTTGACTTGTACAAGTCAATTTATTGCTTGTACAAGTCTCGGAAGTAAATTGTATAAGGGCATTTTTGGAAGAATTTATCCGTAACAGTGAAATGACACTAAAAATTAATTATTTTGATAAAGGTGTATTAAAAGTTAAAACTCAAAACTTTGCCTACTAAATCTTAAATAATTTGATAAAGTACCACTAAAAATTAAATTTATGATAAGAGGTCCCTTTGAGAAGGTGCAAACAAATATGCACGACTTATCTTAAAAATCCCTTATTGTTCATTGTAAATGCATCATTAATATAGAGTTAAAACAGTTAAAACTTTGCTTATACATTTAAAATTTGAACAGTTGCAAAATTGTTTCCTTCCTTTACGAGTAGTATTGCTCGTGCACCTTGTTGGTATATCGTTACGGAAACAAGTGTGCTAGATTGTAAAGAGCCCTAATTTCAAAATTCATTTTGCTTTCTTTTGTTAGAGGCACAAGCGCATATAATGGATAAATTAGAACAAAAATTGTAATGAACAGAAAAATATAATGTTGGTTTGGCAAGAGTCACGACTCGTGAGTGTTTTTTTAACATTGGTATTTGGTGGTGGACCGTGCAGGGAACGGGTGTCCGAAGCACTTATGGATGATGATGACTAATTATAAAACAGCTGGTTGCAAACATGGCGAGAAATGCGGTGAAATGAGTTGACGGGATCGATCTCATGGTCCATGCCTCCATCCCACATGGGTAACAAAAGAAATGGCCTAATCAAGTTAAAAAAATTAATAATAATTTAATAGAAAACATCTTTTAATCAAACTTTTTATATAAAATTATAGTCATGTTACCTTCCAAAAAAAAATTATTATCTAAATCTACGGTCGGTGAAGTAGGTGTTTGCAATTCACTACATAACAATTATATCCCTTGGCTAATAATTCTGCGGCAAAAAATCTTGCAACCTGTTTTAGCAAAATTGTGATTGGTCCATGAATATTAAAGATTTCAGTAATATAATATAATAAAATTTTTTGATTATATTTTTTAATGTAAAAAGATCAATAGCATTTTTCTTATGGAAAATGTTATATGATCTTTAGCCTAGGCAATTTACATTCTAATTATGGAGTCAGTGATACAAGAGAAATCATTTGCACCCAAAATCTTGTGCACCCCCTATTGAGATTGGTGCATTAAACTCAAAAAAAAAAAAAAAAATATATATATATATATATATATATATATATATATTCTCTTATGAAATGATTTTTTTTTAAATTAAATACATTAGTCACTAATTCATTGTAATCTGATGCATGGGTGCATGAGATTTTGGGTGTAGACGATTTGCGCCCTGGCATGATGAGCATTGGGTATGAGATCTATTAAATAAGAAAAAAATGGGTTATCAAAATAATTTATGGATAATAAAAGAAATAATAATTTGAAAATTCATTCTTGAGTTTCACTTGCCATGTGTTATTCTTTTGGTGGAATTGTAAAATTGTCATTAAGAGCTCCAATCATGCAAATGTTATGGTCTTGAGCTCCATGATCCATCACACTACATCCAGTGCTTAAAAAGAGATCCAGTAGTAGCTGAAGGGAAGAAATCGTCTCTCACCTTTTCTTGTATTGATCTTTGATGTGATCGTGAGATGCTGTCATATGGATCATTTCACGGCCGCTAGACGATTTCATTCCGTAGTTGAAAGGTATTTTCCTTTTTAGTTAGGATTGGGGATTACAAATAATAACCTTTAATTTTGCAGCAGAGGCTGCATACAGCCTCTCATATGCAAAGGGTGGGTGCCACCATTCATTGGAAGCCCCATCATTCATTTGGGGGACCCCACAACCTTCACGTGAGAGACTGTATGCAGCGGAGGCCGCATACGATGTCCATCCGTGAAGAAATGACTTATTCCGAAAGATTTTGACGGAGAAGAAATGATTTCTTTCTCGAGAAGAATTACTTTCCATCTGGAGCTCGTTACTGCACTCACGCCCGATGCTTTTTTTTTGGTAGGCACCCAGGCCCGATGCTGACGAGAAAAGCGAAACCGAAGTTTTTGATTTTCTTGTTTTGTGGCTTTTACTTTTCACAGAGTGTCACAACTTTAAATTGAGAGAATGCCAAGAAGGAAGGAAGACGAAGGCAAAAGCACGGACTTTTCCTTTCGTTGTTTGAATTAGGAATGACAATCCACTGTTTTTTTTTTTTTTTTTTTGATAGAAGAAGAGAAATGACAACTCACTGTCAACGCCCATCACATGACTCCTTCCATATTTTAAGTTCACCCTTGTTTGATTTTTCAAATTTTTATTTGAACGAAGAATTGACGTTGGAAATATTCCGTACACGACATTGGAATGAGGATGTCTTCCTAGGGATGGTGGTCAAGTCTTTAAAAAAAATGAAGGATTCTTGCTTGGATAGAGCATTTGGGTATAGGGAAAAGGAAAAATTTGTTGTGAAAATACTAGAAAAATAAATTTATTTTTAATCTAGCTTTGGAAGTATGAAACTAGAAGAAATTTTGTTGTGAGAAACCATGGTTATGCAAATATTGTTCAACTCATTCTAAACTTGACCTTAATTTATTAAAATATCTATATTATATACAATGCGAGGAGGCCCCTTGGGATCCGTGCCAAACTAACTAAAATTTTTTTCTTAAAATAACCTTCTAATGAAATTTTGGTTTACATATTTATATGAATAACATTGTCTTTCTCATTTTTCTAATCTACAAAAGAGGCCCTTAACAATTTCGTATACATTACGTGTACTAAAATTTGTATCTACGTTCGTGTAGTACTTCACCTGCACCCCATTAATGTATTTTTATTTAACCTGATAAAACATATATAAATTTTAAAAAATAAAAATATTATTAAATTTATATTTTTTTTTATCTATAAATACTTTTATTTTAATATTTTATAGTACAACCAGTTTAGTCCGACCGTCTCCTTATCAACCCAATAAAGTTAACACTAAGGTTGGTAACTTGGTATAGCTAATTAAACTCGTAAGGCGGTCCCCATCAAGGCCTGTCGGTATATCTACCAAACGCTAGCTCGCTCCGCTACTTACGATAGAGTAGAGACAACATTTGTATCTGGTGAGTAATACATGTGTACACATTTCATTTCTGATATTCCACGTGTAAAATTCCACGTGTCAATCCCTGTCTAAGTCATCTAAAGATTAAAAAAAAAAAAACAAATGATTGAAGCTTCGAGGAAAGTTCCTGGAACGGCCAAAGATTCTATGAGGCAGCTTCCCTCTGTGCAGGCGCAGCTTTCAACCTCAGAAAACGATAAAATAATAGTTTCCGTTTTAGTAGCGGACGTTTAAAATATCTTTTCTTTTTCCGGTTTTAAATGGGTACTCGCCGAATCCCGTTTCACATACGGATTTTTTTTTCTTTTTTTTTAATTTTTTTAACAGGAAGCTACGCCGTATGGTTGAAGTACGATCTACTTCCATAAGACGAAACGAAAGGGGGCCGGTCGAAGCTTCAGACTTGAGATCGCGATCAGAAAGCTTGAGACAGGGATCCTGTTCATAGCGAGCAACATCTTTGTTTTGTATTTAGTGAAGGTGGTGGTAACAGCTCCATGGAAGCGAAGGACCTCTCGGTCTTAGAGAACGGGAGCCACAAGCGACTAGGACGAACAACGCACAACATGTCTTCTTCATCGCTGCGTAAGAAATCCGATCTTGCGATCCTCTCTAAAGTTCGACCTGGACTGCTCAGACAGTTCTTGGCAAATCTGCAAGAGGTCATCCTCGGCACCAAGCTCTGGGTGCTCTTTCCGGCCATCCCGTTGGCGATTGTCGCCGACTGCTTCCATTTTGGACGAGTGAGTGTCATATCTTAGGTTTTTGATCTTTTTACTGTTTGCTTTTTTTGAACTCGGGTGACTCCGACTCATATGATTTCTCTGTGTTTTCTTGCTCTCCCCGGTCGTAATTATGTGCTTATTCTAAGTTAATGTTTGTGCGACAGCCATGGATTTTTGCTCTGAGCTTACTGGGACTCATTCCTCTCGCTGAACGGGTCAGCTTTCTCACTGAGTAAGTCTGCAATTTCCAATCCCTATCTTCCTTCTGGACTATGGGGGAAATGCTGTTGGCAAGCCCATTTTCTCTGCATGCACAGTAATTAGATTTGTTATTAATGGTGCTAGAGGAGAGTGGCTTGCTGTTGATTTTTCCTCAATTTTCTCCCTCCCCGATCCCGCAATCAAGGTTTTTGAATCCAACTCAACTGGTTTTCCACAATTAGATTTCATTTCACCAAGCAATCAGATCATAAAATCCCTTTTTGAGGCAATGAACTTCTTAAAAATGTCAATTAACAAGTGGAAATAGAAAATTAGCATTAGCAAAATGGATGTATGTCATTACTCTTTGTTTATTATTTTATGTAAAATATATTTTAATTGGAATAATTTTTCTATCATTGAATCAGACAAATCGCATACCACACTGGTCCCACAGGTAATTTTCCTCTAAATCTTCAGTATCTAATGTCTGCATTTATTGCTGTCTGAGTTATTCTTCTAAATAAGCCACTTATGTCTCTCTGGACTTTCAGCTGGGGGGCTTCTGAATGCAACCTGTGGTAATGCAACAGAACTGATAATATCAATTTTTGCTCTCTGTCAAAATAAAATCGATGTTGTGAAGTGCTCTCTTCTGGGTTCCGTACTTTCAAATCTTCTACTTGTTCTTGGGTCCTCTCTCTTCTGTGGAGGATTAGTCGACATAAATAAGGAACAGAAATATGACAGAGTAAGACACTAGATCATTACTCAGTAATATCAACCCAAATTCGTTGTTCTTGCTTTCTGAATTTATCGACTTCTCGTCTTTAACAGAAGCAAGCAGACGCCAACTCGCTTCTTCTGTTGCTGGGACTGTTATGCCACATGCTCCCAATTATGTTCAGATATGGTGCGAGCTCCGGCACACTCATTGCTCAAGCTACTCTCCGGTTGTCAAGAGTGAGCAGCATAGTTATGCTTGCTGTATATCTTGCTTATCTCTTCTTCCAATTGAAGACACATCGTCAATTTTTTGAGGCACAAGAGGTGATTGACTCATTAATTAGATTGCAGTTACAATTTGTTATGAAAAGGATAAAATTTTGACTGTTACTTGTTAAGTATATCCTAGTTTTTTCTTTTTCTTTTTTTCCTCCTTTTACTCATTGGGCAAACCTGGTCTACATTTTTGAATTTCGCATTCCCTTCCTGCTTATTTCCATCTGCATTAGCAGAATTTAAATTTTCAGATAAGTTTTGGATAAAAATTATTAACAAAGATCAGATGTTTTGTACAAGAACATCTGTGTCATAATAGCTAAAGAATCCAGAGGGAAAGATGAAAAATGATCTTGAGCATCTCTGACTCTGATAGTGTAAATCATCAGGAGGAAGAAAATGATGATGATTCAGTTCCTGAAGAAGCAACAATAGGACTCTGGAATGGGGTAGTTTGGCTGGTGGGTATGACTGTTTTCATTGCTCTGCTATCCCAGTATGTGGTGGACACAATTGAGGTATATACAGCATGTGAATCTCCATTAAATCACTTGATTATTACAATATGGTTGTGTCCTCTTAGTTAATGGATAATGTGCATTCTCATTCAGGCTGCATCTGATTCTTGGGGCATTTCCGTGAGCTTTATCAGCATAATATTGCTACCAATTGTGGGAAATGCTGCAGAACATGCAGGATCTGTCATATTTGCTTTTAAGAACAAGTTGGTATGTGACAACTAATTGTATGTTGTTATGTTCTTGTTTTAAGATCAAAACTACTGATTATGAACTTTTGGGGCACCTTGCAGGATATATCTTTAGGTGTTGCTTTGGGTTCTGCAACTCAAGTTTCTATGTTTGTGGTATGATTACAAGCAAACAATTGCAAAGAAAAACGTAAATTGTAGTTCAAGATTGGATATTATTCTGATTGCTGAGTAATATTTTTCAGATTCCCTTAAATGTGATCGTTGCATGGGCATTGGGTATCGGCATGGATCTCGATTTCAATATCCTTGAGACTGGTTCTCTTGCTTTTGCAATAATCATCACAGCGTTTGCTTTACAGGTTTTGTTAAATATCTAGGACTTTTGTGATTACATGATCTCATTACCCCAAATTGATAAATAAATAAAAAAAATCTGAAGTATTATTGAACTTGCAGGATGGTACTTCAAACTACCTGAAAGGGTTGGTTCTTCTGCTTTGCTACTTTGTGATTGGAACATGTTTTTTTCTCCTCAGAGATCAACTCAGTGAGTGTTTGAGCTTCTGCAAATGATGTATGCCCCGTAAATTTTTTATCATTCACTTAACTTTCTTCCTTCTGAACTTCAATGCTAGAACCACCCAACGACCTTCAACTTATACTGGAGTCATCACCGGGAGTCCTGGCGGTTTAAAAGGCAAGCATGATATGTACACGCATGCGTGCGTGGATACATTTCAATGTTCTTTCGAATATCCAATCATTTTCATTTGCAGCTTTGGTCTCCGGATGAAGTTCTATTCATTGCCATTCCAAGGCAGAGAATTATGAAGAACTGACTCAATTGCCAGTCCATTAATTCAAATTAGCCTCGCCGGTGCTACATAACTGAACCATTCAGATTTGAAGTAATAGAAGGTTCCTTGTTGACTGAAATGCCCAAGAGGGTACTAGGTCCGGTAAATTTGAGAAGCGCATTCAATAGAAGAGGAGGAGAATAACTGGACACCTTCTACAAGATGGCAATTGCATGTATATCTCATTTTGGGTTTGATGTCTTTTAGTTTGTTATTTGCATTTTTCCTTTTTTTGGTGTATAGGGCATGTTGGTTTTGGAAGGTCATGTTGGTTTTAGTTAGTTTTTTTGCCAGTATGACTACTTCTGTTCCATTTTAGTAAGTGTATTAGGCTGCATTAGGCCCTTGTGTGCTTTTGGATAAGTATTTTTGGATCAATGACTCAATTGGAGCGCTTGTTCTTGGCTTAGGTAGGTTTTTCTAATGTTAACAAAATGTAATCGATAAAGTCATCCTTCACGTCTTTTATGGACGAACTTCCTCTATTGCTTGTGGGCGTGATCTTGGCAAAAATTTGAGTTTGAAAAACGTTTTTGTAAGTGAAAAATAAAATCAAATTAAGCAACCGCACAAGCAGCCTTAAGGACCTGCTCTTTTCAACTACCAAACACAAATTGCCAGTGGTGATAACAAGGCTGTTGGGTAATAAGATCACTCGGGATTTCCTGCAGAGAAGGAATGCATTTCCTCTGGTGCTAGAAGCTGATGGTATCATGAAACGCATTAGATTAAACCATCTCACTTTGGCTACAAGATCTGGACAGTGCAAGACTTCTATAATAATCTTGTAGTACAATACTTTTATAAGAGGATATATTTGTTTCATGTATGATAAATGATTTAAAGACTCTCCTTTGTCCATGTCTGCTTACACTAGACTTCATTATATATTAATAATTTTTAGCTTCGTTTGTTACAAGGCAGGAAGTTATCTGCAAAATATAACATTTCTCTGGTACAAATCCCATAAAAATTCTTTTAGAATAATTTACAAGAATATTATAGTGGCTGTTATTACATTGAAAATTTTTAGATGTATCAAGAGGATTATGCGAATTCAATTTATTAAGGCTGCGCTTAGGATTGCTCAATTAAGCACTTAATTTCAACCAATGCATATAGCCAATGCTCACTCAAACAAATAATAAATCTTTCAGTCTAACTTATATTTTAGATATTCCAAATGCCTTTGCTTTCAAAGCATAGACCTAATGAATATTGACTTTATTATTATTATTATCTATAAAAACTAGGATTAGCTTATATTTATCTATAAATATCATGAATATAAGAAAGGAGAACCCTCTTCATAGACTTAAAGATTTTGCAGCTAAGCAATCTAATGGAGTTAGAAACTCCAATAACCTGTTATTCACTCTTAGGGTTGTTGATGGAATAAGTCATACTTGTAGCCATCTAATACAAAACGAATTCTAAATCTGGTTCCTATAGGTTCAATTGAAACCACAAGGGGAAAAAAAAGGGCTTTGATTAGAATCAACTGATTTTTCAAAAACAAGTCTCTAAACAACAATATAATTAACACGATAAAGAAACATTCAGCATCATAATATTAAACCCATAATAGTTTCATCTCAGCCCTAAAAAATTCCTTTTCGGAGGGTAAACTTCGTGACAAACAAACTGTCCTACCCGTATTCAGACAGATCCTTCACAGTGCATGATCAAAAAACATCTCACACCAATGAAACATCTGAGAGATGTATTTCATCAAAATCAAAAACATTCTAGATGATATCTAAACCAGTAAAATTACCAGCTCTTGTTAACTTTAATAGAGTAGAATTATAACTAAACAACAACTACAAATAGATTATTAAAAACCAACCTTTGAAACCTAAAAACCCTCAAATTAAAAAAATGACAATATATGGTTCACCACAGTAAACCCATTCCAGTTATGTATGCGTGCCCAATTCCTATCGAGTATCTAGTGGTTGTGATGAACCACCTGTCCTTTTGAGCCTTAAATACAATAAATATCCAAGACTTTTCAATGACTAACCAAGGAACCATTGCAGCATAAAATCCAACCACAAAACTTCTTCAAATAGGTTAAACAATTTGTTTCAATCCTTCATGTCCACTAATAAAGGTCTTAGACATTGTAACGCTAAGCCCCATTTAATTGCCCTTCTTATGGAAAATTCCCACTTAGAACCGAGCTTCTGCAAAATCTATCCGTCCTTTGAACACTAAAGCATTAATCAAAGACGCTAAATATTCCAGAAATTCCTCAGTCACAGTTAAGAAAATCTATTGAATCGTCATAGAGCATGGTTCATTAAAACATAATGCAAATATTGCATCTAAAATACTAAAAAACAAAAATGAATTATCACAAACCTTTCAACGCACATATTAACCCCAAAACTACTGAAATCAAGTCCTCAAATGAACACAGCTGAGACAAATTCAGTATTATAAATACCAAAATTCTGATCTTAATAATGGAAAATTCCTACTTAGAACCTGAGCTTAGTGAAGAACCACCTGTTCTTTCCCGTCTTGAATCGCTCCTCCAAACGCGCTTTAGTCTCCTTCCCCGCCGTGACCTTCTTATCCCGTGATTGAAGTGCATCGAGGGTAACCACATCCTTGAGATCCACATCGAGGGTGTAACGAGTAGGCATGATGTGATTGTAGTTTACCAGCTTGACGAATGCCTTAACTCGTGATTTCTTCGCAGTCTTCTTGGCGGAATCCTTACGAATCACCTTCTTCGGGTATTTGGCGATCCCCGCGACCAAGCAGTGACCGTACGGCCGATCGCGAGTTCCTTCCTCGAATGATCGGACGATCACCGCCTTTCTTCCAGCGAATCGTCCTTGAAGAACGATTACAGCTTTGTTGGGCTTCAGGAACTTCACCATTTTCAGTTGGAGCCTCTGCAATTCCCCTCTCGCTCGTTCTCAGGAACTAAAAACCCTAGTGCGTCGGATCTTAAAACTGTTTAAATACAATATTGGCTCCATAATAAGCCCTTAAATGTGCGGCAATTACGAAAATGCCATCACGGGAAACATTTAAATCCTGCCATTCATTTTCCCAAAAGCACCCTTATTAAATTGTGAAACAAAAATCAAACGGCTGGAAAGGGACAGGGTCAGCCTGCGGCAGACATTGCTGCGAACGTGGAACGTGAGAAACAGGGACGTCAGATGGTCGACGTGGAAGCATCTCAATTTCATTCCTACGAGAGTTGCCGCGCCAAAAGGAGCCGTGCATCAGTCGCGGGTTTAAGATAAACTGATCAAGGTAATCGGACCTCTGCAGTTCCCAGGATGCCGTGCTTTGTGCAGCTCCCGTCTCCGGCGTCTCCGGCACTTGCTTTCGGATATTTAAGAAAGACTTCAATCGCGAGACGTTTTAGGCTTCAAATTATCAGCTGCTCTCGACAGTTCAATACTGACGAAGGAGAAGGAGGAGAGCCGGAATTGAGGCGGTACTGTTGCCCTAATATCTCCCCTTTCATTCTTATTTCGATTCTTGCAACTTGCTTGCATTTGTTTTCTATCAGCTTCATTATTAGCCTGGGTGCTAACGATTCAGGGTGTCGGGCTCAATTCATCCATATATGTGATCTCCGTTTATGGTTTCGGTTTTATAATTGGATGTTTAAGAAAGTTGAAGCAAATTAATTAGGTTTTCCGTATATGTTCGGCCGTAAACTTGGATCTGTGTTGTTTGTTACAGAGTTCAAGAGCCATCACATCAACATGTGATTTTTGTGGAGAGATATGGCAATGGGACCGTGAAGAGGTTCTTACTTAACCCTTCTCTTTCCGACTTTAACATTACTGTTATTACTTCTTTTTTCCTTTTTCAACTTCTTTTTATAATGTTACATCAGTTTGGCTTCTCCTTTATTTCCTTCGAGTTTATTTCTTAAAACAGAATTGATAATGTGAAAATCAAAGGGCAAGGCCTAGCACTGTGGTTATTGTACATTTGGTTTGGTATAGAGAGAAACTATTTATTTTTCTGTGCGAGTAGGTACATATTAGATGATGAATCACGGTTACAAACTTGTCTGGAGGCACGTGCATCTGTAACAAATGGATTTCACGAATCAATATCCTCAGATAAAGAATTATCCTGGCTTCCTGATGCTCTTAAACGTTTCATTTTACCCTCTGGATTTCCAGGTGATGATCGTTGAAGAACTTCATTTTTTCTCTTATTAAGTTCCAATTTCATATCATTTATTTGTAGTTTATCGTTGGGTTATTTTGTTATCTAAGTATGACCGCACATAAAAAAAATTTTAGATTCGATTACTAGGACAGGTGGCATCATGTGTGGCAACTATTTGACATGTTGGGAGTACAAAATCTCCAAGTCCAAGGCTAATAGTCAATCTAACTGGATGATTGACAATATCCAGTTATTTAACCGTATGAAACAAATTTGACAAAATTCAGTATGGTATGTGGTCTGTTTTTTAGATAGTTTGTGACCTTTCCAAATTAATACTATGGATCATTTAATTATGATAATTGTTTTAACATTTCTGAATTCTTAATTTAGAAAATAATTATGTGGACTGTTTGCTTTTGTTTTTTCTTTCAGCAGAAAAAAAAAATCTAATTGTTCTGATATTATTGTTTCTAAGTGATTGTGTTGAAATTAATTATGTGACTTTTTTGTTTATTTATTTAATTATTTTTTGTTTCTTTAGACTTGGCTTTTTCTTGTGATGAGCATCTGATTTTTCATTTCGCGCATGTTATACAATGCAGGATCAGTTTCAGATGATTATTTAGAATACATGCTGTTGCAGTTCCCTACAAATGTGACAGGATGGATCTGTCACGCATTGGTCACATCTAGTCTACTGAAGGTACTCGCCATTTTAACTTGATCCGAGATCCTTCTCATTCTCTATTTGTAAGCTTGACTTAGGCACGCAACTGCTTGGTTGAAACATATATCAGACTTATCTAAGCTAAAGGCTAAAGTTCTGAGTTTGGAACCAGCATGCCTTCAATTGGTTGATTTTGTATGGAAATAGTTATACGTTAAAGAGTTGACTATCATCTCAAAGTTCTTCCCCTGCTGAAATGATTGAATGTGGTTCATGATTTAGGTTGTGGTACTTTTGGTTAGGAATAAACTAAGTTCGTAACTTGTGTATTTTTAGCTTCTTCAGTCAAATGATTGGCTAAATTTTGTCTAATTTTTGCTTTATACCTCAGAATACCAGGTAGGAGAGTGGTACTTTAGCAAATTTTGGTCATCTGTAGTTCTCATCGAGGAATAGCTCATTAAACAGGCCTTCTTAATTTTCAGGTTGCAGATTTTTGTTTATTACAAAATCTAGAATAATTAAAAGATCAAATGAACTTCTAGTGCTTTTGATTGTAAACATTATATTACATGTCTGCATCTTTTCTTTGCTGCTCATTCCCCTAATGATATATATTTGTCTGATAATTTTTCTTGGGCTTGTATGGTATCCCTAATTCATCCTCTTCAGATTTGTTCAAACAGACATTTATTGTACTTACTATTTTATGTTATAGCAAACCAGGCAGTAGGGATCGGCTCTTTTTCAGGAAGTACTGCTGCTGCTTCTGCCGCTGCAATCAGGTAGTATTTCTCTCCCATGATTTGATATAGTGTTTTGCTTTCCATTTAGGTATTAGACCATCTGAAAGATGGTGCGTGGAATTAAATCAACTACTGATGGAAGAAATATAATTTTTCTTATTTGAATGGTAATTTGACAAGATTTGTGTTGCCAACCCCATTTTGGTGGGAATTGGATGTTGATGATATGGGTGATAATTTATTGTTTTATTCTGGGTAGTAAAAGGTTTTGAATTTGTAATGAAGTCACATATTTTAAAGGAAATATGTTTATCAAGTGTGTTAATATTGGGTGTTTCTGCAGATGGATATCAAAGGATGGAGTGGGGGCTATTGGACGCCTATTCATTGGTCAGGGTTGTCAGATAATCATGAAATAAGGAAGTGGAAATAAAATTAGGTGGTGAATTTATTTCAGTAACGTTCCTATGTTTTCAGGTGGGAGGTTTGGAAATCTTTTTGATGATGACCCAAAACAATGGCGAATGTATGCAGACTTCATTGGCAGTGCTGGAAGGTTTCAATAACAAGTTCACCTATTTGAGATGCTTGAAGTTAAAATGACAATGAAGGCAATAAATTTATTACACTGGTGGGTCTTTGTGCAGTATCTTTGATCTTACCACGCAATTGTATCCGTCATATTTCCTCCCTCTTGCATCCCTTGGAAATCTTACTAAGGTATTCCACCAGAGTATATTTTTACTTCTTGAAACTTCTCACCTGTATCTCAAGTGTTTCAATTCTATCATTGCCAATAATTTTTGTCCACATTATTAATATATATTCTATGTGTCAATTCAATACTATTTAGTAATTAGTCAGGGAGACAATTTAACACCTAGAGTCTCCTGTCAGGTCTTGATAACATTAGTGCATGTCAAATGACATATTAGATACTTGAACATTTCTGTAAACATAATTTTTGTTATTTAAACAGGCCGTAGCAAGAGGATTAAAAGACCCTTCATTTCGTGTGATCCAAAATCATTTTGCTGTCTCGGGGAATCTAGGAGAGGTTGCTGCCAAGGTATACTAATTTTTTTTTTTTAATGTGTACTAATCCAAGGATGCTATTAATTCTTTTTTTTTTATTTTTTATACTACATCTTTTTAGTGATATTTCTTTTATTGTTACCATATAATATGTGTCCTAACATGTGAAATTTGCAAGAGTTTGCTAACATCAATATCCTGTGCACCCCATGCCCCTTGATTTGGACAGTTCAGTTCAGGCATCAAATGAAATGAATATTTATAAATTATTGTTGTTAATTTTAAGGGTTTCTGAAGCTAAACTGACTGATGTTCTTTGGGAACCTAGGTTCTTCACTTATTGGAGGACTGTTTAGAAACCATGAATGAAGTCTACCTATCATGGGCATTCTCTGGCCTCATAAGGGAGGAAAATGTAGTGAGAGCAAAGATATCTGCCTTACTAATAAGTTTGGTGCGAGAAGTAGTCTCATGTTGCCATCTTTCCTTCTCTGAGTTTTCTTGTGGATGGTCCTCTGATTGTTCTATTCTTCTGGGAGATCTTAAGGCTTATAGAACTTTGTGATGGGAGGCAATAGGAAGGGACCTGAACTGTTGTTGGTGAATTCTGAATTGATGACTTGAAAGAAGGGTCTCATTGATGGTTGGATTATGGCATAAAACATGTTGTATCTATAGGGGATCAAGCTTGAGCCCAGTCAAGTTCAGTTTTATTGCTTGTGAGTCCAAATTCATATTGTAGTATAAAAAATGCATCGGATAGAGTTGGGCCAAATTTATATGCATATTAAGTGACTTCTCTTAAAAATATAAACAATTTATTGCCTGAGATATGTGAAATTAGGGCTACAGACCACCATGAAGTGAGTGGCGCTGACAGCAACATGAGTTCACGCGGTTTTGTAAATCCTCTTTTCAAAAACTTTGTTCTGTATTGAAGATAAAGAAGTAGATGCCTTTAGAAAGAATGGTCAACATCCTGCCTGAGTTTTTAAGTGAATCTTCTATCTGTCCTGTTCTAGTTGCAGATATTCTGGACTTTTAGCTCTTAAGCAACTTCTAGTTGACTCCCATCAAGAAAGTATTTAAGTGCGTGCCAGTACTGAGACCAAACAGCTAGTAAGTGAGAGAAGGAATAGAATCCATTGTGGAACCTGTGACACCCCTCAGTATGTGATCAAACGGACTTGTGACCCTCACTGCAATCAGGCCAACCCAAAGGGAAGCAATGGAACATAATTCCTTATTTGTGGGCTTCCAAGTCCACATCTAGCAACTGCATTGCATGTTCAAACTGAGCTAGTGATTAGAATCCTGTGTTATCATTTTTGATGAAGAAGTGCCAGAAACTTGCTGCTTAAGCTCTCTCTTTTCACTTTTGTGATATTTCTATATTGGTAGTTTGGTACTACTAATTATTATTATTGCCCAAATTCCTGTGTTAGGTCCTTTTCAAGTTCTTTTCTTTCCTGCTTCTTCTTCTTCTTCTTCCTCTCTCTCTCTCTCTCTCTCTCTCTCTCTCTCTCTCTCTCTCTCTCTCTCTCTCTCTCTCGTAATGAATCAACCCTCACAGTTATTTAATTCACTGTTTCAGGAGGAAGTTTGGGAAGTTACAGCTCAGCTACTGGGCCTTGCCATAGGCATAGTGGTCCTGGTGATACTACTTGCATAAGTTGCAATGGCCCCTTACATTATCCTTGTTAGGAATTTTTTTTTTCATGATTTCTATGCCTTGAGCGTTTTCTTGGTTGGATTTTGTTTTCATGATTTCTATGCCTTAAGCGTTTTCTTGGTTGGATGTTTGACTAAGCATTGGACCCCTAATTCAATTTGCAGGATACACCTGGCCTCATAACATCATATTCAATGTTGACATTTATGTGGTTGAGTGTGCGGCTGCTGCACCTTTGGTTACGTTATTTGTCACTTTCAGTTCTAAGATTTAACACGGTAAGCACAACTAGTTCAGAGTTTATACCCAAATGTTCAAATAAAAAAAGGAAAAATATAAAGGAAAGAAAGTTCTTAAAGTTGTAGCAAAATAGTCCTTATGGAGGTGCACAAAGTTGAGTATTTACATTCCACAGGAATCAACTAAAGGAAGGGGACAAAAACGGAGAAAACATGAAAATGAAGAGTGCATCATATTTTCAGAACCAGATTATGGTTTTATGTGCTTCATTCCTCTAACTTTTTTGGCAGATAAATCTCAAACGGGCTCGTATACTTGCTCAATCACATATTATACACTCTTCTGTTCCAGGTAGCTGCATTGCCAACTTGGTTCTTGCCTTTAGTTCCTTACTCTATTCTGTCAGTGTTCAACTGGATTTATTGTGTTTGGCTTAGGATATGTTGATTGCAATAGGAAAGAAGATATTTTATCCTGGGAAAGATTTTTAAAGCCCCGCATAATTTTTGGTGTATCCTTGGAAGAGATGATCGGTGTTGAGAGATTTGCTTACCCGGTATCTTCTAATCTTTTTCTGGAATTATTATGTATGTAGTTCTATTTAGCCATCCAAAGTTTTAATGTCTTCTTTTGGATGAGGCTGGAACTTCGCATGTCAGATCTGTTATAGAAGGCTGAGAGCAATTTTTGACATAGGCAGTACAAATGAACTAATTCTTTTCAAATGAAATCATCAGTTGGAACTTATATACTTAGATTTTTATGAAATAATAACATAAATTCTTAAGAACTAGTGTTTTAGAAATTCCCAATGTGAAGACATATCTTAGACTGTTGTTTGCTAGTCCATTAGAAATCGCCTTTTATGTGAAGATTAAATTTGAGCCATAGAGAACTATGGAGTTCATCTTTGCTATCATATCTAGAAACAAGATGTAGGACTGTCCTGGAATTTACCCATGCTATTACACAAGTATGCTGTGCGTCTTGATTGTTTTGCTGTTCCTGAAATTTACGAATGCTATTACATAAGTATGATGTTCATCTTGATTATGTGACCTTCAAATGCATTGAATCAATACCTTTAGCATATTCCTACAGGATGAGAGGTGACAAGATTGGTGGTTCCATCATTGCATGATTAGAGTTTTAGCTAATTTCGTGGTCAGCTGCAATGGATAATCCTACCCTTGAGCACTAGGTCAAGGGTGGTAACATTTGTCGTACAAAGGTTTTGAAACTAGGAGAAAAGGGTAGCAGATACATAAGTATAAGCTTGTGATGGATTGCAGAATATAGGACGAAAATGGCTTAATGTTTTTTGGGCTCTTTCAAAGATTTTGCTCACAATATATTGGTCTTGGACAGGTAAAGCAACTAGTGAATTTGTACACAAAGGAAAATTATATTCTTTTTGTGAACCCACAAAGCAGAGACATGGAAGTCTATGTTTCGTTTAAGGTATGTAATTATATAATGTGATAGACCTCTGGTTTGAATTTTTTTAGGAGATGAGTAGCCTCTTATTGGACTTAGTCAATCCAGAAACCTGATTTCAGGTGGGAGCAACAAGTGTATCAGTCTTGCGAAGTGTGTGGCAGACTTATTGGCTCCATGAGCATTGGAAAGGATTGAATAGTATTTTTGATCAGATTGAGCAAAGCCTCTTGGAATTGCAAGAGAAATTTGATAGTTTCCTCCGGCAGCTGGAGGAAGCTGGATGGAATGTTCATCAATTAAAATTGAAAGTTCCCAAAGAATTTTTCATCGAGGAAGTTGTCCCCCAGAATACAACTGCAGAACAGTGATTAATGCTTTCATCTTATGGCGATAGAAAGTGTGGTCTCTCTGTCGAGATTCTTGTAAATGTGGTCAGCATGATCTTGATTGCGACCACCCGAGACATTTCCAACCTTATTACCCGCAGATGCTATGAGGGCACTCCCGAAGTTGGGCTCACATTGTTGGGTAGCAATTTTTGCCACAGCCACGCGCAGGCGCAACAGATGAATTATAGATAAATTATCAGCGAACGGGGCTTCTAGATCGACTATTGCTTGTTCCAGGTTATAAGTAGAACTATTGATTCTTCGAGATCTATCAGAGTTTTGTTTGTTTTTTTTTATTTTTCAAATGGTCCCACATGAAACATTTACGATCATAAAAAATACTGATAGTGAGTAGTTCCAGATGGCAGCATCTCTCCGCTACGATAGAGATTTTTATTGCAGTAAAGTGTTGCTGAAGATTTCATCTTAGAGTGTAGGGATATGGTACACGTTTGTTTTGGATTGGGGGGGGGGGGGGGGGGGGGGGCTAGAGGTGGCAATTGTGACCCGTGACCCGCCAACCCGCCCAGTCTTAAGCGGGTATCTTAGAGTGTAGGGATATGGTACACGTTTGTTTTGGAGGGGGGGGTAGAGGTGGCAATTGTGACCCATGACCCGCCAACCCGCCCAGTCTTAAGCGGGTTAGGGTTGATTGTTTCAACAAATGGGTTGGGTTAGGGTCATGAATTCTCAACCAGATTATAAACGGGTTGGATTAGGATTTGACCCCTCAACCCGATTACAACTCATTTATTTTTTTGTGTAATAACAGTTTGGAAAATTATAATAACAATACTTGTGGCTATTCAATCTTTCTTCTTTTAATATAAATAATGACAAAGGATAAAGTGAAGAAAGACTTTTTACGTATAAATATTTCAAATTTCTTAGCCTCTACTAATATAAATTGACGCATTGATGACAAGTAAAGTCTTTTAAAACTTTATTAGTATGCTTTAGTTCTTTTTTTCATGTTACTTTAGTTATATCTTAATGATTGTTGTGTTATTATTCCTTTAATATTAAAATGAATTAAAAAATAGAATTTATATAGACTTTGATATTAGAATGAATTAAAATTTTTAATTTTTAATAGTAATTTAAATTACTTAAACGGGTTGGCGGGTTAGCACGGGTTGGGATATTCCAACCCGTTTATTAAACGGGCGGGTTTGGGTTGAGCCTTGGCTTGTTAACCCCATACATTAACCCGACCCGAACCCGACCCATTGCCACCTCTAGGTGGGGGGTGGTGTTTAGAGACGAACTTCACCTTTATGCAGTTACCGTCAAATATGCAAATAATTTTACCTATATGAAAATCTCAGTTCTTAATTTTATGAATACATTTTAATATCCTTAAAACTAGTGATTTTCAGTTTGAATGTAATAATTAAAAGACAGTTTTACTGTTGGGTCACTCCCATTTAGTCAAAAACCACATCTTCACTTCTGTATGACATATAGGAGGGATTTCAAATCCATTATCAAACTATTAATTAGGGTGGTGGAGTACCGGATTTACATCCCCTACAGCAAATGCTGTATACACCCCTTCACATTTAGTGGGGGCCCCACCATTCATTTGTAAGGGGTTGTCTACAGCATGCGCCGTAGACAATGCCTATCCGTAACAGATTCACATCAGAATATTTTATGAGTAAAATATTGACGTTTACGTATAAAGAAATAATGCTTTTAGGCAATCCTTTGCGTCCTATTCTATATTGTCATTATGACATGAGAAACATTGAATGGCTTGGGTTCTGCATCATACCCAGTGACATTGCATATCTAATAATAGTTGGTGTATCGTTTTCAATCTAATATATATATTAATATTCCCTTCTCTTCTTTTTTTCTCTTCCATGTAATAATCGCTCTTTATTATCGCTTTATGTATTACTGTTATAAAGCGAACAGGGTCTTCTGACTAACGTTTTATACCCAAAGTACCCCTCCGACTTTTCCTTATTTTACAGGTTTGTTATCACCAAGTCAGTAGGAACGCAGGATTATAACTAACCAAATGAAACATTCTTGCGATTTGGGTTTGGCTCTTGCTTTTAAAATGAGATGCTTTCACATGTAGTAACCTGCGGTTAGTATTTTTCTAAGTGAACCTTACATTGAACATTTACCAAAAACACTAATCGTGGAATGCTCCACATTGAAGCATCCCGTTTCAAAAGCATAAGATTTTTAATTTGCTATGTGTATAGAGCGTGCATTCCCCTAGTATATTAGATAAAAAAAGGAGATAGGTGATTAAGGCCGATGAGTTAGTTTTATTTATCTTAAATACTTCGTAATCTTTGTTGCAACTACCCACCCACTTTCTCAATTTCTAATTGATGATTAAATTAAGTCACGATAGTTTCCGATTCTAAGCAGAATACTATTTTAATCATTCAATGGCAACTTACAATATCAAGCACAATACGTAGTCTACCGCACGTGATTCCACTAGTAACTTTAACAAGTTGTCGTTATTTAAATGATTAATTAGGAAGTATAACGCAAGTGGTATGTTTTTAAGTGATGCTTGGGGTTAAGTTCTAAATTCCAACAATAACTACTCCAACTAGGTTGCCATCTAGAAACAAACTCAATTAAATATCTCTCAATCAATGTCTTAAATTCACACTCGGTTGTATTTGATTAGGGTTGCTATCTAGAAACCAACCCAATTAATTAAATATTTTCCAAATTTAGACGGAAACCTATCAGTGCAAGCATAAAACTTACTAGGTTTAGGGTATCGGTTAAAACTGATAAATAGAATAATCCCTGTCTGGTGGTCTAACTTAAACATATGTATATATGTAATCGTTTTGGTTTGGCATTAGAGAATTGAAACGGAATTGGTTTTATGTAGCATAAACCAAAACTTAACTGAAATCAATTGAGGACAATCTAAAACCAATCCTAATAGGTTTGGCTCGGTTTGGGTTATTGGTTATAATAAAACCATTGACATCCTTATGGCTTGCGTCTTTGGTGAAATAGATTTTGCCTCATGAAATTGAGCTTAGTACGGTATTAGATCTAGTATTTGATTACTAGTAGAGCGCACGTGAGATACTGCACGTATTAGAGAAGGTTAGGACATAAGGAATGATAACTTGTTGAAGGTATCTTTTGGGAAGTGAAAAAAATGAAAAAGACAAAGATACCCATGTAAATATATAAGATCAAATGACATTCAAAGGTTATTTTTGAAAAAAATAAAAAGTATTTGTGTGACATGCTATCTAGAAGGCATGGTAGTCTTATAATAGTATGGATTTTGTATCCAAATTATTTATACTTTGTATCTCATTTAAGCATAAAAAAAAAGGACGAATATATAGCGTGACTCAATGGCATTTAAGGAGGTCTATTTGAATGGTCTTGTCACCAATCCAAGCGCAATTACGAAGAGTTTAAGATATAGATTTTGTGTCTAAATTATTTATACTTGCAAGTCATTTAAGCATTCAAGAAAGTTGAATAGCGTGATTCACTTAGCATTTAAGGAGGCCTATCTGAATGATCTGGTCACCAATCCAAGAACAATTAAGAAGTGTTGAAGATATTTAAGGCTTAAAATTTGTTAAAGGATCCTTTCTAGAAAGTAAAAAGTGAAAAAGACAAATTTACCTTTATAGAAATCTAAGATAATATAATATTATAAGGTTGTTTTTGGAAAAAAATTTATTAGTTTTGGCATTCGAAAGCTTGTGTTCTTTTTTATAAAATATAAGATTTGATGAAAATGTGCCATGAACGAAATTAATTGCATATCATATCAAACTCAGCTATTTCTAGATGGATACCGTTCCACCAAAAAAAAAAAAAAATAGATGGATACCGAACATTCTTTCTTAATTTTTTTAATATTATTTTGCCCTTTGGTGGTTAACAACCATGATTGGGTGTGGTAGAAGACAAATATGACGACAATAAATAAAAAGACGAAAGACGATGGACGTTTTGGAAGGAAATGGGTAGAGTTATCCATACGCGCCATTATCATTCGTCATCAGCTATAAGTTAAAAAACCAACCGACAGAACAAATTTCTTGGTTGCTTACCCAAAATGAAAAATTTTCTTTGTTTGGATTAGGATTGCTTATTAGGCCGGGCTGGCACAGACACGACACGGCCCAGCACACTTAAAGCATGCCCGTGTCTGGAACAGTCCAACACCTATTAGTGGGCCGTGTCTAGGGTACTGGGCACTAGGCATGTTAAGGCACGGCCTGCTAGGGATGATGGCCCAGCGGGCCGTGGCCCGCGAAGCACATGGGGGGCACGACATGCTTAAATCGTGCCCTACCGTGTTGGCTCATGGGCTTGCATTAAAAAGAATGGGTTTTTTTTTTCTTTCTTTTTTGGAGTTTTATGCCCCCCTTTTTTTTTTTTACAATTTTGGGGAAAATTGCATCCCAATATATGTAAAAAACGTGTGTGAATAATAAATATACTTTTTTAGAAAATTTTTATTATTTATTTATTTTTTCCTTTTTTTCTATTTTTATGAATTTTTTAATACATTTATTATGCAACTCGCTAGCCAGCGTGCCACAGCCCGGCACAGCACGACCCAGCCTTAGCTGTGCCATGGGCTGGGCCATGCCTGAGGTTTATGGGCCAGGCACGGCACAACCGTCTCTCAGGTGGGCCGTGCCGTGCCCGGCCCGTGGTCCATCAGGCACAGTCTAAATGTGCCTGTGTCCAGGGGCGGCTCAAACTTTTTGGGGGCCTTAGGCAAGGTCATAAAAATGAGGCCTTTTAATTAAAAAATTAATATTAAACCATAAATTTATTTCTTGCCCTTTTAGATGAAAAATTACTAATTAAACTTTTGTATTCAAGTTTAGTCAATAAATCATTTTCAATAGATAAAATTGCTAAACCATGCATTTAATCTATCTTGAAACATAGTTGTTCGTAAATAATTTTTTATAATCTTTAGTTTTAAAAAACTTCTTTCTGCAAATATAATAGTAATAGGTATGGTAAGTAATATTCTATATGCAATAAAACAATTGAGAAAACAATCGAGTTCTTTTATTAAATTAAGTATTTCCATTGGAGTATTAATTTCTGTTTTTGCAACTTCTACCCATCATCTCAAATATTAAAAACAAACAGTAAATAGAAGAAAATAAATATTTTCTAACTAGTGATGGTAATCAAATGAAAAACAAGATCAAACGAAATAAATCAGACGAGAAATATAATAAAGAACAAGATCAAACAAAATAACAATTGTACTTACGATAGACCAAAAAAAAAAAGAAGGAAATTGAAAACAACAAATAATGAAATCTAATATGTGCAAGAAGAAGAACTTATCAATCTAAAATCGAGACAAAGCTTTCAAGCCTTTGTGCTTAAAGCAATTAGTGCTCCCTATTGGTACTTTGCCTCATCAATGGTCAAAGACCTTTTCTGGTAAGTCGGTAACATATACTCGAATATCGGTCTAAAGGCAAACTCAATAGCAATGTCACTCACTCACTCATTGATTTCAGAAGCAAATAGGAAGAGAATATGGGTGTTTCGTTTTTCACAAAAGATAGAAACCCTAAGCCCCTTTTCCCTTTTTTAAAAACGAGAGAGAGAGAGAGAGAGAGAGAGAGAGAGAGAGAGAGAGAGAGAGAGAGAGAGAGAGAGAGAGAGAGAGAGAGAGAGAGGGGCATTCCACGAGTTGTTCTAAATTTCTCTTAACATTAATAATAGTTAGGCCTTCATAGTTGGGGGGCCTTAACGTTTAAAAAAAAAATTAAAAAAACGTTAAAAAAAGAAGGAAAACCTAATAGTTGGGGGTCTTGATGTTTAAAAAAACAAAACCTAATAATGTAATAAAGAAAAAACATTTAAAAAATTGGGCCTTCATAGTTTGGGGGGCCTTAGGTGGTGGCCTTAGTGGCCTACCCCTTTGAGCCGCCCCTGCCTGTGCCGTGCCAGGCCACATTGAAACACTTGGGTATAATTTAGTGTTCATTTTGGAACTTAATCCAATGTTAAAATGAGTTCTAGGGGTTAGAATGAATTTGAAGGGTTAAATGGGTATTTGGTTCCATTTGGAGGAATGAGTTTTCCCCAAATAAGTTTTAAAGAAAAAAACACTATAATGCATAATCATCCCAAAACCCATTTCTGGATTTTTAGAATGAGTTTTGCAAAAATATGGTAGCATACTTGTAATATCTGTAAATTCTGAATGATATATTTGAAAGTTATTTTAAAAGACTCTTTTACATGACAAGGACAAAATTTTCATTTATGAAAACTATTTTTAAGTTAAAACTTTTTTTTTGAAGACCAACCTAGAGGGGAAATTTTATTTATGACGAAGGTATACAACTTTTCTAGCATCACAAGACAAAAAAACTACTCAAAAAAGATGGAGGGTTGTTAACCCACATACAAGGAAAGTTATCTATAGCGAAGTTAGCTAACGAATCTGCTGCTCCATTAGCTTCACGATAAACATGACTCGCCTGAACTCGGTGGAAAGAAGACCATAAAACCTTGATGAGGTCAATTGTGGCTGTTAATCTCCAAGGATAACTGTTAGATGGCTGAGTGAGATGATAAATCATTACTTGGGAATCCCCTTCAATCACAACATGAGTATATTTGTTCGCTTTGGCCAACTTCAGCGCCTCCAGAGCTGCTAAAGCTTCTGTCTGAATGGCTTGTTGGGCTTCACAGGTAGCAGCTACCGCAGCTAAGAACCTTCCATTGTGGTCTCGAGCAATCACACCTATTCCTGCTTTGCCTGATGACTGCCTAAATGCGCCATCAAAATTAATTTTAATGAAAGGTGTGGGAGGTGAGCTCCAAGAAACAAAAATCTCTGAGGAAGTAGATGGAGTATAGATCTCTCGATCAATATTAAGAACTTCTTTCTTGAGTGTGTTGAACCTCCTGATCACCTGAAAAACATTAGGCTTCCAATTTTCAAAGCATACTTTATTTCTATGGTTCCATAAGGTCCAACCAAACAAAGCAATATCAGAGAGAATACTATCAAAAGATGAGTATTTCGCATCTGGTTTATGCTTAAATAGGAGCTGAATCCATTTTCTGAGAGAATCTGCAGGTCCATGATTCTGTGTTGAGCCACCCAAACAATGTAACCAAACAGCGCGTGAAAAAGGACAATAACGCCACAAATGGTCCAAAGTCTCCCTTTCAGATTTGCATAACATGCAGTTAGGATCCCTTCCTTGAATTCTCCTGTTGATCAGATCCGCTGTGGGGATGGCATTATGAACCGACTTCCATAAGAAGAATCTACAACGTGCAGGTACTTGCAAATGCCAAATCTTGAGCCATAGCTTATCTGAATCATCCAATTGGTTATCCAAGAACATACGGTATGCTGAGGCTACTGTAAAATTTCCATGGCTTGCAAATCTCCATACCTGCTTATCTACTTGAAGTAAAGGCGAAACCGTTGTATGTAGAATGGATGAAGCTATGGGGCTTGGCCAGGTCTGTGAGATTAAATATTCATCCCAGGTGTGAGAATTGGGGGAAATGAGTTCACTTACCCGTATTAAATGGCTGGACTGTGAATGCGCAACATCCAATGGTGGAGGTAAAAATTCTTGATTGTGTAGCCACTTGTCTTATTTTTAAGTTAAAACAATGGCAAACTTGTAAGCTCTAAAGAAATCAATCATCCTTCACCAAACATTAAAATTATCCTTTCTTCAACTTCTGACAAACTTATTTGGAGGAGTACCCAATTAAGAATGAACGCCACAGGAGGCCTTAAATAAATTTGAACAATTTCCAATTACATGAGTATTTAATCTCTTTAAAAAGGATCCAATAGATGGTGGATTCCAATTATGTTAAAAAAGCAATGGGGAAATGAGGTTTGTCCTGTAGGAGAATGCAGGAGTTCTCCTTGGTGTCAACTAGTCAACTAGACAACCCAAGTGGTAAATTGCACAACTACCAAGGCATCAAGGATGGGAGCTAGGGGTCAATTGGGTTTGGTTTGGTCAGGGTTCGCCTCAATTTAGGATTGAATCGAAGTTTCTGAATGGTACTCGAAAACCAAATCGAGCTGAACTTGAACCCTACTTATCTAACCAGAAACCAAACCAAAATTGGAAAGGAAAACCGCAATCCAAACCAAACCAAACCGACCAAAATTTTGAATTTAGTTCAGTTTGGTTCTGGTCTGGTCAAATATCAAAAGAATTTCTTTCAAAATTTCAAATTAAAACGAAATCTAAAATTCAAGACATAAACAAAGAATTTCTATACATTTTCAAAAATTTTCAAATTGTGTTTTCCATATGTTCAATGTCCAAGAAACACAACCAAATTTTAAACTAAAGCAAAAATTAAGAGTAAAGGTGTATAGTGTATTAGTAATTATTATATATATATATATATATATAATTATGTATATACTATATTACGGTTCGGTTTGGCTTAAAAGTATTATAAATATTATTTGGATTTCGGTTTGGTTTAATCGTGGATTCAATCCAAATCCGAATATTTGCAGTCAAAACTGAACCAACCCAAATTTGGTTTGGATTTACCCGACTCAAATTGAACCCCTTAATGGGAGCCACAGCAGGAGAGAGGGAATAGACCTTACAAGTTACAACATGACAGCATAGAAAGTTTGCGGGTGGGTGGATGGGACTATATTCCTTGTAAATGGTCCTTGCAATTTTGATTTTGGGAGGTAATTGACATATTTCAAGATGTAGGTAGTTTGAGAAGTAAGTGAGAAAGGCAGGGGGAGGGAGAGGAGACGTCTTGTATTGTTGGGAGTAGTTTAGTCTGTTCAATTTTATTGCCTTTTTCAGTCAAAATATATAAATGGAAGAAAAGCACTCCTACAATAATTTGATTCCCAGGTTATTTAATTGTAATCCCTATCACCCAGTCAAGATATAATCATGGAATAAGAAAATAAATACACGCCGCCTCCCCTCCCCCAAGAAATTTCTTTATTAAAAGGGCTGTTGAATAACCACGCATGTATGCTTCTCATGAAGCCAAGTTGCTTAGAATCATAACCTTTTTACCTCAGAAGTGGAACGTGGAGCCAAAAAATCAGCAAATAATAATTCAATAAATAAACCAAAATTACATTAATTCTAAAATATTAAAAAATATATATAATAAAAGTTGTAAATATTGGACTAGTAAATATTTTTACAATTACCTTTACGAACATTCATATTTTGAAAGCATTGCATGATAATCTCGTTATCAAAAGTTTTAAATATATCTTTTTCAATATCTGTGACCAAATAGAAGGTCCAAACAAATATTATTAAAAAAAAAGCTTTTTATTTGACCCACTATATATTGTACTCATCCTCCCTAATATCCGGGCAGAAATTGTCTGTCACCCTTCCTTGTATTGATCCCTGAAACGACCAGTGGCGGAACCACATTGAAATCGTCTGTCACCCTTCCTAGCTTTTATTTTTTAATTAAAAAAATATATATTTTTTATATGTTTTAATTAAAATTTATGTTTTCCCCCTCTAAAATTTCTGGTTCCCCCCTTCAACTCATTGAAATTTCTATATTTCATGAGAACCCCCTCTAAAATTTCTTATATATCCCCCTAATTCATTGAAATTTCTATATTTCATGAGAAGTGTTAATTACAATTTTTTTTTTGTCCCCTTAGATTTGGAGTCCTGGTTCCACTGCTGGATACGACCGTGAGATGCTGCCATGTAAAGTATCTCACGGCCAGTATTTTTTCATGTAAACCCCATTTAAAAACAATTAAAAAATATGGGCGGTGAGATGCTCCACATAACAGCATCTCACGGCCTCATCAGGGATCAATTCAGGGAAGGGCGACAGACCACTTCCCTGATGTCCATTTTTTTTTCCATCTCATGTCATATTTGGATAACACTATAAAGAAGGAAAAGATATCTTAATTCAAAATGTGGCGTGCAGGAATATAATAAGATGGTTGCAGTTTGAAAGGCTGGAAATGGAAATCAAAGGAGTTGCTGCGGAATGAATTATCCTTATCTGGCGACTTCCAGAATTTTCATTCCAACACGTAGGAGTTGTTGAGAACGGATCAGTAAATACGCCTATCCAGAAAGGTTATAAAAAGAAATGCTTCATGACGTGTAACTTATTACAACTGTAACCATCGCCGATCCCGCTTCGTGGTTGGCCTTAGCCTCGCGAGTGGGATCACTTCACCGGACGTCGACGGACAGCGGTGCCGGACGCCACGGGGATGGTGCGGATAATGGATAGAATCGTAGAATACTTTAAAACGACGAGGGTTATTTTTGTAAGTTAAGTATTTGTCTTTAGTGTAGATGATATGCGCGTGGGCTTCAAGCGACTAATGTGTCTGACACGGTGACACCCACCTACTCGCAGCGGGACGGAAAGTAAAGCTCGGTAGAATCTGATGAGAGAGAGATTCTTGAGACGCAGCGGCGGCGTAAGAGTGAAGGTGTCTGGGGTTTCCGGGGACGGTGCATTTACTGGCTGTGTTTTATGAGTTTTGAAGTCTTGGTTGGGGAGAAGAGCTGAACAGGGGAGGGAGATTTGTGGGGTTTGCTAGGGTTTCACTTGAGGATTGTTTTGTTGGATGGGAATTTGTTGCCAACACAAAAACGGCCATGCGAAACTCGTTCAAGGATTCTCTCAAAGCCCTCGAAGCAGATATTCAGCATGCAAATACTCTGTAATTCTCCTTTGACATGCTTTCTCTCGGCCCATGTTTCTTAACTATCCGAAAATTTGAGTAATATATGTCGATCTTGTTAAAAGATTAAAATATCTGATTTCTCCTGTTTTTGCTTCTGTCACTTAATAACCTCTTTTCTAGCTTCTTAAAATCCGATCTCCAGATTTTATGGTTGTAGAATCCTGTCAATATTGTTTCCTTTTTTTTTTTTAATTATTTAATTTTAACGTTGGGGAAATTCCATTTTCTCTTACAGCTTTTTACACACACACACTCTCTCTCTCTCTCTCTCTCTTTTCTTTTAACTTTTATATTAAATAAATAGGCTTTTTTTTTTTTTTAAATTAATTTTATGGAACATGAATCATGTGAGATTTTCTTGTCACATTTAGTTTATGTCCCTGATATCCTCTCCTCCATATGAATTTGTGATCTCTTCCTGAGATGAACCCAATTTGACTTTCCTCGGAGGATGGATTTGTGGGGTCATTTGTTTGTTCTGAGATTCGTGAATATTGGCTCTTTCTTATGCATACCATACTTCTTTTATGTCCTTTAGTTTTTCATATGATTTCCTGTTGTAATACTTTTGATGTTGTAATAATTTTGAGGGGCTCTGTTTTAGTTATGGCTTGCTCAAATTGCATATGTTGAGTAGTATGCTGTTATCTGTTTTATGTTGATAGTCCGTTACAGCTGCATTGTGTACTGACACTATGTATGTATTTTCTAATCCTCTTTATGTTGAATATCTAAATAGTGAGATGAGAATGTAAAAGTAAAAGAAAGATCTAATAACTTTACACTGATTTTACGCGGTTTGACATTGTGCCTACATCCATGGGAGACAGGAAGATCTTCGAATCCAGTTACAATCCTATCCTATCCCTAGACAAAATTCCTCATATAAGGATACCGTGCCACAGGCCTCAGGTCCCTCTACCCTGGACCCATGTAAAAAATATGAGCCACATTCCAAGAATTTCTTGCATCTAAGGATTATGAGTTACTTTTTGGTGCATGGAAGGGCTTTCATGTGATTGTGGCTTTTTTTTTTTTAATGTTATATTTTCATGCAAACTGCTTAGCAAGAGGCACCTAACAAATTCTTCTGATTTCTGTTAAGAACTTGAAGAATAATGATGCGAATGCACTACTTGTTCGAGTCCTGGCTACAGTATTTTGTTCTGAATTAATTTCTTGCTCCAGAAGGGCATAGGCTCCCATGAAGAATGGAAATTAGGTATTCGTAGAAGTTGTTGGAGTGTCCAGTGGGTTAGCAAATGTTCAACAAGTCTGGCAATTCAAAGGTGGAAACAGGTTTTCAATTTAAGATCCCTTGCATGGGATGTAGAGCGTTAGCAACTTGCACAAGCTGGCAATTTAACTTGGAGAAACATTCAATGTAAAGATGAAGTTAATAATGAACATGTTTGAGACTGTCTGGTATTGCTTGAAAAACGAGATAACATAAATGAAAGTTGGTTAAGATGGTTTAAAGATATAAAGAGAAGGCCTAAGAGGGTAGTTGTGAGAAAATGTGAGGGGTTTTTCATTGGGGGATTTAGGAGGGTGAGTGTAAGGCCAAAACGTCATCTAGATAGATTGAGTCAGAAAAAAATTAGTTGCTTATAGTCTGAATAAAGATCTTGTTTGAAAGCTTGAGATGGAGGAATAAGATTCATATTGGCCGCCCTAACTAGTTGTGACAAGGCATTTTGTTATTTTTGTTTATGTGAAATTTTTCAACAAGCAGAAGGACATAACCAGGGGGTTTGATGGCTATGTGAGAACTAATGAGAAATTAAGTGTACAAACCAAGAATTTGTATATGTGGCTTTTCACTTTATTTAGTTTTGCCCATAAGGTTCCACAGTGCATGCAAACTAAGGGATATCTAATTAGACTGTACTCCTGGAATTACATGAAATCATAAATGCCATCTTCTTTTAGAAATTTTCTTTTAATATTTTTTTTACCTTAATATAGTATAATTGTAGGTGAAAATTATCTCACACAACAGCCAAGGGAAAAGAAGAAAAAATAGACATTAGATGGATTGCTATTCTGATCCTGTGATTGTGTTTTCTGTGAATCCAGGGCTTCTGACTATCCAAGAGAATATGATGGTGCCTGCCTTCAGATGCGATTATCTTATAGTCCAGCTGCTCACTTGTTTCTATTCCTTGTTCAGTGGACTGATTGTCATCTTGCCGGTGCCCTTGGATTACTTAGAATTCTTATTTATAAGGTAAGTTCCTTTAAATTTTAATAGTGGAGAAGATGTGCTAGAAACATGCATATATCAGATTTATATTATTATAATATAAATTAAAAGGAAATTTCATTTACCTATAGGTTTCTAAAGTTCAAACTAACATTTCTTTCCAGAGTTGTAAAATTAACAAAAATAATAGTTTGTGCATCTTGCCCCTCATTAATTTTGTTTAAAGTAATACAAATTTAAATGATTAAATCACCCATATTTTTAGATCTATAAATAATTAGTCTCTTTAAACCTTACGAAAATATTTTTCGTTATAAAAATATCAAATTCTTGATTTGTGCTTAAAGAACAGTAAATTTGTCAGAATATTCAAATTTTAATAACATTAGTATGTAAGGGAGGGTCTTAGCTCTGAACTCCCGTCTCCGGCGACTCACTGCAACAGTCGGCCTTAGCTCCCTCCAGCTATCATGTCCTGATCAATTTCCAGTGTACTGATCAAAAAAAAGTGAGGGTCATGCAGCAGACAACAAAACCAGAAGTGAATTGGAGGTATTTGCAGTTGTCAGAAATCAGTAGGGAGGTAAGTGTAATTTTTCTAAATTAAAAATAACTTAGAAGATAATTTAATTGAGTGATTGCTGAACAAAAAAATGCTTTAGTGGATATAATAAAAAAGATCTCTACAAGAGCAAACTGACATAGAGGTTAGAGGATTTTTGCTTTTTAAGAAAGATTTTACAAAACAATGTAATTACCTTGAAAGAGGAGAGTTATTTAACTGAAAGTTAGAACAAGGTTATGTAATTAGTCTTCTATTTACCATATCATTGACTTCTAACAGGGTTGCTATAAGAAATAAAACATCAAAATTTCATGCCTGGAGGGAAGTTATCATTCATAGTAAGAGGTAGTTCTATTTATATTGTTGTATGTATATCATGCATAATTTTGAACACAGTCATTGGATTGGTTTTTGGAATTGATTTTTTTTCTATTAGCTTCAGTTTTACTTTCTTGTTGGCGGTTTAATGATACTGTGAGCTATTGTAGGTCTATGCAGATGGTAAAACGACTATGTCCACTCACGAGAGGAAATCTAGTATAAGAGATTTTTATGGTGAGTTCCTTTTTTTTTACTGTGGGAGGGGGAGGATGGGTGATGATATGATGGGGATGGGTGGGTGTTAAAGAAGGCAGATATTGTCTGTTAATATACAAGATATCTGTTTTTGTCATCCATTCTCACGTCTCTACCAACCTCGTTCTATAGGAATGCACGCACACACATGCATATCTCAGTATTGCATGTGTGAAATAAATGTATCCAAGTATTTGGCAATTGAATGCACTTAAGAATTTATTATTATTTTTTTAATGGACAGCTGTGATATTCCCTACATTACTGCAACTTCAAAGAGGAATTACTGATGTGGAAGATCGTAAACAGAGAGAAATATGTGCAACCAAGTACAAAAGGAAGGATGAAATGGACAAGGGAAAGCTTTCGGAAATTGATGTAGAAAGAGAAGAGGAGTGTGGGATTTGCATGGAGATGAATAGCAAAGTTGTTTTGCCCAATTGCAGCCACTCATTATGTATGAAGTGCTATAGAGACTGGTAGGCACCATATTCTTGTGTTTGGTATATTTTTCTTCTTTTGGTGGCATGTGTGGGGTGTTTTCAGTCAGGTCTGTGGTTTGTATATGTTACTTGGGTTTGATATGAAGGCAGCATTTTAATCCAAGTCCTTTGTCTGACAAGTGAGAGGACTTTTGTTTGGTATTTGGTATAATTTGCTTATTTATATTCCCCCCTTACTTGTCATTCTTTGGCAGCCATCTCTCCAACTTTTTCCATCTATGGGCATGTGTTTCATATAGAGGGTCGAACTTTCATATTCTCTTAAGAGTTCAGGAAAGACATGCTGCCCCTTCAATTTAAACTCGACATGCTCTGACCATATTATTTTCATTCCTTTTTTTTTTTTTTTTATTTAAACTAAGACCATGTTTTTTTATACTTTATATTTAGACTTTTGTTTTAAACACCAAAAAACCTGTTATGCTTACTGGAAAAATAGTAATATCCCTGTATATGCAGAAAGTATTATTTGCTTATTAGTTGATAATCCAGAATGGATGTTGTTGTTTCTCCAATATTATCACTTTTGTGAGTTAGATCTTTTTTGTTACCTCTTATCAGTTTGATTGAGACCTTTATGATTTATTTATTTTTAATGCTTGTTTCAGGCGTGCAAGGTCTCAGTCTTGTCCCTTTTGCCGGGACAGTCTTAGAAGAGTGAACTCTGGAGACCTTTGGATCTACACCGACAGTCAAGAGATTGTTGATTTATCCTCAATCACCCGGGAGAACTTAAAAAGGCTATTCATATATATAGATAAGTTGCCCCTTATTGTTCCAGATCCTGTCTTTGCTCCTTATGATTATCATGTTAGGTGATGGCTTCTTTACAGGTGATGGAAACAATTTGTACATACCAGTTGCCCATTGTATATAACTCCTCTTCCCCTCAGCTAGTCCACTAATCTTTGTGGGCTGTTGTTCTCACTGGCATCATTATGTGTCTGCCAATTTGTGGACCTTTTCATATCAGTAAAGAATGTATTCCAAGTTAAGCTTTTTATTCTTCCTTCCTCTTTTTTTTTTGAAGAAAAAAATTTATAACTTGAATATTATTAGACATTTGTGTGGTTCCTAACATGAGAAAAGTCACACATTAATGTTGGCACGCTTCCCAAGGGACCTATTCTTGTTATATGTAGTATAGATCAGTTTGATAACTACTAGTGGCAGAGTTTAATTTTCAGTAGCTTTCTGGCTCTTCAATTACTTTGTTTGGAGTGGGGTTTAAATGAAGTGGGTCCTCTGTCGCTGGGTTGGGTAGCAACTTTGGTAATATTTGTGCTCTCAATGTTGTCAGTTGTGTATGATCTAGGTCCACTAGTGCATTATCACTTGAGCCGTTTATGGTCTTAAGATTCATGAAGGCAATAAGCCATTGACTTTGTTGTAGTGGGGATGGAATTGACGACCAAGAGACGTGCAGAGATGTCCAAATTGAGATCTGGGGTTTCTTCAAATGTACCATGGATTGTTACTAGACGGACACTAGGAGGGGATGGGATTTTTATTTGGGGAAGAGATGGGCACAACATAGTGCATGAATCACTCACATCTATCTTCAAATTGCGAAGGCCAAACGTGAACAAATGGAGAAAATCATATGACTAATCATCTATTCCCCAGTTAGTGTGATTAGCATCACATGAACTAGTGTCTGGTAGTGCTACCAGGGTTGAGTTCACCTGAGTGCTCACGTGGCATATTGGAGGTTTGGGCCCTTCTCATTTTATAAAGATCCCAGCTTTTAGGGCCCTTGGCTGAGGCCTCATTTGGGTTCATTTTGGGAACTCATTCACAAATGAGGAAGTGATTTCCGGTGCTTAGAATGAGTTCTTATGACAAAACGGGCGCTTGGTTGCAATTTTTAAATCCGTTTTTGGATTTTGAAAACTCATTTTGGTCAAGTATGTACTTGAAACTTTTTTTTTTAAAACTTCTTTGCATGACAAGGATAGACTTGTTATTTATGGAAAGTATTTTCGGTTTGAAAGATAGCAAACTTGTAAACTCTACAAGAATGAAAAGTGCATTACCAAACATCCAAACCTAGCTTTTCTCAACTAGTACACAACAAACTCATTCGCCCTAGATTGACAATATATGCCAAACTACCTAAGCATATAGGCTGCAAAATTTATCCCGATTATGAATGCCTAAGAACAAAAGGAGGTCTAATAAACAGGTGATGTTCCAACCACGTAAGTGGTGGCCCAATGGCCTTGTGGGTTACTCCCATGTGGTTTGGAAGACTAGAGGCCCTACAATCAAATCCCCCCTGCATACGGGGCTTAGTCCCAAGGACTGAACCCCTCACTTGTAAGGTTAATTGTACTTTCGTGGTGCTATGGTGATGGTCCAATCCCTCGACTTAGCTATGACTCAATCTAAACATTCTGTAGTAGGGAGGAAGCCACTATGGTAACGCCCACGGAGGTCTGTCACACTGGTAGCCCCTTTCCCCTTTCCCCTGCCAAAAAAGAATAAAAAAAAAACCAAAAGGGTGATGCCCAACACACAAGTAGAATATTATGCCTGGACCTCACAGTGGTGGTGGGTGCTTGCCTAACACATAGCTTCAAGCATCACATGAAAGTGTCCCTTAGAGTTCTTATTTTCATGCTAATTGGGACCATAAAATTGCAGGAGATTGCTCCCAAGCCAATGATCCATCTCTATGTCAGAATCAATTATTAACATGTTAGTTGCGTATTAAATTACCAAAGTCCCACCAAGTACAAATGAAACACGACTATGGCATCGCTAGAAGCCTAAAAAACGAGATTAAGATTCTTTATGGTCAGGCATATTTAGACAGGAAAGCGACGTAATTAGGAAAGCTAAGCTCATGGTAAGAGTCGAAATGATCCGTATCATCAACCATTCTCGTCTGTCTCACAACAACAAACCTATGCCCTATAACAGGATCCTACTAATCTAAATACTTCATTTAAAAAAGGAACCCCCTTTTCAGTGAATGGTTGATGGCAAGGTTCTTGCAATTAAAATACAAGATTGAGTCATGTTAAAAAAGAATTTAAGAATGTTTGATATAGTTTTATACAGCTCCATAAGTGAACAAAAGCACAAACACATGATGATGGGATTCCTCTTCTCTCTAATCAAAAAGCTTCTTTCTGCATAAATAAAAAATGGTTGACTGTCCCTTAATTGGGACCATGTGGATGAGTATCATCACTTCTTCATCAAAATACAAAAAGTATTAAAAAAAAAAAATAAAGGCCTATAATTCCTTTTGTAGTTCTCATTATTTTGGTAACACGTGGCAAATAATTAAGCCTGTTTAGTAAACCTTAGCAGGAAGCTTCATCTGTGGGGAAGCCACCAGCCCATCATGGATTAAAGTTTTGTTTGTTTTATTAAACTTACAGCTTTGGCCTTTGTCTGCAATGACAATAAGAGACGTTTTCAGGACCACAATGCCCTCACCTACAGTTGTGAGCCATCTAATTAAGCTCTCTTTTTTGGGTAAATGATAAGGGAGGAACGGGCGACCAGTTTGGCCGACCTTTCTAGGCGTGACTATAGCGACTTCCTCCTCGTTGCAAAATGTTCAGATTGAGCCATTGCTACCAATCATCCCTGCCTTAATCAGGGTGGTTTGGTTGGACCGCCACCACAATCCCTTCAAAGTGCAATGGCCAGTGTAGGTGGACTTGGTTTAATCTATACATGTAAGGGATTTGATCCCAGAACCTCCTCGTCAAACCACATAGGAGTAACCCACGTAACCATTAGGCCACCATTTCTGTGGTATCTAATTAAGCTTAGTTAGCGGACGGAGGGGTTTTAATTTTTTTTCATGACTAATTTACCCTCACAAAATTGGGAAATGCGAGATAACAGCTGTCCATCTGTCGTTATATGTTTTTCTTAACATTTTATCAGGAAAAAATGAGAACCATATAGGCATGTTATTCAAGATATGTTTGGCAAACTTACCATATGATGCTGATGTACGATGAGCACATATGACCATAGATCTTCACCATTGATAGACGCCCTGGCCCACTGAAGTATTCGACCCCACCACCGTAAAGGGTAGGCGGAGGGGCATTCTTGGTCATACTCTAGAATATCAGGATTAACTTTCCTTCTCTGACATTCACGTGAGAACATTGACAAAATGGGATGTCGATTGATGGCAATCTGATGCTGAAAATCTAAAGAGATTTACAGTAGTAATCTACGGTTGTAAATTAAAGCTGACCATTGTTCCGTATAACTGATAACACACCAGATACTTTTCTTTTTTCCCGAGAAGGGAATTTATTTATTTATTAGCAGTATAGATGTCGGAAATATCCGACATTTATTTCCATCCCACGCGTTCTGCTCTCTCAGATTCGTTACAGAGATCCCCCGTGCGCTCTCCAACCTCCATTAATGCCTCACTGAACCCTTCCTCTTCTTCTCAATTCCATGGCGTTCCTTCTCTATCTCGTCTTCTTTTCTTCTCTTTACTTGTGCTTTGTGTTCCTTCTCCGCAGCTCCCGCTTCACTCGTCGCAAACTTGGCCTCCCTCCCGGCAATCTGGGCCTCCCCTTCGTCGGGGAGACTCTGCAACTGATCTCGGCCTACAAGACCGAGAATCCGGAGCCGTTCATCGACGCTCGGGTGAGTCGGTACGGTCCTCTGTTCACTACTCATGTGTTCGGCGAGCCGACTGTGTTCTCGGCCGACCCGGACGCGAATCGGTTGATACTGCAGAACGAAGGGAAGCTGTTCGAATGCAGTTACCCGAGCTCGATCTCGAATTTGCTGGGAAGGCACTCGCTGTTGTTGATGAAAGGGAATTTGCATAAAAGAATGCATTCGCTGACCATGAGCTTCGCGAATTCTTCCATCATCAGAGACAATTTGTTCGTTGACATCGACCGCCTCGTTCGGCTCAACCTGGACTCTTGGACCGGCCACGTTCTTCTCCAGGACGAGGCGAAGAAGGTATTTTGTCTTTTCTCTCCGTGCCTATCTATGTCGCACGTTCACTGGGTGAGTGGACTCAGATATCGGAATCGTCCGTTTCAGATCGAATCGGATAACTTTTCATCTGGTACAAATTAGCAAGTTCCGTGCTTCCATGTTTTCCCTTTTTCTTTCCTTTTTTTTATTTCTCAAGATAAGGTTCACGTTGGCACTTGCTTACCAGTCACCAGTTACCACTTCTTTTGGGGCACACACAACACAAAGCAGCAAAAGGTTTTTGGGGTGGTCTCTCTTTTCTGCATTTCCGTATATTTAATGTCACTTCTTCTGTGATGGGGATGTCTCTTAGCTTTTGGCCCATCGCTCTTATTATCAATTTTTTTTCCTGCTTTCATTATTAATATTAATAATAGTATTGTTTATTGAGATTGAAAAAAGTGGAGTATGGGGGAATTTGATTTCGGTTGGAACAATGATGAATGTGGAAATTAATGGCAGATAACATTCGAGTTGACGGTGAAGCAGCTGATGAGCTTCGATCCGGGGGAGTGGACGGAGAAGCTGAGGAAGGAGTATCTTCTGGTCATTGAGGGTTTCTTCACCCTGCCTTTGCCTTTCTTCTTCACCACCTACGGAAGGGCCATAAAGGTAGTTAGTTTTCTGATCAGTGATGATCGATAGTGTTTTAAGTTGCTTCATTCACGGTAAGATAATTCATAATTGTTGTTATATAATTACGGTAGGCTCGAAAGAAGGTAGCAGAAGCGCTCGGATTGATAGTAAGAAAGAGGAGGGAAGAGATGGAAGATGGATCAGATGCAAAGGAGAAGAAGAAAGACATGTTGGGAGCGCTGTTGGAGGGAGAAGGAGAGGGAGGTGGCTTCTCTGATGAGCAAATCGTGGATTTCTTGTTAGCCCTGTTGGTGGCCGGGTACGAGACCACCTCCACCATCATGACCCTCGCCGTCAAATTCCTCACTGAGAACCCTCTTGCTTTGGCCCAGCTCAAGGTACCCTCTCTCTCTCTCTCTCTCTCTCTTTTTCTCTCTTCCCCTGTGTGAGAGTCACACGCTTATACGCACATACATGATAAGCAACCACACCGTTCCTTGGATAGAAAAACCAATTATCAGGGAAAAAACTCAGTAGCCAGTACTGATGAGTAAAGCTAGGGATTTCCCAGAAGCGAATATCCCAGTGGAAAGAACAAAGAAGAAGAGAGATGACGTTGGGAAGGGGAGTTGGTCAAAGTACCAGAAAGTAGAGCTCTATAAGTCAATGAAGAGAAAGGAAAAGGACTACACCATCCACACGGGAGGTTCACGAATCACGACCCGACCAAAGCGAATCAGGACACTGACTCCATGAATGATTCCCCCAACGCACACGTCTCCCATGTTTAGACCGACACTCCTCTAGGGTTTTGAACTCCAGAAAATCAAATTCTACGTTTGGCGCAAGTATCTGACGAGGCCCCATCCCAGTCCCCGTCCATCACTCCCTTCTTTGTTTCTATCACGCAGAGTTACTTTCTCCTCATTATCTTTTTTAGTTTTTTTCCCCCGACGATGTCCTATTTTGAAGTCGGGTCAGTCCTTATTTACATGGGGTACCCTACGTACTGCTAGGTTAGATACCTCTTCCTTAACATGCAGATGTTGGGTTTGAGAAAAGAGGGTCTTTGTTTTGTATTTTTGGGGTGGGCTAGGGTACTAGCCTGGCATTTTGAGGCCTGCTCTGGTGGCCGGCAGTCTTAATCGTACCCCCGCATTCCGGTAACAAACAAGGGCTGAGCACCTAGCTAGTCGCAGGACTAGTTTGCAGACCGCCATGTTAACCTTCCCGAGGTCCATTTTCCCAACTTTACCTATTTACCATCTTCCTTTATCATTATTACCATCTTCTACCTCTACTAATTGTATCCTGGTGTGGGGTGCAAAAGATAAAAAGTTTTGTTTGGGGGCTCGTTTCGGTCCCTTTTGTTGCCTTTTCTAATTAAGACTTTCCTGCTTCTTCTTTACATGAATTTGGAGAGTACTTAAGAGATGATTCAATAGCTAGGTCGCATTTGCCCTCTGCTTATGTCACTACTTACGTTTATTTTTCAATTTGTAGTTAAAATACTTAAAACTGTCCTTATTAAGTACCTAGTAAGCCTGAAATCTTATCGAGAAGTACCAGGAGAAGATGCATGGACCACAAGAAATTAATGAGAAAATAACTTATCATTATATTCCATCTCACGTGTGGTAAAGTTGTCTTCTGCATGCCAGCCTTGGCATTTTCAATTCTTACTTGCACACTTTGATGATTGTTTGATCACATCGCTTTCTCCTGACAACGAGCATATAACTATATACATATTTTGCTTATTTAAAGTCAAGTGTTGAGCAGGAACACACGTATGCTCATCGAAACAAACAAAATTGTGTGTCTGGTTCTGGTTAGAAGCATGGCATATTCGTAATTTGATTATACAGTCATGGTCTAAATTGTCTAGGCAAATAAAAGTGAGGAATTTTAACGTATTGTGGTTCAGAAGGCACAGTAGAAATCATGGTCCAAAGTCAAAAACAAGGCCTTTGAATTTCCTCGGAATTACAAAAAGCTGCACGGCAGAGCATGCCATTGCCATATGTGCTGACATGAAGATTATTTTTGCAGGAAGAGCACGAGGAGATCAGAGCTCGGAAGCAGGACTCGGAAGCTGTGCTGGAATGGACCGATTACAAGTCCATGCCCTTCACTCAATGCGTAAGAAACGGACAAAATTAAAGAAAACTCTTTTTTAAATTTTTCCAAAAAGGGTCATCGTCTTTGGTTGCATGGAAGAATCGGCAATGGCGTTTGATCAGCTTCTGCACTTACACTTTCTGAAATATTAAAATTAAAACATTTGCAGGTGGTGAACGAAACATTGCGGGTAGCAAACATCATAAGTGGGGTGTTTAGGCGAGCAATGACGGATGTGAACATCAAGGGTTACACCATTCCAAAGGGATGGAAGGTGTTTGCGTCTTTTCGAGCTGTTCATCTCGACCATGGCTATTATAAAGAAGCTCGTACCTTTAATCCATGGAGATGGCAACACCAGGTCTATCTCCTATCTGTGTCTGGCTTTATTGCTCCATCTAGCCTCTTACAATATATACTGATAAATTTATACATGGATAACAGAACAATGCTGCCGGAGCAGTAATAACACCAGCACCACCGACGAGCCAAGGAGGAGTGAATGTGTTCTCGCCGTTCGGAGGAGGGCCACGCCTCTGCCCAGGATACGAGCTTGCTAGAGTCGAAATCTCCGTCTTCCTTCACCACCTAGTCACTCGTCTCAGGTATTATAAATCATGGCTTTATTTAATTTTTGTTACTTTAATAATAGAAGGACTTTTACAAGCTTTTTCGATTATATTTCGGGTGTACAGTTGGGTTCCGGCCGGCGAAGACAAGTTGGTTTTCTTCCCGACGACCAGGACTCTCAACCGCTATCCCATCATCGTTCGGCGCCGGTGATAGAGATTGAGCCGCGTAGTGGATGCTGAAACACCATTCATAGCCATGAGCCAGTGGCCCAGTGCGTAGAAGCAAAACCGTCAATGCCGAAAGAAAAAACAAAAGGACGGAAGAGAGAAAAGAAAAGGAAGATGATTATGCAGGCCTTGTAATTTTAGTAGCAATAAATCCTTGTATTAATGATGATAGTATTATGACATGATCACTTCCTTGAATCTCTCCCCCTTTGTGTTATGCTTTTTGCCTTTCCACCTCTTTCCCCGCCTCGAGCCACATCAAGGCTATCTTTGGTTCCCTCCAATCAAGGAGAATTCTTCTGTCAAGTCTCAGGCCTTCAAAACCCTTCCAATTTTTTTTTCCAAAAAGGTTTTGCTTTCTGTTTCATTAATGGTGAAATATCTTTCAGCTGTACAAAAACTGACTTCAGCATCTTACATCTCCTGGACGTTATGTTTGGTTAAGTGAGCATTTTCCTTTTATTTCCATTATTTCTCTTATTTTGAGAGCAAAGCTTTGAGGAACATTTGCACTTAAATGTACACGAGTAATTACTTTGTAAAGTGGAGATTACAAAAACTTTTCAAAGATAGTCGTAGGATAATTATTTATTCAACAATTTATAAGTTATTATTATTATTATTATTTTTTGCTAGCTAAAATATTAGGCCAGAATTTAAAAAGTATTTCCTCATCCTCTTATAATAGTATAGGTGAGAAAATTTAAAAGGAAAAATAGAAACAATAACCTACTTCTGATATAAAATGAGATAACGAAGAAAAATGACTGACTCTTGGTGAACATTTACAATTACCAATATCAATTTTTGAATGTCGTCATGTGGTTGAAATAGATCAAACCACAACCTCTTCACATTCAATTGTATTCCAGTGGCTTTGTTGAATAACAAATGTAGTTTACAGATGTGCCACTCTTTTGTCCGACTGGCTTCTAGCAGCAGAAAGAGAGAGGTGGCACTTTGATTCTTGGGAAGGAAGTGGTTTCTGAAAGGGAATAAACTAGAGTCTTGTAGCTTTGTCTTTTAATCAAACATGTTTTCTTTTGGTAAAAGGCCAAGCCTATGTATTTTCATTCAACAAAACCAGCTTACAATAGTACAAAGAAAAGATATAGAAGCATTAACAAAAAAGATGCAAGAAACCATGACAGCTTGAATTTTTTTTTTTTTTTGGTAGGCCCATGACAGCTGACAGCTTGAATCCCAACCAAATTTATTGCAAAGCTTCATTTCATAAATGCATCAGACAAGCAACTTGGCTTTCTTTTACAGCGGACCTTCAAATCGGGAAATCCGATGGCTATTTGGCATTCCTAAGTGGCAACCACGTGTTTCCGGATGAACCCGAGCAACGTCGCCCTACCGGAGATTCTGGTTCTGGTTTCCACTTCAATTTTCCCGGCCATCACGTCGCTTATCAGACGGCTCATACTCGATGCCAATTTATCCGCGTCCAGCGTCAGACGACACCGCAGCTCCCCCACCTGCTTCCCCATGTACAGCACCAGGCTCTTCCAAGGCCCGTGCTCGGAACTCGCGCGGTTTGGGTTGTCCACCAGGATCTGGAGCTCCAGGGTGACGTTCAGCTCGATTTGCACAGCCGGAAAGGAGAGTCGAGGGGCGATGCCATCGACGGTGGCGGAGACGAGCCGTGTCCTCGGGTCTTTGGCCTTGAACACCGTCAAGCCGAGGATGAGGCCGACGATAAACAGAGTGAACAGCAGAAGCAGCAGTGACGCTACGGCCACCAGGCAGCGCCTCTTAAATGCTTTCTTCCATGGATGCCCGGGTAATGCGGCGCTTGGCATGGTGGTTCGGGATTCAGATGGGAATGTAGTTGGAGATCTTGCGGATGTAATCGGCTTCACGGATGTGCTTGTGGCCGAAGCAACTGCTCTGCTTGAAGGCATCAAGATTGCGTTAGCACTCAACTGTAGACGCGTCCACTTTGAAAGCAACTCCAGCACTATTGTTGAGGCTTTCTTGATTGCAGCTCCGACCCCGTGGAGGATTCACCACCTTCTGGAGGAGGCTCCTTATCTAAGGCTGCGTTTGGTAACACTTTTCAGAAGTATGCTTTTAAAAGCAAAAGTACCGTTTGGTAACGCATATGAGAAGCAATTTTATTGCTTTTCACCGGAAGCAACAAAACGTTGCTTCTCAATTTTTTTACAAAATTGCTTTATTGCTTTCAAAACCCCTCGATACCCTATTGCTTTATTCCTATATTAAAGATGATGCCTTCATACTCATTTAAGAAGCAACAACATATTGTTATTGCTAGAGCCAGCAAAATGCCACCCGACCCGACGGGTCAACCCGATTATAAATGGGTTGGGTTGACCCGTTTATTAATTTGGTTGGGGTTTCCCCAACCCGCCAGTAATTGGGTCAATCCGATTATGACCTGCCAACCCAACGGATAACTCGATTTTAAAAAAAAAAGATGACAAAAGTAGCATGTTTCGACCCGATTAACCCCAAAACCTGATCCGAACCTGGTACAACCCTATCCAATTAACCTCCAACCCTATTTTAATAATATTTTTTAAAAAATAAAAAATAAAAATAATAATAAACAGATTGGCGGGTTGGGTTTGGGTTGGGGGTTTTCCAATCCGTTTTAATTTAGTCCAACCCGATTATGACCCGACCCGAACCCGATTGTGTACAATACTTTTATGGAAGCAAAAAGCAATTTCTATGTTATTGCAATTACCAAACATACTTTTTTGCTTCTTAGAAGCAAAGCAAAAGTTTACCAAACGCATTTGCTTCAAGAAAAGATATTTCAAAAAGCGTAAAATTTCTTTTTTGCTTTCTTGCTTTTAGAAGCAAAAAAACAAAAGCATTACCAAACGCAGCCTAAGTGGATTGTTTATTTCTTTCCGATTATCTAAGATCTACAGAGAAGCCAACTCTGTAGTAGATGGCTTGGCGAAATTTGCGCTGGGAAATTACCCTTGTTTTTGGCGACCCAACCTTGTAGAGTGCATTAGAACTCTGGTGAACGATGACTTCTTGGGTCGTACTCATTCTCGTTGTATCCTTGTTTAATTTTCTTCCGTGTCTACTTTTTACCGTTTTTGTAATTTGTTTGTCTTAATATCAAACAAAAAAAAAAAAGGTAAATTGTTTTAAAAAATAATAATAATTTTAAAATGTGCTCATTTCACACACAATCATCATTAATTTTAGGGTAAATTACACTTACCTCCCTTGAGGTATGGAATAATTACACTTACCTCTCTTGGGGTTTCTGATATAACACTGTCATCCCTTGACGTTTATATGTGAGTCACAATAACATCCCCTCACTACACTTTCCGTCAAAAAAATAAGGGCAGATCATTAAAAAATAAATAACTTTTAAATGTATGACTAAAAATTAATTTTCTAAAAATATATGATTAAAGTAATTTTTAGTCATACATTCAAAAGTTATTTATTTTTTAATGATCTGTCGTTATTTTTTTGACAGAAAGTGTAGTGAGGGGTGTTATTGTGACACACACATAAACGTCAAGGGATGACAGTGTTATATCAGAAACCCCAAGAAAGATAAATATAACTATGTCATACCTCAAGGGAGGTAAGTGTAATTTATCCTTATAAATAAAAGTGTTAACGGAGGCTGTAAAGTCCGCCTTCCGCCAAGCCAAACCAAAGGACCATAAAAAAAGGGCTGAAATCGTCTACCGCATATTCATGCGGCGGACGATACCGCTCCCTCACAAACAAAAAAAAATCGAAATGGGAGCTGTTTTTTCAGAAAAAAAACCAAGAAGGATAAAGTCAAGAAAGGAAAACTGGAGCACACGTGTGGACTTCGAACAGGGACCCACGTTCTGCTGACAAAGGTACGCAGTCCAATGTCCGTTCTTCACACGAACGGATGGCTGTCATGTCGTCCGTCGTGGCTCGTGCGCGGTCAGAAGCCGTCACTCTCCACGGTCTTTGGTTTGTTTTTCGGTGATCGTGCCCTTCATCCAACCACCCCGTTCCCGTTGTGGCGCAAGCCAAACTGCGGTGAGATACACCGCTTGGGAAGATCAAATATAATATGTATTATGTGTTCTTCTAAAGCGACTGCTAGTACGGGCGCCTTGCTTTCATCCAACTCTTGCGTTGAATTCCACCTCCTTCGCTATCAATCTTCTTCAACCAATATGAATGCATTGAATGGTGTCATTTTGCACAGCAAGATCCGTGTAGTGTTTTTGTCAAAATTCAACTTTTTCTTGTACTATTCTAGAATTCTAAAATTTTTTAATAAAATTAATTATTTGTTAACTTTTTTTTATTGTTTCCTATAATATTAGAGTTAAATTTGAGACTACATTGACCCCGGTCTCTGTTGTTTGAAGTGAGATGCTTTCACATGAAATATCCCACAATTAGTATTTTTCAAAGTGGATCCACATATAACTATTTACAAGAAGTGAAAAACATTAATTATGGGATGCTCTACGTGGAATCCTCCCACTTCAATAGCATGAGGCGGTATAGGTGCACATTGAAACGATTTCATTCCCCTGAGGTCCCTCATCCTTTAGACCTAGAAGATATTAAAAGTATGAGTTCCTTTTTTTTTTAATGAAATAAAAGTCTGAGTTCCTATCTCCAACATACCACAACCAACTCATTTATTAAGAATCCAAGCAAAGGTTTCTCTTAGATCTTCCATCCCCCTCTTGTATCGGACTCTAATGGGATTAATTAAATTAATGGAAAAGCTTACAAATTCAAAGGGATACATGTATCATTCTCATTAGAGACCACTGTTTAAAAACTAGAGAGTTATTTGTAAGGGTAAATTATACTTACCTCCCTTGAGGTATGACATAATTACATTTACCTCTCTTGGGGTTTCTAATATAACACTGTCACCCCTTGATGTTTATGTGTGGGTCATAATAACACCCCCTCACTACACTTTCCATCAAAAAAAATAACAGCAGATCACTAAAAAATAAATAACTTTTGAATGTATGACTAAAAATTAATTTAATCATACATTTTGAAAAATTAATTTTTAGTCATACATTCAAAAGTTATTTATTTTTTAGTGATCTGCCGTTCTTTTTTTGACGGAAAGTGTAGTGAGGAGGTGTTATTGTGACCCACACATAAACGTCAAGGGGTGACAGTGTTATATCAGAAACTCCAAGGGAGGTAAGTGTAATTCTGTCATACCTCAAGGGAGGTAAGTGTAATTTGCCCTATTTGTAATACTCCCTCAAGTTACTTGTACAAGGTAAGCTATGAATTTATTCGCCCTAAAAATCAAGTAATTTTTACAAAGTAATTCTATATAGTAAATTGCAAAATCTAAACGAGTTTTCCCCTATTAACCAGGTTTTAGATAAAAATTCATTAAATTACAAATATTTCTCACATATCTCTTAAAATATTACTTTTATTTATATAATAACAAGGCTGGTAAATCGACCTAGTTACTCACAAGTACTCGGGCAAATAAGCTCCTGAGTTACCAACCCTGTCTTGGTTTTTAAACATTGTTAGAGACTAATACAAGGAGAGGATTGAAGACCTGAGAGGAATTGCTCTCAAGCCAATTAAACTATTTGCAATTTTAGGGTGAGTAGAAGTTTCAAAGTGACTAATGAGTTTCTCTTAGACACGAGTTTCAATCACGGATTAGATCCTTCTTGTTGCTTATTTTAGGAAAAGATTATGAGTCATCTTTGGTTCTCCAAAACAAGATTAGTGGAGCCTTTGAAGTAATGAGTGGTGGAAATTGCCGGCCAAAACCCTTTTTAATTCTTAAGAGTTTGGGTTAGGTTGTCTCTCTCTGTCTCCAATAATGTCATTGTCTATATACCCAACTTTGAACTTCTTTCATCTTTGTCCTTTGATGCCTCCTTATATGCTCGTGCATTGCTGTATTTGAGGACTTTCTTCCCCTCCCCCAATGATTCTCTAATCGACAAATTCAACTCTTAAGCAAACTCGCTTTAAAATAATCAACCAAGTAATCTTTTTCCCTCAAAAAGAGAAGGGTGAAAGTTAAAGCAAAACACCACATTACTGTTTTATCTTTTGAATGAGGGACGACAGTTTGCTTTTACTGACTCGCAAAAGGTCGACAGAACAACATAATTATGTTGAATTGGTTGGCTGGAAATCGTAAACGTTCAGGTGAATTGCGTTCAGACATTAAAGCGATTGTTAGACAAGTTACTGGGAGTGGCCTTCTTTCCGGACCAACCTTGGGTGTTGTGAAAGCTTTATATTACTAATGGGAAACCAAATTTTGTTCTGGAAGCAGTTGAATTTTTTCTGGTGATATAACAACCCTTTATAGCGACTGCTACTGACACGACCCTACTACTAAATTTGTGGGCTTTATGACTCTAAAAGATATATTTAGAAAGCCCAATTTCTCTGTATTCTTATATGAATCAACCTGAAGTCATACGTGAAAATTTTCACAATTTTTTTGTGACTTTGACATGATGAGCACAAGTATACCGATTTCCTATACGGAAGACCTAGTCCACTGGTTTGAAGAATCCTCAAATGGGGTAAAGGCAGGCTAGAAGCCAATCTGAGAATGCCCAGTCTGGCCTAGTCAATGTGGAACTTGTCTACAAGTCTCCTATACATTGTAGGATCTTCAATTAGATCTTCCTCAAACTTGCTTATCTTCGATACCATGTTAAACAACCGTTGTACATAAAAGCTTAAGTTTGTAAGTGATGGTGTAACTGCGTATATCAAAAGGTTTAACATATAAAACTTAAGACTTTACGCACATGCAACTTTGCACAGGAGCATGCCCAAGGAGAAACAGAGGGCACTAACACCCTGGATACAAACAAATGTCAAGGCAAATTCACTTCCGAGAGTCAAATACAAGACCTACTTCAATATCACGAAAACCTTGCAACAAGGAAAAAGAGAACCAAAGAAGCTCTCTAATGGAAAAAAGGGAAAACAAAAACTGCATTATATTAAAATGCCTTCTAGCTCAGCATTTTAACATCCCCTATTTATTTCCAAGCCTAATGCAACTAGATAAATATCCCCCTATTTTGTAACACTGCTTCCCAAGATTTTACCACTAATATAATAATAATTTTAAAAATGCTGTCACTAATTTATTACATAAAAAAAAAAAAACAGAATTTCAAATGTCAGATAAAAAGGGGACTTCTAGCTTTTGGGTTTTATTACATTTTATTTTATGTTTTGAGTGGAAAGATAAAGAAAAGAGGAAAAGGCAAATCAAATTATTGGGTAACATGAAGAATTGCAAGACACAGAGTTTTGTGTGTGTAACAAAGGGACAGAATCTCGACATCATCGAATATGCAGAGCAGATTCCCACTCATAATAGGAAATTAGGCTTTCGGTTGAGCTGACATTGAGAATCTCTAAGACATACTATAATAATTGCACTAGATTTTAGCCCAAATTATTACTCCTATTAATGAAAAATCAGGAGAAATAGAGGGAGGAAAAGGGTCTCCCTGTGAATGATTCACCGACTGGCTTTACATCAAATTAAGCCTGCCCGTACCGACATATTTGATGAAGCATTACTTACTTTTCAACGACAAGTCCGACATCAGCATCTCACTCAATTGGAGGCTGTAATTGGGTACTTTAATCACAACGAAATTAGGCACACACAACACACAAGGGTCAGGCTCTACCTCAGCAAGAGTGCCAATCCCGGTTGGATTACTGCATTAGTTCAAATACCAGAAGGTAGACGATTTAAGAAACTTTAACGCAGTTAGGCCCATACCCAGTTGGGTTTGGAGGGAAATCTATAATTCAGTTAGAGAAGAATGAATAGAAAAAGAAGCAGAATGCCTTCACAAAGCGTAAACTTAGTGTAGGCAAGCCCACCAGAAACAACGTATGATTGCATCGACGACTTGAACAGACGGAACAAATTTACAGCCCAAAGCAAGTACGAACCTAATCCAACGCCCACTTTTTACAGGCCGAACTATGGTGGATGGATGTGAAAAGAGGATGAAGCTGCACCAGAGAAAAACAAACACACAGGTGGGACAAACACGAATTTGAGCATTGGGGATGTTGAACCCAGGTCTAATATCTTGCTATGATACAAGGAAATAAAATTGTACTCTAACCAATAGCTTTATTGGTCTAGCGATAAGCACTTGATTCTAACAGTTGATATCGGAGCCAGTCTCGGGTTCAAATCTCTCCAAGAACATGCTATGGATATTTGTGTAAATGTGTGCCCAACCTACACTAGGTGTAAGGAGGGACACGGAAAATTGTGGGTTTGAGTCCCATCTGGGGGCAGGTATTGGCTTGCGGTTGCAGGTGCTGGAGGGGGGATTATTGGGGATGTTGGGGCAAGGTCTAGCAAACAATAAGCATAGGTAATTTACACTAGCTTTTGAAGCAAAAGGGGAACGATAATGACTTAATTTTCAGGATGGAGAGCTCAGGGACCCCAAGAAACCACAAAATCCCTCTATCATAAAATTATTCATCTTTCATGTAATTAAAAAGCATTTTTACATAAAAAGGCAATACAAACAATGAGATCAAATTTGAAATTTAACCATACATCGTATGGCATCTCAGATCCAATTTACTTCTTCAAAATGTGAGAATTTGTTGAATATACACATCAATCATTCAGCAGATTATATGTTTCGCTAATAAATAAAATGCTTCAGATAAAGGCAACAATGCTAGCAAGCACCGGATGGCCCATGAACAGCTCCAAACAACAAGAAAGTCATGCTAGCGTCAGATAATTTATGTTACCTTACTATTTAAGACCAAGCATCTGTAAAGAATAAAACATCTCAATTGAAAATACAAATAAAAAGCAACAGGGTAAACAGATGATATATGTTTATTGGTGTGGTGGTGGTGGTGGCGGTTTCACACATTAATGTAATGATATGCTTGAAAATCATTGTCACTTGCGGAAGTCCATTCATTTTTATAATTGTAGAAGAACTTACTCTAGCTATTAGGCAAAGGTAAGATATCCATTCTGAACAAGCGATATGTAACTAAACAAAGATGTATGCATTCAGTGTAAATACATAAGTAACCTAAGATAGAAACTTGATAGCATTAAGATATACACTTTCAAAAGCCAGATACATATAGCAAAAGCATGTAATTATACAAAATCCAGAACTGATGACCTGAATCATCTATAAAATCCAAGTCCGAAGGTATCTCAATTTCAGTCATCCTCATCACCCTCCTCCTCTTCTTCCTGCAGATAGGACACACATATTTAATGTTTACATAGAACATAAGGAAAAAATAGAGTATATAGGGATGAGAAATGAAGTTCATCAATACAGTGAATGAACCAATAATATGTTTCATTCATATTTTTTTTATGAATAAAGAATCAAATAGATATTAGAAAGGAGAGAAGAATATGAAGAACCTAACCCTCACCAGCAATTGTGGACAAAAAAGAGAATGGAGAGAAACGAGAATAAGGAACAAAGACACCAAATTTTTCATGAAAATTAGCACCCTACATCCGTGAACACGTTAAAAAAGGTAAAAAAAATATTTGCTCATAGTGAAGGCTGAAGTGAAAAACACTCAAATCAATATGGAATTTTTAGTCTAAGCAATACACAAATTTACCAGCAGACTTTTTGAGTGAACAGTAACCTTCATACTCAGAATCATAAAAATTACAATGATCCTATGTGAAAATGCAAACCAAAAAGAAAGATTTTGAATAGAATGCTACACCAGGAGAATTTCCAGAAATCTAAAAGGACACCATGAGGTTAGGCAAATCCAGAAGCCAACTGCAAATTTTATATAGCCATATATCTAAAGATGAAAGGTTTATACTGCATTCACATCAAGATTGCAAAGATATGAATGCATTATCTGTGACAACATCAGATGCCCCAAAACAGAATATCGAGGGGTACAAGTAAAACGAAATTTTAGTAATGATATGCTAAACAACAGACATACGCATATCCAAATGTACTCACACACATATTTAACACACACGCACAGATAGATAAATATGTGTGTGTGTGTGTGTGTGTGTATGGGTGCACATACACAACTCTGTTTGTTGTGTGTTGTCAGGTTGCTCCAACATGTTAAAAAGTTCCAACACACAAGCAGTAAACAATCCAAAATTTGAGAATTCAAGGATCATACCTCCCCACTTTCCTCATCATCTTCGTCATTCACTTCAGATTTGGACCTATCAGATTCCTCATCTCCTTCATCACCCACGTTTTCCTGTGAAAAGCGTACAGATAAGTCGAAAATCCAGCCAAAATAAGACATTATTCTTAAAGAGCCCGCAGATGACTTCACCTGCTTTTTGTTGTAAGCCGTCATAACCTTTTCATACTCTGACTTCCTCTTTGCTGCTTTGGCTTCATATGGAGCTTTTTCCTTGAAAAACCCAGACAAGTAGAGTACATGGGTCAGTCATGAATCAGTGTAAAGCCTACGTAAAACAAAAGTTCAGGCTACTCGTTTACATCAAATTTTCTTAACTAATACCGATTATGTTATATTTCCAGCTTCTTACATCTTTAAGAATGCCTATTTATCTTTAGTTCTACAATCCAGACATTTTGAGTTACTGCTATCTTGACAACAATGTTTCTCTAGTGAATGAGGAATCCCCAGCAAGCTGGAATTAACTTGCTCACGTTACTAAGAAATCTCGCATAACCAGACAACTGCATAGTCAAGATAAATTGGATTCATTGCAAAAGCTTTTGAGGCAATGTTACAAGCAGAAACCTTTAGAGATCTTTAAACCAGACGTTGCTCAATTTTACACCACTATCTTGCATTATTTTAAGTCGTAAAAGCTCTAGGTATCTGTGGCAAACATTTTGACCACTTACAGCATCAGACAAGGATTTCCACTTCTCTCCTCCAGCTTTCCCAACCTTCAGTTGCAGCATGCAGTGAAGAAATCAATTTTTTCTCCAAAAATATGAATAAACAAACCATGTTGCAATACTATCTTTTGGGGGGAAAATTATTGCTCAGTAACTGCTTACAGCTGAAACAGCCTTCACATTAGGATGTTCTTGTTTGAAAGTCTTTCTGAACTCTTCTCTGGAACATTTACATGGCATATATTATTATCAAGGCAAATCATTGAATCTAACATATCGCGTTAATCAAAATTTCTTAGTTTATCAACCAATAGAGCAAGTGAGAAACTCACAGGAACACAAAGAAAGCACTGGGAGGCCTCTTTGGTTTGTTGGGATCCTTCTTGGCCAACTTTTCCTTCTTAGTTTGTCTTTTGCTACTTTTTTCCACCTTAAGAACAGCCTTTCGTTTCCCAACCTTTCTGAAAATATGAGATATACATGATCCATCACTATACCAGACTGTACCCACCGCTGAACGGAACATCAGATATAAATAGCACCCATTTACTCAATCATGAAGCTTAGAACTATTGATAAACGATAGTAACAGAGTAATCTGAAGCCTACAGTACAACACAAGATAAAAACCAACTAACCTGTCCTCAACAGGCTTCAATGCTTCCTTTGTGTCCTTCTTTGCAGGTCCCTTACCTTTGGTAGCCCTCATTGTTAAGAGGAACGTCTGCATAACACAAAATTAAATGTAAAATTATAGCAATTTTCTGATCTAAAATCTGAAATCCATATTGCAACATAAACTTAAAGATTGCAGATTAGCCAACATGAACAATGATAATTGAGGAAGCCGGAAACTTGGATTAAAAGTTCCATAATTAAGTCAACGCACAAGAAGAAACAGACAAGTAGCTACATCTGGACAAAAATACTCAAAATTGCAATATCGTTAATCCAATTAAAGTTTAACCAAAATAAAGGTGAAAAAACAGTACCATACAGTATTCACAAACTATAATTACCAGAACTAGAAATCATCAAACAAGATAGTTACAGAAAAAAGGGAGAAACCAACAAACCGGGGCAAACAGTAAAAGAAAAAATCGCAGGAAAAGTTAGCAATGAACATCAATTCAAGATGAACAGTATCCTTCCCCATTGACATAACATATACCGCTCAGAATTTACTTTTTCTTTCTCTCTTCTTTTCTTTTTTTTATTTTTTATTTTTTTGGGTGCTGAAAGCGGTAAATAGAAAACGCGGAACTGTGCAATTAGATACAAAAAAAGGGAGAAGCTTGAAGAGAATTCTGGAATTTTTCAGAACCAAAGACGGATAAATAATATCTTTGAGAGAGAATTCAGGCGAAAATACCAAAATTTGGAAATCTTTGAAAGGAGAACAAAAAATTTAGTAATCAACGAATTTCAGGGGAAAGAAAACCTGAGAACTGATCAAAACTGAAGAAATCATCACCCAAAAGAAAGAGAAAAAGGCAAAAGATCATCTGCAGCTTAAGGATCATAAAATTTACCGAGCAACAAAGGGGAAAAAAATACACTAAACAAATATTAGATCCATACGCATACATGAACAAATTTAAAAGCAAAAATAAATAAGTAAATAAAAAGGAAAATAACATACTTTCAAATGAGAGAAGCGAATGGCAATCCTTATCCTTCAGAGGTAGAAATCGGAGCAGAAGCAAGCAAGCAAGCAGTCGATAAGAAAGAAAGTAATAAAAGCAAAGCGAGATAGAGAGAGACGATGAGAGTGAAAGACAAGGAATCTGCGTAGAACCGACTGAGACGTTATTTATGAGGTGACCGGACTAAGCAGTAGACACATCGCATCTGCTGCCACACAGCTCATTTACGATAATGAAATTACGGACTACAACCGGTCAAGTCGTTCGATCACCATCAGTCTTCGAGCGATCTAGCGTTCGTGCCAATGGATCCATACAGGAGGCGACAAGAAGAAATTTGTCGAAGGTTTGATTAGGCAACACGTGGTCCAGAAGACGTTGACGGGATAATCTGGCTTCCTCTGGGCTCTGAATGATCAGCTCAGCTTTGGTTGGATTTTAAAGATCTGGGACTACACCTGTTTTCCTGGGGCGCATTTAACGACCCTGCAAAACAATTGCGTAAAGCGTCGAGCGCATAGTTGTCTATGATCTAAAAATTTTCTCCGTCTGATATTAATACCCTTGGCCAGTCAACCAGTCTGAAGATATGGTAAAAAAAAACAGTCCACACCCCTTGTCTCAAGGAAGTGTTTATATGACTGTACATACACAGATCCCATTTACAACATATACAATAAAAAATATTGATGTGAAACTCATTAAAATGAATATTCCGTAGGCCCATATCTTTTTATCTTGTTATATTATGAATTATGGGGTTTGCCATATCCTTAAAGCGTCACCAAATGACCAAAGTATAGATATAAACACAAGTAATGATCATATGTAGAACAGATTCAACAAGAAAAGATATTGATGTAAGGTCCATCAAAATGAATATTCCATGGGCCCCATTAGCTTGTTATATATACCGTAAAGTGAATTTGCGCTACATACAATCATTACTCATGTTTATATCTATACTTTGGTCATTTTGTGACACTCTAAGGATATGGCAAACCCCATTATTCAAAGTAACTTACAATCATGTAGAACCAATTTGCACTTATTCTGAGAGCCAAATTAAAAAAAAAAGGAGAGCATTTTGGGTATTTAATGTTGGGTAATTAGTAAGTCATATATGTTACGTAGCATTAATAAATAGGTGTAAAAGTTAATTTGAAAAAAAAAAATGAAAGCGTTTTGGGTATAAAACGTCAGCAAAAAAAGAGAGTCTTGGCTTTATATAATAGTATAGATTTTAAGCACTTTTTTTTGGGATATTTACATTTTATACTTTTTCAACAATCCTACTATTTCTTGGGGTTTCTAAATACCGGTTTACCCTGTTATTGGTTTTTTGTATATAACAATTTCACCCTTTCAAAGGTTTGACCATCAAAATGAGAAAATGCTAAATTGACAAATTTGCCTCCTCTTATTTACATTTGAAAGTTAAAAAAGCTTTATTTATACCTTGAGTTCCAAAAATACCCTCAATGCAAATGAGAATCGGGTCTAATTTTTTTTATTTTATCCGAATTTGTAAACATTGAACCAACCCACTAAAGGTTAATATTAGTATTTAATTTGAAATAATCTGAATAAAAGGGGCAAAATTATTAATATACGTTTTTGTTCTTGCCACCTCATCAACACTATCAAAATTTTAATAGTTAAGCTTCTAAAACCTCTAAAACATAAAGATTCTCTGTTTTTTTTAAGTTGGTTATCTCTCCCATAGCCAATATACACACAGTAAACAAATGGACAATCCTAACAAATAAAGAAATATTATTATTAGGCTTCCTAGCCAAATGAAATAAATAAAAATGTTTAATAGTAAGTAACTTTTGAGAAGAATACTCTTACAAATCTAAAAAGTGACTTTATCTTACAACAATTGAGATATATAACAGAGTATTGAAATAACAAAATTACTATCTTGAACAGAATCACGATGACCACCTTATACCCTGAATTAACCGAAACCCTAATTGACAATCAGCTAGGATGAAAGATCCTCAGCTCATGACTGCTCCTGCATCCTCACGTAATCCGCATAAAACCGGGGATAGTTCTCTTCCGGGTTGGCAACATACGCATAACCACCATGATGAGAGATGTCCAGACCTGCAATCTCATCCTCCTCTGATATCCTCAGAATCCCTAGCTTCCCAAGCACGTAGAAGAGCGGTCCCATGGTTAGACTAACCCAACCCACAATTGCTAAGACCTCAACCACTTGTGCTCCTACCAAACCCCAACCCCCTCCCATCAACACACCAAATGGGCGCACCCCACCGGTCTTTCCCCAATCGTAAACTTCACTTACAAACTGCTTTTCCGCAAATAGCCCCGTAAATATCAGGCCCCATGCTCCGCATCCACCGTGCAGCTGAGTTGCTTCTAGTGGGTCGTCAAATTTCAATTCGGCTGCCACAGCATTCAGCCCGATCAAGACCCAAGCCGCAACGAACCCACAGACGATAGCGGCCCATGGTTCGACCACCGAGCAACCAGATGTGATCGCCACAAATCCACCAAGCACTCCATTGCACACATCCCATGCATCCCAGTGACCAATGAGTAACCGTCGGCCAAATAAGGTCACAATGCCCGCTGTTGAGCCAGCTAGTGTCGTCGTCACTGCCGTCCGCCCTATGCTGGTCCAGTTACCTTGATTCCGAGTACCCGGGTAGGCTACGAGTATCTTATCAAATGAACCAGGGTTGAACCCGAACCAACCAAACCACAATAAGAACGTCCCAAGTACCACTAGGGTTGCATTGTGGCCGCGCATCTGCACCGGTTTGCCGAATGCGTCAAACCGCCCAACTCGTGGCCCCTCAATCAGCGAACCCCAAAGCCCGGCAATCCCACCCACCAAGTGCACCACACCACTCCCTGCGAAGTCGATTGCGCCTGAGCCAAACAGTAACTCGCTGGAACTCGGACTGAGCCAACCCGCTGATGACCAAAGCCAATGTGCCACCACCGGGTAGACGAACCCGGTGAGGAAGAAGGAGAAGACGAGATATGAACTGAACTGGGTTCGCTCTGCTATTGAGCCACTCGTAATTCCTGCAACAGCTATTGCGAAAGCCCATTGATAAAGAAAGAAGCTGTAGTCGTAGGTGCCATTGGGGATGTTGTTAAGAGCGAAGAAGCGAGAGCCAATAAAAGGATTGGAGTCAGCGCCGATTCCGAATGCGAAAGCAAAACCGAAGAGGTAGTAAGAGAGGCTACCGACAACAGCATCGACAACGTTGGTGAGCATTATGTTCATGGTGTTCTTGGCTCTGACTGAACCAGCGCATAGCATGGCAAAGCCTATCTGCATCACAAATACCAGGTAGGCTGAAAAGAGGAGATAAATGGTGTTGATTGAATCTGTGACGCTGGTTTCCCATGAGATCTCCATGACTCTGTATCAGAGAAAGGGAGACCTGGAAGTGGGTTGGCGCTAACAGCTAACCCCACAAAGGTGATTATGGATAGCAGTAGCATTGAACTATGGCTGTAAGGGATCTTCATATCTGTGAGTTGAATGGTAGGTAGCGTGATTGTGATTTGTGGCCACCCATTTTGGGTAGTTCGTTTTGTGAGGACGCCACTTCGAAATCTTGTATCTAAAAAGAGGGGTGGACTCGCCGTTTCAGCTTAGAACTCGTATTGGGACATGAGTCATGACTCGTAATCGCGACACATTATTTTCTTTTGCCAATATCGGCTCGCGTTGCGACGGTAAAAATCCGGACTCCTTGCTCCTCCTCGGCGAATAAATTAGAAGCTTAGAACGATCCAGAACCATGGAGGAGGTATAGTTGCTACTCATATGAAAATGGAAACAGATTCAACTCATATGCGTAAGCTGTTGTCTGCACCCAATGAAGGTACTCCTTGGATCTTAGCAGAAATCATTAAAGAAGCCAAATGTCTAAGAAATAGGTTTGTTGATTTAATTTTTAACTTTTGGGCAGAGAGGTTTGTTGATTTAATTTTTTAACTTTTGGGCAGTTTGTTTGGTTTAACTTTTTAAACTTACATACTTTTCAAAGTAAAAAGAAATTAAACCGATCAATGAGATTCAACGCCCTTGACTTTAATGAATAAACCGATCAATGAGATCCTTCCTCAAATCATATTGCAGCATTTATTTTTGAAGATATCATGTGTTGTATCATTTATAGCAAAGATCCTTATACAGTCTACCACCAAGACACACAAGTGTGGGTCCACCAAGTGAGTGTATAGGCATGGGTTTGAAATCTTCTGCCACTGCTCTGTGCAGTAACTGCATGCTGTCACGTGTAGCATCTCATGGTTACTATTTTGTCACCTTGAAAAGCATGAAAACGCCTTTTAAGGTGAAAAAAAACAATAGCTACTGCGGCAGGATCTGCTACAGCATGCTATGGCAAATGATTTTGCTTCTGCATTATTAGTATGCACCATCCCTATACAAAGGATGCATTATTTATAAGTCTCAATTCCTTGGTAAAATTACAATAATTCATAACATCAACGAAAAATTTTACCAAAAAATCAACAAAATACCTTGTTACACTTACATCTAACTGAAGTTCAAATATAAATCTTATTCATGTTTAACAATTCGTTAACAAAAATATCTTCAATAAATTTCTAGTGGCTTAAGTGCATGAAAGGATGTGGGTGATGTTGCACTAGTGGACTAGCTCATGAAATAAGGAGTAGCTCTAGCTGATATGCTTCCCACAAAAGGATTTGTTTTTCTTTTCGCGGTTCAGTTCTTGCTTATGGATGTAGGTTCAGATTTATGCCCAGGTCAGGCTGGACTCAACTTAATTTTAAAAACCCAGGCCAACCTTGACTTTAGATCACACAACAAATAGAAGGGAATCTCATGAAACTACACCAACATGCGAGTCATAATTACCATATGTACGTAATTCCTAGCATGGTTCCATGCATGCCATACCGGGTAGAGCTGTAAATCTAGCCCAAATCATCTGAAGCCCGCCCAACACAACTCGAATAAGAGCTCAAAATAAGCATTGAGTTTGGATTTGGGTTAGGCTTCATTTCTTGTCTGAAGTTGAGTTTGGGTTGGGTTAGGATTCATGCTATACAACCCAAAAAACCAGAAATTGACTTGATATGTGCATACTCTCATACATATATTTAAGTGAGAATTTATTTATGTATATACATTATTGTTTTCTTTTTTTCTACATTGTCTTTATAGTTATATAATCAACTATAAAACATAAAATTAGTAACATGTGATAACACATTTATGAGTTTATTCTCTAATAAATAATTTTATGAACACAAATAGATATACGCTACAAGTACAATGAATGTGTATTTTGGGTGCACATCCTCAAAAAAAAATATTGTGCAACCACAAATGCAACAAACATCTTTTAAGAAATAAATTAATTAAGTTTTTTTTTCCAAATTCAACAGACCAATTAAGAGGCCGTTGTAGATAATTTCAATTAATGATGTTTCAACATTTGCATTCATATAAAAAAAACAAAAAAAATTCAAAATTTACATTTCGTTTGGGTAAATCGGAACGCAGCCCAAACTCAAATAATAATATTTAGGTTGGGTTTGGGTTTAATGAGTTCGGATTAGGGTGAGCCAATGATGAATTTGGGTTAGTGTTTCTTTGATTGGGTTTAGCCCGAACTTGCATAACCAAGCTCAACCCGCCGTACTTAAAGCTGAAAAAATTGGATTTGTTGTTGTGGGTTCCATTTCCCACTCAGAAAAAGGGCCGATCTGTGTGGGCCCTGATCTTCGGTGTACTGTATAACGTGTGATGGAAATCGAATTGAGCCCATGTGAAAGATCTCCGAAGTGCAATCTCAACCACAAAAGGCTAAAGTCGAGTTAGAAAGGTCCGACCGGTGACCAAGGAGAGCAAACGGCCTCGGCAGATAAGGCAAAGATAAGGGTGACACGTTCACACCCGTTAGATGGATACGCTCCATGCATCCGACGGACATAACTCATCACCCTGGATAAACCACTAAAACTTATGAAATATATAGTCGCCTAAAAAATTATGATTCGACCACATCGCTCAGTCCTTCCTATTGCAAACCTTCAAGACAGGCGCACATTAGACTGCAGGCATGGCCACCGCAACTGCCGCCGCTACCTCGTCGTTCCTCGGAACTCGTCTTTACGACGCGCACTCCAACTATGGCAAGTTTCAAGCCAGGTTCGGATTCGGTCGCGGGAAGAAAACGCCGCCAAAGAAAGCCGCGTCAAAGCCAAGTTTGGATCGGCCGCTTTGGTACCCGGGTGCAAAAGCACCCGAGTGGCTCGACGGGAGCTTAGTGGGTGACTACGGTTTCGATCCTTTTGGGTTAGGGAAGCCGGCCGAATACTTGCAGTTCGATTTGGACTCTTTGGATCAGAACTTGGCCAAGAACTTGGCCGGAGACGTGATCGGGACGCGGTCTGAGACCTCGGACGTGAAGTCCACTCCGTTCCAACCCTACCGAGAGGTGTTCGGACTGCAAAGGTTCCGTGAGTGCGAGCTCATTCATGGAAGGTGGGCCATGCTTGCTACACTCGGTGCACTCGCTGTTGAATCACTCACCGGAGTTACCTGGCAAGACGCCGGAAAGGTATGCAGCCCATGTTAATGTTAAAACTTTAAATATGGATTTAGAATCTGAGATCGTTAATTGTTAAAGAAGTGATGGCCAGAGCTTACTTGAATGTTGTTGGAATGGTGATTTTTCAGGTAGAGCTGGTTGAAGGTTCCTCCTACCTTGGCCTTCCTCTTCCCTTCTCAATCACCACACTCATATGGATCGAGGTGCTTGTGATCGGATACATCGAGTTCCAGAGGAATGCCGAGCTCGACCCCGAGAAGAGGTTGTACCCTGGTGGCAAATTCTTTGATCCCCTAGGCTTGGCCTCTGACCCCGAGAAGAAGGCTACCCTCCAACTGGCGGAGATTAAGCACGCCCGGCTCGCCATGGTGGGCTTCCTCGGCTTCGCCGTCCAGGCCGCTGCTACCGGCAAAGGACCCCTCAATAACTGGGCTACGCATTTGAGTGACCCACTTCACACCACCATTTTCGACACCTTCTCTTCTTCCTCATGAGTTAGTCTGCTTTGTACTTTCTGCCTTGCAAACATTCTATCCCAGTGGAATTTCAATCGTTGTTTTCCTTGTAAAGATTACATAACAATTGACAATCCTTGCATAATGGTATCGGTTGCACTGTTGAAGACTTGGAGTTCCTGCTTGCCCTTGTACTTAGTGCATTCTACACACTGGTCACTGGTCACAGGTCACTTTGCTTTACCATGGGATCGAATTAACATATATTACAAGGAGAAGTACGTGCATTCCTGCACGTATTCTGTAGTTAACATGTTAGGGATATTGAAGGATTATGTATGGTCCGACCAGAGGAAATATTCCTCACTTCACTGATACTAATAGTATAGGTTTATTATGTATTTATATTTGAATTAGAATTAAAATTAAGTTTCAGTAGTTTATAAATTAAAATATTATAAAGTACTATTATCAAAGCTGAAAAGTATTCCACTCTTATTTCTTAATGCCTACATAAGAACTAAAGTTAACATATTCTTTATAATCCCAACTTGAGCTTAAAAAGAAATAGGAAATTTGCCTTTACACCCCCTAACATTTCTAAAAGGTGCACTTAGACCACCTAACATTTGAAAAAGGACACTAATCCCAGAAATTAAAAAAAAAACATATACAAGTAGTATCCCACTGCTAGCTGGAATCTCAATATCGTTTAAATATGATCTAAAATAACTAAAACAACACAATTCCAGCAGGGATGGCAACATGATGGGTTAAAATGGAATGGATATGGTATGTGTATTTTGCGACGGATCGTGTTCACTAATGCCAACCCGAACCGAGGGTTTGGGGCAGGCAACATTCATACCCTTACTCTCTCTAATGCTCTTTTCACTGGAAAAAGTGAAAAGAAAATATTTTCTGAAATTTTGAAATTTTTCGGACATTTGTTTTAGGGAAAAAGAAAAACCGAAGGAAAATATTTTTCAAATTGAAGGAAAATTGCCGAAAAATAACTTCCACTAAAATTCAGCGGAAGTTATTTTCCGCTAGCAGCATTTCGAAATCTCGTGTTTCTAAATTTTTTTTCTCTCCTCGACTTCGACTCTCTTCTTCCTCCTCCCAGGGCACGACGAACGACTACAACAAAGATGGGAGCCTCGTGTTTTTTTCTTCTTCCTATGGCACGACGAAGGTAGCTCGAGAGCCTCGTGTTTTCTTTCTCCTCCGAGAGCACGACGAATTCAGAGCCTCGCTTTTCTCCCTCCTTCTTATAACTCTTCCTGCATATCGCTCGCTCGTGTAGTTAAAGACCACCTGAAATCGGAGTCTTTGTTCGTCAATCGAGAGTGGCGGATTTCTCGACTTCATTGCATAACCCTCTTGTAGCAGGTACGCTCCTTTCTCTTTTTATCTTTCTAAAACCCTAGATTTAATGCGATTGACTCTGCTCATTTGCTATGGTCACTTGCTCCTTTGGTTCTCTACCTCTGGGTTTCATTTTTTTATTTTCCTTCTTATAACTGGTCCACTAGAAAATATTTTCCGGTGAAACAAACAGAGCGTAAAATTTTAACAATTTCCTTCGTTACACCTTACCGAAAAAAAAAAAATTCCTTCGTTATAGTTTTATTATCTTTTCAAACACCACTCGACCTCAAAACCACAAACATTATTCTCCAAAACCCTGAACAGCAACGTCATCGTCACTGCTCTTGTGTGCTTGAAGAAGCTGCTCATGAGTATCTCCCAAAACGTTCGTGGTTTCTCGCTCCTTTGTGTGATCTGAATTTGGTTGTGATTCCGTGTTCAAGCTTCTAATTGCAAGTTGCGGCAGCCAACAGGTACAGTGAAAATTCCCGTTTCCATTTTTTATTTTGGTTTATTGGGTTTTCTCTTCTGTTCCTGATTTCTCTAAATCAGTTTCCTTCTTTTCAAAAGCCTCTATTCTCGGTTTACATCTTGGCTTCATTCTCATGCTTCGGAAGATAAAAATTATGAAAAGGGTAAAAAACGACCTTATTTTTTTGGTTTTGCTCCTCTGTTGATGATTAATGGACTTATAATCCTTCAAATCCAGCATCTATTGGAGCTCACCAGAGTTTTTCGTATCAAAATAATTTGCAAAATGAAGCCCTGGTTGATAGCAAAGGTAAAAAACGACCTTATTTTTTATTGAAGATTTCTTTCAACCCCTATTTTAGTTAATAGCAAAGTCAATGACATAGGGGCGGGGCAGGGCCGGAGTTTTAATTTTGCTGCCCCAACCCCCCAGTGTGATCGGGATCGAGGCAGCAAATATCCCATCAGGAGCGGGGTTGGAGTAGTAATAACCCGCTCTGAACCGGCATTGTTGCCATCTCTACATTCCATGCCATAATATTCCTTCTTCCTTTTTCCCAGTTCTTATTCCTCTTCTTCCCCAAGGATTACACACATTCCATGTCATAACATAACTCTCTTTAGGTAGGGCTTAATTGAGGTTATCTTGGTCATTTTAGACTAAATTTTAATGGTGTTAAGGTTCTAGGTAATGGCAAGGGTGCTACTTGCATAATTCTTCTAATGTCAGGAGGTGTGCGTGCTCTATTTCAAATGTCAGGGATGTAAGTGCACCTTTTCTCAAATGTCGAGAGGTGTAAGTGTAAATTTCCCAAAAAAAAAATTATGAGATTAAGCTGAATTCTAACCAAAATTTTTAACAAGCCTGAGCCTTGCCCAAGGTTTCAAGCCCCAAACTGAGGTTGAGCTAGGCAAGGCTCACCTTGGGTCAGCTTGTTAACAACCTTATATTATATTGTATAAATTACATGAAAATAGGGAGCTGAGCAAGCCAAACATGTTCCATTGAATTGATTACAAGTTAATAATAGGGAGCTGAGCAAGCCAAACAATTCAATGTTCCATTGAATTGATTACAAGCCAAACATGTTCCATTTAATAATGGGTTTACCGATCAAAAAAAAATAACGGGTTTACCTGTTATAAAAGACTCCACCCAGATCCATCGGAATATCAATAGTTTCAATCTAACAGGCTACCATGATACAAACTTCAAAGATTATGCATAATCTGATTGTCATGCTGCCATAGTGTGAACTTCTTATAAGTGAGGTTGGACGATCTAAGCTTGTTGAATGAGTTATCCCTTTGTGATTTTGGATCCCTCGCGCAGATTGCTTTACCAACTTTTACAGGTTGGTAAAGCAATAGAATTTTCAGGAGTTTAGAGCGATGTTTACCAATTTTAGAAAGGAAAGTGCTAAGGCTTATGTATGATTGGCTGGCAGTTCATGGCATGATGAATGACATACAAGTTCAGGACTTTGTCCTGTGTCAACTGTTTCCAGACTAGTTAAGAAATGGGTTCCAGAAAAGGGAGCTAGGCTGATGTCAGCTGTGGAGAATGGGAAAGGAGTGTGGGTGTAGTTGAATTGTAAATACCCTTTTGGGCGCTGTATGGTTGACTCCATTGTATCATGGGTACACTGTTTGTGAACCTATGATCCAACTACCTAGTTTATTTATAATATACCTTATTTACCTATCAAAAAAAAAACTTTACAGATTGGTTCCTAAGCCAGATACCTCAACCCGCAAAAAACCTCACCCCAAACCTGATCCAGTCACCTAATCATGGATTGAAGTTTACAACAAAGCTAGGGTTTATGTGGGAGAGTGTCTCCAGTTGTTGTCTCTTGTTTTTTTTTTTTGGGATCAATAATCGAGAATTTATATATTAAGTGAAGGAAAAAACATGATTTATAGGTATAAAAACAATGCTGAGGAGCAATGCCCACCTCAAGAAACAAATGGATATCCTTCACTACTCCCCTTCTTGTATTCAATGACTACTGGATGTGCTCATTGGCATATAAATAGAAATGCATAGTTCACTTTGAGTGTTCAGTCCTTTTTAACCAAGGTTTTCTTGATTGCATACTTAATATAAAATATGGACTCGTTTTCCTGTAAAATAAATAGCATAACTTGAATAGATTCATGAAGTCATCTGTATTTAAGGAATCTTGGTTTCACATATTTGCTCAACCGAACTCTGCTTGCCTACTTACATCAGAATCTGGCACTTGTAACCATTCAGTGCAAAATATGCCAGTGTTAATTACGCAGGAGGCATGGGAAACATATGCTGAAACCTTAGAGGTAGTTAGTTTTCTTCTTCTTAACATTTACATGAAGTGAAATTGAAATTTGTTATCTTCTTATTCTCATTCACAATCTTTTCCTTCATTTTGTTCTTTCAAAATGACACTCTCTATATAAGTAATTTTAATGTTAGAAGTGTTAAGAGGCATTGTGAGTGGAACATGTGGGCTTGACTATTATCTAGTCGGTTAAGTTATTGACTCATACTCTCTCTTGCAAAAGCCTATTTTGGTGATGATCAAAATTTAAATAAGATGTGAAATTGTACAATTTGCTCAGTAGTGAAGCTATAGGAGTTTTGTGTGTGCATCTTTTGCTAAACTACTTCCAAGTAAGGCTGGTTTATTTTCTACTTTGCAGAGACTATAAATCAAATAGAAATAAAAATGCTTTTTATATCCTAGAGAGTGTAAATCTAGTAAACTTACTTATCCTGCACAAATAGTGACATCTTAATTAACCGGATGATTATCTATTTAATGCCGAGGTTGCGATTTTCTTGAAGTATGCCCATTGTACTCAAATTTTGATACATCTCCTTGCAGCTATGAGGTAGAGCATATGAAATTTTTGTGTACACCCATTTTTACAATATCAGCAGATACTTGTTCCCAATATACTTTTCTGAATTTATCGTAGTTCCCTTCTCTGGAACTGTATTTTTTTACCTGTCTTATGTTTGAATAACTAAACTATGTATCACAATATGATGAAATTATTAGCATCACAGATTTAGTATGGTGCAATGCCTAATGCCTTAAAATTTTAATATTTTTACTTGTCTCGTTTTTGTTCAATTTTTCTTTAATGCACTTTTTTTAATTAGACAAATAAAGAAATAAGGGTCATAATTCTTTACAGAGGTAAAACCCTGAGATGTATATTTAAATTCTATATTCTTTACACTAACGATAATCAAGTGCCTTGTTCTCCTTGACATTTTGCTGAGCAGCATTTCTTTTTCTTATTAGTTTTCCTCGTCTCTATGCTAAATATTTTTTTCCATGCCTGTGTTTGTGGTGTTTTGCTAGTGCTTTTTCTGTCTTCCTCATCTGAACCTTGCCCGAATGTAGTGTTAGTGTTTAGTTAGAAGTCAGTATATGGGTGCAACCCTTGATGTAGTGTTCAAATCTGTTTGTCCTGCAAGAACAAGCTCCCTTGGTGGGAATCAATCTGCAACATCAGCATGGGGGCAGAATTCATACCACATAGCTATCAAGTGTGATTGCAAATCAATATATATTAACGTGCCTCTTTAGTCTGATCATTGAAGTTGGTATGGCTACTTTTTACTGTTGACTTGTTGAAAGTGCATTCCAAGAAATGTTTATGACCAATGAGAAGAGATATCTTGCTGCATATTTGCACACTTCTCTTGATTTCTTCCATCTATGGTTGCTGCAGATGGCTTTATCTTTCAACTAGCATGCATTTCCTCTTAGAAGTTGGATATGGGAATTCAGAACTTTCTGTGGACTTTTACAAAGAATTATGCAACATTTGGACTGATAGCCCTTACTATTTCTGATCGATATGCTAGTATTGTTCCTGTAAGGGGTATGTCTATGTATCCCACATTCAATCCTGGCACCAGTACCTTTCTGGGATCATCGACAGGTAAACTTTCTTGGAGAAGCTTGATTAGAATGCTGTTTTATGTTTAACAGCCAGTGCCTGATCAGTGATTTTGCAACAGATGATTATGTTTTGGTGGAGAAATTTTGCCTTGAAAAATACAAATTCTCGCATGGTGACGTGATAATTTTCAGGTGATTCTAACATTTTATACTCCATGGTAGTGTTTCATCATTATTATTATCTTTTAGAATATATGGTAAGCAATGTGTTTGTGATTATTTTTGTCTCAATGAAAATATAGTTCCATCTTTTTGTGGTTTTAATGTTTTTAATGCCGCCGCATGCTAAACCTAACCAGACAGCTAAGATATGGAGCTACTCCTTTAATGAGTGCATTAAATAAATTTTTTGTTTTGTGGCATGAGCATCAGTTTGAGTGGAATAGGTTTCAGATTCCACAGGCACTGACACAAAATGAATTTGTTCAAATTTTGCTAACTAGACTTGGATTGAGTTGGTGTAGGCTGTTCCTTTCCTTGTGTTTAGCCCAATCTTTTCACTATTATTTTTGGTTGATTTTGGTGATTTGTCTCCAACCAATTATATGTGCAACTTTTTATACAAGTATACAGATTGCTTGACCATGAGGTGTCCACATATTCGAAGAGAAAACTCGCATTTCAATTTCAGGTTCAAAATATACATTTTTAAGGATACAAAATGTAGCTGATTGATCTCTAATATCTTCAAGAAGGCTAAAATTTGAGGGTAGATTGTATTACACCTGTGTTTTGATACTGCAAGGCTTCCATTAATGTGCAGATCACCAAATAATCACCGAGAAAAGCACATAAAAAGACTAATTGCCTTGCCAGGTGATTGGATCACAGTCCCTCATTCATATGATGTGCTGAAAATTCCAGATGGGCACTGCTGGGTTGAAGGGGACAATTCAATTTCTAGTTTGGATTCAAGATCTATAGGACCTGTAAGTTGCTCTGAACATCACATGCCTGTATTGTTTGAACAGAAGATGTTGATATATTTGTGTACCTTTTGTGCCTTTGGACTGGCAGAATATGACAACTGCTGCCAATCACAAGTAATTGAGAAAGTTGACAATTAGTTGAATCATTTTAGATCATATAATGGGGAAATGTTGGATCAGCTAAAAGTGTGGAATAAGTTAAATACAACTAATTATTGCATCAACCACATCTATAAATTTCACATTGATTTTTATGGAAAAAGAAAGAATGACAAACAAAATAAACGAAGAATCCAGTTACTGTAACTCATAGGGCAATATTTGCTACCCCGCTAGTTCACTATTCACATAAGAATATGAAAATGGTTTTATGATCCTTGATTTTCTGTTTATAAAATGATTGCATCCAATAACTATGTTTCTACATGCAAGAAGAATAAGTGTGGTAGCTATTGCTTGAGTTTATGTAGCTATGCATTAGTAGGTGGCATGTGAGACAAACAGTTGTTGTCTGCACCAGCCATGGACTACTGTCTGATTCAGTGATCTCTCTGAACTTGATAATGCTGGCATGATGATTCAGCTCATCCGGTATATTCCCAACAATTTTCATTTATACAAACAATCAATATAAGAACAATTTATTGAGATAGGTATGGACCAAGACATGTAATCCTAAACAGTATTCATGTATAGTGAACTCTGGATCCTAGAATGTATCATATTGCATGACCTGTATAGTTGACAGAGGGTTCACTGCTTAGCAGTTATTTAACATATGTTTCATATTCTTTGCAGATACCTTTGGGTTTAGTCCAAGGAAGGATTACCCATGTATTGTGGCCACCTCAGAGAGTGGATGAAGTTGAGAGAAGAATTCCACAAGGAAGAATTTCGTCACACTGAAGTGTATACTAATTTGGGATTTCCATTTTTTAGAGGAATCAGATTTCTTTCTACCCGATTCATTTAATTGTCGTGATCCTCTGCCAACAAAGCAGTCTCCAGTAGATGGCGCTGATGTGGGCAAACTGCAATGAGTTCTTTTCTGGTAGACATCTCAAGTACTAACTTAAAAACGTTAACCAAGTAGGGCTTGCAGTTGACCAGCCAAAACGGTTCAATCTCTTGATTAATGAAACGAGGGTGGAAAAAGACGAGAGAAAAAAAAAATGAAAGAAGCAAATGAAGAACAAGAAACGGTCTTCAAAAGGATTACCTGCTAGAATAATGAGAACAAGTTGGTTTCTCGAATATACCTGTGGTAGGCTTTCATATTACGATTTTGAATTGTGGACTTGTTTTCACACTGACGTTAACACCTTTTGACGCGTTCACTCCATTTGACATTGTAAATCTTTTGAAGTACACAAAGATTTTGTATTCTTTTCATTTTAAATATTTAAATGATCAAGTTATCCACCTAAAAATACAATTTCATGCTTAATTTCAACGTATACAAAAAGGGCCCCCTTGTGTACAAGAGCCCATGTGTTGAGGTTAGCTTAAAATTTTGACGATCGATTAATGGAAGAACAATATGAGCATAGGATTAGGATGGATGGAATTGAACTCTTTAAGGCTGCAATTAGATGCTGAGAAATTGCAAGAAAATTATAAGATTCCTAGGACTTAATTTGAGAACAGATATGAAACTGAAGAATGGTGAATGTAGTTTGATGAAACATTTGAAGCTTTTATATTTCCTTAATGACTTGTTTTTTTTAGTAACTAGTTTTGTATTATTCTTTAAATTGGAAAACTTATATAAGGATGTGTAATTGAGTAAAAGCGTGTTAATATTAACCAAGAAACAATTTTTATGCTTTTGATATTATCAAGCGTGTTTTTTGCTTTTGTGTAACAAAAGCAAATGTGAACCAAATAATTTTGTTTTACAAAAAGATCTTTATGGAAGCAAAAGCAATCTAATTGCTTTTCTTGCTTTCTAAAGCAATAAGCAAAAAACAATGCCAAACACAACCGTAATTTGAGAAGAGGTATGAAACTGAAAGAAACTCGGTCATGAGAAACCCTTGTTTCTCATAACAAAGTTTCTCGTGATCCAAATGCAGCCTGGAATTGAGTTAAACCGTCCCAGCCCGTGCTTAGAATGCGCAACCGATTGGAGCTACATGGATTTTATTTACAACGTCATTTTTTTCTCAGGTGACAAAATAATTGTCTCACCAGAATTTCGTTAATGTGTTGGGTAAGGAACCAAATCTCTCGGGATGACCATGTAAGCTCTCTCCCTCATTTCAAAAATGTTTTTATATTTTTGTTGCAGCACAAAACTGATGTGGCACTCATCTATTGGTATGCTAGCGGGATGCTCCTTATTATATACTAGTAGGGTGCACGTGGTCGAACCCACCTGAACCTTGAGCCAACCTGATGTATGACTTGTAAAACGGGTGACCCACCCTATTACCATTACCATCACTGCGTCTGCGTGGCGCAATAGTATAATGATATCGCACGCCATTATCGCAGACGTATGAAGTTTGATATGGTTGCTTCATGGTGCTGGTTTTTGCTTATTTCTTGTAACAGCAGGTAAGGTCTTCAACCTATCTGTCTCTACTCTTTTGTTCTTTTCTTCTTTATGTATGCCGTGTTATCTCATTCGTCGGGTTTGAATCGTTTTATGCACTTTTTGGTTATTCTGGGTATTCTCCTTTTTTATGTAATTTTACTGAAATCCTTTTTATAATTGCAGAGATCATAAGAAAGGATTAGATTTCCCTACACAGATTTAAGGTGAGAGAGGAGACATGGGTAGGCTGTTCTTGATTACTCTTGAAGGCAAGGTATACAGCTGCAAGCATTGCCAAACCCATCTCGCTCTCTATGAAGACATCATTTCCAAGGTCTCATCTACTCTCAATCAGACCCCATTAATCATTTTTGCTTCTTATGTGGATGTGGTATTCTCATTTGTGGGTATCAATGTCTCATATATGGTTGTTTATCGGACGTTCTTGATTTTTATTTATCACTGGTGGTTTTCTGAATTGACGTCCTTTGGGCATTTTGATTACTATCAGAGGATTATCTTCCCTCATAGATCAAGTATAATTCAGGAAGCAAGCTTAGCTTATATAGAGAAGAAAGTGGAAACCCAGCTAGGTTTTATACTTTTTATAGCGAATTTCATTTATTTTTAGGAAGTCCCTTTAGTTATTTTGTTGTTGGGATACTTATTGGGTATTTTTGCCTGTGCAATATTTCCATGCCTTTTTTTCTTTTTGGAGGATTTATTCGGCCCAAGTTTAGGTACCATGTAATACTAATTTGAGAACTCTCATCTTTTTCTTTAGTTTATGTTTGGGCTACTCGAGCTTTGATCTGTATGCTTCTTGGTGTGATGTTTCCAGTTGTTTGATTCGGTGACCAGATGCTCTTTTCTTTGTTCATTTAAGATTATGCTGAGGATTTTATTAACTTTTGGGGATCTTGTGGTTATTTTCTGTTTGTGCTTTGACAGATAATTATTTCCTGCTATGCTTAATTGACATAATTGGGTTATTCTTATTTTGTTATTAATCCTCAATTGACATATATCGGGTGATCCTTGTATCTAAGAGAAATTAAAGAATATGTTATAAATCCTTATAATTTATATGTGACATCCCAATCCCACATCGGAAACGAATGAATGCCCGGTATGGTATAAGAGTCAGGGAAAACACTTAACCAAGCAAGGTGCCTTTGGAGGACAAAACCGTACGGGCTTAAGCCCAAAGCAGACAATACTTCACTGGGTTAGGTCGTTACATTATATGTTTTCATGCACATTCTTCATAATTTCAATTATTTATGCATGACAACCAGTAGTTTGTTATAATGTCCAGTGTGCATACCAGGTTCGATGAAATAACTTGTGCTGTTTTCCAACGGATCTCATATTCTCATTGCATGGGAGGACAGATCAAGAAGGGAACATTTAATGTTCTTGGTAATTAAAATTCAGTTTTCTCAAATTAAAGAAATCTCCCATGTCCACAAAAGGTATTCAGAAGTCTAGCAACAACAGCTGGCCAAGACAAGCTATTCAACTAAGGAATCTACAAAAATACTGATTCCATACAGATTGTACAAGAATGAAAGTCCTTTTACCATTAATATGTCTTTTGAGGCTTAAATCTCAGCCACTTTAGCTCATTGCATGCAATGTCTTGCAGATTTTCTATTACTATGTCAATGTGCATGCTCAAATTAATTACTTGAAATTTGTTTTGTTTCCTTCACTGTCTTGGTGTCTTGACTACCAGGGTTTAAAGTATCAGCAAGGTTCAATGTCGACACTATTTAGCCGATCCAGACTGGTATCGGATGGATCAATCTAAGAAATCAGTTTCAATCAACGGCTGTTTCGGCCATTGAATGATACATTGATACATGCCATTTTATTTTTGAATCATTCTGTCCGATACTGATACGGATCAGTTGATCATAGCAGAATCGAAAACAATACTTTAAACCATGTTGCTAATGTATACCATTTCATGGCAACATTAAAGTTACTATTCTGCCCAAGTGTAGCACAATGCTTATAAATTGAAACGAAACTGTCATAAGACGAGATTGAAAGGCATGAAAATTGATTTGAATGATGCAGGCTCTTAAAATTAGAAGGATCTGTGACTCGTATATTTTGGATGATATTTTGCATACTAATGAATTGCTTTACCCATTTTGGCTGGGTTTAAATCCATAAGCCAGAATTCCTTTTATTTGTAGGCTCTTTTGAATTCCCAATTGTTCATTGATTTTATTTGTCAGATGTTCTTTTGTATCTGTAGCCCATTCAAATCGAGCCTGCTAGAGCATAAAGCATTATTGAAATGATATCTGAATGCTGTATTTTATCTACTAAAAATATAACCATGTGATATATTTTTCAAGTTGAAGGTTGTTTTTGCTTTTATGTGTTTAGTGGCCAATTTATGTTTATTAAGATGGTGTGATAGGTAATCATTCTGACATAACGTGTACTTTCATTCAGTCCTTCCACTGCAGGCATGGGAAGGCCTATCTCTTTAATAAAGTGTAAGTGCTTCTTGACTTTCATAATGTTTTGAATCCCATCAGTGGTTAATTTTTCAACTGAATGCATAAATTAGCCTCATTATGGTATTTTAATTTTAGGCATCTTATACTCAAAGATAAACTTTTTTTTTTTTGGGTAAATACTTTATGTAAGCAAAAATATCAATCGATATAAAATATTCTACGTACCTCCAGCCATTAGGATTAATAGATGTCTGTATTAAATGATCTATAGAAGCCAGTAATTTCAGAAGCCAATCCATACGTCCAAGCCTCCCATGTTCAAGAGAACATAATAAAAGGAAAAGAGAAGAAAAGACAGGAAATTTTCTGATTTAGTTCTTAACCAGATGAACGTGACAGATGTGATCTAAGCTTTTTGTTTATGCTAATCAGGACTTATCCCATCATAAGCATAATTTCTAATTTGTCTATGCCCTATTAGACAACAATTAGGATAAGGCACTTAAAATACTTTTAGGGTATCCACCGCAAACTATTACCCAGGTTTTTTTTTTTTTTTGTTTGAGAAAACCAAAAAAGAATGTGCCCATGTGGCATTGTGCCACTTTAAGTTTTGTAGACCATTCATAACAATTTCTCCATGATTGGCATACAATTAATGTATTATAATAACAACAGCAACAACAAAATACGTTATCCTTTGGGTTCATTAATTGTTAATCTGTTGGAGCCTTTTATCTATATAATTTCACAGTCACCTGCAAACTTAAGTCTTCAGGTTCATTAATTGTTAGTATAATATTAGATCTGAAGATACAGTTTTCAACTCCTAGTGTATTATCTTGACATTTGTTAGTTTATTTCTATATCCAGAGTTTTTGTGCCTTGTTTTTGTTCTCTTATCCTTGTTTGCGTGTGAAGTTTCATATACTAGCTTAAGCTTTTGGGTCTATTACCTCGGCATTTGTTAGTCTATTTTTTGTATCCAGGGCATGTGTGCCTTTTATACGTTCTCTTATCCTAGTTCCATGTGAAGTTTAATGTTATTACCTTGGCATTTGTTAGTCTATTTTTTGTATCCAGGGTATGTGTGCCTTATATATGTTCTCTTATACTTGTTCCATGTGAAGTTCAATGTGTGGAGTGTTGATATATATATGAACACTTTGATATATATAGTTACACCATCACTTATCAACTTTTGATATATATACACTATCACTTACAGCTTAAGCTTTTGTGTTCATTAGTTATTCACATTGTATTAGAGTAAGAAGTTCAGTATTTAATTTCCAGGAGTGTGATACCTTCGCATTTATTTGTCTATTTTTTTATCCAAGGTGTATGTACCCTGTGTATGGTCCTATGCAAAGTCGAATACATAGGGGAGTATTACTATTTGTTGGAATCTTGGATATAAATACATAAAGTGTCACCTATTTGCCTAACTTTTGGGCTCATAGGTTGTTAGCAAATATATTCCTTCAGAAAATCTATCAAAACACAACATAATTGGATGTTATACCAACAACAGCAACAACAACAGAATTCCTTTTCCCAACTAGTTGTGATCAGTAACACCAATCTATTCTTTCATCCCAATTTATTAAAAGCCATATCTTCGGTCAGATTAATTTTATCTAAGTTATTTTTATCTTCCTCTCAACCTCAGATCCTTCAATGACTATTACCCACATCTTTTCATAACTGCATCCTTTGATCTTTGCTTTACATGCTAAAATCATCCTAAACTATTATTCTTAATCTTATTCCCTGTTTAGGCAATATCTAGATAGTCTCAGATAGATTTGTTCCTTGTCCAACATCTACATCTCAATGGTGCTCACCTTACGCATATGTTCCTTCTTTATTGTTAAACATTTATATTCACACATTTTAGGTGGCCTAGTAGTTGCCCTATAAAATTTTCATACTAGTTTGAATGGAACACATCTTTCACATAGAACTCTAGAATTGTTCCATCACCTACGCCATCTGGCTCTAATTGTGAATACAATATCCTCTCTCTCTCTCTCTCTCTCTCTCTCTCTCTCTCTCTCTCTCTCTCTCTCTCTCTCTCTCTCTCTTGGTGACATGTGACAAGAGATATAAGACACAATTTAAACTGGTATCGTTCTTGTTTGAGATTCAAATATCACAACATGTGAATAAATGCTAATTGCCCAAATGCTATTCATTTATAGTTCTGATACTTCGCTCCTTTCTTTCCATTTATAGTTCTGTAGTCTATTCAAATAAATTTTATTAAGAGAGGAATACAGGTAGATCTATATGGGTATGAAATATCATTAAGGATGTCTGTAGATGCATAGATAATTAAATCTTCCTCCAAAATCTCATATAAACAATTGCATAATTCCTTTCATCCCCAACTTACTTTTACTTTTGAGATATGTTCCTCTCCTGATACTTTTACAGTGTGAATGTCACTGTTGGAGTGACAGAAGAGCGTATGATGATAACTGGAATGCATACGGTTGCTGATATATTCTGTATCGGGTGTGGATCAATTGTGGGATGGAAATATGTAAGATCAAGTGGCAGATAATGTAATTCTGTGGTTTACGTTTTTTTTTTTTGTATTGTGGCTGTTAATGACTTGGTTTGTTTCAGGAGTCTGCACATGAGAAGAGCCAGAAATACAAGGAAGGAAAATCCATTCTTGAGAGGTATATGATAACAAGACCTCAAAATCAAACTACTAAATTAGACAAGCTTCCCAATTTGTTGGGTTGTCAGTTGCATCAGAAGAAGCTTAACTGATCAAGGTCTTTTATTTTCTTGAGCAGGTTTAAGGTGTCAGGCCCAGATGGCAGTAACTACTGCATAAATTATGAAGCTCAAATTGGTGGAAGTGATGCAGATGATGCTTGATTCGCACCTCTTCTAACTGTACATTCTTTGTCCAATGTCTTATTTGCTCAACTCCCTGAAGTCTAATGCAGTAATAGTCATTTTAATGTCTAAGCCTGTTTCTGTCAGTATACACATTTGAATTACCAGCACTCATTCTAATTCAGGTGAGATTGATAATTGTGTTTGAATCAATGCTCAAGGTTTTTATGATACTATTGAAGAAGCCTTCATTCTAATGGTTCTAAAGATGCTGTGAACCTTGGTTAAGGTACAAACCTTAAAAAGAGGGCAGGGAAAAGGGCCAGAGGGTATGGTGCTTGTGAGCTGAGGAGACAAGGGCAGATGTAATTCGACATGTAAAAAAGATGGCCCCAAACACATTGAAACTAAAATGATATATTTGAGCGTCACGGACTACGCCCAGAAAAGCTGATGGAACAAAAGCCAGAACCGAAACCGTGGGGTCTCCTGGGAGTAGTGTGCGCGATAGAGGGAGCAAATGCTCTCTCGAAACAATCATAAGCCAATGACGCCACACAGTGACTGAAAAACCTGTGGATAAAGAAATTAACGCTTTTCTTCTCTTTATAAAGCTTCAAGGAGCTACCCACCACCCTTTCTCACTAAATCTAAACTCGAAACAACTTCATGTAAAATAGGAAATCTGATTCCTTTGATAATTCCTTGAGGCCCCAGTTGGCGTTCATTTTGAGAATTAATTCCACAGCTTTGAATGAGTTCCTGTAACAAACGGGTGTTTGGTTGCAAATTAGGAATAATTTTTTTCAAATGAATTCTAAAAAATGCACTGAAAAGAGAAATCACTTTTAGACACGTTTTTCGATTTTGAAAACTCATTTTGCATAAGTGCAATGACAAACTTATAGTGTTTAGAAACTTGTAAAGGATATATTGAAATTTGTTATAAAACTTGTTTTACATGACAAGGATAGAGTCAGAACAATGACAAACTTATAATATTTATAAGCTCCAAAAGAATGAAAAGCACCTTCCTAAACGTTCAAACCCAGCTTGAGATATCACGTGCAAACTCATTCGAAGAATGGAACTCATTCCCCAAATAGAGAATGAATGCCAACTGAAGCATCATTAAATTAAGCAAATGTTTATCCAACACAAATAACCTCAAATGTGTCCAGGCTAAGATTCATCTCTCATCCCACCGGGATCAGGCACAGATTCCTAAGTATAAGTGGCAGTATTTTCCTTCCAGCATCCACTCTGGTCCTGTAAATGAGTTGCATTCTTAGAACCCGGTGCTTAATGTATCTCTCCCTTGAAATGAAAACAAGCAATGTTATCCAAGTGAATAAACCATGCGTTCTGATAGTTCTGAGCCCACAGATTTTATGTATCTATGCAACTGAGACTCCAGATAATTCCTTTCAATGGGGCCTAATGTCTGCTGCAGATCCTTCAGAAAATAAATGATGTAAGTAAAATCAACACAACAATGAGAAAATATCTTAATTGAAATCACAATATCAATAAGAACATAAGCTAAACATGACTGAAATTCAATCTCTTTTGATTTTAGTAGTATTCTGTCTGTTAATACCTACATCTTTATGGATGCGTGTATTCCATTTGGGATTTTCCGTCCACATGTTCTGAAAATGTACTGACAACAAATTAATCATCTGGACTACAACCATTCAATTCTTGCCTAAATAATTCAGTTTTGTTTGATTATGGAGATTCAACAAAGAAATTTTCTGGGGTGTGATGGGAAAAATGTGATATTGCTTTGTTCCTCTTAATGCCAACCAAAATTTTATATTTATTCTCCTAAATGGATGGGTTAAACAACAAGTCTATGTTCTCATGTGTTACGAACCACCAATCATATACAGGTGGTCATAGCATGGTAATCAAGGCAATGGATAAGCATGATCATTTGGACTAGTTAGGGAAGGACTTATAACTAAACTAAGAATTAACTCACTGAAAGGAGAAGCAAATGCACAAAACTTTTTCCCTTCGGAGGAAAGCAAGATTTTGTCTGACCCCAGTCTTCATAGCAAGGATGACTAAAATTTAGCATCACCAAAGTGAACAAAATCCAATGAGCAGCAATTGAGGTTTCCAGGTCACAGAACAGCTGAAGAGAAGATTTTGTACCTTGAATCTCATGCGAGAACCTCCCAACCCGATCAAAATATTGTAAACATCACCAGCTTCTGTTTCATCTGCTACTGACAGGCCACTGGTTTCCGGTCCTGAGTCATCCTCGATGTCTTCAAAATCAGGATCCATCATTTCCTCATCTTCATCACTAAGCATGATATCATTTGAATTTTCCTGGCTAGGATCCTGATGATTTGGTTCACTGGGATATTCAGGAACCTGATGAAGAGAGGACTCTCCATTATCCATGACGGCAATATCCGATAAGACAACATATGGCTTTTTATCTAGCAGAGGTCTGGCAATATCAAATGGGACCCACCTGCAGAAAGCATTTCAACTTCTGTCACAAAAAGGACAAAGTGCATGAACAATAAGAGAGACACAAACCAAAAATACAACATAAAGGCAGAAAGAAATGTGCAACAGATAATCCGTTAGAAACTATGTGATGAAGCTGAGGTTATCATCTTGAATGGACTCTATTCGCTTCCACCATCCATGTAGAGCATGATTTCTATGGTCAGAATGTTTAAAAAATGAGACTCAACAAACTTGAACATACCAAAAATCGGAACTCTCAATAACCCATATGTGCCTTTTAGTACAGTCTTTAACCTAATTATCCAGCTTTAAAACTGCCAGGAATTTTAAGAACCTACATTTGAATTTTTTTAGCCACGCTCAATCTCAAAGGAGCCAATTTATTGCAGAGTCTTCATTAATGATTCAGTGCCAAAATTAATAATTAATAAGGTAGGATTCAAGGAGCCTAACAAATCTAAATTCGTATTAAATTCCCTCATCTCAAAGACCTATAAAACATAGCATGGGTGTTAATACTTTAAATTAATGCTTCAAGTGTTGATAGTGATATGTAAATTAGTCATTTATCAGATCCATGGTCTGATAAATGGAATGATGAAAATAATTTTTGCATTTTTCATAAGAGATTAAAAAACAAAAAATCGCTATCTCCCAGAAACTTTGCTAGTCAGTTTCTTATACAGAACAATGAACTTACTGGTAACGAAGAGGACAGAGAAGCTCAGATGGTCGGTATGCTGCTTTATATCTCATTTTGCTGCAAGTGTGAATGTAATAGCCAAGATAATAGTATTCAAGGCTGGGGCAACTAGCCTGGTTCTCTTTTACCCAATGTATTTCTTGTATGGCCGAGTACTTGCCTAACGATAGAAAGGCAAGGTCTGGATCCCAGAATAAATATTTGCTAGACAGACATCTGGGGAGGATGTCCACCACACCAACTGCAACAATCTTCCCATCAATCACATATTGCTGATGGAAGGATCCAAATCCACAAGGTGGCACCGTACTATCTCCAGATGGTGGAACAAATACTATGGGACTATCAACCAGAAACCTTCTGTATGAGCTTTCCATGACTTCATCTGGCCTGTCGTTGTGCACTTTAATCTGATACCTTCGATACAAAGCATATTCTTCTGGATCAAAACTCGACCTCTTCATGCGGATTTCAAGTTTTCGTTTCTTTTGCTGTGGATGCTTAGAACTCTTCTCCATACAACTTCGTTTACTCCCAGTACCTCCAGGAGATCGACTAGAGGCATCAATCTTTACGGACGCTTCCCCCAAAGAAGCTTCTCTTGCGGCAGAAAAGAAATTGAGGTGCCCGTTGCAAGCTTTAATTGATAGACCACGAGTATTTCCCTTCTGATTTAATGAATGTGCCAGCATTTCTGCGATAGTTTTTGGTGAAGGCTCACAAGACAGTCCATGCTGCCCTGCATCATCTTTTGTTACAACTTGGCTATGAACATCATTCTTTGTAGATTGTGACCGCCTTAAGGCTGCTGCTATCTGAAATGAAATGTTGCTGGTGTATAAGAGATCTTCAGATCCTTCAATCAGCTTTCTTTTGTTTGTTGTGACCTTTTTTACAGAAGCCTTTGGCAGTTTAACACCGGATGGGAACTTCCCATTTCCAGTCCATGCCATCACTGCAGTATCAAGTTGGCTTGACAAATCATCTATAAATCGTTCTTCCTCATTTTTGTCCTCACAGTTAACAGCAGAAGATTCCTTTGCTACTGAACTTGAAGTTTCATAAGTGACAGAGGCCTTGGAAGTACTAGGCTCATTGATTGATGAATCCTTTCTTTTTACGTCTAATGTACCATCAAGAAACCTAAACATCAATCACCAATGTCAGATAGATAAGATATGCATATACATATATATATAGAGAGAGAGAGAGAGAGAGAGAGACTGTGATCTCAGAAACATTTTGGTAGACTGAAATTTCAAGGAATGAAAAACTCAAAATAATAAGCTTAATCTGTATAAGATTGACAAAGCAAGTAAAATAGATCTCTTCATAAAATTTTCTAGATAAAAATGATGACTAGAGTACCTTGAATTTTAACGCAATATCATGGCCATTCCTTTTCATAATTTTATATAATTAGCAAACCAAGGGAAGAATCAAACCACCATAGGACCTCGGTGTTGAATTTCAATGATCAATTCAACTTAGGAAGGAATGATTTCGATTAGAACAGCAAGGCTGGACTACAAGAAACAAAATAAAAGAAAACAAAAGGCCCTGCCCAACTAATTGGGGTTGGAAACAACAATCTTGTTCCTCTATCTCACTCTGTGAAAAAACTGAATCTTTAATCAAATTACGGGTATTCTAAATCCTTTCTAAATCTATGCGTCTTACTTTCAGTCTCCCCCTGCCCTCTTAGATCTTTCAACAAATACACACCCATACCTTCTCATAGATGTCTCCATCTATGCCTATTCTTTACATGCCCAAACCATACTTTCTTTTATCTTAGATTTATTTGAGAAACAACTAGCCACTTTCAGACATGTTCATTCCTTACCTCTCCTAGTCCTCTTACACATCCATCTTAACATCTATATCTCAATAACACTCATTCTATGTATATGGTACTTTATGGTTTCCCAACATTCTGATCCATACATCACAAAAGCCTAAATGGCAGTCTCGTAAAAATTTCCTTTTTGAGTGGAAATCTCAATCACATAACACTTCAAAAGTGCTTCTCCATTTAAACCATTCAACTATCAATTCTATGCGCAACATCCTCGTCAAATATTCCCCCTTTATGGATAATTAGTCCAAGTTAACAAAATTGATTTCTTTTAGGAATATTTTGATTCTCAATTCTTCCAATTGCTTCACCTCTACTATTATTTATCCCAAAGTAACAACCCATATCATTGGTCTTCAAGCAACTTAATGTTTTGATTCAAAATATCCCTCCATAAGTCAACTATTGCATTTATTCTCTTTATAGTTTGGATCACCAAAGCTGCATTATCTGAAAAAAAGAAACACTAAGGCACCGCCTATTGAATGCTAATAGTTAATTCATCCATAACTATAGCAAAAAATACAGGGACTTAATATCTGAACCTTGATTTAAACTTATTGAAATTATGAACTAATTTTACTTGCTAGCACTCCACTCGCATCCTAGTTAGCATTCTTTTATATATGTCTCTAAATAACCCCAATGTGTCTTTACTGGTGCTTGTTTTCTACCTAAAACCCACCAAAATAACACTTTTCGAACTCCATAATATGCTTTTTCCAGGCTGATAAAAACCATGTCCGGGTCTCTCGTGTAAAGGGATGGGCATTCAAGATGCTTTATTATGTGATAATTTCCAGGAGCTGTAGTGACTAGAACCTTTATTTTCTTGTGCACTGTTGGTGTACATGTATTGTTTCTCTTTCTTTTATCTTAATACAATCATTTCTATTACCGATAAAATAAAATAAAAAAGATCTTATTGGCATAAAGTGATTGTTTATTTTTAACACCTGGGTTATTCTTCTTAACCTTTACTCCATCACTCTTTCCTGTAATTAATAGTATGACTTACAAATTTACTTCCAAAATATTTGTTAGATATCTAAATATTCCCTTTATTCTTATATATAAGTACTATCATGCTTTTCCTCCAAGTATTTGACATTTTCCTGGTCTTTAAAATTCTATTAAATAATTTGGTCAATCACAATATGCCAATCTCTCAGATGGTCAATATTCGAATATCATATAGTTCTAAGCTCTTTCTATCTTCACCTTAGCAAATTTTCCATTTACTTCAGAAATCCTAATCCTAAAACCATATCAGCAAACTAGGATAGGAAAATCAGACCTGACCAAATATTAGACCAGAATAAGGCTATAAGCTTGAGTTTGAACACATATACTGAGTTCAGAGGCTTGTCTTATGATATTTTATAACGACAGTGCACTAATATTATTACAATGACTGCACAATCCACTTTGACATGATTTGGGAAAGATAAAATTCTTTCAATGAACGCTCCTGTTCAGCTGTATGTTAAGGTCTAGTATTTGTTGGGCTAGAGTAGGCTTATACTAACCCTTGATTGCACTCCAACTAAATTTTAAATGGTTAAGTATTGCATATGTGGCAGTTCTACCCCATTTTATAACTTCTGAAATTTAATATACATGGGAACCCCTGTAGATGATTGTTTCACTGAAAAAATTCATACTTTCTCAAGAAAATTGCTCAAGTTTGACTAGGTGTTCACGAGGCATTCATGAAAAGGAGGTAGCATGCAAATTTGAGATTAAATTTTTACGAATAAGTGAAAGTACCTTTGCATTCGTCTAAGTACACGGAGTTGCTCTTTTGAAGGAACAAAGTTTGCAGCCTTTAGACGGATGGTATAAGAAGGGCAGCATGTTCTGTTCATCTCAGGCTTGTAAAGGAAACAGCCAGATCTTCTCCAACCTCGGTCAATAAGATCTGCAAAAGGAAGCAGAATGCATAAGAATGAAACAAGATCACCCCCAAAAAAAAAAGTGAGGAAAAGAGATACTAAAACTAAAATATTAACCACGGAATCAATTGGACAGCAGGAGTAAATGCAACTAAGCACCGTATATAGCCTCACACAAACCAACTCAGACTAAGATCAGGAAAGCAATATAACCATTTTTCAGAGCCACACACCACTGCACTGAACAATTCAAGCCCAGTCCGTGGGTTATGAATTTATCGTTTTTCTTTTCTTTTCTTTTAGTCTATCTCTTTTTCCAGATTCTGCAAGCTGTAAAGTAAATCGTTAAATGCATTGGCAGAAAAATTGAAGAAAGAGATAATGCAACTCTAACAACTAATAATTTTGTGGATATTTCCAGACAACTGGTCTATCAGTTCAATATTATAATCGATGCTCATGCAAGTTGGCCCTTTTCTTCCCAAAAACAACCAGATTCCTCCAAAGCTAGCAATTTAAAATTATTACATAATGTAGCTTCTCCATCTTCCAGAACAGCATCTGCTTTGTGCATGACTCCTAACAACTATGTGCTTATGCATGTTCTTCATGTCTGGATTTTGAGGACCAATTTTCTGTTCCCCTTAGTTGCAGATAAATTGGATTTGAACACACAACATCATGGTAGGCATGCAGGCTCTTAGCCATTCTCAATAATTTACTCCAGCACACCTTTTTGGAGGAGTTCATTACTACCATGAATTAATTACAGAATAAAAAAGGAAACAACTTCAACCAGGCACTTTAGTTCACAGAAACAAATGTAATTTCTGTTAAAAGAAGTAACAATGTTGCATATTTCTACTTTGTGAAATTGATCTCGATCAGAGGGCCTAACTTAATGATTTCTTAAGAGTAAAGAAGGAAGTACCTTCTTTCATCTGTAAATAAATTCAATTACAGAGTATGTACTAACTTCACAGAGCTTAGAAGAAAAGGTGATTCTCATCAACAGATGCAACAATGAATTAGGGGATCCCTTTTGCTTGATTCTTTTGTCACATAGTGATATTTTCAAACCATCAAATGGACACATTAAAGAACAAATGGGAACAAATGGATGATGTCAAAATTATTAACCATTAGCATTCCTTATTTCTACTCAATGGCATACAGATAGTTCTAAGCCCCTCATCAGAAAGGCAAACCTCGTAACATTAACATGCATTAGCTGGTAAAAATTTGGAGTGTCTTAAACTTATACATAAATTAACACAATAATTAAACTATACACATACAACATATTTCCCACATTTGTGTGTGCACACATACATACACATACCATCACTCATGCTTACTATTGCCATTTCCATTCTATTTAAGATATGCAGCAGAAGTACTAATCCATCATTCCACAATATCAACAGCCATAGTTATGCCAGCTAATAAGCTTCAAATGCAAAGAAATATTCATGAAGAAAAATTGCTCAAAAGGTGCAACTTGAGATAGTGGTAAACACTTGGAGGCCCCATCCCCAAATCCTTACATGCCTTCACTGCATGAAAAAGAGAATTCTCAATGGATGCCTCAGTCACTTAGAAGTCATTCAAGTTGCCTTACCTGACAGAAGTGAGTCCCTCACATCCAACCACACCCTAGCGGGTCAATAAAGTTTCGTAATGAGATCTAATGTACCACCACAAGCTGAGGGTGGGGGAAGGAGGAGGAAGGAGAAGATGAAGAAGGAAATCTCACAAGTTTACATTTAATTGAATGCCGAAACTAATTGTCCTCCAACTGATCTTTGGTGTTAGCAGAGTGCATTTTAATTTGTACATAGTTACAAATTAATTTGAACATTGATACTTATGATTAAAAACTACATATTTATACACACAAGTCACATAAGATTGCAATTTCATCTTAATTTGTCATCTCTAGATATTGTCATTGGCAGATAAAAGGTTGTAATGTCAACCTGTATATTAAAAGCCAAAGATGAACAAGGACCACCTGAGGACAAAATTTGTCAAAGCACTCAAAGTCTCCTTAAGAACTCCCAGAATAAGTGTCATTTAGAAAAATAGCATCTAGAACATTAAAAAGCTAAAATATAAATCTAAGTCCTCCTTTCTTTTTTTCTATTCCTTGTGCCCTAAAAGCTACTCAAGACTCACCGATCACCTTCTACTAATCTTTACATCTATAAAACCATCCAATTAAATTGGTCAATTTATAACACATCCAATAAGGGCTACTAGATAACGAAAAAAGCAAGACCTCCTTTACATTGTGGCATTATAATCATAAACATAAAGAGAGAAAAATGAGAGCTAAAATTGAGCCATGACAATGCTGAAATTCCACATCTAATAACCATGAAGCAAATCAAACCACGCCAAAAAAGAAGAGCATACAATAGAATCTGCGAAAAAATAAAAAATAAATTACTAAGAGTATGAAATAATTCATTAATAACAATGCATTGTTGGAAATTATTCTTGTGCACATGATGGCACTAAATCCGCACCCTATCCCATTAGGCACACAAAAGTGAAGTTCTATTAAGAATAGTTTAAAATAATACAAAGGAAACAGACTGCAAAAAGAAAAGTTACTAACCTTGGTAGTCATCAGCGGTGATGCTACGTACCCATAAACCTGCAAAATACAACTAAAAGAAGTTCAGGAAAAAAAGATGGTAGGGAAAATATAAACTTAATACATATATAAATATTTTTTAATTCACAATATGTAATCAAAACACTAATTAATAATTATCCAAATCATCCCTAGCACACAAGTTCTTACTTAAACTAACATTTTTAGCCTTTCAGGTTTTATTAATGTTTCGAATGGAGAAAATTTTGGCTCATTCATAATTATATAGTAATAAATGAGACATATTGAGCAACAATGCCAACAAACTAGCGTATTTTGGTCGTTGTGGTATGCTAAAAGCAGGTGGAACAACTTATCATCGTCAGAAAGCATGTTTTTCATGGACAGCTCAATTATTAACAGATTTGAGTTCAAAGTGGAGACCGATATTTGCGCCAATATATATATGGTTATTAAAAATGTTAAAGTATATTGGCATTTGATGATGTGAAAGCATCTGATGACATGGAATTTTTAAATCTGTATTTTTCTAGTTGTCATTATCTAATCAGATAGTTTGTTAACAGAGATTTGAATTAACTTTTATCTCATAGAGATTTGATATGCATCTCTTAGAATCTTATCTTTTAGAATCTTATCTCTTAAAGATTTGATATGCATCTCTTAGGATTAACTTGAATTCTGATTTCTCAGATCTTATATGTATCTCTTAGAATCTGATATGCCTTATCTAATTAAGAGATTATCTTTCCAGATTGAAGATTTCGAATCTGGAAAAACAGTTAAGAGAATATCTTATCTGTTCCTTATCAGTCAGTTGTAACAAAGTTACAACAAGTTAACTGTTTTGTTGAGTGATGTTTCAGGTTATAAATACTGATGTGAGTTTGACAGAAAACTCAACTCCTTGAGCATTAAACAAATTTATCAGAAGTATTTGAAGCTCATCGTTCTTCGGGAGAAGAACTCGAAGCCTTTGGGAGAAGGCAACTTATGATTGAAGGGAGTTCAATCATGGATGCATAAGTCGAGGGGGAGCCTTGCTACACACAGAAGATTGAAGGGAGTTCAATCTTGTCTAAGTCGAGGGGAGCTCGCTGAACAACACACTGAAGAGTCTTCTACACATTGGCGACGAAAAAGAGGGAGTCTTTTGTATGTGTAAGTCCACATTGGTGTATGTAAGATTTTGTTTAACTTTAGTGGATTGTTCATCATCTGGACGTGGTCCCGAGGATTAGGTTAATACCGAACCTTGTTAAAAAGTCTCCTGTGTTCATGTGTTACAATACAATAGTTTAACACTAACAGATCTAACAATTGGTATCGGAGTGGGTCACTAATTTTATTTTGGTGAGATTTTTGGGAAAAGATCTGTTTTACAGGAAATGGATGGTATGAAGGAAGGAGGCTCAGTTTCATGTCCACCACTCCTGGATGGAACAAATTATTCATACTGGAAAGCTAGAATGAAAGCCTTCATTAAAGCTATTGATAAACGGGCTTGGCGTGCAATATTGACTGAATGGACTCCTCCCACCATAACTGATAATGAAAGGAGTGTCATCCCCAAACCAGAGGAAACATGGACTATTGCAGAAGATCGGTTGGCGAATGAAAATTCAAAAGCACTGAATGCTATTTTCAATGGAGTTGATGCAAATCAATTCAAGTTAATTTCTACATGTGAATCTGCTAAGAAGGCATGGGATGTCTTACAGACTGCTCATGAAGGCACCAATGCTGTCAAGCAATCAAAGCTTCAGATGTTGGCTTCTAGATTTGAAGATCTGAGGATGCATGAGGATGAACAGATTGTTGATTTCAACTCTAAGCTATGTGATATAGCCAATGAAGCCTTTCTTCTTGGAGAAAAGTATTCTGACTCGAAACTTGTAAGAAAAACTCTAAGGTCATTACCTGAGAGATTTTCATATAAAGTCACTACCATTGAAGAAGCTCATGATGTAAGTAACATGAGGCTGGATGAGCTGATGGGGTCTTTACAAACTTTCGAGATGAACCTAAAGCAAAGAAAGAAGGAGAAAAGCATTGCCTTCCAAGCTGAAGTGCATTCCCAAACCAAAGAAGGTGAGTCTGATGACACTGATGAATTGAATGATTCCCTTGCTTTACTAACAAAAAATCTTGGAAATTGTTTGAGAAAAATGAATAGGAGGGATTCATCTACCAGATCTGGCAGATTCAATAATGCTTGTAAAACCAAGTCAGATGCTCATCCTACTGAAGAGAAGAAGAAAAACAAATGAATACAATGCCGTGAGTGTGAGGGTTTTGGACATATTCAGTCTGAATGTGCAAATACCCTAAAGAAGAAAGGGAAGTCATTGAACATCAATTGGAGTGACGCTGAATCTGATGATAGTCAAGAAGATGATGACCACATCAGTAATCACATTGCATTCACAACCAGAGAGCAAGAACAACTTGCTGTTCACAAAGGAAAAATGGTAGTTTCTGATTCTAGCAGCGATGATGATGATGATTTGAGTACTGAAACCATTCAGGAAATGTACAAGAAAATGTATGAGAAGTGGATCTGGGTTTGTGAAATGAACAAATCCTTGGAAGCTCAAGTTGTCGAACTCCTTGAAGAAAGGAAGAGTTTGAAAAAGGCTGCAACCAACCTTGAAGATCTTCTTGATAAAAAGGAGCAGAAAATGCAGGAACTCAGAATTGAGTTAGAAAGAACTCAAAAGAATATTCAAATGCTGAATTCAAGTACAGAAAAACTCAATCATGCATTGTCTCTTGGAAAGGCTCATGGAGATTATCAAGGGATTGGCTTTACAGGGGAACAATCTTCCCAAAAATGACCTTTGTGAGATCCTCTTCAACATTACAATCACCCATTGTGTCAGGTAAGAAAACTAAACCATCATTTAAGCCAAAGAAATTTGTTCCTATTTGTCATTTTTGTAGCTTGCCTGGTCATATTCGTCCTAGATGCTTCAAATACTTGAAGGCTATTAGGAAAGGAATGAATGTCAATATTTCAAGAGGGTTATCAAAAAGGAACGAGTATCAATCTGCTGGTATCAAAAAGGTTTGGGTAGAAAGTCAAGTCTCAAATGTCTTGTTTCTTATACTTCTTTGACTTGTGCTACTAACTCATGGTATTTTGATAGTGGCTGTTCTAAGCATATGACAGGGAACAAAGACATTCTTGCAGATTATCAAAGTACTTTGTTAGGATAAGTTACTTTTGGTGATGGTGTCAAAGGACGAGTTCTTGGCAAAGGAAACTTAGATATAGAAGGATTTCCCAGGCTAAAGAACATACTACATGTGGAAGGACTAAAGGCCAACTTGATAAGCATTAATCAACTCTATGATCAAAACTTGTTTGTTCGGTTCACAAAGAACAAATGCTTTGTTTTTTATGAAGCTGAAACATGTGTGCTGAAGGGATACAGATCTCTTGATAACTGTTATACCTTGTCATAACCACACACATGTCATAAAATTTCTGTAGATAAAACTGAATTATGGCATCAAAAGCTTGGGCATTTGAACTACAAAAATCTGATCAAGATTGCAAATACAGGTATTGTTCGAGGAGTACCAAAGCTGGATCACAAACAGCCTGGAATATGTGGACCATGTCAGATTGATAAACAGCAGAAATCTGCTCATAAACCATTACAATAGATTTCTCCAGCAAGGACACTTGAGTTACTTCACATGGATCTTATGGGTCCAATGCAGGTAGCAAGTATATCAGGCAAAAGGTATGTATTTGTTTGTGTTGATGACTACTATAGGTTCACTTGGGTTGACTTTATTAGAGAAAAATCAGATACCTTTGAAGTGTTTAAAACCTTGTGTATTAAACTTCAAAATGAAAAGTGTTGCAATATTGGAAGTCTTAATGATGGGATTCGTACAAGAGGTCGACCAAAGGTAAATTACCAAGATATGGTCAGGTATATTTCATCTCTTGAGCCTAAAAATGTTAAGGAAGCTTTCCTTGATGAGTTCTGGATCAATGCTATGCAAGAAGAGCTGGAACAATTTGTAAGAAATGATGTTTGGACTCTTGCTTCTAGACCCAAAGATGTCAATATAATTGGTACCAAGTGGGTTTTTAAAAATAAATTTGATGAACTTGGTAGCATCTTTAAGAATCCAGTTCAACACTCAAGAACTAAGCATATTAACATTAGACACCACTTCATTAGAGAGTTGGTGGAAAATGGAACTGTTGTTCTAGAACATGTTGTGATAGAAAATCAACATGCTGATACATTTATTAAGGCTCTTGATGCAATAAAGTTTGAATCCTTGAGGAAGACCTTAGGTTTGTGCATGATGTAAATACTCATAATAGGATCAAATTTCAGATTGACAATGTTTCATATTTCCAATAATTGATTTTTAATTCTCTAAATCTGAATTTCTGAGTTTTGATGTATGTTGATCTTGATATTGAAGTCAATCACACAGTGCACAACAGCATATATTTTTTTCTGATCTGAATGTCTAATTAAAGTACAACTTGTGATCAGTTCATTTTGAACAACATCTGGATTTGACTTGTGGTACAAAAATTGTAAGTTCGGAAAAAGCTACCTACACTTTGTGTGAAGCTATCCTTGAGTAATCTGGGCCTATGTATCACAAATATGTAGAGGAAGATCTACCATGAGAAAAAAAGCTGCCTTAGTGCCAGAGTGAAAGCTACTGAAAAAAAAAGGGAACTGAAAGAAAGAAAGAAAATGAGGCCATTATTGAATCCACATGTTTGTTTCAAGATGCCCTGCTTTCTACTGTTGGAAATATCAAAGAGATCAAACCCAGAAAGATTGCTGCTGCTCACACACACACTATTGGTTTCAATTTCTGCTCAGTATATCTCAATCTTAGTATACTTCAGTTATAGTATTAAATGTTGACTTTTGGGAAGTTGAAGTATTGACTGTTCTGACATTATGATCTTGTTTTTAGTGTGTTACAGCATGTGCTTTGTTGTCTTCACTTTTCTTTTGTCAGTTATTTCTAACTACCTTTTGATCTGGCTTGGTCTTTTGCTATATCCGAGGTTTTTGAGTGTTGCACTTGCTTCTTATTGGGCTGTCTTCCTCAATCCTAACCCCTGTTTTGTGCAAGTTTGTTCTCTTGAAACATGGTGACTTGACAGTGTGCTACTCATGATTCAGCAACCAAATTTGCTGCTCCAAAGATTGCCGTTCCTCCAGCATCTGAGTTTGTTGCTGCTCCAGCTTCTTCATCTTCCCAGCTTGGTAGATTTCTTCAGCATGAATTGTGTATGTGTTTTTTATTGTCTTTGGCATTTTCTGTGCCAAAATAGGGGGAGAAAATGACACACAGAACTGTAAAATGACACACAAAACTGTTTTGTTTCTAAACTGTTTTGTTTAGACAGTTAAAAAATTCTGCTGTTTGTTATTTTGTCCACAAATGCCAAAGGGGGAGATTGTTAAAGTATATTGGCATTTGATGATGTGGAAGCATCTGATGACATGGAATTTTTAAATCTGTATTTTTCTAGTTGTCATTATCTAATCAGATAGTTTGTTAACAGAGATTTGAATTAACTTTTATCTCATAGAGATTTGATATGCATCTCTTAGAATCTTATCTTTTAGAATCTTATCTCTTAAAGATTTGATATGCATCTCTTAGGATTAACTTGAATTCTGATTTCTCAGATCTGATATGTATCTCTTAGAATCTGATATGCCTTATCTAATTAAGAGATTATCTTTCCAGATTGAAGATTTCGAATCTGGAAAAACAGTTAAGAGAATATCTTATCTGTTCCTTATCAGTCAGTTGTAACAAAGTTACAACAAGTTAACTGTTTTGTTGAGTGATGTTTCAAGTTATAAATACTGATGTGAGTTTGACAAAAAAACTCAACTCCTTGAGCATTAAACAAATTTATCAGAAGTATTTGAAGCTCATCGTTCTTCGAGAGAAGAACTCGAAGCCTTCGGGAGAAAGCAACTTATGATTGAAGGGAGTTCAATCATGGATGCATAAGTCGAGATGGAGCCTTGCTGCACACAGAAGATTGAAGAGAGTTCAATCTTGTCTAAGTCGAGGGGAGTTCGCTGAACAACACACTGAAGAGTCTTCTACACATTGGCGACAAAAAAGAGGGAGTCTTTTGTATGTGTAAGTCCACATTGGTGTATGTAAGATTTTGTTTAACTTTAGTGGATTGTTCATCATCTGGACGTGGTCCCGAGGATTAGGTTAATAGCGAACCTCGTTAAAAAGTCTCCTGTGTTCATGTGTTACAATACAAACACTAACAAATCTAACAATAAACACAACCTATTTAGATGATGAGAATAAGCAACTCATTTTCCTACGCTCTTGGCTATCTTTTAATTACGGTTCTCTACGCTAAACCAATCCTGCTACAGAAAACCATTCAATCTCTTTTTGGCACTTCATCTTAGAAATGAAGACCCTGGCAAAGAACTCCAAGAATAGACATAAATACTCCCTGCAAAATATCCCTTTAAGACATTTTCTAACTTACGAAGTGCAATCAAAGAACAGTGGGAATGTTGAATCAACTGTATAAATAAAGGCTAATCAAATGTGCCACATATAACTTAGTAATTAGCTCATGATCAGAGAAAATACTTAATACATTCCTCTGGTACAATGCAATAACACTTGTTGAACCACCAAAAACTTTTTCAGATAAGTCAGCTTGGATGGAGTGTTGGTCCTGTTGGAGCAAAAATAGTGAAGTCCGGTCCCAGTACTAAAGGCAACTTATCATATAATCCTTTCTTAACCATCTCAGCTTAGTCAAACTTCATAAAGAGAGTCCAATTTCTATCTCTATGGCCAAGTTCTTATACATCGGTTTAGCGAAGTGGTTATCACGTTAAATTTAGATCCCCAAAAGTCTCGTAGGAGAGAGTGAAAGAAGAATAAATTTAAAAAGAAAAAAACTCTGATTCAACGTTCTCTTCTAAATAGCTACAAGATCTCTAAAATACAAGAAAATAAATAAAAGTGCATAAAATTGCTGTGAATCTTAATACAACGCTCATCCACGAATTTATCCACAAAATAAACTTTCAGACAGAAATCGCCATAAAATAGAATGTTCCAGGATTAATCAAATCGCCAATTAAAACAAAAATGGAGACGATCGTCAAAATAACGAAAGCTAATAATGAAAATGCCCGACCGTGAGAGATGCCAGTACGTTCACCGGATCTACAATAACCGCAAGAACTCCTACGCCTTCCGACATCAACAACGACACTTTCGCCTCTGCCTTTGCTTCGGCTGCTACTTCCCGCCTCCTCTCTGATGTTCCCCGCCATTATCGACCTTCGTACGATTTCACATCAATCAATCATTAGAAATTAGGTTTTCACGCAAATGAAATGACGAAATTGGCATAAACCCATGCCGTTGAAGCCTTGAAGGTGATCAGAAAACCCACCTCTCTCTCTCTCTCTCTCTCTCGGTGCTTGAAGGTTATGGATCTGTTACATAAGAAAAATTGAAATCGGCTAGAAAAGTCGTTCTTCTCTTTGTTTAATATCATTCATGCTCCCTTGGAAACAAGACACGCTGCGAATAACACCGGTAGTTATTAAATTTTAACCCTCCTCTTTGTTAATTTTGTTCGGCAAGTGGCTCGGTAAGTTTATATTAAGACTTGAAAGTCGGCTGATGGAACCGTGAAAGTTGGAAGACAGGAAACTGATTTACTTAAAAGACGACATGTGGATTAGGATTAGAAATATATTCAGATGGAAGACAAGGAAATATATTTACTCAAAATGCAAAATAAATTCCTTGGCTGAATTTCTTGAATTATTTTCTTAAAGTAGACTAAAATGTAAAAAAAGCATACTTTCAGGTCCGGATTCGATTTTAATTAACCAAAATCAATCCAAAACCGAACTAAAATTAATTTGGTTTATAGATTTTTGAACAAAGAAAACCGTACGTCATTGAAAACCACGACTGGTTTGGGTTAGTTCTCGGTTTAACCCAAACCAAGTTGTACCCATACAATCTATATCATAATTTTTGGCATGCCAGAAAATGAAAATTGGATTCGAATGATCAAGGCTAAAATTGACAAGGTTGAAGGAACAGGTCTAAAATTGTCACCTCTAAATAACATCACCAGCTATGTCTACTTGAATTGGCACCTGCGATTGTGTAAGCATCTCACAATTGCTATTTTTACATGTGGGACCCACGTAAAACATTTGCAACGGTGAAAAACATTGATCATGAGATGCTCCACATGATAGCATCTCACAGTCGAAGCGGGGGACAACTCAGGTAAATATAACAGAAGATTTAAACCCTTTAATCATACTTCATAAGTTTGATCCTAAAGGTGGTAATTGTGACCCACCAACCCGCCTGAACCCGTCCGATCTTAGGCGGGTTTGGGTTGACTGTTTCAACCCGCGAGTTGAGTTTTGGTCATGAATTTTCAACCTGATTATAAACGGGCTGGGTTAGGATTTGACCTTTCAACCAGATTACAACCCGATTATTTTTTGGTGTAATTGAAGTTTGGAACATTATACTAATAATAGTTTTGGCTACTCAACATTTCTTCTTTTAATATAAATAATGACCAAGGATAAAGTGAAGAAAGACTCTATACATATAAATATTTCAAAATTTTTAACCCCTACTAATATAAATTGAGGACTCAATGACAAGTAAAGTCTTTTAAGACTTTATTATTATGTTTTAGTTCTTTTCTTTATGTTATTTTAGTCTATCTTAATGATTGTTGTGTTATTATTCTTGTTAGGTGTGCTTTGATATTAGAATAAATTAAAAAAATAGAATTTGCATATACTTTGATATTAGAATGAATTAAAAATTTTAATTTTTAATAGTAATTTAAATTATTTAAATTGGTTGCGTGGGTTGAGATATTCCAACCCATTTATTAAATGGACGGATTAGGATTGAACCTTGGCTTGTTAACCCCATACATCAACTTGACCGATTGCCACCTCTATCTGATCCAACACCACGCATTCACTTCAAAATACTCCTACTTATTAAACATTCTGAAAATTTATAAGATTTATACTATTTTTTAAGGGGAAGATTGAAGAATATTCCTTAAGATTCTGACCGAAATCCTACCCGTAAAGACTTACACCGACCCAAAGACGTCCAAAGTTAACCATCTGTCTACCTACCGTAGTATAAGCGTGTTTTCCAACTTGTAAGCAATAGAAACTTCGGTTCAAGCTTACATCGCGTTCGAGATAGGGCGTAGCTTAATACACTGGGCAAATTGGTTATATGACTCGCAACGTAAGCCATCATCTAGTGGGGCCTATAAAGGTGATCGAACGTTAGGATCGTTCAAATCTCATGGCTGGGTCCCGGCAGATTTGATCTGTGTGGAAGCAACCCTGAAGCGTGGCCTGCTCCCAGTGCGTTCGTCCGCTTTCAAAGCTACTTCACCATCAGTGTCACATGAGCCCCTGCCCTCCTTCCAGGTGATGATTGTAACTAATGATTTTAGAGTGTACAAGACATAACAGTGGGCCCCGAAGATGACGCTCATCAGTCGGATGTGGCCCTCGCTTGTTTCTTCTGTCCTGTCTCTACGTGGACGCTTTTACAATCCGTAATGGATCACCATATCTAAATCACTCCGTTCTTTTTCTTTCAGAGGAGGAAATTAGATGCGTGTTATCGAATATTAGTTGGGTTTTATATAAGTTTTGATTTTCTTGAGACCTTAGGTTTTTTTATTTTTTTTCCCGTTTTCTTGAGTAAGTTTTGAACTGATGATCTCTTTTTATAGATTGAATCATTGGCCGCTTTCTCCTGCATTAGACTATGCAGTGTGAGTAACGTGGTTTTCCGGACCGAGACTAGGGGAACGGAGCCACGTGAACCAAAAAAAAAAAGGCAAAAAAAGTGTAGGAATCGCTATGGATCGATCGGTCTGGTTCTAGAAATTCAGAGAAATAAAAAATTGAGAGAAAATGTGAGGAAAGAAGCAGAAGCATCAAAATGAACAAAACAGTGCCTATGCGAGCCATATAATGGTTTTGGGGAAGCTATTCAAAGGAATTTTCGACAATTTGAGAGACTGGGTTTGTGGGTTTTTCTTTAAGTTGCAGAGGAAATATGAAACAAAGAGTTGTAATGGAAGATGCATATATATATATATATAAATGTTTGTGCATATCTAAGTGAAACTGAAAGAGAAAGAGTGAGGTAGATCAAGCTAGTTGGCCAAGTCAAATAGTTCTTAAGTTGGTAACTTGGTATGAGGGATCAAGTTCAACAACTGTGCACTAACTCCGGCGGTATCGAGTTGGAATAGTATCAGCTGATACCATTCTGACTTGGGCAGTCCAACTCATATTGACGGAGATGAAATCGTCATAGAGATTGTATGATCTTGGACCGGAATATTAGACCGAAACCATGCAGTCTCGGTACAGACAAGCACTGGTCGATTTGGTAAACCATGGCAAGTAAGATGTTGCCACTTACATATAAATTTTTTTTAAACAAGAAAAATCATTTCACATTTTTCAGTACCCAATACACCTAAACCATGTGACAACATCTCATTCACACTACATCATATGCTACAGAAGGAAGTAGAAAGCTATTTCAGAGTTGTATTTTTCTTGTTACTTTGATATGGGTTGAAATCTCCTACTATTTTTTCCTGCACAGGTTTAGTTTTTGCTACTTAAATCTCCTTCACTTTGATATGTGTGAGAAGAAAAAAATACTAGCCACGAGATGGTCCATATGGCAACATCTCATACCAATAAGAGAAGTTAATGCAGACCGTCATCTATTTGACAAGCACCCATAAATTAACCATATAACAATATTTTAGCCTATAAACAAGAATGATAAATTTTCCAAGTGTTTAGGGCAAACAAGGCACAATGCAACATATTCTTAAAAGAGTAACAATGATAGCTTTTAATATAAAGTATTAGCTCTAATCTCTATATACTAGAAAATAAGTAAATATTAAACTAGAATTGTGGACCTTATAATCAAAGGATTTTAAAATAAACCGTGCGATGACTAAATATATGAAATAATACTTTAGTACAAATAACTATATTTACTTAAACTATTAGAATTGACAATCAGAATATCCCTTTAATTAATAAGTTAAAATATCTTTGATCAATAGTACAAAAAGATGGAGAAATTGATGAAGATATTGCACATAAGATTAGAGCTAATTGGCTTAAGTGGAGTGGGTGCTTTTAGGGTTTTGTGTGATAAAATGCGTTTCACTTAAAATTAAAGGGTAAGTTCTATAGGACAACAAATAGACCGACTATGTTTTATGGGGTAGAATTTTAGGTAAAAAAGAACCAACATATTCAAAAGATAAGTGTCATCAAGATGAGGATGCTAAGATGGATTTGTGGCAAAACTAAGAAAGACAAAATAAGAAATAAAAATATTCAAATGTGGTTAGGTATAGCATGCATTAGGGATAAAATTGAAAAGAGTAGGTTAAAGTGGTTTGGTTATGTAAAACAGACACCAAGAGATATACTTGTAAGAAAGCATGAGAATATGCATATTGAATGGCCTGAACAAGTAAAAGGCATACCTAAAAATATATGAATGGAATCAATAAAATAATATCAACAAAAACATAGATTAATCGAAATATGACTTTTGATATAATGAGATGGAAAGACAAGATTTGTGTCGCCAAACCTATTGTGATGGAAACTGACTGATGATGATGAATCACAATATATATTATATGTTAACTATTAATTGAAACTTGTTACAAAGTAAACGAACGGTTACTTAATCAAATTATTGTAATGTGTCAAGTTTTCATTGACCCAAAACAATGCCACACGATATACGACAGTGGACAGTGTCATGTTAGAATTTTTAGTTAGCTTGAGGAAGAAAAAAAGGCTTGTAGGTTTATATTAAACAACCATCGCACCTAACAAAAATTTACTCTGAGGTAAAGGCACAAGGACGTGTACTAGGGGCTCGAAATAGGATATCTCGACAACTTATTTCATGTATATGATAGGATGGAATCGTGTACCGCATGAAAATGCGGCAGATGATACCGCCCAAATGTGAACCGTGAGATGCTCCCTTCCCACGGTTCACATTTTTCAAATTTTTTTTTTGAAAAAACGGCTCCCATTTCAAATTTTATATTTTTTTGAAGGGACGGTATCGTCCGCCGCATGAATATGCGGTAGACGATTTCAGCCCGTATATGACGGCATCGATTCAAACCACACGATTCACGCGGCTTCAACATAAAACAGACTTGGTCAGAGCGAGTTCAAAGAAGACCGTCAGATGTTGTGACAATACATCCCATTACGTATCTAACATCAACGAGTCCAATGACATCCCGAAAAGGATATTTGAATTTGCAGGGAATGATAAGGCCCTCTCGGCGTTTTGTAGCGGAGGGTCAATGTTGGAGCATGTGCAGGAGGGTCGTCAGCTAGCCCATGTCTTTTCTTTAATTCTCTATCTCACTCTCACTTGCACAAATGCCTCTCTCCTTGCCGAAAACCACGGAATTAGCCCAATCTCTTCACTCTTAACCTCTATTCATTTTTATTTGAGTAAATTACATTTACCTCCTTTGAGGTATGCTATAATTACATTTATCTCTCGCGAAGTTTCTGAAATAACACTTTCTCCCTTGAGATTTATATATGTGTCACAATAACACTTTTTTTATTGAAGTTTCCATTAAAACAGTAGTGATAGTTAGTAAAATAATTTTAACTGGACAAGATTACTCACATTTAAATTAAATGATTGTTATGCCTTAGGCCATTAAAATTTTTGTTCTCATCTTTATGAAGGGGTAATCTTGATCAATTAAAATTTTTCTAATAACTACCATTACTACTCTGACAAAAACTTTAATAAATGGTTGTTATTATAACCCACGCAAAAACCTGAGGGAGAAAATGTTATTTTAGAAACTTCAAGGGAGGTAAGTGTAATTATAGCATACTTCAAAGGAGGTAAATTTAATTTACCCTTTTTATTTTTATTTCAAATTTTCTCAATTTTACATTTACTTAAAAATTTCGAACTCTACGTGATTAATCAGCTTAAATGACTTGGCCATTGAAGCATTGTTTGTTGAAAGATTGGATCAGGAAAAGTAGAAATGTAGCAAACAATTACTTTAGCCGTGGCCTGGATGGCTATCGGGATATCTCATATCATCTACAGTTAAATCCATAAAAAAGATTTAATTGTAACCAATCAAACATTATCGCCTTAGCCCTGAAACTTTCTCTCTTTCGTGTTGAAGAATAAAATTTTTTTTTCACTTTTTGAGAAATGCATCTGAATCCATTCGTAAATTAACTACAATGCGGGTAAGTCGCTTTATAAGTGACTAATTGGAAATTGCAGATTAGATTCCTTCATTTTTGTTGCTTTGTAGCCCGACTAAAAGGGCTAAAGCCTGCTTCGAAAATTTACGGGTTCCCACCCAGTCGGCACTTTACACGTGTGTGGATCGCGAGTTCAAAATTTGGAGGGTGTTCTCGTAAATATCCTAAGAAATGTAGACATTTTATCTTGACTAATAGTTCTTTTTTATTTTGTTTCTTACTCCGTTTTTAATAACCTGAAAACGTAGCTTTTAAGCGAGGGAGAGAGAGAAATCAAAAGCGAAATGAGCTCCTGACCTTCCTGTGTTCCCCCTCTTCTTACGGTTTCTATTTCCCGACTTCGGACGAAAAGGGTTCAAAATATCATGAAATGCCACTCACTCTTCTGCAACTCCATAGCCTTCTTGAAATCTTCATAGCTCCTTCCATCTTTCCCTCGAGTCATACTTCTGTCTTAGCTTTGTTTCAGCGGCAATGGCGCTTGTTTCGAGCTCACGTTTTCGGTTTGAAATCTGACTGAGTTTGAAAAACTTGGAGGAGTGGCGGTTTGAACTGAAGTTGCCGTTAGAGATCTTTGAGTTTCTTCGCTTATACAGCCTCGAGTCTTGGAAATTATTGAAATGTCGCTGCGATTCACGCGGTTTTCTATGTCCACTTTGGAAGCTTTCGAGCTGGACTTCAGATCTATCGCCGGCCATTTTGTTTTTGGATGTTTGAGGAGCATTTTGTTGTAGAGGAAGTTGTATTTGTCTAGAGAAGTTGTGTTTTAGGTTAGAGATTTCTGTTTTTGTTCTTCCCGTTCTTTTGGTTCGTAGAGCGTAGATTCGATGATGAATCGGAGTTTTAGGGCACGTGAATCTCAAATGCAGGCGTCCGTACAGCAGAGGCAGCAAGGGAGGAACCTTGGGACGGTGATGAAGGAGAAGGAAGAGGAGCTCGCCTTGTTTCTTGAGATGCGAAAACGCGAGAAGGAGCGGAGTAATCTTCTCCTTCAGAACTCGGAAGAGTTTGATGCTCCATTAGGTATACATTTTTTCGATTCCCTTGTCGATTTTAGGATTTCGTGTCTTATATTACGAAGTAGAGTTTTCCGGTTTCGTGCTGTAGCTCGTGAGTTTAGTCATTTTAGTGAGATGATATGGGCTATTATTCTAATCTTTTGTTTTAAATTCATTTGTTGCTCCATCCTATTTGGCTACATAACATTACCAATTTTGTATTTCCTTTGAATCTTGGTACACTAATTTCATTATGGTCCTCGCCTTTGTATTGCAATTGGGTTCTCTAGGTTGCTTACGTTTCACTGTTACAGGATCTAAACCTGGCACTTCCCCAATCTTCAAGATCATGTCATCCGCACCTTCACGCAAGACTGGTGCTGACGATTTCCTAAATTCGGACAATGATAAAAATGATTATGATTGGTAATGTGGAAGCACCTCTTGGATTTGCAGTAAAGTAAGATTGGTATTGGACATTATTGATCTCATAGTTGGGAACAGAAGTGATTATCAAGAAAAACAAACTGAGAAAACTAGTATTGAAAACTTGGACTATTATCTCCACCATCTCTAGTTGTAATAAATATCTGTTTGATTAAATCCATGAATGATGATCCTCTGGTTTCTATTTGTGATATATTGTTTTCTTGATATAATATCACTGATGGATCCTGTTATTGATAGATCATGTAAGAGATATAATAGTGCCTCAATAAGGAAGTAAAGTTTGAAACATCTTGGGCAATAAATGGTCAATTCCTTCATTGAGACTCATGCAGTCTGTTGGCCTTCTTGGTTACATGATTGACTAGAATGTCTTTTGTTGGAGTTACAGCACATATTATTAGGTTGTAAAGGACCAATGTCTGTCATCCATTCAGTGATGTTGCATTTGCTTCATGTATTACCATGTTTCCCCAGCAGCAGGTGTTCATTTAGTCACTGTGGACACTGATCTAGATAAGGCTTTGGTTCACTATCTTCATAGTTTGGGTCCAAGTTGAAAATATTTTGCTTTTTCCAGGTTTTCATGAACACAAAGTGCTATGGTTCATTATTTTCACTTTAAACCCGCCATGCCTTTTTTTTTTCCCTGATTTTTCGGAACATTGCTCTCAATGTAACTGATGGCAATCATATAGGATTTCTTTAAGGAGCTTCTGGTACTTCGAGTTGGTATGCCTTTGTCCTTGAATCCTGTTTCCTTGACTCAGTAATAGGATCCCTATTGTTACTGTTATCCACAATAGACAACAGTTTTTTCCTGGATTGTAAATCAGAAGAATAGTCAAACAAGATGTCACCTTTTGAAGAGTCTCTGGAGTATCAACTTTGGATGACTTTCTTGTTGAAGCTCCCCTTATTCTTTTGCTTACTCACTGGCATAAAATGGGAAAAGAGAAATTTATATCAACTGTTTAGCACCTAGCATGGAGATGGATACAATGTGACACCGTTACGAGAAAAGTTTTGAATGTATGAAGATTATATGAAGTCTGACATAACACCAAATCATTACGAGAAAGGTTTTGAATGTAATAGTACACAATGAATAATAAAATAATTTACAAATTTATTTACTATCTCATTATACATAACGAATAAGCAAATGATCTTCCCAATTTATTTTCCATCTTCATTCTCCACAGTTTTATGTTTTCAGTGACTTGTTATATTGTATTCTTCACCATTGACAGATTACATTTTGGTTACATAAGGAGAAGCATCCTTCTTGATTATTCAAAAGAACGTATGGCTGATAATGCATGGATGGATTTATATATGTGTAACAATGGTTTTCCCAATTTTTATGTGAAATATTATGGATTCAAGTCTTGCTTCATGTTCAATGTGATCAGGTGGAAATCAGATGTCTGTTACATATTTATTTATTGGTGTCCTCTTTTTGTTTCCTAGGCTTCTTACACCACCTGGTACCCCTCTCTTTCCTTCATTAGAGATGGAATCACAGAAAACCATTATGAGTCAGGTTGGAACTCCCAAAGCTCGCCCCACTGTGCTGAAATCAAGGGTAATAAACTTTCTTTAGATGCTTTAATCAGGCCTTTGACTTTTTTTATTTGATTTTTATTCATTCAAAATGCGTGTTGTGAAGTTTAACATCACCGATTATCATAAAAATGATCATATCATTGTTCCTCCAAGTCCATTTTTCTTGTTGAAGAATCTATAGGACTTTTGTAGACTTCAACAATTATCTACAAATAGACAGCCTCAATGTGTAGTGTATGTTCATAATCAATGCTTCAATTGTAATCTATCCAAGTTCATTACATATATCCAAGTTCCGAGAAAGTAAACATTTTGAATTTTTGTAGTTGATAGGTTCATCCTCATGCATTTGCCATATGCTTATGTTTTCAACACTTAGATTATAATCTCTCTACTGTGAGAAAGAATTTCAGTTTCCTTGTATCTTAATTATCATAAAAAAAATTTTTCTGTTGTGTTCTTCACATCTTTTAGCAGAAAACATTGTATGACCTGCTCAAAGAGAGAAAAACAAAATCTTAGAAGCTTATTTGTGTTGTGTCAATGATTGAAATCTATTATATCTAATAAAAGTGCTTCTTCTCAAAGTATTCTTCATTGCTTTTGTATGTCAAAAGAGCACTTTTGCAATGTAGTTGTTTGTTTGGAATTCACCAGTTCTTATTCTCTTTGAAGTCACTGATTCATGCTTTCGTGCCATGTATTTACTGTTGTTGCAGTTAGCAAATCCTCAGGCAGAGCCAACTTCAAAGGGCAGCTTAGTGTCCAAGCAACCAATTTCGTCTCCTGGATTAAACTCTTCTGGTGCAATTCGCAGGCCCTCATCATCAGGGGGCCCAGGTTCAACTGCATCTAGACCTGCGACACCAACTGGACGTCCTACACTAACCACAACAGCTAAAACAGCCAGACCTTCCACACCTACTTCACGGGCCTCTTTGCCTTCCTCTAAGCCTGCAGCTCCTCCTGCAAGATCCTCCACACCTTCTGCTAGATCTGCTGCTAGATCTTCTACTCCGACAACAAGACCTTCGGTATCAGCACCCAAGTCCACATCACGATCAGCAACACCAACACGTCGACCGTCAAACCCATCAAGTGTACCTAGTGTGTCTGCTCCCCCTGGCTGTACTTCTTTGGTTACCAAGTCAAGTCCCACAACAACGACAAAAAACCCAGTGCTGTCACGTGGCACTTCCCCAACAGTAAAATCTAGACCATGGAAACCCTCTGAGATGCCTGGCTTTTCACTTGATGCACCCCCAAATTTGAGGACATCAATGCCTGAAAGACCAGCTTCTGCCTCCAGGGGAAGGCCTGGAGCACCCAGTGCTCGATCATCTTCTGTTGAAGCTGGTTCTGGTGGAAGACCAAGGCGGCAATCGTGCTCTCCTTCAAGAGGACGGGTTCCTAATGGCAGTATCCATAACAGTGGAAGCTCTGTTCCTGCAGTTAGTCGAACATATTCCAATGGCACCGATAATGTGAGCCCTGTTCTAATAGGTACCAAGATGGTCGAAAGAGTGATAAACATGCGAAAACTGGCACCTCCGAAGCAAGATAACCACCGTTCCACGAATGCTAACCATGGAGGGAAGTCTTCGTCAATGCCAGACAGCTCAGGCTTTGGAAGAACACTCTCCAAGAAATCTCTAGATATGGCTATGAGGCATATGGTAAGCACATCTTTCCATTTTGCATTGTATTCATACTCCCTAACGAGAGATATAACATGCACATAAATGGTGGAAAAAGGGGGTATTCTACCAATGCATGGAGGTTATAGATTAGGTATTCAAACCAATGGATTCCATATCAACCCAACATGATAGGACAGATTTATGAATCCATGTCAGGGCCATTGAGATATTGGACACCACGACTTGCTCTGGTACACCAATCATGATTATGCAGTGTGCCTGTTACTTTGTTGGTGGTTGGTTCTGCTTACAAGCCCTTGAATCTAGCTAGTTGGGATAAACCTGGCATTTGAGTTTTATCCACGTTATCGGATAAATTTGTTATAGCATTCTTGCATGTTGTTATATAATGCTGTAGTACCTTTGAAAGGTTGGAACGAGAACCAATGACTAATTAGATTTGGCTGATCATACATTGATGAATAGATTTTTCTTTGATCAGGACATAAGACGAAGCATTCCAGGCAGCCTACGCCCATTAATGACAAACATTCCAGCTTCCTCCATGTACAGCATAAGGTCAGGACCCACAAGGAGCAGGACGGTTAGCGTTTCAGACTCTCCTCTTGCTACAAGTAGTAATGCCAGTTCCGAGCAGAGTGTCAACAACAACAACCTTTATTTAGACGTAAGTGAAGTTGAAGATGATCTGGGTAGTGAGAAAGGGGTCCGATCATCACCCGCCACTAGCCAGCATGGTAGGTGATATATGGAATCTGACCTCCGGTATCTTATCTGGTTTTGTGCACTATTAGAATGGACCGATGTCCTATTTTTGCTTGAAAACTTGACCAGCAGGTGATGAAGGACCGGTTTACAAAGGAGCCGACAGCAGATATGTTTAAGATTTATGTATAGATGATGAGATAGGCTGGCTATGCAATTTTGGCGTGGTGATATGCTGAACCATTTTTCCTGCTCATCATTGTACTATGAAGGATCGAGAACTATCTACAGAAAATTATAAATATTGTAACTGGTGATTGTATCGATGTGACCTTCCCCTTCCGTTCACTCCTTAAACCGCTTAAACCACAGACGTATTTAAAGGCTGCATTGCAGGTGGTGGTGTAGAATGGGTGGCATGCAGGTTGCAAATGTTTCATTTTACGCAAGTTATTCCTCCTGTGATCATGTACTTGCTTTTTCCTCGTGGTAAAAGGAGTAACCTTATGGAATTGGAATGAAATTGTCTGCCGTAAGACCTTGCGGTACACTGAAGTTGTCATGCGATGTTGCCACATGCACGGCCTATGTTTTTAAATGTGAAAATGTATTTTCATATTGAAAAATGTGAAAACACAGGCTGTGAGATGCTGTACGCGACAGCATTTCATGTTAGGGTAGCTGCAGTGTCTTGCGGCAGATGATTTCATTAAAAAACAAACATTATAACAGAGATTGTTTTCACACGGATAACTTGACTTTCTTCTAAATTGGCGGTAGTTTAGCCTCTGCAGATGGATCTGAGAAGCTTCGCTATAATTGACACATTAACTAGAGCACTCTACAATGGGTCGTTTTTATTGAATAAGCTTGATAATTGTACTAGTAATTCGGAAATTTATTATTATTATTTCTGTTATCAACGGTACTGAAAAAAATTATACTCGTTCATGAATCTCATAAAATAAAATAACAAAAAATTTAGCAGTCAACCGAAAGGGGTAATTGAAATTTGAAAATAACTTGCCCATTACTCAGGCATTTTCAACAGAGTTTGGGGACTTTTATTGTTTTAATATTTCTGCATTTTATTTTTCTTAGATTGAAGGGATTGGGCATAAGTTCCAGATCCAAGAGTGTTATTAGCCTAGTAATTCAGAATTGATGGGCGGGCTAAAGGTATTGCCAGCACAAGTAGCCACCATCTCCGATGGAGCTGTGAAACAGGATTGCCGTATCTGATGCAGTGTGCACTGTTCAAAAATTAGTTATAACGACAATCGTAGCTGCACCAAATTTACAGGAGTTTCTTCGATTAAAGACCACTTTAGTCTTCTAAAATTCCTCTTTTCCCCGGCATTCCAAACAGGTTCAAAGAAGATATTTCAAATCAAGACCACTTTGTTTCTTTCCTGTGAGACTGAGCTATGTTCTTTCTGCAGACTCGACAATGTTCCAAGATTGACATTGAGTCTCAAGTGATTTGAGATTGATCATGAAGGCTCTAATGAATTTCATAATGTTCCACACACACGTGCACACAAAAAAGAGCAATGGTTTTTGCTTTTCTTTATCAACAAACAGAATCACCTGTGCATTCATCTGGCCTCAATACCTAGAAAAGATGAAGAGACATCTTGTGCTTGTTCTGTCTCCATTTAGGCAGCTCATAAAAGGCTTTCCTTGTCATACCAAACTTCTCTTGGAACTCTTCATTGGACAAATATGCCTAGGTATCATTAGAAAATGCTTTAATTTAGATTGAAGTACACTGATGCTAACATAGAAAGTAAAGGCTACAGGATCGACTTGTACCACAACTCCAACAATCTCAGATGCATGTAATGGCAATGCATAACAAAAACAAAAAAATTACATAAATGGACCAACATGAAGGAAAGACTGATTATCATGATGATGATTACACATACATGAGGGATTGGTCACAAGTAAAAAAGTGAACCAATACATGCCTACAAAGTGAAGTAATACTATATCATTTGTTTTTATTATTAATTCATAGGTATTCAAAATCTTCAGATAGACAAATTCTTCATCAAGTTTATTTAAATCAAACTATGCACTGATCAAGCAAACATGCGAAGATAAATGTAGAAGGGAGTACCTCTCTTTTGGTCACATCTATGCCCAATATGGGGTTGTTTGATGTTACTTTTAACTGTTCATAAGGAAAGACATTCAAATTCTCATCCATTTCAGTTCCATCAAACTGTGCAGGACCCGATTGATTAGGCTTTTCCACTAAAGGTGGAGAATCAGTAGAAATCAATGATCCTCCTGAAAAGAATATATTTCATGGATAAACAGCTAGTGTCATTGCATCACATAAATACTGGACAAAGTAGTTAAATACATGGTCCAACAACAAAGGCAAAAAAAATCATACTTATACCCAGATGCACACAAAAATTATAAAAATAAAAAGGGAAAAAAGAAACAAATAAAAATAAAAGAAATTGTTACCACTTCACCAGACCATTGAACCAAGAAAAAAACCATCACCCCAGAAAAATGAATTTTGGGGTCTCAAATCTGGACCAACCGTTCTGGGTTCCAATTTCCAACACTTGAATATCAGCAGGATTAAATAACATTCTGATTGAATGATCCAATAATTCAAATTTTAGATTAATCTCTATGATATGCAATACTTAATCTGAAATTCCAAACTCCATCGGTTTGAGTATTAATCCTCTTCTATCCTAACAGATGCACTCACTGGGGCTCATATAATGATAGAAAAGCATGGATGTCATCAGACGCCAAGTCTCCAACCATAACTAACCTTGTGGAATTGAGCTGGGTCAACAAAGTAAACTAATTATATTCCAACAGGGTGTGAAACAGATTTACCAGTGATTTCTTCTGCAGGAAAATCAAGGGATGCTTCATTTTTGTAACAGTAAGCATGATCAGGAGATCCTGAAAAAAGATTTCTGACAATTGGAGTTGGACTGGAAAAACAATGGCTTCTTGAAGCCTCAGAATCTGAACCTGAAATGCAAGATGCAGGAGATATGCTTCTTCCCACTCTTTTAGAGCATGCAGAGTTTCTTCTTGAATTATTTGGGGTAGCTCCCGGGCAGAATGCTTTCCATGAACTTTTTAGAGGTACCTGTACAGGAACTTCGGTGAAGCATACACATACAATTGTGGTAAAAAAAAGGGGGATAAAAAGTAAGCAAAAGACAAAAGAAAAATGTCAACATTCTCTGCTATTCTAGAATACGTTGTATGCATCAAGTTTAAAAAAGTAAATAAATAAATAATTTTACAAGAAAATTGGTCAGCAAGCAATTTCTTGATTTGTTTATTTGCTTTCTAAAATCATTAAATTTTTTTTTTATAAGTTCAAGTTTACAAGCAACTGAGTAAACATTGACATATTATTAGGGCATTTAATGAGCCAGACGAACTTAAGTCTGACTCTAGCTTAAGTCTGTCTTGGGATAGTTCGCATGAGATGTTTAGTAATTGGGCTCACAAGTCAAGCTTGAGTCTGAAAAAATCATATTACCTTAATGGGCTTGAACTCAATCAATTAAAGCTCACTTAATAATAAGAGATATTTATAGTTTGAAACTATTCATATAACTAAAAATCACAGATATGGATTTTGCAAATAAAATACTATGTATTTTATATTTAAAATTATTTGAAATTACTAAAACTCAATTTGTGAAATTCATGAAACTAACAGGCTCCATGCTTACTCATCCCAATAACAAGACTGGGATACAAAGCTTTTACAAACAAGCTTGAGTCCTCTAGTCCTAAGTTCCTAACGAGCTGGCAAAAAAGGTAAAGGCATGCAAATCACTTAGAAGCCTTAGATATAATTTTACAGCGGGATATCCAAATTCAAATCTAATTCACTTGGATCTAAAATCATGAGATTTAACGCATCTTGAATTGATTTTGGAACAAATCAAGGGGCCAAAATCAGACTCACCTAACACCTCCATCCCTCCACATGGCATAAAAGCCCATGTCTCATCAGAAAAAAAACCTGATAATGCAAACAAGGATTCTCTTTTTCCAATACCTGTGCAGCGGTGAAGGTTACTGCTGTTTACTAACATGTGAACTCATTTAAAATAATTATTAACGTTTCATGTTCATTTTTTAAATATAAAATATTCTTTAATCTTTTTAAACATGTTGAGAATCGTGCAATGTGAATAGCAAAATCGAGAAGAAGAAGAGCAATTACACAGAATTTTAAATGTTTCGGCAATGTGCCTATGTCCACTATGTACAGTGAAAAGTTATCCACTACTTTCAATTAGGGTTACAACATGATATATATATACTAACCCTAACCCGGTACTTTTTAAATCTCAAAAATCTCAAAAATACCCCTGTTTCCAACAAAATGTAAAATAATAAAATTATTATTAAAAAAAAGGATAAGAGAGGGGATACCAATAAAACGATCTTGGAGAGAACCTTCAAATGCATCTAATTTTTTTTTACTATGATTAGGTATCATATTAACTTCGAACTTTTAATACAAGGAAAAATTCCTACTTTTCCTTGCCCTTAAATTTTTTTTTTTGGGTTGATGAACATATGAAAAAATAACACCTTTGGAAAAGGTAATTTTGTGTATGTCAATGTAAGATATATGAAGTAGCTCCATCTAAGTATGTCTAACTGGGGCATCAATATACTAGCTTGCAAAAAAAAACAAAGTCATTTTTACATCAAACTGAAGCAAGCAAAAGTGGGTGTGCTCATATTTATATATGAAGTTTGATTTGGAGTAGCCACCTAGGCACTTCTAATTGAGACATGAATACAGCAGTTTATGCAAAAGATTGTTTTCACATCAAACCAAAGCTAGGGATTCAGGGAAGGGTATAAAGGGCCATAATATTTTACATCAGACGTGACCCCACACAACTTATTGATTGCCTGTTCAACATGAATGATCTTCTTCATTGAAGGATCATAAGATTCAATCCATGATCTTCACAACCCCCACAAACTGTCCTCCTCATCAGAGGGTTCCTCAAAAGAAAATTGTTGTCACTGGCATGCTGATCATAAAAGCTGTACTTTCACTTTTACCGTGTGCAGTAAAACTTTCAACTTAAAAGGCGTGTGAAGCTTACACTGTGAGGGTCAAATTTCATGCTACCTACGCCTTAAAAGTGCAAGTTCACACCTTAAGGCTTGCATTATTTAGTGGGTTGCGCCTCATAGAATATATAAATTTAGGGGCCTATCCACTAAGTGAAGACTAAAACAATTTATAAGAATTTTTTAATTTACACTTCATATGTCAAGTTCTAATTTTTTTTTTATGTTTTAATTTTATTAACATTAAAAGATGCCTTACACATGCTGAATGGATGAGATCGATAAATTTTGAATGTCCTTTTTCCGACTCATTTTCAATTGTTAAACTTGAAGTCCACAAGATTGTATGATACTATAGTGGATAACAAAACACTGAGCAATTACATGATTAAAGCTCAAATGCAATATTTTATTCCTCAATTTTACATTTTTTACTTAAAAAATACACAATTCCAAAAAAATAAAAAAAAACTTACCTAAAAGCTAATGTCTTGAGTTTGATCAGCTTATGCAATGTGCATTTCTAACTTCAGCATTACTTATGTTCTTCCTTTTCACAGTTTTTCTTATTACTTTTGCTATATTTTATGTTTTTATATAATAACTTAAAAATGCATACTTGTGAGCCTTATGCCTTGAGGCCTACACCTCACTCTATTCAAGAAAGATGTCTTGCCTCAGGCTTTAACTTCAAAAACATTTTGTGAATGTATCTATTCTGTTTCTTTCAAGTTTCCCAAGAGTTTCTATTATGTCAACAGGAAAATAAGGAATAAATCTCCAAAGGATACCCTCTATATGAAACTTCCTGAAAGTAAATTTTGATGAGAATTCCCATTTTCAGGGTACCTACATTTAAAGTTTTAACTTTAATTTACAATTCAATTTTATAAAATAACTCAAATGACATAGGGTTGTGATGGTTAAAAAAATGATGGCAAAGTCAGACTAGAAATGGATGAAACTTCCCACTTCACCAAGAAGCAAAACAAAAGAATAGAACATGAAAAAGGAAAAAAATGAAAAACAAAAGAATTCTGAAGACACATTTAAAATTGACTTACTTCTATCTTTTGTTTCTGTCCTTTCAAAATAGCAAGCTTCCTCTCAAATGAGTTCCCATGCATCTATAATAAAGATTCAATCAGCATTCTCAGGAAACCTTCACAACTGGTAGAATTATCTAAGGGGTAGCAGTGGGCCAAGTTCGGGCAGTCTCAGTCCAGGTCAGAACTTCAATATAACAACTACTACATATGTCTAGTCCAGGCTAACCTTCTGACTCAAACATGTAGGCCTATATAAACTAATTTTTCTTTTAAATATTTGCGATTAGAATTATTTTATCTCTGCCAATGTTGTTTTATATTGCTACATCTTTTGGTAAGAGCTAGTCTCAAGCGGCCTAAAGTTGCATTGCATCATGTTGGCAATAAGCATGAGAACTTTTTTAGGTCTCAAAATGATGTAAATGACGTGCTGTAATGAAATCTTATGCTCAAGTACCATCTAGAAATCATATAATGAAATGGAACCGGATTATGGTAATAAGTGAGCATAGGCTAGCTAAGATATCCTCCATAAATAACGTGCTGTAATGATGCTTGGCTTCAGCAGTAAGTAGGCAAGAGTTCTTGCTCAAAGTAGACAGACATGAATAGATAAGATAGTCCAAAAAAGCAAGATCCGCTTAGCTACTTGGAATGCAAAGGCTTTCGCAAAAATGTCTTGAGAGTTAGTAGGACCAATGGATGAGATATGAAAGCAATTCATGAGCATTTAATGGCTTATGATCCTTGTATAATAAATTTTTCTAAATGAGAGTTGAATATTTAATAACCTTTAAAAGCAAAAAAAACTTGTAGAGGTTGCAAAGCCATCCCAACAAAAAGTCACACTTCAAAAAAAAATGTTGACAATGATGAACATTCGTGTTATGAGTTGGAAGAAGAAAAAAGAGATCAAAGAATAAAATAGTAGAAGCTAAAAGGAAAAATTCATAGTTTTTAAAGATAAACTAATGCGCAAGACAATATTGGATCTGTTAACAAACCCCACATGAATGTAGGATGAAATGGATAAATGCATTAAAAGAACAGGGTAATCAGGTGTAAGGAGAATCTAGATGTCAAATTTAACTAAAAAAAATTTGGTTGTGGAATGATAATAATCAAAAGGCAGTTAAAAGGGGAAAAAAAGAGGACTTTGTTTTAATGCTTGGCAAAGAAATAAGAACAAAGAAACTCTGAAAACATAAAGCATTAAAAAATATAAAAGACAATATGTGAGGTTGAAACAAGAGATTTTGATCAAGTTATATGCATCAACAGCAAGGATTTAAGAATCTTCGTGAAAGATGAGGAGATTAAAGAAAGGTGATAGCATCATTTTAAAAAGTATTAAATAATGTAGGTATGAAAAACTTTGTTTCATGTGCACCATAATTAAATACAAAGAAGCACCATACGTATAGGATGAACATTGTTAAGATGCGAATGTTGAAATGGATGTATGAGAAGAATAGGAAAAATGAGGTAAGGAATAAACATATCAGAGATTACCTAGATGTTGTCCAAGTAAAAAGACTAAATAAAGAAAAATATGTTAAGATAGCTTCAGTATGAATGGTGAAGACTTACAAAGACAGGTGTGAGAAGTTGTGCAGGATACTCATCAAGGGATCTAAGAGGAGGATGAGAGGAAGACCAAAGGAACTAGGATAGAGTCAGCCAGAAAGGATTTGGCCGCTTGTGGTATGTTTTAAAATATGGCTTTTGACAGATTGGCATGAAAGAATAAGTACTGCAGACCCAATAGTTTGATTAGGACATTTTGTTGTTTTGTTAACAAATAGAAATCCTTAAAGCTAAAATTTTTCACATTTATCTAGTATATTACAGTTAAACTAAGTGCATGTTTAACGAAAAGCTAAGATCTAACCATACAAATATGATATTTATATATTATAAGCAGTAAATCTATGAGAGTATAGTATCGACGGGCTGGGCCAGTCTTCAATAACCTTATTCAAGCCTGACACGCAGTTTTACCTGGCCTGAAAATCCTGGTCCTGCCAGGCCCAATGAATCAAAGTATCCTATCTAAGATCTCTCAGGGCTGACCAGGCTGGCAAGTCATCCAGCCCACTGCCACCCCTATGTAAAAGGCATAAATGAAAATTTCATCAATATCTATTCACAGATGATAGGGAGAAAAAAAAGAGAGTGAACGCATAAGAAATAATAGTAGATAATTGAATAAAAGCCTCAACAGCCACCATTTGAGAATTGGAAATGATACACTTACACGTGCTTTTGATGAATCCCATGCAAAAAACCGAGTGAAAAATGGTGGTTCATTCCCTTCTGTAATAACATATATAGGAATCTCCAATGATAGTCCTTCTACTAGAATGTCTGTCTCAAGGAATTTCTGCCAGTTCCAAAACACAAGTTGTTTGACAAGGAACTCATTAACATTGGTGGAGAAGTTCAAGTATGAAAGATGTAAAATTGTAAGCAATGTATCTATTTGGCATGCACTGCAACTAGAGCAATGCATTTCTGTATTTAAAATTTTAAAGGCCATCCTGTTCTCCTTCAATAAGCGGACTATCCAAGCAGCCACCAAGCAGTAATCTCGATGGAATAAGAACACAAGGGAAACTCAGATGCCAAAAATATCTGAGATAATTGGTCATAAAAAGGTCCACCTTTATTATCTGGATTATCTGATTATTTGAATTGGGCACACCTCCAATTTTTGAATGATCTTGATAAATGCATAGGTGGGCCTCAAACATGCAATTTCAGGACATGTAATGGTAGTTTCCAAGCATTTTCTATTAGTTTAAAATAATAGAAGGAGGAGTTTTTCAAGAGCAGCTTCTGGCATTACCATTCCTAGTGTGAAGGCATGCTGTTTTGATTTCACATTTGCATGCTGTCCTATCCAGACGTAAATTTCACTGAAGCAATCTAGTAGCAATACATCTTCAGTAGTTAGATCATCCTGTGTGAAATTGAATATTTCTTTCACCTGCAAATTTTATTAGACGAAAAGAAAAAGATATGAGAAAGATTTGTCTTTTGACATCGTTTGATCCTCCAAAAATATAAACTCTGATGGCCAAGTTAATGAAAGAACATTGACTTTAAAAACAATCAATTGAATATATTCAGAGCTAAACATAAAACGTTGTTTAGATGACCAATTTTGTAAATCAACAAGTGTTTAGACACAGTCACCAAAACCAACTCTTTTAACTGATAAAAAGTCACAGTCTAATTTCCCCTGTATCAGATAAGTGATTTCCTGCAGATCTCAAGAAACTGGATAAGGTATTGTCAATGAGTTTATTAAAAAAAAAACATTTAATATGAATATTTACAGCTGATAAATGGCTGAAAACAAATAATTTTGACATCATTGACAGAACTATCACTGTTCCCAGATTAGTGAGGGAAGGGAGTGCTTTGTTTCCATTTCTCCTGTTCTTAGTCATAGGTACACGAAAATGTTTTTCCTTTCTACTTTCATAATATATATATCATCTTGATTACTGATCAAAAAATAAATAAATAAATAACTGTTATGCAAGATACAATAAGGGAGCATAAATTGCAATATCAAAAATTCATGGATGCTTAGTAAAGAGAACAAGATATGTACCTTGAGATCACCTGCGAAGATGGAATTCCAGCCAAAGTCGCAAAATAAACATAACTCACCATTAGAGATGCTTCTACAGTCATTTATAGCTAGGTTGATTCTGAGCCAAAGAAGAACCATATCATCTCAAAGAGAAAAATTTAAAAGGAAGATATTGCTTTATTCACCTTCTGTACAAGTGCTTGTAAACAAATGTGGATATTCTATGTAGGCTTTGGTCTCCTTTTCTCTTGGATAATCTGATTTTCCACCAAGTGCACTCCAGAAACCATCAGGCTCGCTTCCTTCTCTCACCGATATGGGCTGCCATGTGGGCTGTGAATGACATGAAGAGAAAATCAATCCAAATAACTACACAGAATATGAACATACATTTTTCACAAGTTTCAGAGAGTAAGAATGCTGGATTTGTAAAAATTCAGCGTAACCATGTATATGTAAGGGGAATATACCATATTTTATATAAGAACTGTAATGAAAAAACTGTTGGTCTTTTGGTTTGTTATTTATATATTATCTATAGAACATACATCAAACACTTAATATTGCATTAGATGACCACATACATTTATCAAATCCAGCATTCTGTCAAGGATATTATGATCTCTTGTTGAGGAGAGATTTCCAGCCCAGGTGAAGACAGATGCTCCAGTGTGCAAGATGTAGCAATAGGATGAGTTGAGTGAAGTCGAGACCTGCATGATTATTAACTCTTATTTCAACAGTCACAAGTAGCAAAACTAATAACACTTGTGCAGTTTTTATGTTTGTTGCTGAACTACCAGAAAGCAAAATGACTGCATTTTAATTCAAAAACCATAAACCATCAGAGTTTCAGAGTTGATAGAGATGAATACTTTAAGTTGATTGCTTTGTGGTGTCATAATAAATCAAGCATATAATGATCTCTCCTGGCCTTTGAGAGGCATTTCATGGAGAGAATGCCAAATAATATCTTATATTCACAATAGAACTATCAGTATTAACCCACTTGTAGTAATCTAATCTGTTACATGATTATAAAAACTGAATTATAAAGGGCAGTGTGGAAACTCCAGAAAATTGATCATTTGTTAAGCAGATCATCTATTGCTGATTAATGGCATATATGTATATTCTTACAAGGTTATTTCTTGGTTAAAAGAAGATACAGTATGCTACAGTGCACTTAGTCCAGTTGGCAGCTGGCTAGACTCTTGGCTACTGGTCTGAAACTTTTTTGTTAGATTTTTTATAGGTCTCAGGCATGAGAGTTTTAGGCTGTCTGAGGTACCATACTGTTGTCTCGGGTAGGCTGTTGTCTTAGGTCTTCTACTAGGTTCTCTCCTCAAGTCATTGTTCCATGGTGGGAACTTATTCTCAGGTCACTGCCTGCAGTGAGTACCTTTTCTCAGGTCACTACTGTCTAGTATCGTCTCAGGCCTTAGGAAGACTGTTGACCAATGTAGGTCACGTTATCTGGTCATCCTTCTTCAGGTTCTATTTCAGGTAGGTTCTCATGTCTCCAGCAAAGCAGCTGTCATGTGTTCTCAGGTTCTGTTTCTCCGTCTTTCTCAAATTTCCAGCATGCTATCACCTCATTCACCTAAATTTCCAGTAGAGCAGCACCTTATTTTAAATCCAATAAAAATACTTCCAGCAATATATTCATTAATAATAGAACGTCAACTTTGAGATTTAAGTACACAAATATATATTTCAGAAAACCGTATAAGAACGAGTTGTAGGAAAATACAGGCTTTGATAAGCTTTTATGCTTTATACATTAAACATATTTTTACTTTATATATGCATACCTATATATGATTTCCTAATTCAACAAGAATATGATTTGACGGGTTCTAAAAATATTTTATTGAAAGTCAACGTTTTTTACAGGGACTTCGACTTTTACATGTTTATAAATGGTTTTTCTGGAATATGAGTCTAAGTTAAATATGATATAGATGGTGAATAAGCATAAGATCTTTGATCCATATGTGAAATATGTTTATGTGCAGCTATGTAAGGTCCAAGTTGTATTAGTTACATTGTGAATGATATAGGCCAGCATCGATATTGGCATAATGTGATTTTAGATGTGAGTTATATGTACTTTTGCACGATGAGTTAAAGATTTTCATATGATCTGCATATCATTTCACATGGGCTTTCGTATAAAAAGGTTTATTGAGCCTTATTTGACCAATGAGGATTATGTGTATGATTCTTGGTCACTATCGGTGACCGTGTATCCCACCAGGGCATGATACTGGTGAGCCACTTTCATTTTTCATCTAACATGGTAAACTATACCATGTTATGAGGCACTAGCCAGTAAGTCAAGATGGCAATTTGGCTACCATATACTGAAAGGCATTATCGCATCCCTGCTGTTTAGCCATATGGTAGCCCAGACACCTATACGGGTGTCCTAAAAATTTTCATTGTATTGCAGGATGCATCATATGATTTTAAAACTGCATTACAAAATGATTTAGATATGTATGTGATTGTTATATCAGACTTAGCATGGATTGTTGTTTCATCAAATTCATGAATTATAAATTGCTATCTGGGTATGCTTGTTGCTTATGGATTTGTCAAAAGCATACAATAAAAAGTGTTATGTTTTTTCAGAGGAAGAGAAAAAAAAACCAAGAAAGAATGAAAGAATAAGAGGTCTAGAAGAGGACTTACAAGAAAATATAACCAATACTATCTTTATGACTTTGCTCATAATATTTTTAACTAATACAATTTTTTATGACTTTGCTCATTATATTTTTAATTACTAGAATAGTTATATAAATTTAGTGAGCCCCTAATTGTCTAGGCAACAAGCAGGTCCCATACCCAGGTCAGCTTAGGCATTTTCATCATTATGCAAGGGATCCTATGTATATGTCACATAGACAACCCATCCATCCACCTAAGATATATTCATGTCCTATATTGTATTTTATCAATGTGTAATAACAGATATCTGATTTTACAATCTGTAGAGTTTTAAGCAAGAGGCCAGAATTCAGAGGCATTTTGCCACATGAAGGATAGGTTTTGGACTAAAGCTTGGTATATGAAGAGGATCATGAAAAGAAATATGTGAAAATGAGTATTGTTGCAAACTCAGCTGTGATGTGGCAAAGGCATGTTAACTAGGATTCTTTAAAGAATGGTTCTATATTTGAGGGACAGGAAAGAAAGACTAGCTTTATCAAACTGGGAGAGTGATTATGCAAAAGTCAGTGAAATAGCTTGGTGTAAACTTAATAATTATTGCCCAACCAGACATTTTTATTTATTTTTTGATAATTAATGAAGTGAGTATATATATTATATGGAAAGGAAAAGGTATAGAGTATGGAGTATGGGCCAACCAGACTTATTATTCTTTGTTTCTCAACGATTTGCACAGTATTACAGATAAAGTTTATATTATTTAAAGGCTAACTGTTACTTGGTAATGAATGATGTAGATGTGTTTCACCAAAACACTGATGTAGAGAGTCTGCACCTCTTAAGTAGCCAAAGCACAGAGAATCAAAACACTAATGTTCCACTTACTAGATCAACTTGGATGGCTTGCATGTTATTTGGACTTGATCCTTGAACTCGGAAAAGAGCTGCACTACTTGCATTATAAGTTTCATCAGCAATTCCCATTTCAGAAACAAATTTCTTATACCGTGAACCCGTCCCGCCCTGCATGGCATATCAAAGTAAGACAAGTGGAAGCATGCCTAAAATAATGGTAGTAATCAGCTTGGAAAAAAAAATACATACTTTAATCTACTAGAAGTAAGAAAGCTGATAAAGTTACTACCTTCAAAATAATCAACGTCTGGAATATCTGAAAAAATTGAATTGGCTCCTTACCCTCACTAACTTGAGCCTAAAATTGAAAGAGAATAGAATGAGTTAAAAAAAAATAACCTTTTTCTCGTACAGGAAGATGGAAGTCAATAGTCTATGCACAAGTATAAAGCAATAAAAGAAAACCAATCACATTTAATACAAAGTGGCTTGAAATACTCTGCCATTCGATATTCTTCCAGCAACTTACGTTACAAAAAAGGATCAGTTTTCGTATTTTTTCTTCCAATTAAAAACCAGACTGTAGTCTTTTTTTTTTTTGCATATAAGATTTACAGCATATCAAATCCCCAAATATTCACAAAGGGTAGTCATACTTTGAGGTTGAGATCCTGAAATGGGATCATATTTGGTAAGGAGATTATTCCTCCACTAAAAAAATTTGTTGCATCATCACAAAATTGAAAGTCAATTGCTAAGTGAGGAAAGAGAGGCAGTTTTGGTAGTCTAATATGGTGTTTGCACAACCCTATGGTATTATATCCTGATATTGACTTTCTCATGCAAGACTGAACAACAATATGATATGATTGATATCTATAACCAATGAGTATCTATGTCTGAAAACATTTTGGAGATTTAAAGTCTCAATATATCTTGTTCTTCCCCATATCTGGCTCTATTTACATGTTGGGATTCAAGGGCACAAAGACATCTGAGCTGAAGAAAAAAATCAAAGAAAAATTTTATTCACTTGAAAATCTGCCTTCCATAGAACTGTAAACCAAACCATGAAGGGCTTTTACCAACTCAACCCGGGTCAGCTCGACCCAATGTTTCATTGGGCCATATGCGGCCATATGCATAAAAAAACCCATGATTTTTTTTCCTCAAATGATCAATAAAATAAGGATGGATGTGCACAGCAAAAAGCCCACAACTTGCAAAAAATCATTAATAAAACTAAAACAAAATAAGTTTATTTTGCTTTTTTTTTTCAGATAAATGATGTTATCATTTAGTATTTTGTTTCCAGAACACAAACCTATACTATTTAATCAGTATTGAATTTCCATACTTTCTGGTTCGAAAAATTAATCAAGCAGAAATCAAGAATAAACAAATTTACGTGATTTGACAAAGATGTCTTTAATCAATATTAAAGATGCTAATATTAAGAAAACGAGCTTTTCTTCAGGATCTAGCTCAGCCTGCAAGCCTAAATACCAATATACAGCTTGGCTCATGCAAGCTGAGACCAATCACTTATTCCCTGACATTATCCTTCAAAGTTACTCATTTGGAACCTTTGATATGCTCTAAGTGCAAATTCAAATAAAATTCTGAAGATGGAAATAAATGCACCATATGCATGGACCGCAAGGTTTTACCTATGAATTCAACATTTGAAACCTCAGGAGAAAAAGATAAGGGATATATAGGAGATAATATTGAGATCCGATAAATACAGAATTTTCAGGTGCTATTGGATCCATGCAATATCTGGTTTAGTAACCACAAGCTTACTTTTTTAGAATCCAGTGGAAGGGCAGATGGAAGAAAGGAGTCCTTTCCATTTTTTTTTATAGAAAAACATTGATAGAATTTGAATTCAAGGGGAAGAAACCGTGGAGCTGAAATAACTCACTCAGAACGCCTTCTAAAAGATTAAGTGGTACGATTGGATCGAATAAGCCCTTATGGAATAAATACTCAGCTGCTTGTGAACCATCGGGTACTATCCTATTCAATGTTTGTTCAATTACTCTTTTACCCACAAATGCTATGCAGGCATTTGGTTTGGCAATAATGATATCCCCCAACATACCAAAACTAGCTGTTACCCCACCAGTTGTAGGAGATGTAAAAGTTACAGGCAACAAAGCCATAGCTCCTCCCTTAGTATATTCATATCTAAAGTTCCTCCTCAGCTGATCCTTTCCATTTTGAAGATTCACACCAACATCCCACCAACAACACCCCCCCCCCCCCCCCCCCCCCCCCAAAAAAAAAAAAAAAAAAATCCAAAAAGCCCCCCCAAACCCACCAACAACATCAAAAAAGGAAAAAAGATACACTGACACTCAAAATAAAAAGCGCTTCTATAAATAACTGTATAAAGTGAAAGGAATAATATATGCCATGCCAACATGCATTGAAACCTATTTTTGAAATGATTATAATAAGTGGGCTCATCATTACTTTAGTGTCCTCCATGCAGGTGCTTTTGTGCTGTCTGAATCATATTCCTGATTTCTTGTCAACAAGGTCCCTTTGTTCATAAAAATAAACAAATATGTTGGAAATAACACAAGACAAACTAAGCAACAAAAGATTTTCTTAACAAACTTTCAAATTTTTATCGAACAAAATAGATTTCCGCTTGTTCCCATCACCTAAAACTTCAGCCTCTCCTGTTGGCTCAACTAGCTTTTAAAGTAAAATATTTGATAAATTCAATAAAGTACTCGTGTCACCTTTCGATTTGTACTAAAAGAACCTCTATTTTTTTTAACTCACAGACACAACAACAACAAAAACAAAATAAATAATAAATAATAAAAAGAAGAAGAAGAAATAACCAGTCTATTTCAGTGGCTTGTCCACATTAAGTCATGTTCTTTCTGATGAGATCTATGTTCTTCTTTTATTTTCTATTCTAGTTCTTATTTCAAATGTCTAATATTAGTACTTATTCTAATAGCCTTTTCTTCAAATTTTAAAGTGAAAACCATACGTTTCAATTTCACTACCCGTCTTTCTAGTTTCCCTAGTTCTTTCATGGTTTATCCCTACTTCAACATCCAGATCCTGATTTCTTCTTTCCCAAATCCTAAACTCCATATTCATCCTAAAACCCCCAATTTCAGACTCTTATTTAGTATCCAACTTATTAAATCTAGACAAATGTGACTTTAACTACATCAAAATCTGAACGTTTCAATACTTCCATTATGCCTTTTCAGTTTTGTTGTGGTAAAGGCTCAAGCCATTTTTTCCTCAGTCAAAATAGGTTGTTCGGTGCCTTAGAAGATGAGAAAGCTTTGTGATGCTTCGCTCCTAACACTTTTTAGTTTGAACATCATTAGAAGTAATAAAATGATTGCCCCATTAACGTCCTGTAAGTGTTTGTGTTTTCCTGGGAACCAATCTTATGACTTATCAATTGATTTATTTCTTAAAATTTCCATCTTCCATCCTGTCCCATTTCCTTCAACATGATTTCTGACTATTTAATAAATATTTCTCCCTTGCACTGATTTTCTGTTCTACTACATTATGATGAAGCCATATATTCTCTAACAGAAATGAAGCATGGATATCATGGATTAGCCAACCAATACCTACATTACATAGACTTGGGGGCAGCTGTGCGCCCATGTGTCAGGCTAATCTAATCCCCATATTATAACTCATAAGACATGGAGACACTGTGCATACACAAGATATCATAAACTTAAACCGAGGAGTACCAAAACACCGTGCTATCCGTACACAATTTAAGTTTTCAAAAATTTAAAATATTCATATCTATATATTAAGCGAAACGGGGGTGGCTTCTGATGCGGCAGGCTCGCAGTGCTTTAGGGCTGACGTGGCAGCCTCGGGCAAGTTCGGGCTACAAACCTGCCGCAACTCTTCATTCAGACTTTAAAAATAATTCACATTCAGTGATTGATTTTTCTGTAATTGCAAATCAGGCATAACTCTTTATAAAACGACAAGGCTTGCCGCAATTTTTGACTCTTCTTTCTTCGGTTTTTGAAAGTAATTTAGATTAGTCATTTAATTTTTATAATTCCAAATCAGGTATAAGCAATTCTTTACTCCTCTCTGTTTCTGTCTGTCTCTCGATCCTCTCTCTATCTCGATCCCTTCTTCCCCAAACATCACAAACCCCATCTCCGTCGCTCTCTCCCTCTCTGTTTCATTCTCTCTCTTTCTCTCTCTCTAACCCGAACCATAGAAGTGTCTCAACGTTCTGCTCCACTTCCATTGCAATGCTGTTCGTTCTTCTTCGTCTGTTTCTTCTTTTTTTTTTTCCGTTTTTTTCTTTTTCCCCTTCTAGAGTTTTTTAAGATTTATTTTATTGTAAAATTCATCGATGACAGCTTATGCAGGAAGTTTTGACCCGCAGAACCCTGAGATGTGGAGAAGAGAGGGGGAACGAGACAAGCACAGTGGTCCGTCCGTCTTCCAGATGTTGCTGCGCCACGTGTTTGGTCAAAGACCATCATGGCTAGTGTCCAGAAGAGGAATGGCTGCGCCGACTTCTTCTCTCCAAGAATAAGCGGCACCGCCTCTTCCTTTCCAAGACCACTGACTATTTTGTGTCTTGATCGAACAAGGAGAAGCACCGACTCTTTTGTGCATTGATCGGAGTATTCCTGGGTTAAAGTCGGCTATCTTAGACGGTTCATCCAAGAAGAAGCGTCTGTTTTGGTGCAGCATCCGTTTTCTGGGTTGATTGAAAGCTGTGTCTTTATTTGGCTGAGGTTATTCAACTGACCGACTCTTTTGTGCATTGATCGGAGTATTCCTGGGTTAAAGTCGGCTATCTTAGATGGTTCATCAAAGAAGAAGCATCTGTTTTGGTGCAGCATCCGTTTTCTGGGTTGATCGAAAGCTGTGTCTTTATTTGGCTGAGATTATTCACCTGTATTAGAGGTGCCAGATCAGTGCCTGTGCTTCTGTTATTTGATTATTTTTTGGCTTTGTTCGAGTTATTCGACAACATCTCCTTTCTGTAACTTCCGAGTAGGAAGATGTATCTTCTTTGTGTAATTGAAATATAGATGCTTGGATGAGCTGTTTGATCTCAGTGGGTTTCTTATTGGATGCGCGTATTCTGCTACTTTATAGCTATTTCATTTATCTGCTGTAGTGGAGAGAGAAGCTCCAAACGTATCTAATGAATCACTGCATAATGTCGAGTATCATTCATTTGTTTCTCTTTTTGGTTTAGAATATATCGCCAATGTGGCATCAGTGAAAAGGATGAGATAAGGGGATTTTCTCCTTTGCCCGGTTTGCTTATTGTGTAAACTTTTTTCCTATACTATCATTATGACACGATTGGAGACCACATGGTGATCCCTTAGTTGACAACTGGAGTTGCTTGAAAGCAATGGTAATGTCCTCTTTTGACCATGGATCCTTTTGGGGGGTATTTCACATCCTTCTTGCAACTGAACGGCAATATTAGTTTTTAAGAATATCTGTAGAGTAATGTTAAGAGAAAGATTTTGGTTTAGAGTTTGAAGGGGTATTTGACCATGTGAGTTGACTGAAATCAGAGGCCTAAGATTTTGGTTTACAGTTTGAAGGGGTATTTGACCATGTGAGGTCACTGAAACCAGAGGCTCCTATAATATTTGTGGTTTTGCTTCTTCTTTTTTAATCCTTTTATTTTTTTTTTTTACAAACAAAGGAACATGATATTGGATTTATTTTCATCTTATTTATTATTGTTATTTTTGTTATTATTGTGATTATTGTTATTACTATTATCTTTAGTCTTCGTAATTATCGTTATTATTGTTATAATTGTTGTCTTTATGTCCGTTATTTTTGTCTTCGTAACTGTTGTTATCATTGCTATTTTGTCAGCTCTAACTTTATGATTATTATTGTTATTGTTATTTTGTCTCTATTATGTTATTATTGTGTCAGTTGGTCACAGGTCAGTTCTTTTGAACCTTCATCAATAGTTATTGCAAAATAAGCATTTTTCCATTAGTCACTTCAATGCTTATATCTATTGCATTTATTTCTGTCTATGTCATTATTATTATTTTTGTTATTATTGTTAATATTTTTTGTCTTCGTTATTATTGTTATTATTACCCTTACTTTTTTTTTCTGTTATTTTTGTTTGTGTTATTATTTTTGGCTCCATTATCATCACTTCAATGCTCAGTTCAATGATTATATCTATTAGATTTTAGTCTTTTCTCTCTGTTATAGTTGTTATTATTGATATTTTTATACAGTTAGTCATGCTCCTTGATATGTTCACTTCAATGAATGTTTACTATTCTGATTATTGTTATTTTCCTGTCTATTATTATTTCTGTTTGCGTTATTACTTTTGGCTTCGTTATTATTGTCATTACTGTTATTTATTTTTCTGTCTGTTATTATTTTTGTTTGCGTTATTACTTTTGGCTTCATTATTATTGTCACTACTGTTATCTTTAGTGTTCGTAGTTATTCTTATTGTTCTTATCATTGTCATCTTTTTGTCCATTATTTTTGTCTTCGTTATTGTGACGTTTATGTAATCTGTGCTTTTTGGTTAATTTATAGAATTGTTTGGTTCATTTCTGTACGACAATGATTGTTCACTTACCAATAATTGGTTTCTGTCTGCAAAGCTAAAGTTCTCCTTTGAATTTAATTTCTATTTTGGAGAACTAGCACTCAATCATTCCAGTTTCTGCTTTAGGTATTATTGATTGTTGAACACTTCATTTAAGCTCTTCGTTGTTGAGTGGCGCTGATTTACCTTGGTTTTCTATCTCTAGCATATTGTGTCAGTTGCTCACGGGTCAATTCTTTTGAAACTTCATTAATCGTGATTGCAAAATAAGCATTTTTTGGTTAGTCTCTTGGATGCTTATATCTATTGCATTTATTTCCATCTTCGTCATTATTGTTATTTTTCTAACTCTTATCATTTTTCTTCCCATTATTAAATTTGCCGGCATTACTATTCTCGTTATTGTTATTTTTGCCTTCGTTATTATTATATTTACTTTTTTTTTTTGGGTTTTTTTTTTGTGTTATTATTTTTGCCTGCATTATTATCATCATTTCTCTATCTGTCATTATTGTCATTTTGTCTCGATTAGATCTACCAGATTTATTTTTGTTCCTCGCTTCAATGCCCACTTCAATGGTTATACCTATTAGATCTCTGTTATTATTGATATGTTTGTATGCTTAGTCATGCTCCTTGATGTGTTCAGTTTCATTAAATAGAAGTCAATTCTATTTATATTTATATGAATCTTTACTTTAAAGTTCTTATCAGACCATCTTCATCATTTACATAATTTATTCCACTACACTATTTGAAATAAACCCACCAAAACAATATCAACGGATAACCAGCTCCAATTATTTACCTTTACGAACAATGCCCGTGCAATGCACCGGCTTTTTGCTAGTAAATATGATAGAGGAATCACCTGGTTAGAATAGAGGAATATAGCTTTTAAAAAATATGTACACGGCTAAGAAGTATCAAACACAGATAAATGCCCCACTTCATGTTGAATCAACAAGGGTAAATTGAGGTGAACAGAGTAGTATGGGTAACATAGACCAATATAAAGGAGGTATTTGTAGTTCAACATTTCGTCTCATTTGATGAAGAAAAAGAAGCATATAATATCAAAATTCCAATCAAATGTGCATCTAAGAATGGAAGAGTGAAGACATACCAAAACTGGATCGCCCTTCATCGAATCAGCCATAGCAAGCATATGAGAGATTGCATCAATTCTATCTTCCTGCAGCAGGAAAAAAAAAGTTGACAAGATGAATTCTATGAATTGCTCAATCTCATCTTAGAGTCATTTGAAATATCAATGTCAATTTTCATGCATAAGAAGGGAAGTTATTGATACAAATCAGATGCAATCAATTGCTGGATTCTAGTTTCAAATCAAATGATATAAAATCACCTCACAATCTACATATAGAACATTGCTTAGGTTGCTTACGTGAACAAACACAGAAAATCAGAAGGGGAGGGGGAAAGGTTACGGTTAGTTATTTTCTAGGTTACAACCAATGGACATCCAACCTTTAACAGTCTATACAGGCCAGCAGCTACCAACATGTATCTGCTAAAGCCTATACCATAACTTCAAGAAGTTTTTGTTTCTCCTTCCTTCACGAGTGTCACATTAATAGTTTTTGCAAAACAAAGTAGTTATTACCAAGTGTTGTACTAACAATTATGGTTTAATGTATCATCCAAGAATGATTCGAAACCATGGAAAGATACATTTGGTTTCACGGTATTGGCTGATACTTACCTGCTAACCACTTAAAATATGAAATTTTGAGCTCAAGATGCCATTTTCAGCATCCCTAACCCATTTCTCTTCATCCTAGTGTCCAAATTCAAAAAATTTTGACCCCATAGAGATTTGAGACCCTCTTTCACTTGGCAATGCCCATGACACAAATCAACACATATATAACATAGATATAAAAGATTAAGTAAAAGCAGTAGTTTTCAAGATTGAGCTGTGGTTTAATTTAGGTCTACTTTGACTTTCTAAAAGTATTTTGACAATATTAGCTTTACAAATATATTCCATAGCATTTTTAATATTTTTTTGATTTTTAAAATTTTTTCAGACCAATCGAGTCATGTCAACCCGTATTGCTCCTCATATCGGCCTCCGGCAATACAAGGACTATAACGAGTTTTATTGAACCACATTAATAAGGTGAAGATTTCTGCACTTTTCAAATAAAAATATTTGCATACCATCATATATATATAATCTAGGGAGGATGAATTGGTAATTGACCTAAATTTTTTACATTTTTGTGCAAAGTAGTTGCCATCAAACTCAAACCTGCATTCTCATGCTAGGATTCCAATGCTTTTACCATCACACAATCACTATTAAGATTCTTTTCTAGAACAGCATAATCATCATCATCATAAGCCAGTTCCTACCAAAGTGGGTCGGCAACAAGAATCTTGTCTCCCCATCCCTCTCTATCAAAAATCATATATTCAATTAATCTACATTTTTGCAAGTCATTGTTTTATATACTCCATCCATGTCCTTTTAGATCTTCCTCTTACTCGCTTAAGCCCTTCAATACACATTTTTAGAACAGTACATATAGAGTAATTATTACAATTCTTTTCTAGAACTATGCATCTATGTAGACTACCAAGAATCATAATCAATAGCCTAGGCAATAAATAGATAAACAGCAAACTTTATTTTTCATATGACTAGCATTAAATTTTTTTTGAAAAGGATTAAGGAATGCAGCAATTCTTTTGAGAGAGTCCATGATAAAATTTTCATCCTTTTGTACAGCATTTAACATGCTGATATACTACACTCCAAAGATCAAAACTATAAATGATTACCACGATACTGTTACGACCAATCCATGCAAAGAAAAGATAATCATCTTTTTCACTGCCAGGATAAGTGTAGAGCACAATGTAGCAGTCTCCACTAAAAAGCTTGCCCTCTTCTGCCTCCGGATCAAGAGAAACTTCATTACCATTCACCCGCCATACCTAAGATGATAATAAAAGATTGAGTCAATACAAGAAAATGGAAAAACCTATGGACATTATATTAAAGTTATTAGTGGGTTTCAACTTCCAATAGATATTTACCTTAAGAATACCACTGCAATCTACAAATGGTTCGCAATCTTCTTCAGGAAGTTCCTTCACGTTGTAACCCTGTTGCTTAAATAGTGCTGAATATAGAAAATTCAAAATTGAGAAGACAGAAACGTAACTGACTGATTCAACATTTTTATTTTATTTGTTGCAACAGATACTAACCTGCTACTTTCTCTCGGCCTTCTTCATACAACTTTGGTTCCACAGCTTGAGGCCAGCAATCAAAATGTGACCTAAATGTGGCTGTCTCAGAGCCTTCAGACAAAAAGGTTATATTGGTACCAGTGGACCTGTTCTGAAATCGTAGGATATCCTGAAAGGGCAATACCCAGAAGTTGGAACAGAAAGCAGTGACTTAAGACTTTACATGAACAATCACATGCATGAAGGAAAAGACTGCATTTGAGTGAAATGTAGTCCAGTCCCCATGTATCTAGTAGATTTCTTTCATTATTCAATTCTACCAATTACACTCAGTTCTGGTGTACTTATTAGGTTTTTTCAGAGAAGAATTAAAGATGCAATTCAGAAGCCATTAATGTAAATTTCAAACCCATAGAAGTATCTTATATATCAAATTATCAATATATCTCAGATCAATAATCTACAACCATAGGGCAATATCGAGGAGGATGCCACACCTAGGACTTTGAGATGGATGGCTTAACTATGGAGGTGTCTCTAGAGTGTTATGTTGCCGACACAATTTTTTAAAGCTCCAATGCAAATTTTATAAGACTACAATTAAACAAACCATAATATGTTTTACACAATACTAGCCAACTAAGAAAAAGCACATTCATAGGATGAGTATAGCCAACATAGGGACATTGAAATGAAAGTATGGGAAAACTAAAAGAGAAGGATCAAACATATTCATGAGAGTTTAGGAGAAATACAAAAATGTGACAAAAGAAAGAAAATCAAATGGGGGAGGTTTTAAGCAAGAGGGAATGTTATGAAGGTGCTTATGAAAAGGTAGAAGATTGTCCAAGTTGAAACACACAAACTGGCTCCAGGGGAAAAGAAACAACAACTGGGGCAATCAGAAATGATTAGGGCAAATAACCTAACTAAAAATATGGTTTTTTAACAGGTTTTAATTAAGGAACAAGATCCATATCGTGTATCCAACTAGTTAAAGTTATTGATTCATATAGTTCACATCTCGTATCCCTATGAAAAGAACTTATAACCCTCCTCCCTCAACAGCCAGTCCAATCAAATACTTTTGCACATCTTATGATAAAACAAATGCCATTTTTCATTGCATACTACCCTTTTTTTTTTTGGAAGGAAAGAATTTATTAAATTGACCCAAAAGGTCATTTGTGCAATTCAACAGACATCAATGTTGAGTGGAAGAAGTACCAAACTCATTTAAATCAACAATATAATATCCACAAATGCAAGAAAAGACCATTATACAGACTAGCAGACAGAAAGCAGAGAGAAACGGGGAATGGGGGTGGTTTGGAGAACAGACAAAGACGTTGATACATACAGAGAGACAATTCTTACTTCTACAGCCGATATGAATGTCTTCCGTTCAGTGATTGAGGTATTCCTTCCCATCCAAACAAAAATTTCAGTATCAGAATCCAACATATAGCACTTGTCTGTGTTAAGCATTTCCTTGTTTAATGAATCACTCCCCATTTGAGACAGTTTTCCCTGAGTGGTGATCCTATGGGAAGAAAATTTCAAAGAATTCAAGGTGAGGGGGGAAATCATATCAATTAGAATGAGAAGAACAGGCTTAATTAGGACCTCATCCAGAAGCCTGGGTAAATCTACTTGGTTCTATTTCTATGTTTACTGATCTCAGAGTCTCAGACAAGTCAAATGAATCCATAAAAGGCACATCCATCTCCTACATACTGGTAAGTACATAAAGAAAACTTTTTTGCTTACCAGTAATAAATATGAAAATTGATTTGATTATTGAGTATTCATGTTATCCATCCTCACAGTTCCCTATCAACTTGTCAAGTTTCTGAAAAACAGAACATATTTTGTGCGATTCCCAGAAGCAGAAACAAACTAATTGAGAGGATACAAACATGCAAAACTTCATAATTGTCATACTTGAAGCAATGCTCACCAAAATAGATTTGCAGATTTAGGTTGCTTCAGAAGGGTAGAGGGCAAGTCCCTGGCAATGGGTGCATAACCACCAAATAAGCTCCAGAACTCCCCAACGTCGGGATCACCAACAAATTTCCCATCCTCTGCACAATTGTGACAGTCAAGATTTCAAACATATTCCCCTTATCAGGGAGGGCAAAAATGGTGAAGAAGATCCTACCTATGGTTGCCACTTCACAAGTACCATTGTGTCTATTCTCTTTGATATACTGAACAACCTCCAAAGCTTTGGCTCTTTCTTGTATGCTTGAGTGGCAACCGCTAAAGAGAAATATCTTTGATGCTGTATCAAGTATAAATACATCATTGTGGTTCAAAGATGATCGGGAGAATGGCACCTGCTCAGTGTCCATGCAATAAAAAATACCATACTTGATCAATAATTAATCACTAGAAAGTAGAAACTGAAAAACCAGTATTTTTTACAAGGAAAGTAGGTGAAATGTGAACAAGAGATAGCATCCCATAATGAATTGGAACATTCACGAGTTGCAATTTTCTTGGCTGGAAGATTGTAACTCTCACATTTCAACTGGATGATCGAACAACTAAGCATGCAATGTTAACCGAAAAGAAATGCATAAAATAATTTTGGACACAAGATGAACCACAGAATCTCACAAGCCCAGCTTGATCTCCGCAAAATTTCTACACCCGGCATGGAAACTACTTGTCAGAGTCAAGTAAAAGATTCCTTGGGATGCATGAACTGCATAGCAACAAAGGTGTGTTTATCACGATGCAGTTTCCCACATTTCCCAACCTCAGTAGCAGGACAAAAAAAAAAGGCTCGTTTTCATCCCACTTTTCTCACAAGGTAGGTGCCACCATTTTTCCCCCCACCCTTTCCCCATATCCAAAGGTTCATGAAAAACAGGTTTCCTGCAATTTCTTAGCATACAAATGCAACTTTTGTTGGTCCAACTACGGGTGGAGGCTTTAGTGAAAGCTCACCTCTTTGACATTGACAACATGCTCTCCCTTGCACGTTAACAATCTGATTTTGTATGTTTTGCTATCAAAACATCCTGACTCTGATGAGAAAACTCCTTCAATGGGTATGATACATGGTTTGAAGTATGACAAGAACTTCTCTGTTTCTTGACCTTGGACTTCTCGATACTGCACAGTTGTGGAACCCAGGGCCGCATCTAATTCAAGTGCTTTGTCTGATGCTATGGCGGAATCAACCTGCCACAAGAAACAGTTTTAAGTATCTTTTAACTTATATGATTAGTGAAATGGAAAATCTACACAGTCCAAGTATTATAAAAAGCAATTTTAAATCTTTTGAATATCAAGATAAACACCGAGCATACAGGAACACAGGACCATCATTTCTTAGATCTTCCAAATTAGAAACCAACCTCATTTTTCAACTGTAGCCATTATAAACTTTGTTACAGTTCAAAATAATTATCTAATCTGTCCACTGGTAAAATACCCAACCAGGCCAATCTTTTATCCAAAAAATCTCCTTGTTGAACAAATAATCTTTTGATCTGGCCAACCGATATAATCATCCAACTAGGCAAATCTTTTATGTAAAAGAGATCCTTGTATGAACAATTTATGCGATGCGTAATGCATGTCTATCATATACCTTCATCTGCCAGATATAGATGGTAATTACCACACTATAGGGATGCTACTCATAGAATGTATAAAATGAAAAAAATGAGGGGAAAACCTCTGTAGCATCACTTCCCAACCAATAGTGTACATCATGTCGAGGAACACCACTCTTTAGCAAGATTGTCTGCTCAAATCAAACCAACAATCTCATTAATAGCCATCTGAGAAAAACTAAATTTTCACAATATTACAAATAATCCGCCACTTGCAAAACCAATCACTTCAGAAAAGGCTTAATCCACCAGGAATAAAATAATTATTCAGGAGCTGCTATTGACTTACATGCAAAACTATATATGCGCTTCCAGAAAAAAATTTCCCATATGAAGACTTTTGAATTGGAACCAACTGAAGGTTCTCTATGCACCATATTTCCAAACCACTAAAAACAAGGTTAAGGACAATTAAAAAAACCCAAGAATTCATGCTTTGGATGTATTAAGAACTGAATGAGAAAAAATAAAGCGAGAATGAAAAAGTACCAAACAGAATATTGTGTATGCAAATGAATAATCAGAAAGTTTTGAGTAACAAGACCATAGGTACTATTTATTAATACTATGGATATTTTGTGCCTACCAGTGCAATTGTATTATTAACAAGGATTTCCCATTTAACTACTTGCCCAAAGACAAATGATTTCCCTATTTTTACCATTTCAATTGCTAATTTGCTATGACCTGAGGAAATCTACATCTTTCAATTGTTTAAGTCCGCAGTTGAGAAGCCTCAGAAACATTCAGACAGCTGGCTTAAATATTATTCAGTACATACATACATGTGATTTGTAAAACATAATCCAGTAGAACTCGTAATATAAGTAGTGAATTAAACCAAGTCCGAGTTATGCTTAATCAGAAAACTAAAAATCCAATCCAAATTCATATAGGTGAATGATTTATTTTACGGACTCATTCAAAGTACTCCAGGGTTTGAGAATGTAGTTGCCTTTCAATGTAAAGATTGAAGTCTTTATCTCATGCACAAAACAAAGTAGAATGTTCAGCATATTAATTACAAAATAAAATGAGCTAAAGAAAAAAAAACTTAATAGGCCATGTAAATGAAATTAAGCAGCTAGTGTGGATACGATTTTGCTCCAGAACCCCTGAAAACTGCATCAACAGATCTACTTAAAAGAGACATTGCTTCTTATGGATCTGATCCTGCAGGAAACATAGCCCAAATAATCCTAATATTTTGAGAAGTTAATGCACACATCACAGAACCTTGGAGATCATGTAGTCAACAAATAAACATACACCCACATACTATAAAAACCAGGGTTTCTTCCACTCAACAAAAGAAATATATATGTATTCACACATAAATATATACATAGACAGGCACATGCACGCACACACATGCACTCAATCATTACCATGGAATTTTACATCTGAAGTGGGACGAAACCTTTTTTTTTTTTAAACTTTGGATTTTATATGAGCTGATTGTACCATATTTTGAAAGTCAAAATCCAGAATACACAATAAAACTCTGAGGGAAGCCAAAAACTTCAGGACCTAAAGCAACACCATTGGAAGTGTGCAAAAACAGAAATTTTCGCATGACAAATCCTTGGTTGTGTTGATGTAATTAAAATGAAATACATGTAAGTTATTAATCACAGAATGAGTTCATGCCATAGTTTGAGCTTCAAAAGTGATCATTCTTGGTCCAATACACATGCATGGTTGATCATTTGGTGAAATTTAGCTTTCAACCTGTTCTTCCACATTATCACCCCTTGCAGAACGTAGCAAAGAAGCATTCCTAAAATCTAATTTCTTTCCTTTTTCTAGGTTAAATATAATTATCCTTTTTTTTTTTTTTTGGCAGAAAACCTAAAAATTTTTCAGTGATTTCTAATACAAAGACACAAATTGTCCTTGGTTAAATATATACACAACTGGTGGATATTGAATGACATGCTTAAAGACATCATATGACATAAAACCTAGATTTTTCTTTTTCTGCATTGAATTTTTTTTTGGGACACGACTTTTCTGATAAAATTCATTTTTCTAATAGTATAAAATATTCAGATTCTCCACTATACTTTAGGCTCTTTAAAGCAAACCTGTGAGCCAGAGTGTGGTTCAAAATTCTTCCTCCTTTCTCTAATATTTTTGCAATACCAATTCTACTGTTCTCATCAAATGAAATAATGATGAACCCTTTCGTGAATTCCATCTAGTAGCACAATGGTAAAAGCATCATTATCTGTTACTTATTTGCATGAATATATTAGCGGGAGTACAATGACAAAAGTCACAAAACAGTAAGTTTTACCATTAAAATCTTGCACTATTAATCATTTGCATAAATGATTAATAGCAAAAACTAATGTCCAGTGTTGTGTATGAGACTCATAAGGTCAAGCTTCTCTTTTACAGAAAAACAAGGGAAAAACAGATACCGAACTATACTTATTCTGTAGATTGCTATTGCCTTCTTGGCTTCATGTTGATGTGTTTAGTTCATAAGATCATAAATGTAAATTTGACACTACTAAATGGCAATTAACAATCCTTAAAGTATCTTGTCCCTAGAGAATGATATGTATCTTTTTTTTTTTTTTTTGATAGGTAATGAAGATTTTATTAGAAAGAAACTAAAGATGAAACAAGATACATTGTTGTACACCAAAGGTGTACATAACACCCACCCCCTCCACCTCCTCTACAAAGCATTGAAATCCTCACACATTAGAACATTATGATATTTGAACCCCTTACAAGACTCCACCACCGACGCACAATAGAGGATAAAACTTAGCAAGTATTTGAAGAGAGCATCCCGAGACCTTTCCTTATCCTCAAAGATCCTGTTATTCCGTTCCTTCCAAACTGCCCACATCACTGCCCCCAATGTTAACCTCCAAAAAGCCTTGATAGGAGAGGCTCCTTTTGAGATCTTCCAACATAGAAGAAGATTAGATACATCTTTGGGCTGAACCCAAGCTACCCCAAATTTAGCTAAGAAAGCGTTCCAAATTCCACTTGTGACCGGGCAATGAATGAGAAGATGATTAACTATCTCCACATCAGCTTTACAAAAACTGCATCTATTAAGAAACTGCCACCCTCTCTTCATCAAATTATCTAAAGTCAAGATTTTCTCCAGCACCGCAGTCCACAAAAAGAAGCCAACCTTTGATGGGAGTAAGGGTTGCCATAACAGATTGTGGACCTTGAAGTTGAGATTTTGCTTGCTAATATACCCATAGAGGTTCTTCACAGAGAAAATCCCATCACCGCTCCTTGTCCAAGTCAATAAATCCTGATGAGAATTCAACTCCTCCCCATTTATGCACTCAAGAAATTGGGCCAATTCTTCCAACTCCCAATCAAACATTCCTCTTCTGAAATGCAAGTTCCATTGTATGCCTCCCACACCTTAGGAATACAAGTCTGCAACAAGGGCTTGTGGGGATGTGGATATACTATAAAACGTAGGATATTGATCCTTAAGAACTCCGCTAGAACACCAAGGGTCCATCTATATTGATCGGGCAATGAATGATATGTATCTTATTAATAATATAGGAGATCAAACCAACTATAATAAATATGGCTGATCCTTACTCCAATTGGGTCAACCATTAATCTTCTCTTATCACAAGACTTGTGCATTTTGCACTTAGTTGCCTTTCAGTTAATTTTAAAATTTACCAACGGTAATGTTTGGCATCATTTTTAGGCATGTATTTGACAAACTTTCATTCTAGAAACTCGTTCTTAGGCAAAAAAAAGTAATTGATTAGTAAGGACCGAAAAAAAAGACCTCCTTCCTTAGGAATTAAGATAAAGAAAGCCCTTCTGCATCCAAGCATCCTAGGGGTGTTTTTCAATTTGAAAGATCACTCCATTTGACAGTGGCATACATGTAAGATTAATATTTTATGTAGTGGATACTTAACATTCACAATAGACTAACATCTTTGTTGCAGGGCAAACTTTTCATGATATTAGATGATATGTTTTATGGATTGGCAAACTCATAACTCGTAATCGTTCCAAAATGAGTTTGGTTCATGGTCACTGGCCTCACAAGCTTCTACTTCTCCTTTGAATATAATCCAATTACGCCACTTGGTTATTATTGTCATTAGCAAAACATGTTGCACTTTTGATCACTTCTTCCAAGTTCAATATCTTTGCTAATACATTCACTTGTTACTACCTCCTTATGCATTAGTCCCACATTGGCTGGGAAGAAACTCTTCCCAGCTCAATGCCTCTACAAAAGCACCACCTCTTTAATAACGAGACAGTTCACGGTTTAACAAACAATTTATTAAACCAACCGGCATGGTTCAACAAACCAGTTTAAATTTACAAATTAATTAAACTTTGATATATAATAATGAATAAACTTTAAATAGGATTCAAAATTGATTATAAAGATTTATATTCGAATTCTAATTTGGACTAACATGACAAATAGGTCGAATTCAAATATTACTGTTAAACTACCGGTTCGAATCTGGGTCAAGGCAGATTCGACCTGTTGACAGCCTTAGAAGAAAGCTCTTTAACTTCTTGGCCACCAGGAAGCTGGGCAAACAGTGACTAATAATAAGCGAAGTAAAATACAAGATTGACAGTTCGGCTAAATACAAACACATAAACAGTTACTCCATAGATTCTAGCAACCTTTTACCGTGAGTAAATGATCATGAAAGTATATTGCAGAAAGAGATCGACGGGAAATAAGGAAAATAGGCAAAATAGGAAAAGAACATATGAACTTTCAAGGGAAATGGTAAATTATACAACTCTAAATATCTCAAACTAGTGAGAGGACACAACTATAAGGAGTAAAAGTAACCGAAAATGCAAAATCCATCTCTACCTTCTCGTAAGAAGCAGACTGCTCGAAGACACAAAATCTGGTTTCAACACTCGACTATGAATTTTGACAGAAACATGTGAGGAATGTGATCAAGATGATAAAAATAACAAAAACCCTAGCTGGTTCAATACTCTAATAGGGAGCCTGAACTTTGAAAATGGAAAGGTAACGGGTTTATATATTTAAAACGAAATATAAAATAATAATTGAAAAAAAAATTTTGACGGAGAGAGAGAAAGAGGATAAGCAGACGATGTCGATTGCACGACAAGAAAACCGAAACTGAAGAAAGCAGAGCATGCCGGCCATTTACGTCCAGTCTCCAGCTTATCGCGGGCCCACCCATGGGAACCTTTTTTGTTGCTGAAAAAGGCCCCTTCCCGTGCCTTTTTGCAAGTTGTGCCCGCCACTCTCCATGGGAGGTATTTCCCTCTCAATGCCCTAAAGCTTTTCAACCTCTTCAACCACCCCACGCCTCCGCTCACCAGTTTTCTCGCCGGTTTTCTGAATGTTGGACGGAATTTAGCCCAAATAGGTTAGTCCGATCTTTCTAACTGTACTTCACCCCGGCGGATCAGTGCATCGGCGTTTAACCTTCGAGGCCTGGGCTGGCGAGAAGGCCGAAATACGATTGTACCCTTTAACTATTCTTATGATTACAAATCCGGTTTCCTTATCTATTTGTAATAATATTAACCTTCCTCGCATTGTTAACATTCATTAATAAAAAGGGTGTAATTTTTATAACAAGTCAATTCCCTTCATTTAAAACTTAAACAGTTTTGTAATTGTTTTTTCTACATCCCTTCTCACACATAGCATTGCATGCGCCCTACAATTTTCTTCTACATGTTTTTTTTTTTTGGAAAGAGATACTATCATGTAGAGCATTTGACAATTGAATTGGAAACCTATAATACAACACCTTTATTGTTAGCTTTTTTCCCTCTTATTTTTTTTCTAAAAAGGATAAAGGCGAATTTTGGAGCAAAAGAACAACAATTAAGCCTTATTTGGCATTTATTTTAGAATAAGTTTCAAGGCTTGGAATTTCTTTCCAGAAAAATAGTGGTTTAGTTACCAATTTATGAATGGGTTTTGAAAAGTACACTGAAATCTAAAATGAGGGGAAGACATTCTTGTTTCTCATTTTGCAAGTTTGCAGTGCCAAACTTATACTATTTTTAAATGTTAATAGCATATATGTAATATTTTTGGATTCTTGTCTCTCACTTCGCAAGTTTTGAGATAAGGATAAAGTTTTCTTTTTGTAAAAAGGTTTTTAAAGCTACAATGATGGCAAACTTGTAATATTAAAAAGTGTGAAACAACTTAAATCAGACATCCAATCCACTCTTTCCCAACGCATTCTTGCAATAAGTTCATAAACTTATTCCCAAATGAGTTTCCTAATCCAAATGAACACCAAACGAGTCCTAAAGGTATTAAGCTCCAACTCTTTAAAAAACAACAATAAAAAGTCATTATATTTTAATTATTTTCGAAATTATTGGAAGTATTGACTAGATTTCAACTGTTCCAAAAAAATATCACTAGAAGTTAAATTTTCCCTTAATTTTATTGGGCCCAGAGAATACCAAACACGCTTTTCAAAATATATCAATCGATTCAATCCTTTTATTTGTGTGTAGGAGATGCGGCATGGCTGGTACTTGCATCATTCAAGTGGCTGATCGCCAAACTACTTACATCCAGTGTTTTGAGTTTCGGTGGCCGAAATTTTGATTTTTTTCCCTAGCAATGCGTTTCATTGGGGGAATTTGCTAGGTAATTTCTCTGGCGATTTTTGGTGATTTTTCAGCAAAATAGGCAACGTGCTGGCGAAATTTCCCCAAAATCCAAAAAAACCTAAATTTTGCCCATTTTAAATTTTCCGTCGTTTCATCTGCACCAAAATTTCGTTTTGGCCGATAAACAGCACACCCATTGGCAACGAATTAGTAAACCTTGCTTAAATCCTCTTGCACACCCTGGGTAAACAATCTTATAATGCTAATAGTACTCTCACTCATCTTTACATTGGGACAATGAAGTTATTTTGATTAGCCCATTAAAGATAGATTTGCTACCCAAATTCGTGGGCAAGCAACATCATAGACCGAAATTGTGTAGGCTTTTCAGTAGGGATGATAATGGGATGGGTTCATCGAGTAACCCATCTTAATCCACCCCTAATGATAAGTATTTGATAAGCCCCATATTGAGTTAGAGTTGGATTAGGGTTTAGCCCAGCCCAACCTTAAACCCACTTCGAACCCCACCTTTAAAACATTAAAATACTTTTTTTTTACATATATCATATGTAAATAATACCTATTTTATAAATAAATATTTAATTTATTTGCATATTTAAAAAATATAAATATTCTAATGTTTTATGGTACAATTGAGTCCGATGGGATTGAGAGCGAGTGGAGTGAAATCTTCTATGACCTTTCCTGAAATGATCCTTAATGTGACCATGAGATGCTGCCATGTGGAGCATCTCATGGCAATTGTTTTGTCATGTAGGTCCCACTTGAAAACATTTAAAATAGTGAAAAAACATTAGCCGTAAGATGCTCCACATGACAGCATTAAGGACCGATTTAGGGACAAGTGATAAACGATTTCATTCCAGAGCGAGTTCGGTACACGATAAACCCTTGTAGGGCCTGGTGGCCTGTTGCTTGGCAGGTAGGGCCTATAACTAGAAGACGAACAAACAGAAGACATGCTCAGTGTGTAGGGATGCTTATCAGGCCGTGGCCAGTTTAGGCACGGCCCGTGGCACACCGGCACAAGGGCGGCCTGGGGCTCGCGTAGAAGTAGGCCAGGCGGGCCGGCGCTAGGGCACACGCAACGGCCGCGAGAGTTAGCCATTGGCTAAATCTCTTTTCCCCCAAAAAAAATGGTTTTTAACCACTTTTTTGACCTTTTTTACACCCCCCCCCCCCCCCCCCCCCCCCCCAAACAGCTATATAACAGCCATATTTGGGGGGGGGGGGGGTATGGTTGTAATTGACTATGAAAAGACCTTTTCTACCCTTCCAACTGCCAATATAACAGTCATATTGGAGGGTAGAAGTGGTAAACAGCCACTTTTGGATTTCTATAAATAGGCTTATCCTTTCCCATTCCAAACCACACCTCTTCTACAATCTCTCTAGCCTATCAAGAAATAGTTGCTTTGCTTAAATTTTTCAAGCATCAAAAGTGGAAAATTAGACTCTAAAGGTTAAAGGCTTCAATTGCAAAGTTCAAGCTTTATTCTAAAAAGGTATTCTTCTATTTAATTTTCTAATTTTAAAATTAGTATAAATATTGTATATAAGTAAGTCTCTCATTCTACCTTTCTTATTATTTTAAAGCCTGGTATAGTGGGTGAATATTGTGCAACTAAGTGCATCTCTAGGAAAGTTCTGTCATAGAGGACGCGATAATTGCATTAAGGAAAGGGGATTTTAAGTAAGACAATTTGTGACCCCTCCACTTACCTGGGACTTTTCCTGGTGCATTTTTGTATACTTATTCCTTACTTTACTATAGGTAGTGTATCACAAAAAATTTATTATTATATTATTTATTAAGAAATTTTTTCCTAAAATTTTGATAATGGACCCCAGGCATCCTATGTTCTTTAACACTGAGGAAAGGGAATTTCTTAGACCCTATTCTAACCCAACTTTTTCTGATGATGTGACCCAATCCCCATATGGTGACCCTCCCATCCAAGATCATGAAATTGAGTTGTCTTCCTAAGAGATGGGATCATCTTTCCTACCAGCTAGGAGCACCAAGAGGAGTAGAACCTCTGATGTATGGCTCAATTTTACAATTGAAAATATAGGGAGTGACGAGAGGGTAGTTTGTAACCACTGCCAAAAAAATTTTAATTATAAAGGAAAAAGTGGTACATACCACTTGCAACGGCATTTGCAGAAATGCCCTACAAAACATGGCCAAATAAACCATAGGCAAGCCCAAATTTCCGATAATAGTGTTAATTTTGGTAATTTTGTTTTTAATTAAGAAGAAACTAAGCTTGAAATAGTAAAGTGGATAATACATGAAGAATTACCCTTTAGATTAATAGAATCTAAAAATTTTAATCATCTAATAATCAAATATCTAGCACCAGGATTTAAATCCTTTTCGCGTCACACTTTAAGAAAGAATGTTATAAAATTATATAAAAAAATGAAAACCGGATCAATAGAAACTTTTTCAAATAATAACTTTAAGGTAGTTTTAACCTCAGATATCTGGATAAGTAAAGAACAAATAAGTTATTTAGCTATAACTGTACATTATATAAATGAGAATTAGAGTATGGAAAAAAGAATACTAACTTTTGAAGCATTAGAAACTGGCCATTCTGGACCAGCTATAGCAAATACTATAGCACAAAATATAAGAAAATATAAAATACAAAACAAAATAATGGCTTTAGCACTTGATAATGCAAGTGCTAATAATGTTGCAGTAGATATATTAAAACAACACTTAAACTTAAATATAGATGGATGTTTATTTCATGTTAGGTATGCTTGTCACATCCTAAATTTAGTTGTTCAGGATGGCTTAAAAATTATCCAATATCATTTAACAAATATTAGAGATGCAGTAAGATATTTAAAACAATTTAGCACAACTGCTAGAGAATTTAAAAATTATTGTGCAAGTTTAGGAAAGCAACCGAAAAAAATTACCCTAGATGTTGAACATAGGTGGAACTCAACATATTTAATGCTAGAAGCTGCATTAGAATTAAAACAAGAACTTACACTATTTTATAAAACAAAAGTGCCTCAAAGTAAACTAATAGAACTTGATTGGCAAATTGCAGAAATTTTAAGAGATTTTTTAAAAGTTTTTTATGGTGCAATAAGATATTTATCAGCGGTTTCTTACCCAACATCCCCGAGTATTTTAAATTGTTTATATCAAATAAGTATTTGCTTTAAACAATATAGAGACATGCCAGTTGCTAAGGATATTTGCCCTGCAATGGAAGCTAAAATTTTAAAATATTATCAAGATATGCCTAATTTATATTGTTTAGCTACTACAATGGACCTTATGATTGAATTAGGAGTGGAAGACTTAATAGATGGAATAAATGAGAATATGAATTCTTCTTTTCAAATAGATATATGTAAAATAAGAACCCTATTAGAAAGACTTTTTATGAATATGATACTGTGAGACATGAAAAAATCACCGGAATGATCATCCCTCCATCAACACACGGGGCTCGAAATAAAGTGGGAGAGTCGCCACCATTCATAATTTTGAGGTGAGAATGGACACCAAAAGATTCAAAAATAAGCTAAAAGTGCTAAAAGGCAAATTCTAGGGTAAAAATAACCCTACTTGAAAATCAAATCCAGAGATGGGTAAGGGGATTAGATTATGAATGGGGGAAGGTGTTAGGCACCCCCATTCACCCACACGAAGTGGTAGCCAAGTGTATGTTCATGCAAAAATAAGAAAGCTTGCTAAAATCATAGAAAACCTTGAAAAAGGACCAATGTATGATATTTCCACATGAAGATCTAAATGGAATCTAGATCCTCTCTTATGTCAATATCATTTCTGGAATATCTCAAAAAGATGTAAATCAAATCACAAGTTATTCAAAAACCAAGTTGAATCAAATCCGGAAAATTCGGTGAAAAGTAATGCCATTTGTCTTGAAATCATTCAAATACAATTTTAAATCAAATCAAACCAAATCCATTTGAAAGATTATAGTAAATAAGAGTCTCATGCAAAATTTCACTTCATTCCGATAAAAATCCTAGGAGTTATGCTCCTTTAAGGTTGCTGTTGAGGATAATCAAAAAGTGATAAGTGGGCAACTTTGGGAAATTGCATAGAAAAATCCACTCCATAAAAATCCACGAAATTTGGTGTGATTGAAGTTTGTATGGCCATCTTTCAAAAGAAACTAGCCTCATACAAAAATCCCTTCGGATGTGCCTTGGGTGGTCTCCCGAACAGGCCCCGAAGATCACAGATTTACCCAGAAAAATGCCATTGAGCAGTTCTGAGTAAATCGGCTACCAATAAATCAAATGGAGTCAAAAAATTATGAAATCAACTGGATTTGAAAATAGACTCATAAAGGAGTGCCCCGAAACAAAAATCACTCGAATCGGACTTAAAACGAACACATGGTGCTCCGTCGAAGTGACAAGTTCTGTATTTGAACCTGAACTGTCCAATCAACTTCGACAGAGAGGTGTCAAAAATCCGTTTGATAGAAATTAATGAAATTTGGTGGACATAAACTAGACAGCCTCACCTTTTCCATGGTTCTAGAATTGCTCCAAAATTCATCCGGACGATGAAGTTATGAGCGTCCGAAGTAAGGGTACAATTGCTGTCAAGCTAAGCCACTTTTGAAGAAAACCAATTCAAAATTGTGATAAAGTGTGTGCCATTCGTGCAAGATGAACACAAATCTTTGAAAAATCATTTGAAAACTTTCCAAAATTGATTGAGGCCGTTTATTTGAGATTTATCACAATAAATGCAATAAACCCCAAATATGAGCCTATCCCGCCAAAATGGCACTATGTATGTGCAAGTGTGAAAAAACCAAACAAGATCAATAGCATGCATACATATTCATCAGAAAGAGGTTCTAAAATAGCCTAGGGTTCCGTTCCATTATCGTTTCCCTCTGTTCTCTCTCCCCGTTAAACACGGTTCTTCAAGATAATCAAGGGTACTTTGAATATGAAACGGTTTACAATCAATCAAAAGGCTTTATGCTACATAGGTTCTAATGCTAGGGTCAATCCCCAGTCTCGTTTCTCCTAGATCCCGCCTCCACGTTTTACGGCTAGGGGGAGTCTCGAGATACTTTGAGCCGGGGAAGGGTTTTCACACACAAAGAAGGCCTTATTCTACAGAAAGGTAGAAGAATAGATCTAGATCTAGGAATGTAAAGACAGAAAATAAAAGAAAAGTTTGAGGCTTACCTGGGTTCTGGATGCGATCCCGCAGCGGTTTTCTTCTTCTCTTGGAGTTCTTCTTGGCGAGAATTCAAAACAAGAGTTGATTGCCATTTGCTTAAGGAGGAGCCTCCTATTTATAGGCAAATGTTAGGGTTAGGGTTGGTGAGAATGGTAGACACAACATAATGTCTATAGCCCACCAACCTTAATCCTAAGGCTATTTCCGAGATTTCCCTTCATTTAATGAAGGACATGATGGTAAAAGTGAAAAGCTCTCGGAAAACCCTAATTTTGAGCAAAACTAGTGTATCCGGCATGTCAGGCCGGATACACAAGTACCTTAATGTATCCGGTCTATGATGCCGGATACACTAAGGTCTACTTGTATCCGGTATTTTCCACCGGATACAAAGAAGGACACTTGTATCCGGCCTGAGTTGCCGGATACAAGGAAAAAAGCCTTTTTTTCAAATTTTAACACAGGCAATACTTATTTACATGTAATATCGTTTAAGTAAATGTCATCGTATTTTTTAATCTCCATTTACTTAAGATATTACATGTAAATAAGCAAACACACCCCCATTTGAATCCATTAAAAATAGTTCCAGACCCAAATTCCAAGTGAATAAAAAGTCAACTTTCCAGTTCTAGGCAAAATTCCGATTTTTCAGGTCTGGAAAAAAGGTTCAATATGTTAAAACCAAGGTATTCGCCAAGATTTAAAATCTCAAAAAATTCTTTTATGCAATAACATGGCTAAAAACCTGATTACCGGGAAAAATTATCTTGAAATCTGGCTTTAAAAAAATATTTCATTTTCTGGGGTCAAAAGTCAACAAAATTCAACTGGAAAAAGTTTGACTTTGCACAAAAGATTGAATTCGGGCCTTTTCCTTTTCCGTTTTGGATTCAAATGGGTTAAGTATCTCAAACCCAATGCAAAGAACTGAAAATTCCAATAAAATATTTCTCTCCTTCAAAATTTATCAAAAATCGTGCAATTTTGGGGTGTCTACAGATACTAGCTGTAGAAGACAAGGTCAAACTCAGACCCAAGAAGCACTACCAGATAATTCCCCTTGGAATTTTTTAAGTGGGAGAAGAAGGAGAAAACGACCAGCATCTGGTAGTGGAGGATTATCTGAGTTAAGGATTTATTTAGAAAGCCCCCCCCCCCCCAAATACTTTTCCATACTATGGAATAGCATAATTCTTTTAACATTTTGATATGGTGGAAGCAAAATTAGGTTAGTTATCCTGTGCTTGCCGCCATGGCACGTGATCTATTAATGGTTCCGGTGTCCATAATTGCATCGAAATCAGCTTTTAGCGCAGGTGGACGAACAGTGGATGACTACAGAAGCAGATTAACATCGGAGATGGTGTAAGTATGTGTCTGTCTTATAGATTGGTTAAGGGCGGAACTGAGAGATCAGGAATATGAAAATGATCAACTTGCTGGAGAATTCAATGATTTAAATCTTGATGAATTTAGTCATCCAGATTAGTCTAAGTTTTATTATATTTTTTTGTAATCAAAGTTTAGGAACTTTACTTTCTATTTTTTTTTTCTTTTAAATTGAAAATGAAAGATAGATGAGTGGGTGCCAACCTAGTTGGGATGTGCTCATACTCTAGTGATGCAGTATTATTTGTGCAAGTGATTATGTATTATTTGCAAAGTTGTACTTGTGATAATTAATTAATTTATATTTTTTGAGCAAAATCTATCCCAATATGTGTAAAATAATTTTGTGAATAATAAAAATATTTTTCAGAATTTTTTTGTGATGTTTTACTATTTTTTTTGGAATTTTCTTTGATTTTTTGGAAAAAAATCATTTTTTTATCCCCCCCAACCTGCCAAGCCCGGCGACGGCCTGCCGGCTGGGGCGTGTCGTGCCAAGCTGAGGGTATATATATATATATGCTAAACGGGCCCAGGCCGGCCCGTTTGGCACCCCTATCAGTGTGTATTGTTGCTTTCATTATATGGAAAATTCGTCAAATACTTGAACTTGGACTCAATAAAGTGTGCCGCCCATTTACCATGTCATTAAGAGGACATGAAATTGACTTAAAATCGATTAGACCAATGTGCAGAAAGTTGTTAGTTTATATTGACATTGAGTTAGCGTGTTGATTGAGTTACTATTTTTCATAAGCTGCTTTTTATTTTCCCCTTTTTTTTCCATTGGTTTCAAATCAAATAACAACCAACAATGAAGCATGTGTGCACATCAACTCATTACCCAAAAAAAAAAAATGTGTGCGCATCAACTTCGTTCATAGATGCGTACACATATTTCACTGTCAGTTACGGAAGATCTTACAGCCAATGCTCCAACTAGTTTAACCTCCTAAGCATCTACTCCAGCTTCAAAAGGTGTCATATGACATTGCCTTTGATCGTTAGCAACCAAAACATCGGTGAGACTAACAAATTTTCTCATCTCGAACTCTAGGATTTTGCTGCATTATTGAAAAAGGAGTTTTCAATATTGTATAAAAAAATCGCAGTTAACTAAATCACCTACGTATGGAGGATTTGTCAACTTAATAATCATACACAAAAATGTTTAGGTATTGTTTGCTAAATCACTTGCATCTTGGCAATTTAGTTAAATCATAGTGCCTTCTGCATACAAATTAATAAGTGTATTTAACATGTAAATTAATACATCCAATATAGCCTATAACTAAGAGATTTATAATGCTCTTTTTGGAAGAAAAAAAAAAAAGGAATTCACAAATCTAACATGTAGATTGGTGCATCCAAAATCATTTATAATTGGATTTATTTGTGAACCTTCACTAATAGTATTTTTAGTGTATCTTACACACATATTAATGTGTCTAACACAAAATTTTGTGGTGAAGTACCGAAAGATGTTTTTTTTGGTAAATTAAACTCTTATCCAAGAATTCGATATGTCTCAAATGGACTTCTTTTGGTTGATTTCTATAGGCGGGATGCGTGCTAAATTGTATGCCTCGCTTTCCCGCTTTTGTGTAACATAAACAGCTTCAATTTGATGTGATGTGGCTTTGTCTGTTTGAACACCATGATGACTCGAAGATAATCCTCTGTTCCCATCATTTTCGGCTCGACTCGGGGATGCATGAGTGTGCGGGCATGCTAGCATTTGTGCCGATGCAAGGAGTCGAAAAATTTTGACCCTAGCGCCAATTACACGCAAAACCGGACAGGTTGTAGTTTAAATATGACCTAGTCGCCTGTGGATTTAAAGACTTCTGATCCGGCGATTTCTGAGAGGATCAGGGTTTGTCGTCCAAGGTTCTTCCCCCAATTTTATGGCAACATAAACGATGGCCACGGTGGTGGTGGTCGTTTGATGTAGAATCCAGGATCTGAGTGCCTTGTGGGGTGACGACCACTTCAATGATAGATAGTGACAAGAATAAATAAAAGGTAAAATGAAAACCAACAAGATTTCAATACCTGCCACCTGTTTCCCTATAACTGTGATCGGAGTATAGAGAGGAGATTGGGGGCCGCTTTGACGATTACTGATTCCGGGGGTGCACATAGTGACTGCTCTTAGCCTTGGTTGAAGGAGTAAGCGATATTGTACTTAACTGTGATCAGAGTAGAGCGTACCTTCTTAGCCTTGTCCAGGAGAAGTAAGAGGGATCTCTATATGTTGTTACAACAGGAAGTACCAGAAGGATAAGATACTTCATGCTATGAGGATAACATGAGAGTAGGGTGGTCTGAGGAGACCAAATAGAGGGTCTGAGGAGATCGGAATAGCTAAATGTAGCTATGACTTTTATCTTGTGGAATTTTTCCAAATCTCTTATATAATGATGGGTTTCTTAATGGACCCTACTTCCTTAATTTAGGGAGACTTTTTTTTTTTGGAGAAAACCCACTAAGGTAGGAATAACCTTAGTGGCACTCCAGCGGTGGGAGGAGGGTTGAGGCAGACCCTGACCTGTATATTAATATCAAAAACAAGTACATCAGATAGGGGGGACATTGAGCCTAACCCTTAAAAATTCCAAAAAATAAACCAAATAAACTAAGAGAGACCAAAAAGTCTCTACACTAACTTCTAAATGCATACAATCCAGTCCTGTCGTGGAACAAACAAAGCTTAACCTTATTAGATAAAGAAGAAAAGGATTCATAATATTTCTTGTTTTGATGAAGACATCCTTCGTTTGCAAGAGCATCAGCTACCGAGTTCCCTTCCCTATAAATGTGCTGAACAATACGGTTGAAACTTCTGAGCCGAACCTGTATTTCCTTCCACCATATTAAGAACTTCCAAGGGAGTAAAGCCAAACCTGTAATAACCTCCACCAAAACTTTAGAGTCAGATTCTATAACCAGATCCTGAATCCCATAAGTATCCGCCAATCGCAATCCATCTCTTAGTGCAAAAAATTCTGCCATAAGGTTTGTATCAACTCCGTAATGAGAAGAAAAAGCACTCAAGAAATGACCTTCAGAATTTCGAATAACACCCCCACCTCCACTAATACCGGGGTTGCCTTTAGAGGCTCCATCCACATTCAAAATAAAAGCCATGTTTCTTTGTCTTTTCCATCTAACAAAATGAGTTTTCGGAAATTTAATGCGAGGGGAGAAAAGTTGCATATGATCAAGAATAAGATTTCCTTCACGATTGCAACTTTTAGATGGATTAGTGAGGTAGGATATTTCCTGAAGCCAAAGAGTAACCTTTCTGATAATCCGATTGGTATTCATTGCTTCATCATCAAATCTACTTCTGCACCTTGAAGACCAAATCTCCCAACAAATGATTAGTGGAGTTGCTTTAATTAATAGAGATACCTGATCATTAGAAGTAGAATTGAACCAAAAGGAAATTCTGGATGTAAAGTCATGAAGAGGGTGGTGCTGCCAGTGGAAATAACTTGCAAAGAATTCCCAAACCGAACTAGCAACTTCTCCAAAAGAGAAAAGATGGTTTAGAGTCTCTTGCCTTTTGATTGAACAACAGTTACATTGTGAGCACATGTGAATACCACAACTTTGGATTCGATCATCTATGGGCAAAGCTCCATTCAAAAGTCTCCAAAAAAATACAGCAATTTTATTTGGAATGTAATTAATCCAAATATTCTTACTCCATGGATAAGATGACCCACGATTTCGGACTAAATTCCAAGCAGAAGAGGTAGAAAAAATACCTGAAGAAGATGCTTTCCATAAAGGTTTATCCTTATATTGAGAAGGACAAATCTGAATTTCCATTATTTGAGAAGCCACATCGTAGGGAAGAATCTCGTAGAGAAGATCAGATTTCCAATAGCCATTAGGTTCTAAGAATTCCACCACTTGAGCGTTCAAGTCAAGGATATCTTCTTCATTTACATAATCCACTAATTTTCCAAGAGGAGACCATCGGTCAAGCCAAAATCTGATTTTTCCTTCTTCAATCAACCAAATAGTATTGTCCAAGATGACATCCTTAACTTTGAGAATAGACCTCCAAATTTTTGAACTACCACACCTGTCTTGGAGGTTTTGAATCTGCCCAATTCTACAGTATTTAGCCCGCATAAATTTCGACCATAAGCTGTTACCATACAGAGCTCTCCAACCCATTTTAATGTGAAGACTTTTCATAACATCTGCCACACATTTTATTTCCAGACCACCTTCAGATTTAGGAAGAGTAATTTTATCCCATTTCAACCAATGTTTCTTCAATCCGAAATCAGCACTCTCTCCCCAGAAAAAATTTGAAAACATAGCTTCAATTCTTCTCAGAATGGTTTTAGGAAAATGTATTGCCGATAAAGAGTGTATTGGAATGCTGGAGAGAACACTCTGAATGAGAGTTACCTTCCCACCATGGGATAGAAACTTGGATTTCCAGCGACTAATTCTATTTTGGATCTTCTCTAAAATTCCAGCAAACATAGATATTGAGACTCTACCATGGAAAAGAGGAACTCCCAAGTATTTAATTGGCAATGTAGCTTCTCTAAATCCAGATAAGGACATAAGCATATCCTTTCTAGTAGTAGACATTTTTGAAGAAGGAATTAAACAACTCTTAGATTTGGTTACCTGCTGCCCTGAAGCCTCTTCATACTCCTTGATAAAGTTCAACAAATTAGTCATTGATGATCTCTTACCATTCAAGAAAATGAGTATATCATCAGCAAAGAGAAGGTGAGACACTTTGATTGGAATTCTCCTAGAGTGATAATACCCAATCCGTCCCTCCTGGACCAGAGAAGAAATACCTCTACTCAAGACCTCCTCAGCAATAATGAAGAGAAGAGGGGATAAAGGGTCTCCCTGACGAAGACCACGAGAAGACTTGAAAAACCCAGACACAGTTCCTTTCAAAAGGAGGCTAAACCAGCAATTATTAAGGCAACGCATAACAAGATTGCACCATGTGTCAGAAAAATCGAACCTTTTGCAAACCTCTATCAGAAAATCCCACTCCATCCTGTCAAAAGCTTTAGCCATGTCAAGCTTGATAATGATGTTACTCCCCAAACACTTTCTGTTAATATCCTGACATAATTCATGAGCAAGCGAGATGCTGTCTGAAATACATCTGCCTTTGACAAAAGCGCTATGCTCTCTACTAACGATAAGAGGGAGAATAGCCGAAAGCCTAGAAGCAATAATCTTAGAAATTATTTTGTAAGAGAAATTGCAGAGACTTATAGGACGAAAGTCAGAGAAAGAACCTGGTTGATCAACCTTTGGAATTAAAGCAATATGGGATGCAGTGAAAGAAGTAGGAAGCGGACTACCCTTAAAAAAAGCAGAAACTGCCTCCATCAAATCATGAGCAATAATATCCCAGCAACTTTGGAAGAACCACCCAGTAAAACCATCCGGGCCCGGAGCACTGTCAGGGTTAAGATCAAAGACTGCTTTTTTAACTTCGTCCAGAGAAGGAATGGAAGAAAGACCCTCATTGATACTATCATCCAGAATTCTAGGAATATAATCCACACTGCTATTAATGGAATGAGAGACTGATGTAAAACAATTTGAGAAAAAAGAAACGGCTTCTTCTTGAATGTTAGGATTATCTGAAAACCAGGCACTACCTTGATTCATTTGCTTATGTTTGCGAACTTGAAGAGAAGCATGGAAAAACTTTGAATTCTTGTCACCTTCTTTAAGCCATTTGATCCTGGACTGCTGCCTGTATAGAATTTCTTGTTGAGATATACTATGAATGAGATCCCTCTTATTAAGATGAAGCAGGTCCACATCTTGCTGGTTCCATTGGGATTGAAGTTTAAGTTCCAGATCAGAAATTTTAGAAGAAATAGACTCAATTCTTCGATTCACATCTCCAAAAATTTCCCAATTCCATTTCCTAAGAACAGCCCTTAAATTCTTAAGTTTTCTAGAGAAAACAACCAAAGGGTTCCCCCCGATATTGACATTCCACGACTGCTTCACCATGTCAATAAAATTGTCATGTGATATCCACATTTTATGGAACTTGAATTGGGAGAAAGTATTAAGTCTTGTGTCGTGCACTCTTGATATCAAGATGGGACAATGGTCCGAACAAACCCGAGGTAAGTGAGTTACTTTAAGGGAAGCAGCATGTTGTAATCCCAGATGATTAATCAAGAAACGATCCAGTCTTGCCCAAATCCGCCTCTGCCCCATCTGCTCATTGCACCATGTGAATTTATTCCCACTGTGTCCCAGATCATTTATACCAACACGTTGAATAAAATCCTGGAAATCATACATCGATCTATTGTTTGGGCTTCTTCCACCCTGTTTCTCATCCACAGAAAGAATAGCATTGAAGTCTCCACCAATTACCCAAGGATGGTTAGCCGAACCAGAAAAAGCCAACAAATCATTCCATAGTTCTCTCCTCTCCAACACATCACATTTAGCATAGACAAAAGTTATGAGATATGGAGGGAAAGCAGGACCATTACCAGGGCTAACAAGAGCAGTGACGTGTTGTGCGGCAGCAACAATGATATCCAAGTGAATTGATTCATTCCAAAAGACCCAAATTTTGCTGTCTAAAGTATTGTTGCAGAAAAAACTCTTCAGCTTTATCTTACTGGCCACCTTTTTACATCTTGCAGAAATAGACATTGGTTCAAGGATTGCAAGTAACTGAACTTTATGAGAAGAAATGTGAGACTTAAGCATATTTACAGAATCTGAATTAGCAAGGCCTCTAATATTCCAAATCATTGTAGTAATCATGGAGACAATTTTTTTGGTTTGGGAATGGTCCCAGTTTTAGACCTGGTAGTGATACTTGAGCCAGCCTTTGCACTTTTTATTTTTGATACTGACTGATTTCCATCTTCTCTAATCTGTTCCAAGTGCCGATCCTTTGAATATAAGGAAATTTCCAATCTCTTAGATAAAATTTTCTGTTCCTTTAATAGAGCATACTTTGCTTTACTCAATGAGGAATGAAATTGTATTTCCCTAGGCTTAATCTCTCCCAACGTTATAGCCTGTAAAGAAAACCCAGAATGTTTAGTAACCCAAGAATCCTCAGCTTGGAAAGTTTCCTGAAAATTTTGAGAGTCTTTCATCAAGTTAGAAAGATTCTTATTAAATTTTCTATTCTGATTGTCCACTTTCCCTTTTTCAGCTAAACTTTCATGTGACTGAGAATAACTTGCAGTATTTTCTCCAACCTTCCTTTGTGATTTGGGAATCATGCCAACATTGTCAAACGATAGAATTTGGATGGGGCTGTCTTGAGAAGGAAACGAACCTTGAACATTATTTTCCTGAGTTATCAATGGAACGTGATCCATGATCTGAACCGTATCCTTAACGGGCAAAATAACATCATTAGACTCGTCTTGATCACATAAAATAATAGAATTATCTTGAGCAGAAGCTTGTTCATTCACCCCAGGAACAAGATCGAATGAGTTCTCCATGGAAGGGTAGTTAACAAAGCGTCCAACAGGTTTGTAAAGCTGCTGCTGTTGTGGGACTTCTGTGATCTTCTTCTTCAAAACCAGACGACAGGATGAGTTGTCATGTCCACGGTGAAAACAAAAAGAACAGTAACGAGGCACACTCTCATATATTATCTTTTGCCAACGACCAAAATCAGAACCCAAACGAATCCACAACTTCTCAGGATGATCTTTCAGCAAATCAAGCAACACACATACCCTAGCTAAACTTGGCCGAGATAGGTTTTTAGTGGCCACATCCGTAGCTAAAGGTTTACCAATAACACCTGCAATGGAGAATAACAAAGACTCTGGAAAAAGATTTATAGGAAGATTGGGCAGAGAAATCCATACCGGTGCTAGAGCTGATTCTTTGGACGGATCAAATCTAACATTCCATTGAAACAGACGAAAGTAAAATCCCTTAATAACCAGGCTCTCCCTCGTCCAAGCTTTTATGAAGTCTTTTTCTTCTTTAAACCGAAAGAGAAGATGGCGATTATCAAGCACCCCTATGTGAAAACTTCCTTGAAGACCCCAAGTTTTTTGAATAGCCTCACGAACAGTATCAACAGATGGCCTACCATTATGGAACTTAGCAACCAACGTGTAAATAAATGGAGATATGGACTTGTTGATCTCCACATCAGAGAATTCCACTGCAGGAAATCCTTGAAAAGAAGACGCTGCTTTCCTTGGGACATTTATATCTTCAACAGCAAAAGCGGAACTTGAAACAACAGCAGCAAAGGATCTTGGAATATCCGGAGGGATTGAAGAAGAACCACCGTGAATCTGATCAGCAGCCATGGACGAGAAACCCAAAACCCTAATCGCCCTTGGGAAACCTTAATCGCCCTCTTCCTCCAAAGACGACCAAACCCTTAGCCCAATTTAGGGAGACTTGCAGTCACATGAGACTTTATTTTACCGTCAGGCTATGGCGGGTATAAACATCCTCGCAGCCCATACCCTTTACCTGAATTGTCTAACCATGAGTTGCTGTCATGTGGAGAATCTCACGGCCACCGTTTTCTCATGCAGCCCCACTTCAAACATTTACAACAATACAGGAACACCAACCAGATGACAAGTTCTCTGGCTTTCATGGCTTGTTAAAGTAATCACATGTGAATGCATAATGGTGTGTCACAGCATGTAATTGTCTATGACAATTTCACCGGGTAAAACAAAACAACGATCAGGTTCTGGTGGGGTCTTCCGACCAAGTTTTCTTTTCTGGATTTGACCACTTTTCAGAACGGTATATGGTTCTGATTTGAAATTCGTTCTTTGTCCGGCCGGCATTCTCTTTGTGAGACCTAGTCCATATTCCCGAAATTAGAAACACAGGACAAAACTGACAGAGTCAAAGGCATGCGGTGCAGCAAGTAATTTAAACAAGAGGGTTGAGAAGATAAGTTGAAACGTCGTTTTCTATACCCTTCACAAAGTTTCCTACGATTACAATAAGATCACAAACAAATAAAAGACTAAAAAGACCAAAATCCTAATCTTACATTTCAAATCCCGAGCTCAAACTGTAAATTCTAATATTTTAAGATCAAATTTTAGCAATTAAATCTTAAATTCGTCTATTAGATAAAATTTTAAATCCTTTTTAAAAAAAATCAAAGGTCCCTTAATCCATTCTAAGTTGGCTGCAAACGGTCATTGTTGCTGTTCTTACCATCCTAAAGTGGAAGCAGATAATTCATTTATGGAAACTACGGAAAGGTTATGTGCAGTATTGACTTGGAAAACAAGTGGTCCAGTATACATTTTAAATCTAGTGGAACGTTTTTTTTAAGGAAAACAACAAATTTAGTAGACGACCTCAACAAATTTAGTAGACGACCTTAAGGGTGCACAACTATTGAGACATGGTCAATACTGCACATAACCTTTCCTCAGGACGAATTGCTTGCTTGAAATCTAGGGGTTCGCGAAGGGCGAGCTAGGGTTTTGCGAACGGGCGACGATACTAGGGTGATTTCCGGAGTTCGTGAGCAGCGATCGACGGTGAGCATCTGGCTTCTTCCTCGTCTTCACTGTGGCTGTCATTTGTTTGGAGGTCTGAGTTGGTGCTCGATGGAACTCGCCGCTGAAGCTGACGGGGATGAAGCCGACGCTGATGACGACGGCGGCCGGCGACAGTCCGATCTTGGTTGGACCGGCAGTTTCTGCCGATCGATCGGTCGTTCTCAGCCTCAGCATTTCGTCTCTGTCAATAGTTTTTGGTTGTGGGTGGTTATGTTCGTGTCTTTGTCCTGTTCTAGTTTTTTGCTTATAGTTGGTTTTAGGTTTGGTCGGCTCTCGTCTCCGACTAAGGCCGTTGGCCGTATTTTGTCAGTCAAGGTGTTGCTTGGAGTTCGATGCCAGGATGCTTCCCTCACGGTAGGGTGGTCTTTGTGCCTCTTTTCGGTAAGGATCGGTGTCCCGTTCCTTCCCTGTTTCGTCGCAACTTCGTTTGCGCCTCTGACCCCTTCGGGGACTCTTCAAATCCGCATGGTAGCGGACCCTTTATCAGGCGTTTCTGATGGTGTTCCATCAGGTTTCTCGGCTGTGGCCGTCTGCCTGAATTCCCTTTTGTTCGGTGCAAAGCCTCTTAATCCTGTTGGTGGATGTCTCTTTGGTTATGCAACCCCAAGTTTCACGTTTCTCTGGTGTTTGTTCATGTCCTCAATGATGGATACTTGTATGTGTAATGTTGTGTTTTTTGTTAATGAAAGAGCCTAGTTAGGCTTTCCATCAAAAAAAAATGGTCAATATGAAATAATGGAGCCAGGAGATTATTGTTATTTGCTTCACTCAGGACCAAGTCATATATAATACGGATGAAGAGTGCCGCATCACTTGAAGGGTTTTGTCCTCATCCACCTCCCCTCCGAAAAAAAAACTAGTCAAATTTATTGCATTAATAATTATGCTTTTATTTTGTTTATTTAATTTTTTTTGTAAAGTATTATTTTTAAAATTTTGTATTCTCAATATAATGCTGCCCTAGTACCGTGGATCTGCAGATAATGTTTATGACCATATAAACGTAAAAGGTAAAACACATTTCATATGGCGCTAGAAGCTGGTGAATGGTGATATTGTGAGATTATGTTATGGGGTGGGGCCCTCCAATTGACAAGACAAGGTATGTTGTTATCATGAAACGCACTAGAGGAAACCATTGAGTTGAAAAATGAAAATGCGTTTCCTCTGGTGTTAGTCGCTGGGATTTTGTTTGTGGTGTGGTCCCCACTATTGAAATGGGGCTTGAACGCATTTCCTTTGGAGCCAGATTCCAATGGTTCAGTGAAATCACCAACTAGGATGGAATGTAGATGTGTGGGGCCCCTTATTGACATGGGCATTGATATGTGCGTTTCACATGGTTGCACAGAATGGCTCCATACGAAACCCTCTCCTTACGGGGCTTGCAACCGTCTCTTTCTTGGTGGTTCACATCCTATGGAGTCCCTATATATCTATATTCTAATTTGGAGCTATTCATACGATTCCTGGATGGTGGCATGGAATGCATTAAATGAGTCCCTAATCAGGGGCCCCAAATTGATCAGTCATAGGTTTTCCACCGAAAAAAAAAAAAGATCAAGTCATAGGTTATTTCGTTGATACGTTCCTACTTCAACACAAGAAACAGTAAAAGGCTGCAAGTTGAAAGATATTTTGAATTCTAATTTTTAGTTATCATCGTTTTGTTGCACACTTTGGAAGTCGTGTACCGCCAAACCAGATTGATGTGAACACAAAGATTGCACACATTGAATATAACGGTTTCGAGGGAGTGAGTGATAGCGGCAACCTCTTCTAACTACTCCTTTTTTATTTTTTATTTCTTAAATAATTTATGCTAGTTTGACAAATTTTGATGAAAGTGCCAATTAGGTGGCATCTCAATTACTTTTTCGAAAAGGAACCAACAAAGTGAAGAAAACAAACTCAACACTTTCCTTTAGAAAAGATACTGAAAATCCTATGTGTCATTTCTTATGTTACAATAAGGTGTCACTAATCAGTCACAATAATATGTCATCAATCAAAATTTATAATAACACTTATCTTCTTGTAAAGAATCTATCAAAGCATATTATTTGGTATGTTTTGGTTGACTGTACACATTAAGCGCCAAAGAAACGGAATAGATGACTCCAGCGTGTCAAAGAGACGGGTTCCACTCTGCCTCGTCAAAGGAAAAACCATACTTCATTGTTGAAAAAAAGGATCACCGTGGAAATATATGTTACAGGATGGGGAGTTGACTGAAACGAGCTTGAGAACTTTTGGAATGATTTTCTCCGAGTCACCGGTGCCGTCGTTTCATTCACCTGCCCAGAAAAAGTTTTGTTGATAAAACTCCAGCCGTGAGATGCTCCATATGCAGCCCTCTTTACGAGTTGAAAAGTATAAATTACAGCCACCCCCTCAATCCTTCCAACAACCCACACCAACCGCTGCAGTTTCATTACACTACGCTCTTACAATCCAGGCGAAAGGAAATCTACATCGAACGTTGTTCGGAATAATACGGACAACGGTAGTTCAAAATTCCGCGGTAAGCATTCCTTCTTCGAGTTAAATTTACCTGCCATAAAACGGGAATAACGAACCGGTGACTGGGAGTCCCTTGCCGACGGTCACCATCAGATCCTTTTCATTTTGGTTCATGTTTTGGTGAAAAATTATTAGCTTTTTTAGCTGCCTTGACCTTCCCACCATTATAAAACGCACAAGAAAGAGAAAGCAAAGCCGAAACAGTTTTTCTTTTTCTTTTTTCTTTTTTTCTGAAGCCTTTGATGGGATGGGTGGAATCAGAACTTATATAGATAAATGCATTAGCGTTGTTTCCTGTAGAACGAGCTTCTCGCCCTTGCAGCAACGAGCCCTTCTTCCTCTTTCGTTCTCGTTCGGGCTTTGTAAAATTGAATCAATTTTTAAATAGGCGGCAGAGTTCTTCTGATGGTTGTCTCTGAGTTGTGGGTTTTGGGACCCATGACTTACTGGTACTATAATTCTCTTCTTCTCTCTTCCCCCTTTCGTTTCTCGTGTGAAATTGTAAATAATATGTCCTTCGTCTTCTGGAATTTCAACCTTTTTATGTCTGTGTTTTGGCTTTTAGTTCTAAGAAATTTCCTTTTCGTGTATCCCGGTTCGTCATTTTTTTTAATTAATTTGTTTTTTCTTTTTCCTTTGTCCAATTTTCGTATTTGTAAGTTTTTTCAGTTTTTTTATGGGCATGGAACGTGAGGAAAGGTTGCGTTAGGATTTCTCAAGGTGGAGATCTCCAATCGTGTAGCAATGAGTTTTAGCTGCTTTGGTATGTTGAAGCTTTGTAGAAAAGAGAACAATCGCAGTCTAGATGAATCAGAAGGTAAGAAGCCGAATGTGATGAAATTTGTATGACAGATTCATATTATTATCTGTTTTAGTTCCACATATTGAAGCTGAGTAATTTTTAATCTTTGAATATGTTCCGTTTTTCAAATATCTTTATTTTCTTTGACGACTGTAGTTATCCTCCTTGACTATACCTTTTCGAGACGAAGTTCAGTTTCTTGAAACGGGTACAATAGGCTTTTATTAGATTTTTTTTTCATTACTAGGTTTTTGATGATGTTGTGATCTTAATCATCTTTTACTTGTCCAGAGGATAAGGGATTAAATATCTTGAGTCCATGTGACATTTACAAGTGGTTGATTTTACTTTATAAATTCTGTAATAGCAGGAATCTGTTTGAAGAAGAGCACTCAACAATTTAGACAAGCTAGTTTGAGTCTTCACATTTCTTTGAAATTTTTTTCAGGAATTCATTTTCGATTTGTGGCTAGTCCAATTTGTGGCTAGTTCGAAGAAGAGCACTCAACAAAATAACACTTTTTGACTTCTATAAGCTCCTTGTGGTTAATCAGGCTCTGCCCATGGGCCATTTAAGATTTGATGTCATAGAGTATATCTTCACAAGGAGGGAAGTAGCATGATAGTTTTCTCTTTTATGCATGGGCATGAATGCTATTTCCTGATAATTTTTCCTGCCTTTTATCTTTTTCCATGAATGTTACATTCATGAATAACTTTTTCCATTTTAGATACTGATATGCTTTAGGGTTGTTTTCTTTGTTTATCTATGGCTAGAGATCACTGCACATAATGTAAGGCTATTTTCCTATAATTCTCTGAGGTCTGCCACAAGAGACTTCCATCCATCAAATAGAATAGGAAGGGGTGGCTTTGGAGTTGTCTACAGAGTGAGTTCAATAATCATCCTCCTTCCCATGATTCTCTCATTCCTGTCATTTATCTTTATTTATACCACATTGATTTACCACTTAAGAGAAAATCAAGCATGGGTTGTCCACTTCTATTATTTTGGTTATCTGCTTTGTTCATCTGTAACTCCAGGGAGTTCTAAGGGATGAAAAACAAGTTGCTGTCAAGTCTCTATCTGCCGAATCTAAACAAGGAAGTCGTGAGTTCTTGACTGAGATCAATATGATATCAAGTGTTAGACACCCAAATCTTGTTCAACTCATTGGGTGTTGTATAGAGGGCACTAACCGGATTTTGGTCTACGAGTATCTGGAAAACAGGAGCCTGGCGAGTGCTTTACTTGGTAATGATCAGACTCTTCTTAAAGCTAGTTTTTCAGAACTGCATATTTGTGGAAATCTTAGCAGGTTTATAACTTAGCCATGTCTAACCCTCTTCAAATCATAACAAGTCAAGTATTTGAAGAATCAGCTAGGCTTAAAGGAGGCATGTACCTTACATTCTAATGAAAATTGATCCAGAAAAGGCATCACATTTGAAAAATGTGAAGTGGACAATATTTCTTATACTATATTAAAGTCAGAAATTAAGTTCTTGTTACATATCAAAGAATTGTGATAATTTTAAGAACTGTCGACAACACCAATCTTATCAATTCAAAACACCTTTGTTTCACTTTAGTAGACTCAATTCTGGGTTACAAGTTCCTGACTATACTGATTTCCATCATGTGTCGTTTCAGGTTCAAGGAATAACTGTATTGTCTTGGATTGGCCTAAGAGAGCTGCTATCTGCACGGGTACAGCTCGTGGTCTTGCATTTCTTCATGAGGAAGCTGGTATTCAAATTGTCCACCGAGATATTAAGGCTAGCAACATACTTCTGGATGGAAACTTTCATCCTAAAATTGGAGACTTTGGACTGGCAAAACTTTTTCCAGACAATGTAACTCATCTCAGTACCCGAGTGGCAGGAACAATGTAAGCATTGCTTTTTATTGCATCCATTTATTATTTAGTGAGCTGTCCAGCTGTTTTAAACATTTATGTAAACTTGTATTGGGATGTGTACCCCATGGAATTTTAGGATCCTCAAATTTGTCTCTCTGTTTGCATGCTGGACAAACATGCTGAACGCGGTAGTCTCCACTGTTGTATTTCTAAAGTACCTAAAAGATGTTTGAAACTCAAATGATTGCCACTTTTTTCATGGTAACTTACCTATGGATTATAAAAGGATGGATCTCATGAAGCTAAATTATTTATGTAGTTTCTTCACAATGTCAAACATGACAAATACCTCTGGATTTTCTGAGAATATATCAAGATAAGTTAGTTATTTTCTGTTGTAGAATTTCACAGAAGTTTATATTTTGTCAGTTGTATGAGAAGAGTGCAAGCACCAACTTCCTTTTTTTGTTCAGAATACAAATTCTAAAAATTTTGAAAATTAATGGTATCTCAACATTCTTAGCACCATGTACAAGTCCTTCCACATGTTCCTAGTTAGATACAAAGAAAATATCTCATAAAAAGCCTTTTATTATGTAATGCGCTGCTGCACATGCACACGCACATTGTATATGTACTTTTTAGCTGTGAGGTTGTGTTGCATTTGTGTATGTATGTAAATATGTTTTTATGTAAAACTTTCACTTCTTGTGTGGTCTTCTTGCACATGCACTATGTAATGTAAGTCTTGAGAAGATACAATAAAGCATTAATATCGTTGACTATATAGGTTATGCTGTAATTCATCATACAGCATTGTGTTCCTATTTATCCCTGAATCCTATAATTCAACTTCTTTATGTATATAGGGGTTATTTGGCACCAGAGTATGCATTGCTAGGACAGCTAACAAAGAAGGCTGATATCTACAGTTTTGGGGTTGTTGTACTTGAAACAATAAGTGGGAGTAGCAGTAGTAAGGCAGCATTTGGAGAGAATCTGACGAATCTTTTGGAATGGGTATCTCCCTAAAACAATCTATAACTTAAAGTTCAAAGTTTTTCCTTTCTCTTTATTATAAAACTTGATTACAATTTTTGTGGCTCTATTGTCTTCCTTTCAGAAATTTTTTTTATGAAACTTCTGTGGAGCTTTTCTTATATTTAGTTAAGTTGAATGATCTCGGAATGATATTGCAGACGTGGAAACTCAAAGAGGAAGATAGACTCCTGGACCTTGTTGATCCTGAACTAATTGAGTATCCAAAAGATGAGGTAGTGCGCTTTATCAAGGTTGCACTCTTTTGCACCCAAGCAGCAGCACAGAATAGGCCCTCCATAAAGCAAGTGGTAAAGATGCTAACCAGGGAGATAAGCATAAATGAGAAGGCTCTGACCCAGCCTGGTGTTTACAAGGGACGTACCCCTCAATGTTTAGGCAGTGTTAGTTCACAGGAGACCTTGTCCTCTCATGGTAAAAAAGGCAAACAATCTATTAATCTATTAATTAGTTCAGCATGCATAAACAACTCATCTGAAACCATAACACAGATGCATCCTAGGTGAGATGGAGCCCCAATTTTCATCATCCACTATAGTTAACTGTTGTCCTTTTTTTTTCTTCTTCTTTTGTTGACCTATTTGTCCTATATAGAAGAGTAAGTATTCAGTTTTTGATGTTGATATTGGGGTTGTCCTGAGAAAAGGAGTTAGTAGACAAAAATTGTTTACTTGTAAATATGATCCAGCCAGTTGAGTGATTCCACAGTCTCCGTTTGTTTGATTGATTTTACTGGTTGGAGGATGGAAAGAATAATACCTTGTTCTTCTTGTTATTGTCCTTTTTCCCTAGCTCGCATGTTGTTGTTTTTTGTTCCTACAGGTTATTCAGTTTTTTTTTTGTGCCGCATTTTGGTAAAAAAAAATTGTGTTTGATTTGAATGTTTCTTATACCCCCTGTAACTATTTGAATGTTTCTCATATCTCCCTATAATTACTCACCTACGTAATTGTATATAGGGTTACGTTGATACAAGTACATACATGTATTACTATGTGTGTTATATGGGTTAATATAAAACCTGAAATTCTCCCTAATAGCTTTGGTTTCGTTCACTTCGATTTAAGAGTATAATTGGAAAGTTGATTTAGAATTCTTATAAATCTGTATAATATTAGGCCCATTGGGAAGTGTGCCAACAACTATGCATAACTTCCCCGAAAAGCCTTTATTGTTCCTTGATGAGGCATAATTAATACGGGCTAAAATAGTCAAAATTGTATCTATTTATTTAAAATCTGGACAGCTGCAAAACCGTTCCCTTTCTCTATGTACAATATTGCATGTGCGCTGCTCCTAGTTTCTTATCATCCAAAAACAAAATGCTAGAATTTTAGCAATTACCCAATTTTTTTTAAGCATCCAAACCGTGATGGCATTTGGTCGGCATTATAGAATCTTGGTTAGGATTCTAATCTTAGATTCTATAATCCAGATTATATTTTCTCGATTTTAGAAAACCAAAATCCTATTTGGATAACTTGGGCTGTGAACTTATATTTTTAAATTAGAATTTGGAATCTTGTTTGGTTGACACTGATTATTGAGATTAAATTTGAAGTTTTTTTATTAAAAATTACAAAAATTATATAATATATATAGAAAAATTAAAGTCTTATTTAAAATCATATATATTATTACGTAATATGTATATTTTGTATAATATATAAATTTATATATAATAATATAATAATAATATTATTTATATTATGTGTAATATAATAACACTAATAGTATTTTAATAATATTATAATAATATAATAACAAAATATTATATATATTATAATATAAACTATATTATTATTTATAATATAAATTATATTATAATATATAATTTTATAACAATATAATTTATGTTTATTATAACTCAAAATTTATTTATATTATATATAATATTATAATAAATTTATTGTAATACTAAATTTAATAAAATATAATATATTATAATATTAAATTTGTTAAATATATTAATATATATTATTATTTTAATATTAATATAATATTAAATTTGAATATTATTATATTAAATATAATATATTAATATATTAAATATATATGTATATAATATGTTTATTATAACAATATAATATTATAAATATTAATATGTTTAAAATATATAATATATTAATATGTTTAATATTATTACATGTAATATTATTGATATAATAATATAATATAATTTATGTTTATTATAACACAAATTCTAATATAAGTTATATTATAATTTATAGATTGTTATTATATTAAATATAATATTAATTTTATTACAATATATTATAATATATTCATTTTATTATGATATTATAAGCATAATATTATAATAACTTTATTATATTATAATATATATATATATATTTTATGATATAATTATATGTTTATTATAATATAATAAAATTTTTGTTTATTATAACATAAAATATAATATAAGTTATAATAATAATAATAATAATAAGAATTAATTATAATGTACATTATATTGAAATTTAATTTATTATATATATTATAATAATGTATAATATTATTATAATAATGATATTTATATTAATAATACTTATATTATGTGTAATATAATTTAATATTATATTATTAATTATATATCATATAACAGAATATATTATATTATAATACTTATAATTTTATTATTTATTATAATATGTTATACATAATCTCTAGAATCACAAAATTTGAAAATATAAGTCACCAATGTCCATAATCCCTATAATCACCAAAAAAGTAGATTCTGATTATGAGCTTGATTATATAATCGAATAGTAGAATCCGGCATTAAAATTCTAACCAAACATACATTTTGGATTATAGAATCAGATTCTATAATGCCCATTTGCTTGGGATGCAAACGGCGTCTAAGGGTGTCAGCGTAATTTTGCAAAAAAATTGAAAACAGGACAACGGACACATTCCTCGCTTTCCCCGGGCGTTGCCTTATATATACATGCGTATACGGACATTGCGGGCCTGAACGAGGGAGGGGTGGCTTCTCCGATTTCAACGAACCCTAGTTTTCTTATTGTCCCGAGAAGCATTCTGTTTCATGCAACGAATTGTTCTTCGCTGGCTTTGCGATTCATTTGCAGTCAGTCTTTCTGATGAATCGGTTAGGGTTAAAGTTGGTGGTCTCTCATGCCAACTCGTGTTTGGGAGAAGTAGATGTTTGTCCCGTGAAAAATCAGGATCTTCAGTTTCCAAACAACGAGATCAGAATTCATCACTTCTCATCGTCGAGCGAAAGATGCCCTCCTCTCTCAGTTCTACAAACGATTTCTCCTTTTGCAGTTCGATGCAAGCTTGAGGCGAAACCTCTAGTCGAACAATCTCCATTGATCGAGCTTCATTCCTCTTGCCTTCATCATTCCCAGGTTTTTTCGCGTAGATATGCTTTTTCTTGACCAATTGGTAAATGTTTTGATGTCTTGACCTAACTCTTTGGATTTGTCTTTTTGTGTTCGTTTTATAGACTGCCGTCGTTTTGCTGGGAGATGAAGAGCTGCATTTGGTGGCAATGCCGAGCAAGCAGAAGATTCCCTCCTTCTGGTGTTTTTCTGTCTCTTTAGGCCTTTACGACTCTTGCCTTGGAATGCTAAACCTCCGATGCCTTGCTATTGTTTTTGATCTGGATGAAACGCTTATTGTTGCAAACACAATGAAGTCTTTCGAGGACAGAATTGAAGCTCTCCAACGTAGGCTTGAATGTGAAACCGATTCCCTTAGAGTTTCCGGAATGTGTGCTGAGCTCAGACGTTACATAGAGGATAAAGCACTTCTAAAGCAGTATGTAGAGAATGATGCCGTCACCGATAATGGAAAGCTACTGAAGGTTCAGCCAGAGGAAGTTCATCCATTGTCTGATAACCAGGAGCGACTTTTTCGGCCTGTTATTAGGTTGCAAGAAAAGAATATTGTCCTTACTCGGATCAATCCAGAGGTAATAAAAACTTATTATTTTCTTGTATTAGTTGCCATTGAATATTCATCAGTTTTTTGAAGATAACTTGTATCTTTAACCATAGACCTGATCCTAGATTTATGATTCATGGCTTTTGAGCAGATTGAGGTTGATTAATTTGGTTAATTTGCTTTACAGTTGTGCGACAAGCAAACATAAGTAAAAAAGAGTTTATTAAGAAATGGATGATAGAAAAAGTTATTGCATTAACACAGGGAATTTGTTTTTAGTATAACAAGAGTCTCTCTGAAATATCTGGAAGTAGAAAAATTTTAATCCTTGTTGAAATTATAAATTACGAAACTTTTACATACTTAGACAATTTGATCAAGTTATAGATCTAAGTGTGGCCAGGCTAGGAATTTCAGAACATTTCATTCAGTCATTTATTGTAATGGAAGATTAAAGTTATCTTTATGTAGTGTCAGGACCAGAAATGCACAAAAATCATTGGGATCAAAGATGAAAGGGCAGAGTTAATGGTTTAGAACATTTAAGAGGAAGCTATCTGAGTTTCTGATGGCGAGACTAAGGCATATTCAGGAATACGAGGCTAACATTAGGGGGCTAAGTTTGAACCCTGTTCCTTTTTCCACCTTATTTTGGGGGGGGGGGGGGGGGGGGGGGGGGATCAATTAGGTGACAATTTGATTAGTCATTACCAATAGGAGATGCTTTACGATATAACTTCAAGCATGTTTTGGCATTGGTGGGCCAAAATAAGTTGAATCAAAATTAGGTAAATAAAATTATGTTATTCTGTGACTTTCAAACTTTATGATATTTTTATGACTTCTAAGTCCATTTTCATTCTGTTACAATATCATATTCTTCTTTATGTTTACGGTTAACACTTGACATCATACATGTAAGCTTTCTTCATTCTAGGGTCTTTATTATATATTTATTTTTTTTTTATCTTTTCTGAATTTTTTTGGCATATTTATTTAGATGTAATAACGTTTTTGGCCTTAAAGTAAAGTGTTTGTGGTAATTTCTCAATGTTTCCTTAAACTGGTGGAAAATTTCCCCATTTTGATAGCTTTTCCCCAATATATTGCTAGTCATATCTAGTAACATTGCAATTAAAAGCCTTGTTGTCAAAGTGGTGGGGAAAATTGTGCATACTTTTAGGAATACCTTCAATGGCAAAGCTTTCAAAGATGATAACAAACCATTTTCAGTATGAAGTAAATACGGGGGTTTTGCATCCTGGATCGTGCCTAAAGGGAAGGAAATAGGAAGGTCCTTTCTTTTAGGCATTTTTATAATTAATTACTTCAAGGTAGAGTCTGCCTTGAAGGTCTTAGGCAATACTTCAAACTTACCTTTATGCCTAAGGGAGGAGACTACAAAGTTCGGTTTCTATTTGAATGAACGGAAGGTGGCCACGAGTAGTTGGCTTTTGTCATATTGTGTTGGGCAGAGGTTTATTGTAGAATATGATTCAAATATGACAGCATAAAACCATTCTGCCCCCTCCAATTTCTACTTATGTTTTTAGGCAAATACATTATGATTTTAGTTGTTTATTTGCAAAGAATCATTACTAAGACCGAGTATATGGAGTGTAACTTTATAGAAATAATGGTAGAGATGAAGTAATTGTAAGAATTGTGAATCAGAAGATTTCTAAAAGTAATAAATTTCATTATCTTGGGTTAATTATTCACAAGGAAAGAGACATTGATGAGGATATTGCACCTGGAGTTACAACTGGATGGATTAAATGGAGAGGTGTGTCTGCAGTATAATGTGATTGACATGTACTACTAAAACTAAAAAGAAAATTTTATAAGGGCATTAGTTCTGTTTTTATATATGGATTTTAATTTTGAGCAATAAAAAAGAAAGTACATACTACATAGGATAAGTGTTGCTAAGATGTGGATGTTGAGATGGATGGGTGGGAAGATTAGGAAAGATAAGGAATGAACATATTTGAGAGTGAAAATGTTAAGATGGCTAAGGAATGTAAAGTGAAACCTTGGGGGGGGGGGGGGGGCAGCTGTGAGAAGATGTTAGAGGGTAGTTATTGAAAGATATAAGAGGACGGAGCACCAAAAAAGAACGTGTATGCAGTCAGTTATAAAGTAATTTTGGCTATTGGTTGATTGATTTATCTAGAGATAATAACTGGAAACATCTTGAAATCAGGCTACATTTAGACGATTTGTGCCATGCAGACAATCTTAAATGGTCAAGTGTGAAAACACACTATGCTGAATAGATTTGCTTCTATTCTATGATCATGGGTTTGAATCCATAATAGAACTCGCTGTTAAATAATGGAAATGGTGAACCATTCAGCATATTATCGTTATTGGGTTTTGAAGTTGTTTTTAATCTCAAAGGGCATTGCACCGGACTCCATGATTAAGGGTGCATTTTTATGAACAATGGAATGATCTTATCAATTTCTTAGTGTTTGGGGGGAATGCATATGCAGTCATACAGTTAGTTTGGTGCTTAAGATGGTCTTTGGATATTGGTGACTGGTCTACACCATGCTTGTGGGCACATAGAACAACATATCAGCTAATTTGAAGAGAGTTTGGAGGTCTAGCTGAAAGTGCGAGATGTTCAATAGTGTTTTTTCTATTTTGTTTCCCCTTTATTTCCAATCCATCATTCTAAGGGTGACGGAAAAGTTGGCTTGGTAGATGTTGAGAGTGATTTTTGATGTGGGATGGATTTCTAGGCCACAAAGAGTCAGTTGAGTTCTTCCACCATAACACATGGTCTAGGAGCATAGTTTTATTGTCACTTGAAGGGATGCTGGAAGAGGTGACACAGAGGTGTCTATTGCTCCTTTATTTTCTTATTCAACTTTATACAAAATCATATTAGATCCCTGTTGGATTCAGTGATGATTCTTTGCACAAGTGTTGATGATACTTAAAATGTTATTTTCAACTTCAATTCATGGTATGTAACTTTTTGTGCTTTAAATGCGAGTTTGAATTGCAGACTATGTTTCATTCGCGTCTTTTGTTAGGTTTCGAAAAGTGGCACAATGAGTACTCAATCTTTCTTCTAGCTATTTATGTTATTCCTGGTTTGGAAAATTAAGCTTGCAGACATTTTGTATCATTGCTATCCACATGCTGGTTAAAGATATATTTTGTGTGATGGAACTACTTCAGTTGCGAGTCATTTGTTTGAATTGGAGACTTTAAAGCCTTTTCTTGTGATATTTCTGCAGATTCGAGATACTAGTGTGCTTGTGAGGTTAAGACCTGCTTGGGAGGATTTGAGAAGTTATTTAACAGCAAAAGGACGGAAACGTTTTGAAGTTTATGTCTGTACAATGGCTGAAAGAGATTATGCTTTAGAGATGTGGAGGCTTCTTGACCCAGAGGCACATCTGATAAGCTCAAAGGAACTCCTAACTCGCATTGTATGCGTAAAATCAGGCAAGTACCTTGCTCTTTTCAGAGAATTTTGACCCGTACTAGGGACTAACAATCTCAAAGAAACATCTCATTCATATTAATAATTCAATTCATTGTAACTATTGAAAGCCAGACTTTTATTTTTCTCACTTGCTTTCTACTTATGTTGTGATTGGGGAATTTATAGGACTCATTTAGGTTTTCTTTATTCTGATACAAGGCTATGTAGTTGGTGGCGAAACATGTTATGCTTAGTTCATATCACCATCATGTCTCCCTTATCTTCACTAGCACGTAGGGGTGGATGAAGGTGGCCAGAGTCTTAGTATCCAATAACATTGAGGAAAGTTTGCCCACGTGCAATGGGCTCTAATGTGTCAAGTCAACACACTGCTTGGAGGATAGAGTCCATTAGAGGCCATCTTTATGCTAGATAATCCACCTGAATTTCATATAAGCACTCTTATTGTTTGTGATGATCTTCACAACATTACTCCACCTGACTTGTTTTAAGATATCCTTAAGTGCATAATATAATTCACACCCTTATTCTCCTCAAACGCATCTACTGACTTCATAAATTTGGCTTGGCGTTTAGTTAATGTGAAATTGATATTAGATAGTGTTTTGGTTCTTGTCTAACCATCACACACATAATCATATCTTCAAGCTCAAGCCTCAAGCTTTCAATTTATTATCTCATCTTTTGATTCTCCTAATCTAGATATATTATTATTTAATAGGGTTGTGGGCTGTGTTCCTTGGCCTCCTGAATGACTTCTATTATGTTCTTGTTGGAAGATGAGGTTGCTACATTGGTTGAAATATGTTTGAATGTGATGGAATTTGAAATGAATTTTCCTCATCATTTCCCTTGCATTCCTTCCATTCCACAAATCATTAAGTCTCTTCTGCTTTGAATCTTTGCATATGACAATAGAAGGATGTGGATGGATTTGGCATCCTCAAATCCTGTGCTCATTTGGAAGGCCCAGCCTTTGTCATCCCAGCACCAGAAGTTCCTGTCCTTGATGTTTAGCCCATGAAATCCTTGCCCTTGAAGACCCATCCTATTCTCTTAAACTTGGCCTGTGTTTTGGCACAGCATCCAACCTGCTAATTGACCTTGCCTGAATTGATATAACAAACAAGGATGGCAGGCAATTGAATGATCAAAATCCTTTGGATTGGCAGCCAGATGTGTGGATTTGCTAGTATTTCTTCACCTCATCCCTTTTCTCCACTCGAAAACTTGCTAATGATACTGAATGATCCTTCATCAATTTGTTTACCTCAGGAGGCACCTTAAGGCAATTAAATTTTTTTTTGATGAATTTAAGGCAATTAATTTAGACATACATCCTTGCATCAAAGCGTTAAGTATTTCTTTAATTTAGACATACACTTGATTGATTGGAATGAGTGGGTAACAATGACTGTTTGAAGGGGTAAATAATTTTAAGTTTTGCATGAGCCAAGTGACGTGAAATTTAGACCATGTCCCCGAAATGCCATTGGCATGGTGAAAAATAGTTGTTATATATTTTCCCCCATTTTTTGTGCCACTTCAGGTGAAATGGTGAAATTTCGGTAGCAGGTTGTCAAAATTTAGAACACTGAATGAACATTTGGATGTAGTTATACACATTCGCAAAATCATTGAATGAACATTTGGATATAGTTATTCTCACATGATATTAGTTGTCAACTTGTCATATGACTTTGATTATTGAACTCTGTTGAAGCTGGAAGTTATAATTCATGGTGGTGGCTTTTCCCAAACAGTCACATCCTTCATTGTTGATAGCGCTCATCTTCTTTTTGGCTTATGTTGAACTTGACAGGTTCCAGGAAGTCTTTGCTACATGTATTCCAAGATGGGTTTTGCCACCCAAAGATGGCAATGGTGATCGATGACCGTTTGAAAGTGTGGGAAGATAAGGACCAATCTCGAGTTCATGTTGTACCTGCATTTACTCCTTATTATGCTCCTCAGGCTGAGGTACCTGTTATCCTATAATTCTTCAAAAGAAAACGTCTTTTTTAGTGGTTAACTGTTTGTTTGACCTATAAAGGGGAGTGGTTCCTGGACAGAGTTCCAACAACCATTTGTGTGGCCTGTTGAAGCTGACATTGTGAATAAAAATATCAGAAGATCAATATGGAAGGGAGACAGAAAGCTTGGTTACATTAACAAGAAAGGTTATGACTGAACCAACCGCCACCACCCACACCCACACACACTTCCCAACCCAAACACCGCCAACAGAAAGGAAAGGAGTGAGCTAAATGATATGTCCTTTCATATTCCGTCTGGATTTTTAGCTGGTGATTCATGGAAATGGACAAAACAAAGGAAACTGCTAAATGAAGAGCTTGAATATCAAATTTTTTCTTGAACTCTAGCCCAGTTGTCTCTACCAAATTTCATTGAAGACATGTAAATCAATCATTAATGTGATAGGTCTATTTTTGGCATTTTAGTGTTCTATGGAAGAAAATCTGGCCCAAATGCTGGCATGTGTTTTGGAGAAAAAAGGGCTTGGATAGTTAGTTATTGCCATGGACCTGGCTGCTGAATGTCCATTGGAAAGGCCAAATTTTTTTCTCTACCCGTGGTGATTGATTCTTTGAGTTTGTTTATGTAATGCCAATTTTTCTGTGCTGTTGGTCAAGGGTTTTAAATACTTGTTTTTTGATGGGTGGTTAATAACCTGAGCAGTATAATTGTCTGGTCCTTTTACACTTTATGGACACTAGTTATGATAAGCTGAGACTAATATACTTTCTTTATTTATTGGACAGACAGCAAATGCTGTTCCAGTCTTATGCGTTGCAAGGAATGTTGCTTGCAATGTCCGAGGTGGTTTCTTCAAGTGAGTAGCGGATAAATTGTTGTAATTGATGTGTAGAAAGAAAAGACTTGGCTTATCCTTGTTTTTCTTCCTTTTACTGCCACATTTTTGTGTATCATGTGATGTTTGTATATACTGTTATGTTAAGCAGAGAATTTGATGAGAATTTATTACGAAGAATATCTGAAGTCTCTTATGAAGATGAGGTTGTAAATTTACCTTCTGCACCTGATGTTAGCAACTACCTAATGTCTGAGGTAATTGCTCTGAAGCTATATTTTTTATGATGATTAGAACTATTGGCATTAGAGTTCCCAAGTTATTATCTCATTTTCACAAAATTTTTAGGATGCTGGTTTTGTACCGAATGGTAATAGAGATATTCCCATTTCTGAGGGCATGAATGGTTCTGAGATTGAACATAGATTGAATCGTCTGGTAATCTTCATGTTCCTTTTATTTTTTCCCCTTGTTGAAGTTTCTTAATTTTTCTCCCTTGGAAAAAAACATTAGCTTGATTTTTATTAACTATTCTAGCAATTATATTTCTGAATATGATGAGAAATCTTTGAATATTTCATGTTTCTTCATTTTACAGGATGAAAAGAGTATCATGGGTTCCACTCCATTTATCATAAGTAATCCTGGAGCTTTTGCCAGACGGGAGGTCAACTCTGAATTAGATCCTGACACAAGGAGAAGACTCCTTATCCTGCAGCATGGTCAAGACACGCGCGACCAAGACTTAGGTGATAATTCTTTGTTAGCCAGACACACTGCACAAATGCCAGGACCTTCAATGCAGCCACGTGGAGGATGGTTGGTTGAAGAAGATATCAGTAAGGAACAGCATAATAGCCAAGCAGCAGGGTCGGCTATAGAACCTGATCTATTACAATCCAATAAGCTACGAGTTCTTAACAATCAACTTTGTAAAAACACAGAGAATTCTGTTCTCCCTGGATTACCCTTTCAAGTATCTCAAGTGAAAAATGAAGAGGTTTGTTCTGTACCTTCTGCGTTTAAATATCCATTGGGATTCACTTGCTAGTTTTGACATTTTATTACAGGTACTCGTATGAGCCTTAAGAAAAGTCCAGCCAGTTAAATAATACTTATATGCAGGCACATCTTGGACATGAACGGCAAAAGCAAAATCATTTACAGTCAAATCAGTCTTTGCTCTCAGGTACCTTTATATCTGTTTGATGCAATGCTTTAAAAATCACGTGAGCTTAAGCAAAAAAATTGCCTTGAGGTTTAATTGTTAAGGCTCAGGCCCCATAATGCTTAAACATGAGGCTCATATGACACTTTATTTCCTTGAGGCCTGCTTGTGTTTAAGGCCTCTCATGCATTAAGGTAAGAATTTCAAAATCTCAAAATTGAACCCATGTTGAGCTTCTTTTGTTCAGATTGTATGTGAAAACAAAGGTAAATCTTTGATAAAAATTGCTGCTAGCCTTCCATATGTCTTTTCTGAAACTTTATTTATTGTTTTTAGCCTTTGAATTTTACGTGCTTCCGTTTGATCGGAAACCTCTGATCCTGTGTAACTTATATGCCCTTCAGTAGGGGGTCCTAGCACAGTTTGGCATTGATGGTTGTGGAATACATGTCTACCTGTTCTTAAAGAGTGGAGACGCCATAGTGGCAGTAGTACGTGGCTGTGTTTGTAGTTAGAAAATTAACTCTTCTTAATTTCTATATGATGAAATTCTGATTATTCCTATTTTTCTTTTTTCCTTTTTAGTATTCTCGTGTAAATAATGATAATATTTACCATATGGATACAAACTCATTCACAATGTACATTGTGTGTTCATTAGGCTCAATCCTCATGTTTTGAAGAAGCAAAACACCTTGATTCACAACGTAGGTTCTAGACAGTGGAAACATTTTGTTTGATGTTCTAAAATAAATATTTGTTGCATGACTTATTATTTGAGGATTTCATTTTTGTCAATCTTCGAAAGACAAGTTTTGTACATAATTTATATATCTTTTTAACTCTTTAAAGTCATCAGAATTTCGAGGTGAAAGAGTTATTGAGAAAATAAAGACGAAGGAAAGGTGACTCCATATTATATGCTGCGTATAGGCCCTTCTTCCTTATTCTTATTGTTACATAAAATGGAAAACAAAAAGTTTGCCCTTTTCTCTGAACCTGTAGGACATGACATATTGACTCTATCACTTAGGCTATATGATAAATCGTATAACTTTCACCACAGACTAATTCAAATGGAATCCTACCAGGGGCTTTGATATCTACTTTTTTATTAATCTACTTTATTGTGCTCCGTTTTTGCACGAAACTTGCCTCTTGCGATATGAGAAGTTGTCTGATGTTGATTTTTTATCTGTTTGCAATGACAATGTGAAAGAAAAAGCAAGATCAAAGAATTTTCACACAGATTTTTACGTGGTTCGAGATTGTGCTTATGTTTACAATAGAGGAGATTTCCACTACATTCAAAATGAATAGGGTTATAATTACACTTCTTTTGACCAATTATGTTAGTGATGCATGTTAGACTGGAAATGGATGTAGTTTGGGCTGGTTGTAAATGGAGATCCATTTTTGGTAGATAAAGGTGAAATTGTCCTCTTGGATAGTGTTATCTTACTGTTTGGTTTCAACTAAATGGCTGGTTTCTTTGCTCCCAATTTTTTACACATTGTCAAACACCTTGTGAAGCACTTAGACAATCACTTGTTGAGCAAAATAGTTGCTTGCAAGGATGCGAGACTTTCATATGGGTTTAGAAATCATCACCACATATCTTCTATATTTATGTATCAAATAAGTAATGAGAATATCATTAAGAATTAATTAAACGAACATGAAATAATTAGCTATGAGTTTTCAAAGAAAAAGGAATAAGAATATGCCTACATCAAAATAAGAGAGAATTCGAGAGAATATAATGCTAGAAGGTAATGCCTCCCATTTTCTTTCCTTGAATTTGCTTGATAGGGTTGATGGTTGGTGGTTATGAAGATTAGATTGAGATTTTCAAAATGAGGAGAGACTAGAGTGTTTGAGGGAGAGAGAGGGAGGGAGGGCTTCTAGAGAGAGAGAGAGAGATAATGAGGGTGGGAAAGAGGCAAATAAGGAGCAAAGGGGGAAAGTAGAACAAACTGCTAAGAAGGGGTGAGAATTAGAGTAGAGAGAAAACAGGTGTAAAAGGAGAAAAAAAATGAGAGATTGAGAAAGGGGCAGGGATACAGGGGGATGGGGTTGATAAAGTGTAGCGTGAGAGAGATAGTTCCGAGGGGTTGGATAATTGGTGCTTTCATCTCATTCTTATTTATTCCTTATCATTTTCTATACTTTTTTTGGGTTAAGTATTCCCCCTTTTTCCTCTACTCATATCTAGCCTAGTCGTCCTGGCATCTACAGGAGCTGTTTTGATAACAGTGTGACATAACCTTTTTCTGGTCATCTTTGAATAAAGTAGTAGTAGAGGTGCAGAGAAGTGGTGAGTGCTAGTCAATTGGAATTTGGTAAAATGTATGCAGTGAATAATTTAGTTTCGGGAGAATGTAATGAAGATTTGGTGTGAGAAGTTTGAGGTTATTGAATAATTTGCTTTAGAAAATTATTGTGCATAGTTGATAGGGTGTGGTGCTATGGAGTAGCATTACATGTATTAGATTTGTGATTTAGAATTAAGAAGCAGTATCCACACATATCTTCCTGGGTGAGTGCTTGGAAATGGATTATAATTTTGGTTTTATAAGGGCATGAAGGCTTAAGGTGAGGGATGAGTTGATGGTAAATTACAGCAATGGTTTAACGTTTCTGTGTTAATATATTCTTGTATAAATGATGCATTGCAGACAAAAACCATGTCTTATAATGTGATATATAGAGTGCAAATGAAAATAATTTGATTGAATATGTTAATATGTAAAGTGCTGTGCTGTTTTGGTGGATGGTGTGTTTTGTTAATGCCCTAATGAAATATCTTGCAGAAAAGGATGGGGCATCTCTTGCTCGAGCGCCTATTAGTAACAGAGAGCATCAAGCTGAAGCTGGAAAATTAGGCTTGCTGCCACCCTCTATATCCATTAGAGTATTGCATGAAATTGGAAGAAAGTGCCATTCTAAGGTATAACATTAAGTTTTGGGCTCAACATTTTTTCTCTCTCTCTTGCTTTTTGGTTCACGATGTCATTTTATGCTTTTTAGGTTGAGTTTAGATCTGTTGTGAGCACCAGCAAGGATCTTCAGTTTTGTGTTGAGGTTAGTGAGACATGTTTATAGTCAAGTTCCATGAATATGTATGTGTAAATTGCTTTCTGTGAATATTTATGTGTAATCTGCCGATCTTGTTTTACATCTCTGAATCTGTTGTGAATTGATGGCCTTGGGTCTGGTAAAGGATGTTGTCATGTATTCTCCAGGCATGACGCGCTGCAGTGATACCCACTTCTAGTGACAGAAAGTAAGGACTTGATAGGATGTTGCTAGGGATTGCGCATTGCAATGGTGCCCATCTTGTAGAGGCAGTAGGCAACATTCTGTTATTGGACTGGACAGGTGTGACTGAAGAAGCTGATTCTGCTTGGTTATGAGAAATATAAAACATTTGGCAAAGAATACATTGAAGTTGGTACATGTGATTTTGAGAAATATAAGTAGAATGTATTTAATGAAGATGGAATGAGAGTCATGAGTCTAAAGAGGTTGATGTGTGTAGTGTCCTATAAATATACTAAAGACGTTGTAGCAGTAATATTAGATAAAAGCATGAGGAAAAGATAATATTATAGGTGTCAACTGTCAACTATCAAAGAATTGATGAATGGTTATCAGTACTTTAGTCAGTTTTGGTAGGAGTTTTCTAAGTGCAATGCACAGTATAGTATGATCGGGACAAGTAATTAAAAGTTTGTTTTGTAAAAAGTAGATGGATTGATTGAAGAAATTCTCAATGAGAAGAAGATATTAATAGATTGGGGTTTAAATGATCATATCATCATCATCATAAGCTAGTTCTCACGAAAGTGGGGTCGACGACACGAATCTTGTCTCTCCATCGTGCTCTATCAAAAATCAGATCTTCAGTTAATCTACGTTTTTTCAAGTCTTGTTTTATAGATGCCATCCATGTCGACGACACGAATCTTGTCTCTCCATCGTGCTCTCCATCGTGCTATATGTTTGCATTAGTGTAGGAAAGATAACAACATTTTAAAATGGCCCAAAAATAAAATGGTGGGACTTAGAAAGAGAAAAATAAACTCCTAGAGATGAACAAAGAAGAGTAAAGACTTTGATATGGCTTTCAAATATAGGAAAAAATGTACAATAGAATACCCAGAAAATTATTTGAGTATGTTTTTCAAAGAAAGAAGTAACAAGCATGTGTCAAAAGGTCTTGTAATAAGTTAAGACATAAACATACGGAATACAACTTTAGTAAAGGATAAATAGAAGCAACGGTAATAATTGAGAATTGGCAGATTCCAAAGTAGTCACTTTTTTCTTCTAGGAGCAATTATCTATAAAGAGACGGATATTGTAGAGAATGTTGTATCTGGACAATATAAATGGAGACTTTTACAGAGTTTAGGCAGTTGCAAAATTCAACATCGGGTGAGTGTAGTGGAGATGAGGATGTGGAGACAGATGTGCGGAAAGATTGGAAAAAATAATGTAGGGAATGAACATACCTAATTGAGTCCCAAGTTTCAAATTAACCTCACCTCAGTAGGAGGTAATATAAAGGAAAGTAAGTTTAAATGGTTTGGTCATGCAAGAAATGGAGAACTAGGGAGGCACTTATGGGAGGTATGAAATGATGCAAGTTAGGAAGGGTGAATACTGCATGTTATATTTTATTTTAGAAAATAGGATATGGATAATGTTGATTAGAAATGACGTGAAGACATAATCTGATTGAAGATAATGATTATGTAGATTAGGTTGGTGGGGGATGATATGTGTTGACAATTTCAACCAGTTGGGATAGTGAATTTTGTTGTTGTTGCTGATGTGATGATGATTTATGAAGCTCTATGAATTATGAATCATTACTTTCTAGTTTCTAGTATCCTTGGTTCCTTGAACTCTAAGCTAAATTCCTTCTGAGTATCATGCGTTTTTACTTCCACCATAAGACCAGTTACTATCCTTGCTAAATATAGGTGAAAGAGGCATCAGTATGGTCTGATGGAGCTACTTCATAATACAAAACAATCAAAGTAAAGGTTGATTTTTTGTTCCTGATATATTATAAAGGATGCTCAAATAGTTTTCTGTAAGCATGTGAGGCGGAGGCCTAAACTGTGAGGCTCAAGAGAAGTGCTTCAAGGCTTCATTGTGATGCTTACATCTTATATCCATTCTTGTGATGTTATTTATGGCTTTTATCCTATGATGTTCACGCTTTGAAGTGTGAGACGTACATGAGGTGTAGGCCACATTTAGTGCCTACCAGAGAGTTTGAAGTTTGAAGGTTTGACCCTTACAGAATAAGTGAAACTGTGATTATCTTCATAAAATTGAGACAAAGCTTTTGCTTTTAAATTTAAGCTTTATAAATATATTGAATATAAGAAGGGTTTCTTTAGAATATTTTGAGCCTTTGTTGCATATGAAGTGGTCTATACTAGAGATTAATGATATTTGATTATTAACTCACAATATCCTGTGTCTCTTTTGCCCAGTTTTATATTTTTCTTATTTACATTGAAATATGATATATATTTTCTGGTGTTTTCCCTCGACATAAATCCATGCTGTAGTTCATGTAAAACACCTTACTTTATGTACGCACGTACACTTACATGCACACATCAATTAAAAATAAAGTGCTCATAAGAAAAATTCGGAGAAATTGATGATACTGTAGAGCAAAAGTCATTTTTGGCATTGGATCTCTAAATTTTCGCTGTTGCATGAAGCTAGAGCCTGTGGAGGTTTGTTAAAATCAATGGTGAAATGATTCACTCTTCCTAACACTATTGGAGGATCTGATTTTATGGCAGTATCACTGTCAAATAATGTGTATTCATAGCAAATCTTTATGTAAGGGACTCGGTTCACTACCTCTCTATCATCTTTTTTGTTCCTTCAATACATTGTCTGCAGCTCAGAAATATCCATAAAGCTAATTTCGTTGCTCAATATGTGTTATAAGAACTTAGTAATTTGTGTTATCTTCTCTAATATGTGCCGAGGTTCAAGCTCCTTGTGAATTTCTATTCTCTGTTTTGCTCTACTTCATACTTATGAAAATTTAAAACATTACATCTAATTATTTCTGATTCCAAATTTCCAATGAGCTTCTTAATTTGATTCGTTGATTTAGGTTTTGTTCTCTGGTGAAAAGATTGGTGTTGGAATGAGTAAAACGAAGAAGGATGCTCAACAACAAGCTGCTGAGAATGCCCTTCACAACTTAGCTGGTAAGTCTTAAACGTTCGATTCATCTTGCTAAGAAGTTGTTCTAGGCAGGCAGGGTTATCCATCTCTGATTTTCCTTCACATAGAGTTTCTTTCTCTATATATCTTTTCTGTGTTTGTGCTCATTTATTTATTTATGTCTTAATCATATTTGACTTTGACATTTTTGGACCATAGACGAGTTTAATTGTCATGAACACGATTCACTTTCGGTGTTTGCATACATGCATACGCAGAGGTAAATAGGTTGTTGGCGTAGTTGTAAATACATGATAAGTTTCTCTAAAATACTAAAAAATAATAGATCAAAATTAGAACTTGAATACTATCCTGGTACAATAATTATGTACAAGTCAAGTACTTTCTGAGATTCATGGTTTTTGTGGTCTTATCTTGAGAGAAGCATGATTTGGTTTTAGGGTAGGAGAAGTCGAAGAATTTCCATTATTTTCTCAAAATAATTTTATTTTTTTGGAAGAATAATGATGAAACGTATAAAGAGAGACAACATTATATAGTGTGTTAGCTCTTAGGCCCCACGTAGCTGGTGGCTTACTGTATTATTTGAAAAAAAGATTATAGTGTGAAATTAAATAAAAATGAATATACCAAGTCATAGTGATGCAGGAGCATCATTACTGTAGTGATTCCTGTTCATGCTACTGTAGGATTATTGTTCCAAGTGTATTTTTATTTTATTTTTTGTGGATATTTCTGTCATTTTCTTTAAGTTCTAATATTGGGTTAATATTATAAGGTTTAAGAGCTGGGATCTATTATTATTAGGTTTGACAAGATGTATAATAAGTTTTTAGATTTTGTAATCAAGGGGGAGAATATATTAGTTTAACTTTGAAGAAATATATTCGTATTCCTAGCTGCAATGACAAGTGCATTTATTTTATATTGCTCTTGGTTGTTTCTTTTCATCTTCACCTCTGGTTGGATTGGATCCTTGTTGATTTGAGTGATCTTTTCTGCATCACATAGTCAATTAGATCCCTCTCTGTAGCCTGTTCTTTGTCGTATATCAAAATTATGACTTGAATACTATCATGGTACAATATTATATGAAATTCAAGTACTTTCTGAGATTCATGATTTATATGGTCTATCTTGAAAGAAGCATGATTTGATTTGAGGGTTGGAAGTTAGAACATCCAAAGAATTTAAGGTATTTTGTTTTTGTTTTTGGATGAATAATGATGATGTGTACGAAAGAGCAAATTATGCAGAATGTTGGCCCACAGGATCCACACAACTGGTGGCTTACCATAAACAAAGAAAATTAATATAAGATAAAGTGCGAAATTAAGTAAGAACGAATACACCAAATCATAGTTGATTAGAACTCTCCCCATAGCATGTCCTTCGTGGGTGATCCCGAGAAGAGGACTCTCTCCTCATTCCTGTATCCAGACCGTCTGCTGCTTGTACATTTGTTGATCGCATTACATGGATGACATGTGTGTCTCAACTGTCAACCAATTCTCAAGCCATGTGCATCAAGTGAACGAACCTCCATGACGACTCACACTGATCTCTTATCGGAGTAGTAATTATAGATGAATCTTCCCTCTACAACCAGATGTTGATATCAAGTTATCTAGCGTCCTGAAGTCCTGCCAATACTACAAGTTTTTGCTTTTAAGAGCATATACTTCCACAGTGGGGCCTTAAAATGCATGTAATATATGGCCATCATGACCTTGCAAGGTCCCTGAATGCTGTAAATTTATGGATTCTGTAGTGAACATCTATCAATATTTTGCTCAGGAATCCCAAAATCTTGTGGCTTCTGGGTCTTCACGCACCAGCATATAAAACCCAAATAATTCAATTTCTAATGGTATCTCCAACTGAAAAGTCCAGAGGCCACTTTAAAACACACCCAATTAGCCATGGAAGCTATGATAGTCTCTGATCAGGGTAAAAAATCTTACAATTCCTCTCTAATTTTGTAAGGGCCACTGAGAAGCAAAATACACAATTCGATAGCGCATTCTGGCCCACTTACCTAATATAGGAAACTTCTGGGGGTCCATTATAGACGAAACGGAGTCTGACATCACCCGAAGAAATCTCCACCCTACCTATAAGGAACTGCAAAAATTCTGTGGCTACAGGATGACAGATACTATCAACTGGCTTGCTTTGTTACATGCACATGAGAAATAAAAGGAAATAGAGCGATGTACCTCCTCTGATGAAGCAAATTAAAGGTGATAACTTTTTAGTTGTTACTTTTTAGAGCCTGGTGGCCTATGTAAAGCGTTTAATCTTTGGTAGAATTTCTGGCTTCCAAAATTGACAATGTGGGTAAGGAGGTTGATCAATCCCTGTATGGTCTGTTGGCGTGGAGAGGAAGAGACTGGAAATGAGCCTCTTGAATCAGTGGTTGAGATTCTGGTATCCGGACATGTCTGGTCAGTACAGGCATCTCTTGGAGCCTTAAATATGGCTGCAAGCTCCTATATATTGGCCGGTCTAAGATCCTACCTAAAAGCAAGTTCCATGCCAAACTGCTCAAAGTCCATGAGAGAACGTCTGCAACCAAAGCATTCCTGTTACCTGAAAGTTTGAAAAGGTGGGAGGAAACCGGATGGATGAATCTTCCTGATACAAGTCTAACCAAAAACAAAACTGGGAAACCGGACTAATGATAAATCTCATATATAATGAAAAAGTATCAAGTATTACAATGGTTGTCCACAGGCTACCTTCTGATTTGCTTGGGTATTTATGTCCGTCCATTGTCCTGACTTATGGTGACCTGCTGTAAGCTATTTTTCGTCCGTATTATATCTACAGAGATATTTGCCTAACAAAGCAGAGTTCAGTCTATATATTACCCAATCAAAGTTATCAGTAATATTTGTGTTATCTGTCTCAAAGTGTGAGTATGGTGGAAGATTTTCTTACTCGAGGTTAAGGTTTATAGTGACCTAAGAACAATGTGGCATCTATGATTGCTTACCTATCTAAATTTAATGGTTGAATGGATTTGTGTTTTGCCTTCATAATTCATGTTGGTACACATTTATGCAAGGCCAGAATTCGTGCATGTGACAATATGTTATCGTTTCTTGTTATGTAGTTCTTGCACTCGGTTTATAAAGGTCTGTTGTTATTTTGGCTTATTTCATTTGTACTTAGCAGGTCCTGGCTGAATAAAATGGGATCATATTTTAGATGGTCCAAGGAATTCACTTGGTGAAATTTAGCAAAGATAAGGGTTAATTTGCTGGCATGGGATTGAACTTGCAATTGGAATGGTTGCAAATCATATGACTTTCCTCATGTCTTGGAATTCCTTGAACAGATAAACCTGAATCTCAAAATTACAAATAATATGTAATTGGTAGCTTGATGGAGAAAAGCCCTAGTCCATATAAAACCAACACAGAACGTCTGTAAGAATTTGTTCCCCATTCATATTCAAGAAGTTGGAACATTCAGATAACAATCTTATGTGACAACAAGCATAGTCCTAAATCCTAATAATAGTATTAAGTGTTATTGCTATAAATTTGGTTGCTACTGTTCGTAAGTGTAAATGATTGAGCTTTAAGGAAAAGAGACAAATATACTGTAAACTTCCAAGTGAATCATCATTTCTTCTAATTCACCACCACCACCCCTCCAATCTTTCTTCTAATTGAATGCAGTTTCATGGATTGTATTATGTATTTTGATGCTACTTGAATATTTTAATGCTTGGTGATGCAGACAAATATGTATCATATATTGCACCTGGTTCAGGAGCCGTGAACAGGGATTTCCATAAGCTTTCTATTGGGAATGAAAATGGCTTTCTATGGGATATTGTGGATCCTGAATCAAAAGAAGTGTCAACAGAAGATGCAGTGCAGAATGCCAGCACTTCTGAGGTGGGGTTATTAATTCCATAAATCAATCATTTAAGTTCTACTGTTTAATTCCATCTGGTGATGCTTGGATATGGATAATGAGGGCAAGACATTTCTGTATGAGGAATACCACTATTTGGAATGTATGCTCTACCCCTTTTTCTGGATATGACATTGCACCAAGATGTCAGAGCAAAAAGGCGGAACTGGTGGAGTGAGCAGGCTTTGTTTTCGCTACTCCTGCTGCAAAGCATGGTAATGCCTTGGTAGATTGGTTTCTAGCTTCTACCCATTATCCAAGCATTCCCATGTACACTTCTAGGATTTCTTAGGTGATTTGTGATGCCTTAATAATTCTGTCAAATTCTTCTCAAGCTTTTTTCCTTTTTCCTGACTGATATGTGTGTTTCGTCACATGAAATTCAAGTGGATATTAGGATTTGTATTAATTGGGACCTGTCCTAGTAATGCTTTTGGATGATCATTTACCTGTGTAAATTGAAATTGACTTTTCAATAAGAGACTGGTAGCTGTCCTTGCCAAGCCCTTAACTTAGGACAATTGATGAAATTGCATGATGAATAAGTTTATCTGATGCACATGAAATGTTGCTGAGAATCCTTTTTCCTCTTGGAAAGGGGCTGATCGTTTTTAAACTTTTAAGACAGTATTGCTTTTAATGACTACCATTAAAAATGTAAATTCATACGTTATCGTTTTCTATTAAGATATCATGATGCTGTACATGGCCTCCAACCATTTTTTTCCTTGTCATGACTATAATTTTGGTTATGGAAAATGCTTTACAGGCTGCTGAAGCGGCACCCTTGAGTTCTACTTCTGTGTTAAATCATCAAGCACAAAAGCGTGCAAATTCACCCAGGTAGCGTGAAATGAATTAAGTAAATTTTCTATTTCTTTCCCCCCTAATTAAAATTTTTTTTTCTTTTCTTTTGTTTTAAGAGATCTGATTTACTAGTTAGATTCATCGTTTTTACAAGGCTGGTGAGACACATTTCCTCTGTGACACTGCTTATTTGATGAATCCTGCTTCTCCAGCGTACCCAAGATCAGCCTTAAAACACATTTTCGAGGACATTTTTCACATTGAAAAAAGGTTTTCCTAAATGTAGCGACTAATGACCTAGGTGACTGGTAGCTGATACAGGTGGTTGTTATATATATATATATATTGTTGAGAATAATGTATTGATAGGATTGTCACTCTATTTGTTTCATGTTTGAAAGGTTCGAAATTGTTGCATATGAGGGAGAGGTTTAGTTTCATATGGAATACATGCAATTTTAGTAGCATTATTCCAAGTTAAAGGTCTTAGTGTAACGATTTTGTTATTTATTTTGAATTTAGTGCTTGCTACTAATGATTATGATATGTTTGCCATATGAGCCATTCAGTCAATTGTTCTGAATCGGCATGTTTCAGACAGGTGACAGCCAAGGTTCTGTGACCCATAAAATAAATGTTTTGTTCTTTTTACCTCTTAGCCTTTGCCTTTTGTATCATGTAAATTTCAGCCTGTGATTCACAAGGCGTTGAAAATTCTGCATCTTCAATGAATTTATTATAGACAAGTTATTTTGGTCTATTGCAATGGCTTTAGCTGACCAAAATATACTAATGTGGAAGAATGATCAGTCAATTTAGACCGTTCATTTAAGAAGACCTTCTAGATTAGCCCCATCAGCATGATCTAACATATGTAAGCCCAGTAGTAAGCGTATTATGTTGTAATATATATTACTGGCGGCCCAGTTTTTTTGATGTTTCTGTATTTCTTTTTTTCTTTTGTTGTTGTAGAAGTTTCTGTAGTCCTATAGAAAGAAATATTTCAGTCCTAGGTGGGCCCTTATGTCTTGGTGAAAATTTATTTGGCTCTGAAGCTTATTATGTAACTGAAAGTCAGTATATGTTACCTGCCTTACTAGGGTTCTTTATCTGGAGCAAACCATGGTTCTTTAGGATAGTAAGGAAAAAAAAAAGAAGAAAATATATCTTTAGTCTCTTTTGTTTTGTGTAGTGTGCATGGGGCTTGCACGCGCAGGGGATGCACGTATGGCTAATCTAGTTGAGAGTTCATTAAGTAGGCAGTGTGGATCAGCCACACTATCCCTAATGAAAGAAATAGCTTCATCTGTCTAGAGGAAAGGAAAAGCCTCAAATATTACTTTTTTTACTGTTTTAACCTTGAAATAATTCTGGCAGTATTAATTTTTGATTATAGACCCTAGCAATATTGTTTTATCTTGCTATGTCTTTTGGGAATTGGCTGTCCCAAGCCCTGGTAAAGGAGGAGGCTTGCGTGAGGTTAGTAGCTGGTTTGCTAAATCTACATCCATAATTACACAAATTATTGTGGAATCAAGCTTATAAGGATATAAGCCATGCTATGAAATTATAGGAAAGACTGATAGAACAAAGGCCAAAAAAAATAACCAAAGTATCACCAATTAGTCTGGCTTTTATGACTGGAAGGTTTCCACTGGGGCAATCTTTTTAGAGAAAAGAGGAGAGCCTTTATAAGGTTTTTATTGACCTAGTAAAATCATATGATAGAGTCCTAAGCAAGTTAATTTCATGGGTTTTAGACAAAAAAGGGATTACACATAGGGTATATTGAAGTTCTAAAAACATGTATGTCGGAGCATTAACTAGAGTAGGAGCAGTGGGTAGTGAGACAAATGAATTCCTAGTAATGAGAGATTAACGGTCAGCTATGAGGTTTTATCTTTTTGTTCTAATTATGGATGAATTAACTATCCAAGAGGAAGTGCCTTGATGTATATTATTTGTAGATGTTGGTTTGGTGGACCAAAATAAGGAAGGAATAAGTACAGAATTAGATTTATGGAGGAATAATTTGGAATAAAAAAATTTTAAAATAAGTTGAACTTAGACTAACTATATAGATTAATATAAATAATGATAGAGGTGAAGCAATAGCAATAATTGAGAATTAAGAGCTAAAAATGATAAATTTTGGTATCTCGGATCAATTTTTTACCAGGCGGATATTGATCAGGACAATGTATTTGGAATAAGTGCTGGATGGATTAAGTAGAAAGAGGTGCATTTGTTTAATATGTGCTGTTTAAACTAAAAGAAAAAATATTTTAAGACAATCATTATGCCTGATTTGATGTACGGATTGGTTTTTGGGTAACCAAAAAGCCAGCGTATGTATAACATGAATATTGCTGAAATTTTGATGTTGAGATGGATGTGCAGGAAGACTAGGAAAAGTGTGATATGAAATGAACATATTTGAGAGTAAGTGTCGCATAATTAAGTGACAAATTAAGGAAAGTAGATTAAGACGGTTTGGCATGCAAAGTAAAGACTAAGGAGGTGGTTGTGACTTGTGAGGTGTGAGAGGGTATGTATTAAAGGATTTAAGAGGTTGAGTGAAAGAGTAAAAGGAACATGGATGGATTTGGTTAGAATAGGTATAAATACCTACAAGGTTAACTAGATACATGTTGGTTGATAGATTTTAATGGAGGAATAGGGTTCATGTTGCTGACTGTAGGAGAAGGCATTTGACTCTGATTGATTGATTGGTTAATGTTTGATTATGATTTTTTTTATTTGGATTGTGTAAAATTATGTCATTGAATTGCATATGTTTTCCTTTTCAGATCGCCCCAAACAATTCAGAGTAAACGGTCCAAAGAAGAATTGCTTCGTGGTTTGCAAGGTCTATCGTGTTCACGGTATCAGAAGAACGGGCATCCAGTTTCCTGACTGGTGATAGATTGGAATGGAGAAACAACTGTTGGTGCCAACAGAAGTTTCGATCTTTTGAATCTCATTTCAAAGCTTTGATATTTTCTTCCCAGGAGAAGTTGAAAATAACATATGATGAGGTAAATGGAGATGCTGTTTCCTTCCTTCTCATGCTTTCTGCTTTCCGGTGGACATAGAGATAGATTGTCTTCTGAGCTTGTACAGTAGCTCCAATTTTTGCTTCCACTATCATCATTGTAATAACCGTGAATATAATTTTGAATTGCTTCTTAAAAGTTTAGATTCTTTTGGCCCATCTATAATCTCCAACAACATGGCACTTGTTCTTTACTGTTGTAACATCTTTCAAAATTCTGTTGGAAGGAATTGTATTTGGTAATAGGTTTGAATGTTTTGGTTTTATTATTTATTTCCGTTGCTGTTTTAAAAAAAAACATGTGAATTTGAGTTGTTTTGTTGGTTTATGGTTTAGGTTTCTATTAAACCAAGTGAAATAAAAAATCAAATCGAGCTAAACGACCTGCGTGTAAACAAAAAGGGGCCAAACTAACTGCATTTTATGTTACCTATTAGCCTACGTACGCAATGGTCCAAACCTAACCTAAGCCCTAAACGAAAACACGTTAAAACAAGAGAGAAGAAACTGATTCTAGTTTCAATCATCTCCTGCGGAGCAGGCCGTGGGTGGTCGTCTTTCCGTACAAAACTTGGCTGTTAACAAGCAAGAAAAGTTTCTAAGTCAGCGTGCAGTGCCTCTCTCTTCCCCTCTCACGCTCATTGTTAGTTGACCTGAGATCAGGGCCCCCTGTTATCTCTCTCTCTCTCTCTCTCTCTCTCTCTCTCTCTCTCTCTCTGTTGTCAATAATAAATGTTTAAAAAAAACTGATTCTGTTCGATTTTCAACCAAACAATTTAGTTTTATTTTCTTTGTTTAGTATTTTACGGTTTATTTTGCGATTTTCAGAATCGGTTTGTTTTGGTTGTTAGTTTGATTCAGTTTAATTTGGTTTTTGGTTTAACCACTAAACGATGGCATTGAACCCCTTGTTAGAAATTTTTACTATGTGAGGATGGTGAAGTAATTAGATAGTGACCACAAATGAAGATTTTGAGGTATAAGACTGTTTGGATCCATTTTGGCACAAGCTCTAAGGGACTACTCAATCTTAGCAGTTAACAGGGAAGATTGTTCCGATTAATTTCGCTGGTCGAGCCCTCACGAGATTTTTGATGAGAGTGAAAGAAAGTAAGGGTTTACTTAAATATCCGGAATAACTCAAAAATACTTTTTAAAAGTACATGTAGTGATTTCAAGATAAGATAACGACAGGCAGTCACCATTTAAAACTGCATAAATATGTTGGGCAAAGTGCTGGATACCGTGCCCGTAATGCAGGAGCAGATTCCAAGAAGTCGATTAGGAAGCCTGATAGTGCTGGCAATGGATGGCGCTACATAATTGCCTTTACTCGTGGATCTACTGCCAACAACATATAGCCAATTGTAGGCAGAAACACGAGCCGGATGGAATTTGGCATTGGGCGTGTTGAACCTTCGCCTCTGCGCACCTCGAAACAAGGGGAACGTATGGCCGCCATTACACAATATGTGAAATACGAGGCCCGATTTGTGCGTTCGCTGGACACGGATTTATTTGCTTCACAAGTTAGAGAAATTCTAGGGAGAAGTTGTTGAGTTCAAAATGATTCCGGGAATTGTAACTCCGGTCACTAGTAGTAATTTATTTGCTTTATTGTTGTTTTGTGCGTTCGCTGGACACGGATTTATTTGCTTTATTGTTGTCTTGTGCGAATTTTTAACCTGATTGGTTTCAAAATCATTGGACCCATGGTTAATATTTGGTGCACATTGGGAAAAAGAGAGAAGGGGGTAACCGGGTAACATTCATTCATGAAGCTGTATCTTTGGAGTGTGAGCTACGGCCGCAGCGTCAGGACCCATGAGTTAGTTAATGACGATACACATGATGGGATAAAACAACACCTACTACTTTTGTCTATTGTCGATGACTCGATATCATTGGATTGAACTTTTCTGGGCCACGTCGGTAGCTTGATTGGGAATCCATTGAACTTTTCAAAAGAAATGGGAAACAAAAGGAAGCGATCCAGGCGGTATGGTTGAAGATTGAATCCTCATCGATTCCAAAAAGATAGATCTCAAAATTGTATTAGGTAAAAGCCTCAAAAGTGTGGGCCTCAATTCTGCAACAAAACTTGAGCATTTTCAAATTAGAACCATTATATTTCATCTTCTAAAAAACAGCGCTGCTTTAGTTATTTTGGAGTTTTACTACTGTACAGAAAAAAGGAAAAGCACAGACCAAAAAACAGAAGAAGAAGAAGAAAGAAACAGAAATCACCTCCAATTTACATGTACAAGTTGCCAGTCCGTGATCTACATGCATCATTTATACTCATCAGACATCCATTCAAGATTCAAAATTATCAGCTTCAACTAATCAATTTAGTATTAGAAACATCATTCTACAAGCTGCAAGTATAATTGCAATGAAAAGCAAAATATCACTGTAAATAAATACAAGGGTGAGTAAACATTATCATTATTGGTACAACAAAATATTACCAGGTGCAGAGACACCATGAATAAAGAATACTACAGAGAATTTTCAAAGACTTTGCTTACAGTACATTGGGATGAATTCACAACTACAATATGTACGTTTACAAACACACACCGTTAATTTCTTTACTGCCCTGCTTTGCTCAACAGCCTGCAAGACTCAATTGATAAAGTCCTGCAGTTGCACTTCAGTTAGATTAGGAAACCCAGATTGGATAGAAGCTTCTGCAGTGCTTTACGCCCCCATTGGACGTCGTTTTGTAAGGCACCACTTTCAGTAGTCTCAGCTTCAGCCTGATTTTGTTCTTCAGTTAAATCAGGGTTTCCTCCTGGGCCACTGCCATGCATTTTCTGACTGACATCACTGTTTATCATATTAGCTGTTTCATGCTGATGTTGGTTGCCTTCAGGTTCATGCTTTCCATGTAACTGTATTTTAAATTACGAAATTCACAAAGAGGAAGAAAAAAAAACACAGAAAAGAAAAAGTCATTATGTAAGAACAGAAGAATGCATGCTTTCATGGAATGATTACTCAATGAGTTCAAGCCGAAATAAAAAGCATAAAATAGCACTTAAAACTATGATCAGTAACCATATTGTAAACATGGACAACAGAGCTTAGTAATGTTTGTGGCTTGGAAAAGTAGTCTCATTGCAGCTTACAAGATGCAATTATTTAAAAAATTCAAAATAAACAAACCTACGGATAAATGTTAACTGATAAACTTAAGAATCAGCCGTCATTAGTCAGTGAAGTGTAAACTTGGAATAGAGATGCTAGGAATTGCTTTGCAACTGGAAAGATTATATCTTTTAAAAGAGCAGTTTATATGTTACGGATAAACCATTATAAGAAAGCCCCAGTACACACCAGCTTCTAACTTGATTGTGTGGCAAAGTAAAAATTTTCTTAAAAGGAATGCAATACTGAACAATGTTTTGCACAGATGCAGTTGTTCAACATTAAGCAAGTGAAAAACATCATCATGCTGCACTTATATTCTCATTTCAAACTGCTCCTGTATTCAAGCAAATACATTAAGAAACGGCATACATACTAAAACCAGGTCACTTAAAAAAGGAGAATTCACCAGGTCCTACATTTATTACTGTTAACAGAACAAAAATTAATTCTCCCCAAAAAAAGAGGCAAAAGATAAGAACACTCATCAAACAATTACCTTGGACATCTCATTGTCCTTAAATTCATCAGCTCTATATAAGTCATCTGTTAAAACGGTTTTCTCAGTTTTCTTATCAGCTCCAAATGATGCATCATTCGTACTGTTTTTGTCAAATCCTTCTGAGAGTGCTTCTTGGTTAGACATCATAGGCGATGGTGTCAAGCCAGGTACCAGGACAGGACCACCAACATGAGTCACCAAGTTTGCATCTGCTGTTCTCGCTGCATTCTTGTTATTTACATCCTTATCTGCATTACGAATGGCTTCCTCTTTTGTGTAAGTGCTTGCATCAGTCGGGAATTCTGGTTTTGGATAGCTAATGTTGTCTGCAACAATGGACATATGTTTTTGTTCCTGGTGACAAATGTTCTCAGCAACAAAAGCCACAGGTTCTTCTTTCGGATCAGGGATCTCTGTAGCAACCAAATCCTTTTCTGCATTATGCTTTGGTTCATCTTCATGAGAGGAGCTGGACTCTGTTACAGTTAATTCCTTGTTCACACTTCTTACTGGTTCTTCGGGTTTAGTAATATTATCTGTGATGACATATTCCATGTCATGATTAACAATGAATTTCTCACCTCCATCAGTCAATGGCTCCTCCTCTGCTATTTTTTGAACTTCAGCATTTTCCCAATCTTCCAGAATGATAATTGTGTTCTTGGTTTCCCATGTTTTCAAAATCCGGTCCGGGCCTGGTTGCCACACAATCTTCCCTGCAACTCCTTTTAATATGAACTTGAACTGGATGGATTTCTCAACGGGTAGATCCTATTCCAAACACAGGAGCAGTCCATCAGAAATTGCATTCAACAACTTAATCCTTGTTTGGATGCACTTTTAGAAGCAAATTTTTTTTTCAAAGCAAAAAGCAACTATTTTAAAGAAGTCAGTTTGGTTAACAAATTATGCTTTTTTGCTTTTTGAAAGCAAAAAAACTAAGTCTTTGGAAAGGAATAAAATCTTGTTTTGGAAGCAAAAGTATAAAAAAGGAGCCATTTGGTCCTTCACCACTAAATAACTATGCATTTTGGCTTCTTGAAGGCAAAAAACAAAATTTTTTTTATCTTTATTCTGAAAGCAAAAAAAGAAAAAAGGCTTTTGGAAGCAAAGTACAAACAGGCTTGTGCGGTCCTTTGCTAGCACTACCATCACCACCATAACTACTTCTACCATCGTCACACCACAGAAATGCTAGTGCCACCATCACCATGCCACCACCATTACCCCACAGCCAATTCTATATCAAATTTCACTTTGTATGTTACAAAGCATAGCTTTCTAATTTTCAGTAAAAGGTTATTTTCTGTTGATGGTTTATTAGACTGACTTTCGGTTTTCTAACTTGAAAAAGTAACTGCAAAATATCAACTTCTAATAGTAACTTCTGGTAGCAGCTTTTCAAAAGTCTATCTAAACAAGGTCTTAGTTCTATAATTCAGATGGTTTCAATCTCACCAGCTCAACAGTCCATGTGTGCCCATCCGACCAGTCCAATGGTAAAGCGCTTGAAGGGTCCCATAGACCAAAGATTGGATCATCACCGACAATGAAAAAATGCTCACCAAACAAACACTCCTTCTGCAGTTGGAACTTCACATGAACTGTCCTTGACAGATCTGTGAAGCCAAAATGAAAGCTATTAACATTGGATAACCAAATAACTTGTTGACAATAAAAGCCTGAAGGAAAATAAAACTACCTATTTCTTGATTTTGAGTTTCAGTACCGTCCAATTTTGCCTGCATTGACAGTAATCCAATTAACATCAGATCAACAACTGCTAGACAATAGTGATTTACTTCTTATAAATAGCCTAAACATCTTATTTTGGATAAATTATTTCTCAGGAACATTAATCTCATATTTCATTTACAACCATTTGAAAAATAATATCATATCTCATTTAAAATTTTTACCCTTATTGGTTTTCACATCAAGAGATCGATTTACAAAGTTCATAGATACATTATCAATACCATCTATGGCTTTTGCCAACATGCACAAATGGGGTACCCAGATGATGTATTGCTAGTACTGTATCAATCAGTTAATTCGATCCATTGGGCCTGACTGATTTACCAGTAGGTGTAACCAGGTTTCTATTCAAATTCAAAGGACATTATCTGTTGAACACCATTCCTACTAAAAGCTTAAGCTGATAGTAGGGGCGAACTTTTATATATTTAATATATTCCTTAACACTCCCCCTCACGTGTGGGCCGGACTCAAACCCTTTTCTTTAGGGGACCCATTTTAGGGAGGCCCTACACGTGTAATATTTTTTTTTTCTCAACGGGTGGAGTGAAGGTTTGAACCCAGGACCTGGCGTTTGCCTAAGGCTTTGATACCATGTTGAACACCGTTCCTACTAAAAGCTTAAGCAGATAGTAGGGGCGAACTTTTATATATTTAATATATTCCTTAACATTATCCACTTCTTTTACCCATAATTTTTTCATTACATTGATCTTTCTAAAATAGGACGTACATTACACAGCATATTCCAGAAGAAAAATGGCCAAAAGCACAGAAGAAGAAAGAAACAAGACAAGTTGTTTTGAAATTAGTAGAAACGAGTAGAGCCAGAAAGGAGAGCAAAATAATGCTGCAAATTGAAAAAGAGAAAAAAAATCACTGGAATCTAAGCTTCAAAAGCAACCCAAAAAAAGAAATGAAAAGAAAAAAAGAAATTACATATTAAAGCAATAAAAAAAAATAACCGGAGCATATAGTTCAGTGAACAGAAGCAAAGAAACAAACTAAAGAAAGTTGTTATGTCGGTCTACACCTTAACTGATTTAGTGAAACCGAGAGCTCGAGGATAGGAAGCTATAAAAAAGAATCCACCTATGCGGAAAGAAACATCGCAACTTCCAGAATTAGAGCTTTTAAAAAATGGACGAGACTAATCAGACGAGAAAGGTTTCTAAGAAAGCAAGGGATTCCAAGACAAAGTTAAAGAACCAAAATCGAAAATCCAAAACAAAGGAAATCGACAAAAAATAACAGTGATACCTGCATCTCCGTAGAGGAAGACGAAGAAACCAAGTGAATGACCTTGTGTCGCAGAGAAATGGAATGTGATGATAAGTTCTCGCCATTGACATTCCGAGTTCGTAAGAAACGAGCTTCGTGTCGACCAAGAAGAGCATCAGAGACCCAGAAGCCTCTGTTTCTGCGATTCCGTGCTACAATCTTCAACGAAGAACTCGCTAGGGCTTCCATCACCAAGTCTAGTTTGCAGGGTTGCTTTAGAGCTAGTGAGAGAATTTATAGTAGTTAGCTGCTTCCTTTTCTCAAATGATCTGGTTCCGGCGGCCGGGATGAGAGTTTATTAACAAACAGATTGTGGGTTCACCAGACAAGTATGGATCTGTCTTAAAGTGTTTGTACAGGTGGCATCATCATGGCTTTCGGACAGAAAGGATGATGTGTCTTATGGTATATTGCCACCTGGCATCATCGCCTTGACCATTTTCGTTTGAATATCCCAAACACGAAGATCGAGATCGGATGAGACAATGTCACTTGGTCTCTCACGCTCGAACATCTGCTGGTGCTGGTCCAACGGGAGAGTTTAACTGCTGGAATTCGGTTTTACATTGGAAAAGTGTTGCCGAGTGCAGCCGGAGCCAGCCCAAGGCCCAATTGGACTGAATCAAATATCGGGTGGGTTGGATCGTTTCTTAGAGTTAATAGCCCGAAATGAGTTTGAGAAATCAATGGGCCTGGCCTAATCCAGCCGAAGGGAAACCTTAATGGAAATAAAAAAGAGTTAGGTTTATATGTCTTGGCGGGAGGCCTCCCTTTTCCATTGAACTAGAGGGTAGAATGTGCAGTAGTGTACTTAAGAAAATGAGAAAAAGAGTGTCTTGGTATATCTAAAGATTTTAAAAATATTATGGGACATTATTTAGGAAGAAAAAATTTAAAAGATCGGCTTGTCGCCATTAAAATATATTTTAACACGGTATTATAAGGTTGTTCTAGAAAAAATTTTTTTTTTCTACAAATGGACCAGAATGTGTTAAAATTCACGTATACCTTAAACCAAACAGACAGCCAAGACTTCTGAAATTGCTTTTTGGTTCTAAAGTATTAACGTAGTCAAGCAGTTTTAGTCCCCATCCTTTTGGGCATAACAAGCTATGTCATGATCATCAGTTCTTATTGTAATTGCTTCTTTGAGAAATAAGATCAGCTTGCTATGACTGGTTTACATCTTCCTTGTTTGGCTTTTAAGTGAACTAGGGGGTTGCACGCGCTACGCGCGTAAAAAACGTGGGCCCCCTTTGATAAATAGCCAAGCCAAGGTAGTTACAATAGTGGGGGATTGTTTTGTTTGGAGAGGGTATTACTTGGAAAAAGAAAAGGGGGCCTGAATCTAGAGGGAATATTCCCTCCTCTTCTATTTATATATAGTATAGATTAGAACGGCATTGACGCTTGACTCACTTAAAAACTAGAGAAGCATTTGTTTTTTGTTAGTTTTTGAGAATCTAAGATGAACAAGGTGCAATTATTTTAGCGGTAGCAAAAAGAGGAAAAAAAAAACAGAAAAAAAAAGAAGGAATCCAAATTTACAAGTGAAAGGGGAAGAAAATGAAAATAAGAAAAAAAAGGAGAAAAGTATTTAACTCCGACTCAGGAGGATGAAAATGACAAACGGACAGGGATGAATTAGTCAATTAAAAATAAAAAATTGATGCATAATTCTGAGGCTTCAACGAGTTAAAAACTATATAGTAGGAGTGAAAAATGACAAACAGATATTCGACAAATCAGTCAATTAAAAAATAAAAAATTAACGTGTAATTCTGATGTTTCTTATGTGTTAGGTTAAGTATCTTCAAATAATTTTCTAACTTGTCCAATCAATTTGAATACGACTAGAATGCTAATTGCATGAGTATACTGAGAGTAGAAACCCATGTGTATTTTTATAAAATAGAAATTCGTAGGGATGACATCACTTGCAATGCATTGCTGCATTGTTATTTGCTTTGGTCGTGAGATGTTCTACGTTGAGGCATTTTACAGTCAGTGTTTTTTAAAGTTGGTTTCACGTGAAATATATAAAATAACATTGATTGTGTGAGATACTTTACATGGTAGCATCCCACAACCACAAGCAGGTAGCAATGCTGTAAAGCATTGCAGAAGATTTCATCCCCAAATTTAGATATTGAGAGGGGGCTCCAATGGCAATGTCAATGGTTTGAAAAATAAAGTCTCAAAGACGAACGCATTTTCTCGAAGATCCATTGACTGCCTGCAATCACTCTGCGGCCAATTTGGAAGAAAGTTTTAGGGAGATTTCATCCCAACTTGGGTATTTCATGTACGGTGGGGTTATTCGGTTCATAATTCAAATGCATTGGACTTCAAGGGTGGTGGTCTGTCCGACTCCGACCACAAATCAAATTTGTCATTTGTGCTGTGTGGCTGTGGCGTCCTGCAGTCCTGCCCTTCGATTAGAATGAAAATCATTCAAGTCTGACTTGCTTTTGTCCGAGCCGAAGTCCTCCCTCCAAACACGAAAGCGGCAGCAAGACGAGCCGCATTCACACTGGGTCGGAAGTAAACGGGCCATCATCTTCGTTTAAAATGTCAGCGTTAACCCTGTTGTGTTCAACGTGTAATAGAGGCAACTGTAGCCTATACAGCCTATTAGCTCGATTGGTCAGACGACGTCGATTACTATTAAAGTCTTTCTCCTCCGCGCAGAGTGTAGTTACGGCAGAGATTCCATTAATCGAATTTGGTTTCTCCAAAGTTTAGCCATGAGCTCAACAACGGTATTTTTGGTTTTAGCCTTTCTTCTCTCATGCACGACTGGATATCTGCATCTCGTCGTGGCTGCCACCACCACCAATGCTGGGAACGAGACCGATCGGTTGGCCTTGATGGCGTTCAAGGCTCAGATAACTCGTGATCCTTTCCAAGTCATGAGCTCGTGGAACGATTCTCTACATTTCTGCCAATGGCGAGGTGTTACATGTGGTCGTCGTCATGCAAGGGTCACCTCGTTAACGCTGCAGTCATTGGGTCTGGTGGGGTCTGTATCTTCTAGTGTCGGAAATCTCAGCTTCCTTAAGGAGCTCACACTACAAAACAACAGTTTTCATGGCGAAATCCCTCGAGAACTTGGTGGTTTGTTCAGGCTACGAGTAATAAGGCTGAGTATTAACTCGTTAGAAGGGCAAATCCCTGCCAACCTGTCACACTGTTCAAACCTCGTCGAGCTAAGGTTGGGATCCAATAAGCTCGTTGGAAATATCCCAGTTGAGCTTGGCCACTTGTCGAAGCTGGAGCAACTGGTTCTTCAGCGCAACAATCTGACAGGACAGATCCCACCTTCTCTTGGCAACATTTCTTCTCTCCAAGTGATTGCTCTAGGAGTGAATAATCTCGAGGGAAGGATTCCACTCGAAATAGGACGGCTCAAAAGCTTAAGAATACTGAGAATCGGCGAAAACAAGTTATCTGGTATGATCCCTTCTTCAATCTACAATCTCAGTTCCATTACAGATTTCGCTCTGGTTCAAAATCAACTTCAGGGGAGCCTACCCCACGACGTAGGCCTCACTCTTCCCAATCTCCAGCTCTTCAACATTGGTTCAAACCAATTTTCAGGAGCTGTTCCGTCCTCATTATCCAATGCTTCGACGCTCTATGAAATTGATATAGCAATGAACAACTTCACAGGAAAAGTTTCTGTGGATTTTGGAAGACTAGAGAATCTCAATTGGCTAAACATGGGTTCTAATCGTTTGGGAAGTGGTGGAGCTGATGATCTTGATTTCATCACTCCTCTAACAAATTGTAGTAAGCTGACAGTGTTGGGAATATATGACAATCTTTTCGGAGGGGCGTTCCCAATTTCCATAACCAACTTATCAACCCAACTCAATGGCTTAACAATGGGGCGAAATCAAATATACGGGAGCATCCCAGAAGGAATAGGGAATCTTGTGAATTTGAATACATTAGGCATGGAGGCCAATCAGTTGACAGGAAGTATCCCTTCTTCCATTGGAAAGCTTCAAAAGCTACAATCCATGGCTTTGTTTCTAAACAAGCTATCAGGAAAGATCCCATCCTCCCTGGGGAATCTAACAATAATTACGGAAATCGATTTAGACCGAAACAATTTACAAGGTACCGTACCTTCAAGTTTTGGAAATTTCCAAAATCTATATCGTTTGGATCTTTCTGCAAATAATCTCAGTGGCACAATACCACGAGAGGTTTTGAGCCTTCCCTCTCTATCTGTGTACTTGGGTCTGTCTTTCAACTCCTTCAATGGTTCCTTGCCTGTGGAGGTTGGAAACTTGAAAAATCTCATGTATTTAGATGTTTCTGAGAACAAGATGTCTGGAGAAATTCCAAGCAGCATTGGTGATTGTACAGTCATGGAAAATCTACATATGGAGGGTAACTTGTTTCAAGGACCCATTCCTCCAACTTTGATATCTTTGAAAGGTATTCGAGATTTAGATCTTTCACGCAACAACCTGTCAGGTCGAATTCCAAAATTTTTGGGGAACATGTCATTGATGAATTTAAATTTGTCTTACAACAAACTTGAAGGTGAGGTGCCACTAGATGGAGTCTTTCGAAATTCAAGTGCAATTTCAGTAGCAGGAAATAGTAAGCTTTGTGGGGGAATATCAGCATTACAATTGCCTATTTGCATTGTTGAAAAACCGAGGAAACATCGAACTTCTCTTGTACTCAAATTTGTAATTCCAATTGTTTGTGGGCTTTTGGTATTGACGGTTTTGTCATCTTTCTTAATCTTATATTGGTTGAGAAAGAAAAGAAAGAAGCCTTCTTCTCCCACCTCATCGTTGCGTTCACTTTTAAATGTTTCCTATGAAAGGCTACTTAAGGGGACTAATGGGTTCTCTTCAACCAATTTGATTGGAGCGGGGAGCTTTGGGTCTGTTTATAAGGGAGTCCTTGATCAGGGCGGAACAACTGTTGCAGTAAAGGTACTCAACCTTCAACATCGAGGAGCTTCCAAGAGCTTCATGGCAGAGTGTGAGGTCTTGAGAAACATCCGCCACCGGAATCTTGTCAAGATTCGGACCGCTTGCTCGAGTTCTGACTTTCAAGGTAATGATTTCAAGGCCCTAGTATATGAATTCATGCCAAATGGGAGTCTAGAGAGGTGGCTACATTCAATTCCAGAAACAGAGGAACCCAAGAAGTTGAACCTGGTTCAAAGATTAAACATTGCCATCGATGTGGCTTATGCATTAGATTATCTTCATCACCATTGCCAAACTCCAGTAGTTCACTGTGATCTAAAGCCAAGCAATGTTCTTCTTGACGATGAAATGAACGCCCACGTGGGTGATTTTGGGTTGGCCAGGTTCCTTCAAATGGCCATTGGTACCGTCCATCCAAATCAGACAAGCTCAGTTGGAGTAAAGGGGTCAATTGGATACGTTGCACCAGGTAATTAAACGTATGACTTAATTCTCCTGCATCTTTTTTTTTTAATGACTGAAATTTGGGGTGTTTGAATTAGCAGAGTATGGCATGGGAAGTGAAATTTCAACAAATGGTGATGTGTACAGCTATGGGATCCTCTTATTGGAAATGTTCACTGGGAAGAGACCCACCGATGGCATGTTCAGAGATGGTTTAAACCTTCATACCTTTGTTAAGATGGCTTTGCCTGGTGGGATAACAGAGTTTGTAGATCCTCTGCTTCTTATCTCGGAAGAAGAGGAAGCAGCTGCCAGGGGAGATGAGGGCATCAGATGCTTAAGAAGAGACAGGGTGCAAGCGTGCTTGATATCGGTACTTGGCCTTGGAGTCGCGTGTTCTGTTGAATCTCCCAGAGAACGAAAGGGCATAACTGGTGTTGCAAATGAGTTGCAGGCGATCAAGAAACTTCTCCTCCAAATTCGGGATCGGCCGTAGATCCCAACATCTGGGCTTTTACTGTTGCAAAAGCTTATGTTTAACTCAAAACTCTTACGGCAAGTTGGAATCTCAATGATTTCATTTGTTTGATTCTATTATATCAATTTGAATCATGAAAGGAAGGCTGAGTAATTAATTTGAAAATTGCGAAAACGGAAAAGAAAAATTTGCAGAACAGATGATTTAAATGGCAAAAAGAAGACTCAATAGAATCTGCAAAGGAAAGAAAATCAGAGTTGTTGAATTAGATTTTAAAAGGCAAAAATAAGACTGAAAATAATTTGGATAGAGTCAATTAAAAAGGATTTAATTACCCATAGTCTAACTAATAAGGATAAGATAAATATTAAATTTCAGAGTAACTAGTTGGGAAGCAATTAAATATCGTGTTATTAATAAAGAGGTTAAATTTGCAATTGTGATCTTATTCTAAACAAAGCTGGAGTAGCGAAACAAGATTCTCAGAATAGAAATATGGGAAATGTAGTGGGGAAGGCTTCATCCTGAATGTGATCAATAAGTAAACAAGTAGTTGTTGAGAAGGGTGACGTTTAATAATTGTGCCATGGAATTAGTTTAATTTTGAAAGAGCGTGTAACGGATATATTACCACATTTTTTCATCTGATGTCTTCGATGACTCATTCCATGTAACTTTCACTCGGCCGGCAGGCGACCCCATTTTTATCCTCTGAAAACTCGGTGGCGGATAACCATTGTCTTTATTGTTTTGAGATGAACTCATCCCCTAAACGGGAAGGGCATCCTTGTCACCTTTCTCGAAATACTAGGACGGCAGTTATAGCCTGGATCCCCATTTGATTGACTGATTAATCTAGTATGAGCGTGAAAGTTGATCTAATATGTTAAGAACCATTTTTGGCAGTAAAAAGCATTGCATGTAATAGTTGGGGATAGCACTTAAGACCGATTTAATCAGTGTGACTCGCCCCATTTGAGATAGTAGCCTAGCCTTCCAGGCAGTTAGCCGAGAAGACACTGTCAATCAAGTCCTTGCAGTCCTTGTAGGTTGGTTTCTTGAACAATACCGGAAGTCCTAGATATTTATCAGCATGGTGAACTCCTTGTACATTAAATATGCCTCTCATAGAAGCTCTTTGAGATGAAGGAGTATTGCTGCTGAACTGTATAGAAGACTTTTGTAGATTCAACTCTTGACCTGATTCCACACTATATTGATATAAAAGTCTTACCATGGAGTGAGCTTCCCTTTGGTTAACATGACCGTAGAGAACTGCGTCATCAGCAAACATCAGATGAGATATTGCTGGACTTCCGGCCTTCACTTTTATTCCCCGATATCTACCATCTATTTCAGCACGGGAAATTGCGAGGCTCAATACCTGTTGGTACATAATAAAGAGGTACGGGGAAAGAGGATCTCCTTGTCGGAGACCTCTAGAAGGTTTTATTTGTCCAACAGGTGTACCATTAATCAATATACTAAAAGACACAGATGATACACAGGTCATGATTAAGTTGGTAAGATGAGGACTGAAACCAAAGGCAAGAAGAACCTGCCTAAGAAAACTCCATCTGACCCGGTCATAAGCCTTAGAAAAATCCAATTTTAAGGCATACCAGCCCTTCTGCAAGTTTAGATTTTTTTTTAGGCTTTTGTGCTTTCTTTCTCTTCTTCTTTTTTTTCTTATGAAATAGATGACATATCTCATGGTGAACGAGAATATTGTCTGTAATGTGCCTGCCGGGAGTGAAAGCATTTTGATATGGGGCAATGAGATGAGTCAATAAGGGTCGAATCCTATTTACCAGTACTTTTGTAATGATCTTGTAGATCACATTACAAAGGCTTATTGGACGGTACTGGTTTAAATGATGAGGATTCTTAACTTTCGGTATTAAAACAATAAAAGTGTGGTTAATTCGATCTGGTAGATCCCCTGTTTGGAAGAAATTTTGAACAGAAGTAATTACCTCTTGGCCAACAATGTCCCAGTATTTCTGATAGAATATTGCAGGATAGCCATTTGGGCCTGGTGCTTTATATGGTGAAAAGTCCTTGACCACTCCCCATATCTCCTCTGGCATGGGGACTCGAGTATTTATATTACATGTTTATAATTCTCTTCTTTCTTATAAAAAAAAAGTAACATTATTAACTTTCATATAATATATTTTGCACTCATATTTTTTGAAGATTTACAATTAAGACACCTAAGATTCATATAGTTCAATTACAATTCGAGCTAAGCCGACCCTCAATGATTTGAGCTTGAGGTCAAAAAATTTAAGGAACCTGGGAGGCCCCAAAGCCTTCCTCACCGTTTACAGCCTTGAAATAGTTAATTCGTCATCAGATTTCTTACCCTCTCAAACTTAATTTTGGGAGACCACCAGAATAGTACTACTTATGCTCAAGTTTAATACATTTTAGGGTAAATTCTAGGTTTCATTGGTTTGTAACTCGGTTCTTATAGTTATAGTATTATATATTTTGCTCTCTATTTACTGTTAGTATTAAAGAAGCAATATTTTTGACTGTTTGTTGACTGAAAATGTCAACAAAGAGAAACCATTCTTTCAGAACTGTTTGTTGAATACGGAGGATGAAAATTGAATACTACCTATTAATCTCACAAATCATGTTTATAGAAAGGGAAAAATTGAGATCGAATAAATGACCTGGGGACAACCTGGCCCTTAGGTTTGGTTAGGATTCAGGACGATGAAGCACCAGCTTGAGGATGAAAGAGACCATGCTCCACATGATATGAGCTCTTCCATGGTAAGATGAGACCCAGACCTGAAGAGGCTAAAAGAGGGTGTGACTTTTTCTCCTTTTGTTTTCTTTCCCCTCATGCCGAAGTCTGGCACTTAATTAATTTGGAGAAGGGACTTCTTGATCTCTTGCAGCTCATTGGCAACACGGAAGATGTCCATCCGTTGCCTGGGAGATTCCATAGAACATGCGACTCCAAGGCGTAGAATCAAAATCAGACACTCTTGCACTCTATCTCCTCTCACGCTTCTCAGGATCTCAATTTCCTTGATAGGAACTACCTCTTCTTCTTCTTCTTGTGCGGAAAGAAGCATGGGATCCACAACCTTCATCATTTGATCAGGCAAAGCCATCTTAACATAGGTATGAAGGTTTAAGCCATCTTTAAACATTTCATCTGTGGGTCTCTTTCTTGTGAACATCTCCAATAAGAGGATTCCATAGCTGTATACATCGCCATTTGTTGAAATCTCACTACCCACGCCGTACTCTGCCAATTAAAACTTCTCAGTTATAGTCATTAAGTGAAAGGAGTAGGAAAATTCAGTGATATGGTTACCTGGAGCAGCGTATCCAATGGACCCTTTTACTCCAACTGAACTGGTCTGATTTGGATGGATTGTACCAGTGGCTTGTAGAAGGAACCTGGCCAACCCAAAATCACCCAAATGGGCAGTCATGTCGTTGTCAAGGAGAACATTGCTTGGCTTTAGATCACAATGAACGATTGGCTTTTGACAATGGTGGTGAAGATACTCCAACGCAGAAGCCACATCAATGGAAATGTTTAATCTATGAACAAGGTTCAACTTCTTGGGTTCCTCTATTTCTGGAATTGGATGTAGCCACCTCTCTAGACTCCCTTTTGGCATGAACTCATACACCAGAGCCTTGAAATCATTACCTTGAAAATCAGCACTTGAGCAAGCGGTAAGAATCTTGACGAGATTCCGATGCCGGATGTTTCTTAAGACTTCACACTCTGCCATGAAGCTCTTGGATGCTCCTTGATGTTGAAGGTTGAGAACCTTCACCGCAACAACTGTTCCGCCCTGATCAAGAACTCCCTTATAGACAGACCCAAAGCTCCCCACTCCAATCAAATTCGCTGAAGAGAAGCCATCAGTCCCCTTAAGCAGCTTGTCATAGGAAACATTTAAAAGCGAACGCAACGATGAGGTGGGAGAAGAAGGCTTCTTTCTTTTCTTTCTCAACCAATATAAGATTAAGAAAGATGACAGCAATGTTAGTCCTAGAAGCCCACAAAGGATTGGAATTAGTAATTTAATGAGTAAACGAGAAGTTCGCCGTTTTCTCGGTGTTTCCATGGTGCATGAAGGCAATTTCAACTCAGATATTCCACCACAAAGCCAACTGTTTCCCTCCACTGAAATTGCACTTGTGTTTCGGAAGACTCCTTCCATTGTCAGCTCACCCGCAAAGTTGTTGTAAGACAAATTTAAATTCATCAACGACATGTTCCCCAGATATTTTGGTATTTGACCTGACAAGTTATTGCGAGAAAGATCTAAATCTTGAAGTCCTCTCAAGGAGGTCAATGTTGAGGGAATGGGTCCTTGAAACAGGTTACCCTCCATATGTAAATGTTCCAAGACGGTACAACCACCAATGCTGCTTGGAATTTCACCGGATATCTTATTCTCAGAAACATCTAAATACACTAGATTTTTCAAGTTTCCAACTTCCACGGGTAAGGAACCATTGAAGGAGTTGTAAGATAGGTTCAGATTGACAGATAAAGAGGGAAGGCTCAGAACTTCTCGAGGTATAGTACCACTGAGATTATTTCTAGAGAGATCCAAATAATTCAAAAATCGGAAATTTCCATTAAGACTTGAAGGTATGCTCCCTCGTAAACTGTTATCATTTAAAGCCATTTGAGTAATTAATGTTAGATTTCCCATAGAGGATGGAATCTTCCCTGATAACTTGTTCGTGGAAAAACTCATAGCTTGTAGCTTTTTAAGCTTCCCAATGGAATATGGGATACTACCTGTCAATTGATTGATTTCCATGCCTAATGTATTCAAATTCACAAGATTACCTATTCCTTCTGGGATGCTTCCATGTATTTGATTTCTCCCCATCACTAACCTTGTGAGTTGGGTTGATAAGTTGGTTATGGAAATGGGGAATGCCCCTCCAAAAAGATTTTCATATATACCCAATGCTCTCAATTTACTACAGTTTGTCAGAGAAGCAATGAAATTAAGATCATCAGCTCCACCCCTTCCCAAACGGTTAACAGCAATATTTAGGAAAGTGAGATTTTCTAGTTTTCCGAAATCCACAGAAACTTTCCCCGTGAAATTGTTCTCTGATATATCAAATATTTTGAGTGCCGAAGCATTAGATAACGAGAGCGGAACAACTCCTGAAAATTGGTTGGAAACAAAGTTAAGGAGCTCAAGATTGGGGAGAGTGAGGCCCATGTCATGGGGTAGGCTCCCGTGAAGTTGGTTTTGATCAGTCACAGAGAAATCTGTAATGGAACTGATGTTGTAGATTGAAGAAGGAATCATACCAGATAATTTGTTTCCACCGATTCTCAGAGTTTCTAAGCTTCCGAGCTGTCCTATTTCATCTGGAATTCTTCCTTCGAGATTATTCAGTCCTAGAAGAATCCGTTCGAGAGAGGAAATGTTGCCAAGAGAAGGTGGGATCTCTCCCGTCAAACTGTTGATCTGAAGAGAAAGTTGCTCTAGCTTCGACAAATGGCCTAGCTCAAGTGGTATATTTCCTCCAAGCTTATTGGATGCCAAACTGAGTTCGACGAGGTTTGAACAGTGGGACAAGTTGGCAGGGATTTGCCCTTCTAAGGAGTTAAAACTCAGCCTTAGTACTCGTAGCCTGAACAAGCCACCAAGTTCTCGAGGGATTTCGCCTTGAAAACTGTTGTTTTGTAGTGTGAACTCCCTCAGGAAACTGAGATTTCCTAAGCTAGGAGATATAGATCCCACCAGACCCAATGCTTGAAGCGTTAACGAGATGACCCTTGCATGACGACGACCGCATGTAACACCTTGCCATTGGCAAAAATCTAAAGAATCGTTCCACGAGCTCAAGACTCTAAAAGGATCACGAGTAATCTGAGCTTTAAACGACACCAAGGCCAAACGATCGGTCTCGTTTCCAGCGAAGTTGGTGGCTGCCTTGACGAGAGACAGAGATCCAGAACCCATGTAGGAGAGAAGAAAGGCTAAAAGCCAAAATATAGTTGTTGTTGAGCTCATGTCCAGAACCGTTTGATTGTAAAGAAACCAAGTTCAATTATAGAAAGGCAAATGGATCTTTGCTGTAACCACAGTCGAGGTGGAGGAGGACGATACTCCGTCGTCGTTAGGTGAACTCCCAGTGGAAAAAGGCCGGCTTGATTGCGATATTAATCAGATATTCAATGTTTGCCTGAATTGACACGTGAATGCTAACATTATAAGTGCCTTTCTATAGCAGTCCTTTTCCGACAACTTGATTTTTTTTTTTGGTAATAAAAGTTCAGCAAAGCAGTTACAAGGTGATGCTATTGATCGATCTGACAGTGGACCCTCCAATGTAGTCCGAATTTAGAAGAGATGAAATGAAGACAGGGCGAAAGTTAACCCAGAAGCAGGGGTAATCTTCCGACGCAAAGTTGGCGAGTGCATCGGCAACCTTGTTTGACTCTCTGTAAATGTGCTTAATCGTCCAGGAGTGGAAGGAGTTGCATAGGTGCTGCGCTTCTTCAATAATGCTGATAACAGACCAAGGAATGACTTCGGATGAGCTGCTCATGAATCCAACAATGTTTTTTGAATCACTTTCGAACTCCACTTTGGTTATCTTGAGATTGACAGCTAGCTTGATGCCTTCCAGTAACCCGAAAGCTTCCGCAACTAAGTCCGATGAGCTCCCCAGAAAGTGAGCAATGGCAGCCTTGAATTCTCCGTCTGGTCCTCTGCGTACAACCCCACACGCCGCTCTACCATTTGCGCCTCTAGAAGAGCCGTCCACATTGATCTTGTAGTTTCCTTCAAGTGGCCTCATCCATCTTACTGCTATTTCCGACAACTTGATTAGTTGCACAACTTGATTAGCAACAACTTGCTAACGTTATATTTATTTTTTTTGGTAGTGTAACATTATATTTATATTCATATGCGAACCATACACTTAACCTTAAAATTATTTTAACTTTTGTTATTTATTTTTATTAAATAACTAAAAAAAAAACATTTTGCACTTAGCCCCTATTTTTTCTTATATTTTCATTTGTATTCCTATTGTGTACACCCGTCATAGGTTGCACTAAAATTTGCTGGGTCGATTCGCCTTTTTAGTGTTTTATTTGATTTTAGTCTATTGTTCTTAGCCAGATTAGGTTGGATTTGGAGTTTCCATTACATACCATTTTAAGGACATAGGCAATCACTTAGGTTGGTCTGGGCTGAACTAGAGTCTTGGACTCTTGGCTATATTAATATAGCTAGCCTCTATGTCTATAAGCACCAACATTAATTTTCCTTATTAACAATTATTTATGAAGACTTATTATTCTAAAAAAATTAGTTAACATTTCTTTTCAATTTTATACTTTCGGAATAGAGAAAAGTAATCCTTTTCAAATATTCATAACCCGAAAAAGAATAGAATCATCTATTCATTTTTTTTTCATACTGTAGAAGTAAAAAAAATTAAAAATATTATTCAACTTTTAAAATACTGATCCTCAGTAAATTCTATTGTTAATTAGATATATTGATTCTTAGGTTATATTATATATGCCATAATACAATAAATGGGATAAAAATAAAAATAAATGATAATATATGGATATAAATGTAAAATGTTTTTTTATTTTTTATTTTTAGAAAAAAGTTACTTTTGGCATTTAATAAAAATAAAAAATAAAGTAAATATAGGGATACAAGAATAAATACTAAAAATGAGAAAAATGAAAGTATGTTATAATATAAGAGCATGGATGCAACCAAAAAAAAGGGGGGGAGTTGGTTACGGACCTACGGTGAGGCTGGGTTGAACTGCAAATGTGTTTATTTATAAAACTAGTATATTAAATGGTTCTGGAAATATCTAAATCATGTATCATCTGTTGTCATGGGAATTGAAAACTACAGTTGTGCTTGTTACAACTTCCTCAAAGAACAGCCTAGATCCTTCATGTATACTAAGCCTCCTCTGCATTCGAATGATATAACTAAAACAGCTCCTTTGACAAGACAGTGCACCTAAGAACAAAAAATATTTACCTTATTGTTTGAGCTGTTAAAAAATGACCTAAAGAGGATTGTATGTCAGAATTGTTCTTAGACAGAACAGGAAACCTTTTCAGCTGCTCTTACTCTCTTGGAAAACTTCATTCATCCACCACAACTACAATATGATGCCTCCATCTAAATACCTCATTCAACAGTCAATCAGCTAACAAATTCCAACTTTCCATGCCAAATCATGACTGAATAAAATCAGACAGAGGACAAACAAGAATTACAGGAAGTCTTATGCACCTTTTGAAATCCCAATCACCGAAAAAAGTGGCTTAAGGAATCAAATATGATAGAACTTGAAGCAAAGACTTAAGGATAGTGCACGCAATTCTAAAAATCAACGCATTGCCACTCTTGCTTTATCGTCTCATATCAAACAATAAATTTATGCCCAGTGAAAGGCACCACTCCAGATAGTGATAAAGTCCTGAAAAATTGTATTCAAGACCTCGGACCTATTCCACCTTCACCGGTGTGTGTGCACGTTGTGGTGTTACAATCCGTAGTTTCAACATTGAATAAAACGTTAAAAATCTGATCTCCGAATCTGACGTTTTGATTTATTATTAAGCTCCAAAATAACACTGATTAGCTCGGAAAGGGATTTTTTTACTTGTTCTATGACTCCACAATGTACCAAAGAACAGCCCAGCTCCATCATACATTCAAACTGTGTTGAGTCTCATATCTTAGGCCCTTTGATCATAGTTACATCATCACCTATTAGCTTATGCTTTTAGGTCTAATGGGTGTTTAACAAACTATCTTTTGAAATTTTAACAGAATATATGTCACATAATTTCTATATTGTTCAATCAGTCCGTATTGTCTTTCAGATATTTAATGTCAAAATTCAAACAAATATACCAAATAATAAGGGTTTCGAATTATGTCAAACTGCGCATGTGAATATAGTCAATTTATATTTAGTCAAGGGAAAAAATTAACAAATACACGACAACGACATGGTCAAGAAGAACGACTTACCCAATTTGTAAACTTGTTAAAGGGAAGAAGCATTTCCCATTTTCGTCTGTTCCCATCGATATTACTCTCTAAATTATGCTTAAAGCACGAATTAACACCGAAAATACAAGAAATCGCTGCAATTCCAAAACAGAATAGCCAGATGAAATATGAAACAATCAGAAGGAGACAGATAAATTCAAGATAAAAACGAAATTCTATAAGACAGATACAAAAGGTTAAAACAGAAATGAAAAAACCTGGAAGTAGATCTAGGGAATTCCATAAGAGCAGAAGAATAAGCCGACTGGGTAGAGAATAGATGAAGAAATAATCGCCGCCGAACTTCATAACAGTGACTACTCATGCAAGGAGTGATCGACAGGTCGTGAGTCCCAGAACGATACGGCAACGGCCGTGACTCAAGGACGGCAGGAATCAACAAAGAACATAAATAAGAGATGACATGCGCATGGAAGCAACGAATCAGAAAGAGCAAAGCAGAAGCAGGCGGGTTATAAAGGCAAATTTAAGAAACCAGCAGAGGAGCATTAATTCTGACTTCTGAGTATTTGCTTCGCTTGTAAGGCGTGCCGTTTAGAGATGCCTCCATTCAAGGACACGTCGAAGGGAGAGCCATTTATTTGGATAAGAAACTCGTACACAAGGAGGGCAAAACAGTCTCTAGGTCTTCTCTAATATCTCGGGATCCGATACTTGATCGCCATCGTTGCTGTGCTTGTTTTCGCAGAGGAGAAGAATTGGGAACTTGAGAGAGAGAGAAACAGCGGGAGGTCGATTTCAAAGCGCGCGATGCGGGAGACACATGAGAGGCGACGCGAGTCAGGTTTGTTCGGTCGGGATGCGCGCTGAAGATTCGATGTCCTGGCAGTCTAGCATACTAACCTGGAATTACATCTTCCTTTTCCCCACGTGGACTGATGTAGGGCCCACAGACTCGTACTTCCTACCAACAGTAGCGCACACCGTGCGTAGGTTTAACCGTTGGGTACCTTAACCTTGCCGTCCTCTTAGCTGCAGGACGCTGGAATTGCGCAGTTGGCATCAGATGGGACCCACAACCAGTTGTATGCACATGAGCCTAACGAGAAGTGGCCTTGGGTAGGGACCATCAAACCGTTCTCAGAGCCTAAAATTTGTAGTTGTAGGTATCGTTGAGGGCTAAAAGAGGAATTGTCATCCTTTTTTTTAAGTTTTTTATAAGCCTACGTCTATTAAAAAAACACTTAGGATAAGGTATATGCATTATAGACTTGGTTTCGTCTGCTTTCTTTTAACGGGCAAGTGGGTGTCAGAGAAGAAAAAACAAACCGAAAAGAGTGTGGAAGCATGCAGGCAACGTTGCAACAGATCGAGATGGCTCCACCGCGTACTAGGGCTGTAAATGGGTTGGATCTTATCCGATTATTATTTGTTTCCGATAAAATTTATTCGATTTAATCGGATTTTAATCCGAATAAAGTATCCGTTGGATCGAATATGGATTTAATAATCGAATCCGTTTATAATCGGATTCGGATTCGGATTTAGGTGTATTCGTCCGATTAAAATCCGAATCCGTTAAGCTCAGGTCAAATTTGAAATTTCTAAACTTAGTAAGGTTATTTAAGTCTTTTAATATTGCACTATATATATAATCCTTTGAGCAAACCCTAAACAAAATCGACTCTCCGAATCCATTATGCTATCACGGTGATAGTATCACTGTGCTCATTTTTCAAGATGGAAGATGGAAGACGATGGACTCTCGGGTTGCAGCACCGACTCGATGATGGAAGATGGAATCCATTATGCTATCACGGTGATAGTATCACCGTGCTCATTTTTCAAGATGGAAGATGGAAGACGGAAGACGATGGACTCTCGGGTTGCAGCACTGACTCGATGATGGAAGATGGAAGATGACAGAAGATTTCTGAGAGCTCCTCGGAGACCATGTAGACTTCCGAGAGCTCCTTGACTCGATGATGGAAGATGATGATGAATCTTACCCTGTTAATCATGTTGTCCAAGATGGATTTTCGCCGGCAACATTGAACAACACTTCGGCGACAAAGGTGGTGGTGACCGGAGAGGCGAGCAGTGACGAGGACGATAAAGGGTTAAGGCTGGTGCATTTGTTAATGGTGGCAGCAGAGGCTTTAATTGTTGCGAACCAGAGCTGCAAACTGGCTTGGGTGATATTGGTTCGGCTCAAGGAGTTGGTTTCCCCGACTACCGGCACCAACATTGAACGCCTCGTGGTGTATTTTATCGATGCCCTACAGGGTTTGCTAGCAGGCATGGGCGGTGCGTGTGATAAGAACTGCTCCCACCAAGACGATCATCGCCATTATTGAGAGTTGCTTAGGTTAGGTTTTGATTTGTTAACGGATTTGAATTATTAACGGATTCAAATACTAATCGAATTCGAATATGGATTCCATAAAGTTAATCGAATTCGGATTTGGTAATTCATTTGAAGGATCCGTCGAACTTTAATCGGATAACGGATTCTCTTAAATTTAATCGGATTCGAACTCGGATAAGCATAGATCCGCTCCGAATCCGATCCGTTTACAGTCCTACCGCGTACAAGAAGTTAATAGCATTTGGTGGGGTCCACATGTCCAGCGACATCGGGTTGCAATGGGCCGGTTCTTGCGGGTGCGGGTCAGGCTGATGTAGAGTTAGCGGATAAAGGCTCAACCCAAACCCAAACGGCTCTAAAATGTAAATTATTAATAAAAATTGAGATGTGTTACAGGTCAAAAAGCCCGAAATGGAAAACCCACCCCTCAAGGGCCTCAACGTCCGAAAATCCAAACTCCTAACCCATTCGCTTTGGACTTGAAATCTGCTGGAACCGTAGACTGGAAGATCTGTTGGTCCAACGGCAATGCATGTGTCCATATAGGTATGTGAAGCTAATGTGAAAACATGCATTGTCGTTGGACCAATAGATCTTCTAGTGAGAGGGTCCAAGTGATATGGTCTCTTCGCTTTGTTAATTAAAAAAAAAAAGCTAACTTGTACAGAAAATTTTAGGGAAAATTGGTTTTTATTGATACGCCTTTAAATAATCTTGATTTGGTCACCAATTTTAGTGGAACTTTTTGTAAATAATTGCGTATCGGTGGTGGACAGTAAAATGACACTCATTATTAATTATTTTTAAAAAGTATCACTAATTTCTAATTATCAAAATTTTAGTGACTGAATTAAGGCTATTTTTAAAAAGCAACACTAAAAACCAATTTCTCCAAAAATTTACCCCCAAGGAAAATCAGCTACATCATTTAAAAATGGAAAAATTACTAAAACGACCATCATTTACAAAGTTATTACATAAAAAGTCGTTGAAAAATCTTTCCTCTAAAAACCACCAACTTTTTGAAACTATTTACAAAGTGATTCACGGATACAATTGTAGTAATCGTAGGATACCATCTTATGCTTCGTGATTGTTCAACGACAAACTATTAACATCCCTCGATTAATAGAATTTTATCCCACACGAATATAAATTGTATCCACTGATTCATAGGATTGTATCCTATGACATAGATTAATCGAAATTTAAAACCTCGATGAACATTTCGATTTCAATAAAGTTCATTGATTAATCGGAAATATTAACAATCAACGGTCCATGCTTCATCGAAAATTGTGCCACTAGGTGAGTCAAAGGATGAAAGTGCGATTAATCAAATTACTTGTGATTAATGGGGATGTATGCGATTAATCGAACGTTGTTGATACTGGTATATAGGTGATACCGGTATCACCTATATATCGCTACTACGTGTATAGATAGTTAATATTTTCGATTAATCAATGAATTTTATTGAAATCGAAATGTTCATCGAGGCTTTAAATTTCTATTAATTTATGTCATGGGATACAATCCTATAAATCAGTGGATACAATTTATATTTGTGTGGGATACAATTCTATTAATCGAGGGATACTAATAGTTTGTCGTTAAACAATTACGAAACATAATATGGTATCTTACGATTACTATAATTGTATCCGTGAACCACTTTGTAAATAGTTTCAAGAAGTTGGCGGTTTTTAGAGAAAAGACTTTTCAACGACTTTTTATGTAATAATTTTATAAATGACGGTCGTTTTAGTAATTTTCCCAAAAATTTAGTACTAAAAAAAAAGGAGTGAGCACATCATTTGAGGGGAATGGGGATGTTTAACGTACGCTCAGCCGTCACTTTAGAACTTTTGGTTTGAGACTTTGAGGATTGAACTTTAAGAAGATATCAATGTCAAAGGAGAACTTGAAAAAAAACAACTCTAAACAGCCAATCCCAATGGCTAATGTAAATGTATTTTTTTACTTTTATTTTTTTGTACAAACATCAATGAACCACTGGGTTTACAAGTCAAACCCGAACCCCACTCGATTATTTTTGGATTGATAATTCCAAAACCGAACAAAACCCGCGAGTTGAACAATCAACCCAAACCCACCTTAAATCGGGCAAGTTGGCATCGCAACCTTTTTCTTTAAATATTATAGCCTTTAAGTATCTTGGTAATAGAGCATGCATGTGAAACATGCTCCACGCATAATTCTTAAGATGATCCAACTTGGATGGTAAATGGGTTGGAATGAATGCATTTGGAGCTTTTCATAGGATTGTGCCAAATATACTTAAAAGATTTACTTTTAAACAACTCAAGGTTCACATACGTGGTTCTTAATACATATGGCATGATGCGATATATAGGAATGAAATCTTCTGCCATGGTTGCTTGAATTGACAACCACAATGGTCCTGAGATGCTGTCATGTGGAGCATCTCATGACCCTTGCTTTTTCATGTGAGGCCCACTTAATACATTTATAACAACCAAAAAACAGTGGCCGTGAGATGCTCCACATGGCAGCATCTCACGACCACATCAGGGAGCAATTCAAGGAAACATGGCAGACAATTTCAACTCCGATGTATGCAAATAAAAAATGCTGATTGGAGCTCCGATGATTATGCTAAATAGGGGGTATAAATATAAATATTAAAAATAAGAGGATGCACATACAAATTCATTATAATGCAAGGATATGAATGCAAAAAGCCTCAAAAACCAAATTTGGATTTAATTTATTCCTTTTGTTTTTTAGTGGGGTTGAAAGGTGCTGCGTTGCTTAATTGTTAGCATCCGTATTACAGAATTCATTGATCAGTTGAGCCGCGTGATGCATATCAAGTTGATGGTCGTAGTGGCTATCATCAGCAAAACATTTCAGAAGATCAAGGGTTGTGACCCATTAGTTCCCGATCTAATAAATCATGATGAGCCCGTAAGAGCTTATGGATGATTCCTTATCTCTGGAAAAAGAATGAGACATAATTACAGCCCCAAACAGACAATCTAAAAACTGTTCTAAACATGAAATAAACAAGCCTTATCTCACATCTACACACTTAACATCTCAAAAAAATGCCGGAGCAAACCTCATGAAAGACCTGGAGTATGACGGATCGATACTCTTTTGCGTTCATCGAGACATAGCAATTCAAGAGAGAACGAAGGCCCTGTGCATCCTCGATCTGATTAGAAATAATCATCTCCTCCGTGGACTTCCTGAAGTCTTCTCTGGGATCATAAGAATACTTGTCCATGGCTACCATTACAACGAACTTGGTACTCTCCACTCTTCCTTTCTCCCTCCCTCTATTTCTCGAATCCACCACCTTCTCCTTTATCATTCGGTCTAATCTCTCCTGAACCATGGCGTGTGCAAGGCTCGACATTCGCACCAAAGGACTGGAATTCGAACCCTCAACGTCTTCCGACAAGGATGCGACGCTGAGCTTACAACTGCAACAGAAAGGGCCACATCCCCTCACTTCAATCCTCTGCTTCTTGATTTCCTTGACACCTTGCATTCTTGCACACCCCCAAAAGAAGGAAGCCTTGAAGAAGTGAAAGTGTGGGGGAGTGGCTGTGCTGTACTACTAAGAACTAATCATTTATGTGTAGTTGTCAAGTGGTAATCATGTTCTTTTCCTAATTTAGTTTATAGCTTTATTTTATACAATTTAAAAGTGATTAAACTATGAGGAATGGGATGATGGAGGGCCATGGAAAGCTGCAAAATGGGGAGCATTTCAATTGTTAATCAGATGAGGCTAGGAGGAGGGATTATGATGATGTCAAAAGAGGTAGATCATGTCTTTATAGGTTAGTATTAGGTGGCTTTGAACTTTACACCAAGTATGTTACTTAGATGGGTAGAATGTGGTCCCTTGAGATCACCTACCAGATCCTTTGAAATGCATATAAAATATACAATAAGGTTTTAATTGCAATGAGGCTTGTAGGTTGTCTAGGGACATGATTTTTAGCTTATGATTCAGTCTTCTTTGAGGGGTATCTTTTAAAATTTTTGATGGAATTCTAAGAGTGACATCATTACTCTGTTCAGTGGTAGAACCACCTTAGAGCTAGAAGGGGCAATTGTCCCCCCTAAAATTTTATTTTTTAATTTATTATATATTTTTTTCTATATGTTTTAATTGAAATTTATGTTTTGTCCCTTCTAAAATTTCTGGTTTGCCCCCCTAACTCATTAAAATTATTATATTTCATGAGAAGTATTAATTGAAAATTTTTTTGCCCCCTCAGATTTGGAGTCCCGGTTCCGCCACTGACTTGTTTAAGAGGTGGACTCGATCACCTTCAGAATTCCTGCCGTACTTCACATTGGACAAAAGTCTGAAATGCTGGAGCTTTCATTTGTGGGCGACCCGAACCATACACCAAAATTCACCTGGATGGTTCGCTTGAGGAGTTCCTTGAAATGGGCCGGTTGAAGGTCATTCCTATTTCGGCCCATAATAAATGCGCAATGACGTTGGGCCTTCGATGGAAGTCACTTCACGTGGGCTGGGTGACGTTATTGTATGCCCAAGAAGACACCAGGAGAGATCTCATATCATCACCATTCATCGGTGAGGATTTTAGGAATTGGGGTTTTACTGTTTTAGGGTTCTCGCCGTCCCTACTGCTGTCTACCATCGTCGACCCAACGAAAGGATCCCATGAAGCTTTAATCTATCTAGGGCACAGAATTTCGAAATTGTGTTCACAATTTGGATATCGATTTCTCCGAGTCATTTGAAAGGAGAGGGATCAAGAAAAGAAAAGGGGAGATCTCAGTGAGGAAGAAATCCCAAAGGATAGGAAGTGCCGTATGACACTCCAAAGCAGCGTCGCGTGAAGTCGCTCATCTTTCCATCAACCAGGGACCCATATTCCTGTGATAGATATTCGATTCGATTATCTTCTGGGGCTAGGTCGTTGGTCGGGATTATGCAAGTGATTTTCCCCGCTGTTGTGTGATTTGAAACCGGTCTCTGAGGGTTTCTTCTTTTCCTATGAAGCGCTTTTCTTCTTCTTCGTTTGTTTCCTCAATTTATTTATTTATTTTTTTCTTTTTAATTTTGGCCCGATGCCACGTCGCCGATAGCAAAGAAAAGCGATGACCGGCGATGCTATGATCGGGCCAATATCAAGTTATACATTTCGCATCCTGATAGGAATCTGTGGATCAGATTATGCTCGTTCTTCCACGGAGCCGATTTGTGCGATTACATCCTCTTTTTTAAATCCGTTTGCTCTCTCTGTGTTTTTTTCTTTTTTGCTTTTTGTTTCTGATTTGAATGAAGCCGATGAGGATTAATGTGAAGCTAAGTTTGGAATTACCGGCTGAGGCATTACTTGATGTCAAACAAGCACTCTCTGAGGCTTCTTCATATATATATTTTCCCCCTATTATACATAAGTTTTATGCCTATTTTGTGTTATTTTTTACTGGGATTCAGGTGTCTTCATACATCCCCGTTGAGCCATCGTCTTGGTGATTTTGCCTGAACTGTAATTAATGAGCCATGTGGTATAATAACAAGACTGTTGCAATGGCTGTTAGGTTTTCGGTATTATTCACCTCATCTCTCCCCCTCATTTGGATGTCCCTTGGAAGCTTTTCGGTATTATTTCTCAGATTTGTATGTTGGATGTCCCTCGGAAGCTTTTCGGTATTCCCTTGGAAGCTTTTCGATATTATTTCTCAGATTCGTATGTTGGATGTGCGAAGCTTTTCGGTATTATTTCTCAGATTCGTATGTTGAATGTGCCTCGGAAGCTTTTCGGTATTATTTCTCAGATTCAGATTCGTATGTTGGATGTCCCTTGGAAGCTTTTCGGTATTCCCTTGGAAGCTTTTTGATATTATTTCTCAGATTCGTATGTTGGATGTCCCTCGGAAGCTTTTCAGTATTCCCTTGGAAGCTTTTCGGTATTATTTCTTCTCAGATTCGTATGTTGGATGTCCCTCGGAAGCTTTTCAGTATTCCCTTGGAAGCTTTTCGGTATTATTTCTTCTCAGATTCGCATGTTTTTTTTTTTTGGTAGTCCTCAGATTCGTATGTTGGATGTCCCTCGGAAGCTTTTCGGTATTATTTCTCAGATTCGTATGTTGGATGTCTCTTGGAAGCCTTTCGGTATTAATTCGTATGTTGGATGTCCCTTGGAAGCCTTTAGGTATTTTTTCGTATGTTGGATGTCCCTTGGAAGCCTTTCGGTATTTTTTCGGTTGGATGTCCCTTTATTTCGGTTGGATGTCCCTCGGAAGCCTTTCGGTATTATTTCAGTATTAATTCGTATGTCCCTTGGAAGCCTTTCGGTATTATTTTGGTATTAATTCGTATGTTGGATGTCGTATGTTGGATGTCTCTTGGAAGCCTTTCGGTATTAATTCGTATGTTGGATGTCGTATGTTGGATGTCCCTTGGAAGCCTTTCGGTATTATTTCGTATGTTGGATGTCCCTTGGAAGCCTTTCGGTATTATTTCGGTTGGATGTTCCTTTATTTCGGTTGGATGTCCCTTGGAAGCCTTTCGATATTATTTCGGTATTAATTCGTATGTTGGATGTCCCTTGGAATCCTTTCGGTATTATTTCGGTATTAATTTGTATGTTGGATGTCCCTCGGAAGCTTTTTGGTATTATTTCTCAGATTCGGTATTAATTTGTATCTTGGATGTTCCTCGGAAGCTTTTCGGTATTATTTCTCAGATTCGGTATTTCGGTATTAATTCGTATGTTGGATGCCGAAGCTTTTCGGTATTAATTCGTATGTTGGATGTCCCTCGTAAGCTCTTCGGTATTATCTCAGATTCCTTTTTTTTTTTTGGGTAATAAAAAGAGACTTTTATTAAGATATATGTCGAATTCTTACAATATCCCGAGCTTCATCAAACAAAAGGTGGCTTAGGTCGGTAAGTGGATGCTTTATCCAAAAACAGGAAAACTTATCTATACAGTAATTGGCTAGAAGGTCTGCAGCACTGTTGCCTTCTCTGAACACGTGGCAAACTTCCACAACTTGAATACGAGATGGTGATTGAGATAACAAGTTTAAAATTGGAACAAGTCGCCAAGGGAGCTCAGTATGTCTTGCATCCTGCTGGTGAGAATGGATTAGTTGATGAAGAGACCGAACCATGACCAAGGAGTCTCCTTCTAAAATGAGAAGAGAAATGTTTAAGTAGATTGCCAAATTTACAGCTTCGAGGGCCGCAAGAGCTTCAGCCATAAGGGAAGATTGGGCTTGACATTGGGAAGCTATAGCTGCACAAAATCTTCCTTCATTATCTCGAGCAATAACTCTGATACCTGCCTCGTTATTACTTTTACGAAAAGAGCCATCAAAATTAATCTTGAGGAATGGTTGCCTTGGCTTCTCCCATCGAACAGCAATTTGGGTAGGTTCTCTATGTTGATCTTTCTCTTCCTGATAAAGCTTGCTTACTTCCTCTCTCAATCTACAAAATTTAGCTATCACCTGAGAAACGTTTGGAGAAATGTTATCAAACAAAACAACATTACGATGATTCCATATGATCCAGCCAAAAGCAGCAATAACTGACAGAAATTCATTGACATTCAAACCCTTCATTTGCTTGATGATGCTTGCCATATTTCTGAACCACAGGAAGAAGGATGAAGTTGGTCCATCTTGCTGCATTGACCCACCAATGGTCGCCAGCCAGATAGCTCTAGAGAACGGACAGTGGAGCCAAAGATGCTCCACAGTTTCATTACCATCATGGCAAAATATACAGTAGTTCTGAAAATACCTCAATCGAGTTGACAGAAGGTGAGATGTAGGTAGAACTCCCAATAAGCTCTTCCATAGAAATAGCCTTATTCTTGCTGGGCATTTAAGATGCCAAATTTGCAACCACAAGGAGTCTTGATTATCAAGACAAGGCCCCAACAATAGTCGATAAGCTGAAGCAACGGAGAATCTGCCATTTGCAGAGAAACGCCAGACAGGTCTATCTTTTTGTAGTAAAGGATCAATCGGAGTCTCAATGATAGACGAAGCTATATTTGTCGGCCACAATGGAGAGATTAAATTAATATTCCAGCTCATGGAATCCTGATGAATCAAAGAACTTACCTGAGGATTCTGAAGTGTGTTTGCAGAGATTGTTGACTCATCTAACAAGCTTCCATTCATCAGCCAGTGATCATGAAACAAATTTATATTCCTACCGTTAGCAATGATCCATCCAGAGCCTTGTTTAATATATTCCTTCAAACTTTGTAGCTGCCTCCATATACATGAATCTTTCGATTTTGAAGTGGCTGCCATAAAAGAGGAACCTGAAAAATAAATACTTTGCATTAATTGTTTCCATAAGCTACTATCATTTGAGTGTAACTGCCAAGCGGCTTTCAGCATGAGAGCCTTATTCATCTCAGTAGCCTTTCTGATATTCAAGCCACCATATCTCCATGGAAGTGACAATTTATTCCAACAAACAGTAGGAACAGATCTTCTGTCTCTCGCCTGCTGCCTGAAAAATGAGCGTGAAAGTTGATCTAATATGTTAAGAACCATTTTTGGCAGTAAAAAGCATTGCATGTAATAGTTGGGGATAGCACTTAAGACCGATTTAATCAGTGTGACTCGCCCCATTTGAGATAGTAGCCTAGCCTTCCAGGCAGTTAGCCGAGAAGACACTGTCAATCAAGTCCTTGCAGTCCTTGTAGGTTGGTTTCTTGAACAATACCGGAAGTCCTAGATATTTATCGGCATGGTGAACTCCTTGTACATTAAATATGCCTCTCATAGAAGCTCTTTGAGATGAAGGAGTATTGCTGCTGAACTGTATAGAAGACTTTTGTAGATTCAACTCTTGACCTGATTCCACACTATATTGATATAAAAGTCTTACCATGGAGTGAGCTTCCCTTTGGTTAACATGACCGTAGAGAACTACGTCATCAGCAAACATCAGATGAGATATTGCTGGACTTCCGGCCTTCACTTTTATTCCCCGATATCTACCATCTATTTCAGCACGGGAAATTGCGAGGCTCAATACCTGTTGGCACATAATAAAGAGGTACGGGGAAAGAGGATCTCCTTGTCGGAGACCTCTAGAAGGTTTTATTTGTCCAACAGGTGTACCATTAATCAATATACTAAAAGACACAGATGATACACAGGTCATGATTAAGTTGGTAAGATGAGGACTGAAACCAAAGGCAAGAAGAACCTGCCTAAGAAAACTCCATCTGACCCGGTCATAAGCCTTAGAAAAATCCAATTTTAAGGCATACCAGCCCTTCTGCAAGTTTAGATTTTTTTTAGGCTTTTGTGCTTTCTTTCTCTTCTTCTTTTTTTTTCTTATGAAATAGATGACGTATCTCATGGTGAATGAGAATATTGTCTGTAATGTGCCTGCCGGGAGTGAAAGCATTTTGATATGGGGCAATGAGATGAGTCAATAAGGGTCGAATCCTATTTACCAGTACTTTTGTAATGATCTTGTAGATCACATTACAAAGGCTTATTGGACAGTACTGGTTTAAATGATGAGGATTCTTAACTTTCGGTATTAAAACAATAAAAGTGTGGTTAATTCGATCTGGTAGATCCCCTGTTTGGAAGAAATTTTGAACAGAAGTAATTACCTCTTGGCCAACAATGTCCCAGTATTTCTGATAGAATATTGCAGGATAGCCATTTGGGCCTGGTGCTTTATATGGTGAAAAGTCCTTGACCACTCCCCATATCTTCTCTGGCATGGGGACTCGAGTATTTATATTACATGTTTATAATTCTCTTCTTTCTTATAAAAAAAAAGTAACATTATTAACTTTCATATAATATATTTTGCACTCATATTTTTTGAAGATTTACAATTAAGACACCTAAGATTCATATAGTTCAATTACAATTTGAGCTAAGCCGACCCTCAATGATTTGAGCTTGAGCTCAAAAAATTTAAGGAACCTTGGAGGCCCCAAAGCCTTCCTCACCGTTTACAGCCATGAAATAGTTAATTCGTCATCAGATTTCTTACCCTCTCAAACTTAATTTTGGGAGACCACCAGAATAGTACTACTTATGCTCAAGTTTAATACATTTTAGGGTAAATTCTAGGTTTCATTGGTTTGTAACTCGGTTCTTATAGTTATAGTATTATATATTTCGCTCTCTATTTACTGTTAGTATTAAAGAAGCAATATTTTTGACTGTTTGTTGACTGAAAATGTCAACAAAGAGAAACCATTCTTTCAGAACTGTTTGTTGAATACGGAGGATGAAAATTGAATACTACCTATTAATCTCACAAATCATGTTTATAGAAAGGGAAAAATTGAGATCGAATAAATGACCTGGGGACAACCTGGCCCTTAGGTTTGGTTAGGATTCAGGACGATGAAGCACCAGCTTGAGGATGAAAGAGACCATGCTCCACATGATATGAGCTCTTCCATGGTAAGATGAGACCCAGACCTGAAGAGGCTAAAAGAGGGTGTGACTTTTTCTCCTTTTGTTTTCTTTTCCCTCATGCCGAAGTCTGGCACTTAATTAATTTGGAGAAGGGACTTCTTGATCTCTTGCAGCTCATTGGCAACACGGAAGATGTCCATCCGTTGCCTGGGAGATTCCATAGAACATGCGACTCCAAGGCGTAGAATCAAAATCAGACACTCTTGCACTCTATCTCCTTTCACGCTTCTCAGGATCTCAATTTCCTCTATAGGAACTACCTCTTCTTCTTGTACGGAAAGAAGGATGGGATCCACAACCTTCATGATTTGATCAGGCAAAGCCATCTTAACATAGGTATGAAGGTTTAAGCCATCTTTAAACATTTCATCTGTGGGTCTCTTTCTTGTGAACATCTCCAATAAGAGGATTCCATAGCTGTATACATCGCCATTTGTTGAAATCTCACTTCCCACGCCGTACTCTGCCAATTAAAACTTCTCAGTTATAGTCATTAAGTGAAAGGAGTAGGAGAATTCAGTGATATGGTTACCTGGAGCAGTGTATCCAATGGACCCTTTTACTCCAACTGAACTGGTCTGATTTGGATGGATTGTACCAGTGGCTTGTAGAAGGAACCTGGCCAACCCAAAATCACCCAAATGGGCAGTCATGTCGTTGTCAAGGAGAACATTGCTTGGCTTTAGATCACAATGAACGATTGGCTTTTGGCAATGGTGGTGAAGATACTCCAACGCAGAAGCCACATCAATGGAAATGTTTAATCTATGAACAAGGTTCAACTTCTTGGGTTCCTCTATTTCTGGAATTGGATGTAGCCACCTCTCTAGACTCCCTTTTGGCATGAACTCATACACCAGAGCCTTGAAATCATTACCTTGAAAATCAGCACTTGAGCAAGCGGTAAGAATCTTGACGAGATTCCGATGCCGGATGTTTCTTAAGACTTCACACTCTGCCATGAAGCTCTTGGATGCTCCTTGATGTTGAAGGTTGAGAACCTTCACCGCAACAACTGTTCCGCCCTGATCAAGAACTCCCTTATAGACAGACCCAAAGCTCCCCACTCCAATCAAATTCGCTGAAGAGAAGCCATCAGTCCCCTTAAGCAGCTTGTCATAGGAAACATTTAAAAGCGAACGCAACGATGAGGTGGGAGAAGAAGGCTTCTTTCTTTTCTTTCTCAACCAATATAAGATTAAGAAAGATGACAGCAATGTTAGTCCTAGAAGCCCACAAAGGATTGGAATTAGTAATTTAATGAGTAAACGAGAAGTTCGCCGTTTTCTCGGTGTTTCCATGGTGCATGAAGGCAATTTCAACTCAGATATTCCACCACAAAGCCAACTGTTTCCCTCCACTGAAATTGCACTTGTGTTTCGGAAGACTCCTTCCATTGGCAGCTCACCCGCAAAGTTGTTGTAAGACAAATTTAAATTCATCAACGACATGTTCCCCAGATATTTTGGTATTTGATCTGACAAGTTATTGCGAGAAAGATCTAAATCTTGAAGTCCTCTCAAGGAGGTCAATGTTGAGGGAATGGGTCCTTGAAACAGGTTACCCTCCATATGTAAATGTTCCAAGACGGTACAACCACCAATGCTGCTTGGAATTTCACCGGATATCTTATTCTCAGAAACATCTAAATACACTAGATTTTTCAAGTTTCCAACTTCCACGGGTAAGGAACCATTGAAGGAGTTGTAAGATAGGTTCAGATTGACAGATAAAGAGGGAAGGCTCAGAACTTCTCGAGGTATAGTACCACTGAGATTATTTCTAGAGAGATCCAAATAATTCAAATATCGGAAATTTCCATTAAGACTTGAAGGTATGCTCCCTCGTAAACTGTTATCATTTAAAGCCATTTGAGTAATTAATGTTAGATTTCCCATAGAGGATGGAATCTTCCCTGATAACTTGTTCGTGGAAAAACTCATAGCTTGTAGCTTTTGAAGCTTCCCAATGGAATATGGGATACTACCTGTCAATTGATTGATTTCCATGCCTAATGTATTCAAATTCACAAGATTACCTATTCCTTCTGGGATGCTTCCATGTATTTGATTTCTCCCCATCACTAACCTTGTGAGTTGGGTTGATAAGTTGGTTATGGAAATGGGGAATGCCCCTCCAAAAAGATTTTCATATATACCCAATGCTCTCAATTTACTACAGTTTGTCAGAGGAGCAATGAAATTAAGATCATCAGCTCCACCCCTTCCCAAACGGTTAACAGCAATGTTTAGGAAAGTGAGATTCTCTAGTTTTCCGAAATCCACAGAAACTTTCCCCGTGAAATTGTTCACTGATATATCAAACATTTTGAGTGCCGAAGCATTAGATAACGTGAGCGGAACAACTCCTGAAAATTGGTTGGAAACAAAGTTAAGGAGCTCAAGATTGGGGAGAGTGAGGCCCATGTCATGGGGTAGGCTCCCGTGAAGTTGGTTTTGAGTCACGGAGAAATCTGTAATGGAACTGATGTTGTAGATTGAAGAAGGAATCATACCAGATAATTTGTTTCCACCGATTCTCAGAGTTTCTAAGCTTCCGAGCTGTCCTATTTCATCTGGAATTCTTCCTTCGAGATTATTCAGTCCTAGAAGAATCCGTTCGAGAGAGGAAATGTTGCCAAGAGAAGGTGGGATCTCTCCCGTCAAACTGTTGATCTGAAGAGAAAGTTGCTCTAGCTTCGACAAATGGCCTAACTCAACTGGTATATTTCCTCCAAGCTTATTGGATGCCAAACTTAGTTCGACGAGGTTTGAACAGTGGGACAAGTTGGCAGGGATTTTCCCTTCTAACGAGTTAAAACGCAGCCTTAGTACTCGTAGCCTGAACAAGCCACCAAGTTCTCGAGGGATTTCGCCTTGAAAACTGCTGTTTTGTAGTGTGAGCTCCCTCAGGAAACTGAGATTTCCTAAGCTAGGAGATATAGACCCCACCAGACCCAATGCTTGAAGCGTTAACGAGATGACCCTTGCATGACGACGACCGCATGTAACACCTTGCCATTGGCAAAAATCTAAAGAATCGTTCCACGAGCTCAAGACTCTAAAAGGATCACGAGTAATCTGAGCTTTAAACGACACCAAGGCCAAGCGATCGGTCTCGTTTCCAGCGAAGTTGGTGGCTGCCTTGACGAGAGACAGAGATCCAGAACCCATGTAGGAGAGAAGAAAGGCTAAAAGCCAAAATATAGTTGTTGTTGAGCTCATGTCCAGAACCGTTTGATTGTAAGAAACCAAGTTCAATTACAGAAAGGCAAATGGATCTTTGCCGTAACTACGGTCGAGGCGGAGGAGGACGATACTTCGTCGTCGTTAGGTGAACCCCGAGTGGAAAAAGGCCGACTTGATTGCTATATTAATCAGAATTTTTTTTTCGGTGAACCATGTTAATCAGATAGCCAATGTTTTATAAGTGCCTTTCTATAGCATTCCTTTTCAGCAGAGGATGCCAGTCCGCTTGATTGCTATGTTAATCAGATTTTTTTTTAGGTGAACTATATTAATCATGTTGGGTGTCCCTTTTCATTTGGAGATGGGACCCATGTGGAACCATTTGGTGATTGGATCAACGTGGGAGTGGTTGGAAATGGCAATCTCTCATTTCAAAACTGTGGTTACATGGAAATGGTTAGACATGTGTGGGGGAGTTGGTGTGTCCATCGATTGGCACCTTTGACCACACTTGAAGCCTCTCTTTGGGGAGAAGAAAAGACTTGGTCTTGCAAGGAGCGTGGCTGGTTTTCTCTGCAGAAAAACACAGCAACTTGAAACCTTCTTGAAGTCTCTTTTGATCCGCCATTTCAAGCTTCTCCTCTATGCAGATTGAGCTGAAATCGTGAAGGTTGATCGTTGAACTTGTGGTGATTGTATTCACGGGTTTAAAGTGTTATCCGGTGAGTCCGAAGACATTGTTTTTGAGGTACTTTTTTATAGTCCTCATTGGTGTAGTTTCATGTAAACCAAGAGGGTTTGTCTCTTGATGTTGTTGGTACTCTCTAGTGTAATCTAGAGACAATTTGTGTAATCCCATTATTTTACATAGTGGAAGTTTCTTGATTGGATTAGGTCCCATAGATTTTCCCTTCGCATTGAAGGGTTTTCCACGTAAGGTGTGTTTTTTGTGGTTTGGATTGATTTTTTGATATTTATAATTCCGCATTATTATCATTATTTGGGGTGTATATCTGTTTACTTTGAAAACAGAGGGAAAGGGGGAGTGTTTTCTCCCCCCCATCATATCAGTCCTTTTCCCACGACTTTGATTGCCAACAACTTGAAGTACGGAATAGAAGGCGTATTTATTGGTATGTTAATCAGATTTTTTTTTTGGTGAATTATATTAATCAGATAGTCAATGTTTTATAAGTGCCTTTCTACAGCAGTCCTTTTCCGACAACTTGATTGGCAACAACTTGAAGTACGGAATAGAAGGCGTATATATATTCATGTGCCAATCATACACATAACCTTAAAATTAATTCAACTTTTGTTATTTATTTTTATTAAATAACTTAAAAAAACATTTTACACTTAAGTCCCTATTTTATCTTATATTTTCATTTGTATTCCTATTGCGTGCACCCGTCACAGGTCGCGTTGCACTGAAATTTGCTGGTTCGATTCGCCATTTAAGTGTTTTATTTGATTTTAGTCTATTAAATAACTTTAAAAAAAACATTTTGCACTTAGCCCCTCTTTTATCTTATTTTCATTTGTATTCCTATTGTGTACACCCGTCATGGGTCGCACTGAAATTTGCTGGTTCGATTCGCCTTTTTAGTGTTTTATATTTGATTTTAGTCTACTGTTCTTATCCAGATTAGGTTGGATTTGGAGTTTCCATTACATACCCTTTTAAGGGCATAGGCAATCACTTAGGTTGGTCTGGGCTGAACTAAAGTCTTGGCTATCATTAGCATAGCTTCTATGTCTATAAGCATCAACATTACTTTTCGCTATTAACAATTATTTATGAAGACTTATTATTCTAAAAAAATTAGTTAACATTTCTTTTCAATTTTATGCTTTCAGAATAGAGAGAAGAAATCATTTTCAAATATTCATAACCCGAAAAAGAATAGAATCATCTATTCATTTTTTTTTTCATATTGTAGAAGTAAAAAAATTTAAAAATATTATTCAACTTTTAAAATACTGATCCTCAGTAAATTAAATTGTTAATTGGATATATTGATTCTTAGGTTATATTATATATGCCATAAATACAATAAATGGGATAAAAATAAAAATATATGATAATATATGGATATAAATGTAAAATGTTTTTTTATTTTAGAAAAAAGTTACTTTTTGTAATTTAATAAAAATAAAAAATAAAGTAAATATAGGGATAAAAGAATAAATACTAAAAACGAGAAAAATGGAAGTATGTTATAATATAAGAGCATGGATGGAAAAAAAAAAGGGAGTTGGTTACGAACCTACGGTGAGGTTGGGTTGAATTGCAAATGTGTTTATTTATAAAATATGTATTTTAATTTGTTTAAACCACGAATTTATGTATTAATTATTATTATTTTTTTATATTGATTGGTAGTTCTGTCTTGATTTGTTATTTTCGTTCTTTTGTGTTACTGTCAATACACGTGGGTTGCTAATCTTAATTCCCCTTCGCATTAGCGTTAGCATGCTAGTCCCATTCAAATGAGCTGGACAGAGACTAGGATAGGATCGTAAAAAGATGATTTGAGGATATCTAAAGGCCTAAAGCAACGTGTTGAAACCTCAGAATTAACAATTAATTATCCATTAATGTTTTAGACAGGGGAACCCATTGTCCTTCCCGTGGTATTAGACAGGGGACCCATTGTTCCCATACATTTTCATCTTGACCCAGCAATTCTTATCCTTTGCGTTGGTCAAAGCGGAACAAGAGCAGATGATCCATAGGATTAAAGCAAACAGGTTTGCCGAACCAATTAGCCATTTATTTTATGCTGATGACTTGTTATTGTTTGGGAGGGCTTCTGAGGTGGATGTTCAGAATTTTAATTACATCATTAACAGCTTTTGTGAGATTTCAGGTCACACGATAAATCTAGGGAAATCAGAGCTATTCATGAGCCCATGTGTCAAGGGAGAAAAAAGAGGTAAAATTTCTAGAATCTTTGAGATAAAACCCACAAAGAAACCAGGTACATATTTGGGTATACCTACATTTCTCAGCATGCCTAGAGTTAGTCATTTTGAAAATCTCTTTGAGAAAATAAATAAGAGACTAACAGGTTGGAAAGCAAAACTATTAACCCAGGCAGGTAGATTAACATTGATAAATTCTATTTTGTATAGCACTGCTCAATATATGATGGGTTGTCTGAGGTTACTGCAGGTGGTGGTGGACAAAATTGATAAAGAGACCAGAAGGTTTTTCTGGTACAAACCAAACAAAGATAAGCCCCTCCATACTCTATGTTGGGAAAGTATGTGTCAACCAAGAAGATGTGGAGGATTGAATATCAAGAATGGAAGAAAGTTCAATGAAGCAATGTTTGCCAAAGTTGCATGGGCTCTCACGATGGAGGAAGACAAACTATGGATAAAACTTTTTAAGAGCAAGTACTTCCGAAACCAAGATTTTCTAAACAGTGAAACAAAGCCAAATTCCTCTTGGTTATGGAAGCAAGTATGTAAATCAAAAAGTACTATCAACCTAGGAAGAGGGTGGACTATTGTGAATGGGGAGTCGATTGGGATCGAGGATGAAGCTTGGCTTCGTCAAATCAATCAGGTTACAAGCAGCAGCAACAGTTGTCATCTTTTCACGAGATTAGCAGAGTTGATTGACCAACCAAGCAAGTGCTGGAAAAGAGAGAAAATGAAGGTAATATGGAATGATGAAGTGGTGGATTAGGTAATGACTTTCCCAATCAGTAAACAAGCTAACAAAGACAAAATTATTTGGATGGGCATTGCAGCAGGTAAATACACTGTATCTTCAGCTTATAAACTTTTAGCTTTTGTGCAGGAAAACCATCACGATGAAAAGAAATGGTTAAGATTGTGGAGGCTTCCATGTGCTCAGAAAATAAAACTCTTTCTATGAAAAGTTTTGCAAGGAGGAACAGCAACTAATGAGCTTCTGAGGAGTAGATTAGGAGCCCCAATTGAGATGTGTGTTCTTTGTGAGAAAGAACAAGATTCAAACAATCACTTGTTCCTAAATTGTGATTTCTCTAGAGCCTTATGGTTTGCTTCTATGGGGGGCAGATTTCCAGATCCAAATTAGTTTCAAAATTGCAAAGATTGGTTTTTTAACTTTTGTTTGCAGGATAGAAGAGAGGAGGATGACCATACAAAGAATGTGGGGGCTGCATGGCCGAATTTATGCTGGATTGTTTGGAACACCAGGAATTAGGTATTGTTTGAGAATGAGAAACCAAGTTTACCACTGAAAATTTCTTCTCTCCAATTGTTACAGGCTGAAACTGAGAAACTGCAAAGTGTGAAGAAGAATAATGATGGCCAACAGAAAGAGGACCAATTCATTGGATGGAGCAGACCAAAAGAAGTTGGATAAAGCTCAATGTAGATGGAGCAGCTCGTGGGTATCCTGGACTTGCAGCTATAAGAGCAGTGGCTAGAAACTCAGATGGAAGATTGGTTGGAGTAGTGGCTTTAAAGCTGGGAACCACCTCCTCACTTGTGGCGGAGGCTACAGCAATCGTTGAAGGGTTAAAGATGGCTAGAGCATTGTGTTTTCACAAGGTCCTAGTTGAAAGTGATTCAAGAACAGTGGTGGATTGTCTAAACAACAGGTGCAACCTCCCTTGGAAGATTGAGAGCCTTATCGTTGAGGCTTGGCTAATAAGCAGGAGTTTTGATCAAGTTATCTTCTCAAACATCTTTAGAGAAGCAAATATGTTAGCTGATGGTCTAGCTAATTTTGCTCTAAATTCATTTTCTTGTTTCTGGTTCAAGGTCCTCCCTCCCACTCTAAATCTGTTGTTGCATGAGGATTTTTTGGGTAGAACTTTGTATCGGAGAACTCATGTTATTTTCTAGTATATATAAAATTCATATTTCATTATCAAAAAAAAAAAAAAGACTCCTGTGGATCTGTGTATACTCGTGATGTATCTTGATTGGCTTTTTGTTAATAAAGTTTCTCTTATTACCAAAAAAAAAAAAAAGGTTTCTCTCTTTTTTGTCGTTTTGTTTGTGTTAGTGTCAACACCAATGGGTTGCTTCTTATTCAAACGAGCTAGACGAAGGCGGGGAATTTTCCTTGAATTTTTAACCCATTGAAACCTGGAAATTTTGCCTTGATTTTTTAAGTTTTTATTTACTAATAGTTTCTTTAATTTTTATTGATAAGAGATTTTAGTTTTCTTCCCCGTTTTCATTTACATTATTTTTTTCGCACTTGTCCTTGGACCACATCCATGCCCCTGGGAAATGATACATCAACACTTTAACCCTAGTATGATGGCACGTTCATACCCCTCGATTCTTAAACTGACCAATAAGAACTTTTCTTAGTTTTCCAAGTGAATCAGTTAACTAATTAAAATTTGTAGGTGCTTTTTTTGAATCCATGTCCACGCATCTAGTATTGTTTTCACGGTGTTAAAATGCCGATGACGTGTTTTCAAATCTCGATTTTGAGTAGGAGAAGTACGTCCGACGTTGGCCTAAACCGTCGATTCAGCAGCCATTACCACGCCGTTACTGAACAGAAGAGGGGTTGGGATAGATAAGACGTGACAGGTAGGCAATGACTAGAATGAGAGATGGGAGATACTCAAGTGATCTTCACGTGTACCAAGCCAGAGAGCTCTTTTAATGGTAAAGACCAAGAAATCTGAAAGATTTAGAGAATTTGTAGTAAACTTGGAAAATGTTGAGAGAAAAGAAGTGAAGTCTTGTTCTTAGCGGTCAAAGAATCAAGGCTCTAGTCTTGTTCCAAGCAGCCAAAGATGGGGGGGGTGGGGGTTGGGGTTGGGGTTGTCCTTCAAATAGAAGAGGGTTCTTATATTTATAGAAAGAATAGGTCTCTAGGATTGTGACACTTGTCACCTTCTAAGGCTTTAGGATGTTCTCATATATATCTTGAATCTGGTCTCAGGTCTCATACATGTCTAGGTTCATGATAAGAATGAAATAAGAGATAGTGATGATAAATGATAGAGTTCTCCGATTTGTATACTGGGTCCCACATGTCAGGATGTGGAATTATAAATTATTTGACGTCTTCGTCATTCTAAGTCAACATGTCGTAACTTGTTACTGGTTACCAACGATTCCCACGCCCGTGTCCGCCACACCTTATGGACCGCCAGAAACCCCCTAAGTGGGCTTTTGCCCAAGACGGAGATCTCTACTCTAATATTCCAGATACATTTAATATAAATAAATAATGTCATATTTTATTAGTATTGTTTTTGTCGGATAACAAATAACCCATGACAGACTACTTTGTCGAGTAACAAATGACCCATGACGGATTGTTTCTGTCAGTTGACAAATAACTTATGATAAATCTGTTTCTATTATTTAACAAATAATCCATACCAAATCATTATATAGGTGACGTGCCAAGTTATAAAAAGAGTCATCTAGAAAACTTAATAGGTTTTTTAAATTAAACAGCGAGTGAAAATATTTTACAAGAAAACTAAGTTGCTTTGCAACTAAACAACAGCCTACCCAAAAGGGAGAAAAAAAAATGGCATACGTTCCATCGGAGCCCCTTATTAAAACATTCTTGGAGCTGCTAACAGCAAACAAGAAACTGGTTTGCAGGCCTACCCAAAAAAAAAAAACCTGGTTTACAGAATCCGAAAGTTATATCAATCAGAAATCTCAATGGATTTGACATTGGGTTCGTTCACTTCCTCTTTAGGAACCGTAACCATGAGGACCCCATTCTCCATGCTGGCTTTCACCTGATCGACCTTCGCATTTTCCGGCAGAAGTAATCGGCGGAGGAACTTGCCGCTGCAGCGCTCAACGCGGTGCCATTGGTCGTTCTTCTCTTCCTGCTCTTTGCTCCTCTCTGCGCTAATCTGCAGGACCCTTCCCTCCTCCATTTCCACCTTCACCTCCTCTTTCTTGATCCCTGGGAGATCCGCTTTGAAAACATGGGCTTCTGGGGTCTCCTTCCAATCAATGCGAGCGTTCACAAACGCCGATGTCTCGCGTGCCGAATCGGAAAAATTAGCCAGAGTGGTGTCAGTATTGAAGGGATAACCGCGGAAGGGATCCCAGATGTCTAGGGAGAAGGGATCGAAGATGTTGCTTAGTCGGCCACCGAAGAGGCTGGGAATCATCGCCATCTCGTCCAATTTGGGGTACGTTCGTCGGTATGAAGGGAAGCTCGAGTCGGAAATTGCAGAATCGATTTGTAGAGAACGATCTTCACAAAACAGCTGCTGCTCAACAATGTCGAGGATGTGGGATGGGTACGGTACTTATAGTACGTCTGCGGAACTAACTAAAAGTTCCAGAATTTTCTGGTAACTCTTCGCTACATTCTAAAGAACCTTCTACCACGTTCCGGAGTTCTCCTGTAAATTAGACTTGCTTCCATTTGGAAACCTTCTTACAGATTCGGGAGAGTTCTCGTCCATTCTAGAAACCAGAGGCCAGATGTCATCGGCTTATTGGCTCTACGCCAAGGTGACAACGAAGCGAAATCCCTTTCTAGTTTTCATACTTCCCCTTTTGACTGTCTCGCTTCAATCTTGTAAATTTGTAAATTATTGCCACTTGGATTTGTACACGGCTCTTAAGGCATCTAAATGACTCATCTAGATGTCCCAACGACAATCACCAAACAACAAATTCGTTTTAAAAATGTTGACCCTTAATTTTAGGAACGGGATCCTCTAAGGTCGAACTCGGAAAACACTCCAACCCGTAGCCAATTGTATGACGCCACATTGCCTAATTTGCAGTATCAGGGCCACATCATCACGGAAGAGCCCAAAATCGTTAAACCTTTAAGCAAAAATATTTATTATTTATTACTTCTGCGCAAACAGCCTTTCTCTCTCCTTCGGCTCTCTCACCCTCTCTTTCCCCAACCTCTCCTCTCTCTCAAGCACCTAATTAGAAAAAACCAGGGCAATCTGCAGCTTTGTTTTCAATTAAAATTGCAATAAGATCATGTGCAGTCGACCATCCATAAGAAGTTAATTATCCATTAAATAGCCTGAATAAAAAATTGAAGACAACAATAGATGACAACACATGCTGATTGGTGATAAGAGATTAAAGACACAACATGCTTTCCCGTAATCGACCAAAACTTGCAAAAACCCTAACCCTAATTCTGTCAAGCTCTGCAATCCGGCCCTCAACAAGCTTTCCCGTAATCTTCTTCCCGTACGTGGCTAGATAATTATCCGGAGGGAGGGTGACTTTACAGGGATCGTCGAGATTTACAAAGAAATCGCCGGAGGTTCGGTTAAGCGTGTAGGCTACGACGTTAGTGGAAAGTAATCCGATTGGGAATCTATTGTTCTTGAGCTCGTTGTGCACTGATGTTAATCTGAAGTTGGGGTTTTCTGAGGAATTTGCAGAGCAACAAAAAGGAAGAAGAGAAGGAACACGAATAACATCGAATTGGTTTCTCTCGAGAAAATCCGGTGGATAAGGCGGGGAAGGTCTTCATGATCTGAGGGGCATAAGACCAAGGAGAGGAAGAAGGAAAAATAAAAAAAGAGAAACCGAGAAGATGGAGACTCGATCGGCTGATTTCCGCGTAATGGCGCTCCGATGAAAACCGGTGAAAGGATGAGGAGTGAAAGAGTCGAAAGAGAGAGAGGACGTTTGGATAGAGGTAATAAAAATTAAATATTTTTGCTTAGGGGTTTAACACCATTTGGGTTATCTCTTCCGTGATGACGTGGCCCAGATACTGTAAATGAGATGACGTGGCATCACGCAATTGACTACGGGTTGAAACTTTTTCCGAGTCCAACCGTAGAGGATCCCATTCGTAATTTTAAAACGTCATGAATTTGAGCTCGCATTCTCGGCGATCAGACTTCATTGGGGCTATTCTTGTATCTGGCTTCACCATCCTCCTTGTTTTCTCTCTGCTACTCTCCAGTCAGACTTCATTGGGGGTATACATATTAGAAATGTTAGAGTTGTTGATTAGGAATGCTTTTAAGTTTTATTACCAAAAAAAAAAAAAAAATTCTCGGCGATAAGAGAAAGTGCAGACCGCCTTCCCAAAAAAAGACAAACAGAGAAAGTGCAGACCGGTGACGCACGTCTTCAATCCCAGGATAATGCATCATAATACATGGGGATGGTGGCGTGATTGCAGAAATAGTTCACCCGCTTCTCCCTTCTCCTTCATCACGTGAATAATCGCACAGGGATATCATGGAGGATTTCCCTACGTGTCCTTTAACAAAGAGGTGCCAAAACTGCCTCAATTTTACGTGTTGAAGTATCATTAATTCGTCATTACCAAGAATTTTGGTAACTGAATCAGAATTATTTTTAAAAAGTAACACAAAAAACCTATTTCCCCATTGTCTTGAGTGTAAATCTGGTAAAAAAAAAAAGGAAGGGAAATTCAGACTCTTTTTATTGTATAAAAGAAATTCATCCCTTTTGATGAAAGGGACTTTGGCGAAGATAAATTAGGTAAAAAAGATCTGGCTCTCCAACAAGCTCTGGATAAGATTAATACCTCATTTGTGAAGGGAGCAATCATGCGGCTCGGTTGATCTGTTTGTCCTAAATATGTTCCTATGGTGTATACAGGAACATGTTTATAAATTTGTAATAAAATAATATTACAAATCAAGTATCTGTAAAATTTAATTAATTAAGATATTAAATTTTAAATCTAACTTCATTATATTATCATTATAATGGATTTCTGTTTAAAATATAATACAATCACTTATAATATAATATCCTAATTAATTAAGATATTCAATTTTAAATATTATAATGAATTTATTGCAATATATTATATTAAAATCACAATTATAACAATTATCAAATTTCTAATCTAAAATTAATTATCTTTTTCCTATTAATTTATAATTATCTTAGTAACTAACAAGTCCACTTCTCTATTTAGAAGTAGGGTACATGGCATATTGAATTCTACATACAATGCTCGTGCATCGCATGAGCCTAGTTCAGGTTCTTAAATTACCGCTACGACAACTTCCCTGTTATCCACTCTCTCTTATTAGAAACCTTTGTATCAGGAAACAAGGGGACGGAGGAATCGCAAGACACGGTACAGCATCAGCGCGCCTTTTACAGGAGCTGGCGATGGCAATGCCTATTAACCTTTCCATGCCCTATCTGAACTGCTACTTCAAGGATTTGTGGACGACGCCAAGACATGCGGCAAGTCATGAATCTCCCTCGAACGAGTGAAGGCACGCGATTCAGACCATCCCGAAGCCTGTCACACTAACCCAAGTGACATCTTTACCATGCCAAATCCGAAATCAAAATCACACGATCATTCATCCCCACCCTTAGGATTAAATTTACAAGTCAGAAAATAGTATAAAATTATAAACATTGTGACCAACAAGCGATCATGTTTTCACGCATTAATCCTCAACTACACATAAATTCATAACATGATAGTTCTCCACAACCATGCTCATGATCCTTTGCTTGTAGCATAGTTCTAATCATCGGCTGGTATTAAATACCGGAAATACTCATCAATATCAGTTGATACCGACCATTACCAGCCAGCACCCGCCGATATGACTCCGTATGGCCTGTAGAGGACGCAAGGACGCTTAGACATTTCATAATTCGAAGAAAATAAATTATAGGTAATCTACCAAGAAGGTAGATTCTTGTGCAGCTTTTAATTTGAAATAAGAACGACACCATAATGGCAAAGCAATGGCACTGCTTGACGAAATTAAGCTAGCTGTAAGAATTTCATCAACTATTCGTAAAAAGTTAGATTCTCCTACGAATCTTAAAATTTTGACACAAAAGGATTTCAAACGACCTTGGATCATTGACCTGATTATGTCAAGTATCATGTCTCTCAACGACGTTTGCAAGAGGAAATTTCCACCCATACGTTAAGAGAATGTGATACAATGACAGATGCTACTGCAAACTTTGCAGTAGAGCAATTGTCATGTGTTTGGAAAAAACATCCTCCTTTGCACACAGATTGTTGATAGATGACGGATGTACTCTTAACTAGATCTGTAATTCTGTTATTAGTACAGATCATTCCTGGTCTCATGGAAATGATTCGGGTCATTTCTGTAAGTGACAAGGAGTTGGATGCAATGGCCAGACTCGATGGATGGTGATGCTCAATTCAGAAGGGGCAATAGCTGATTGGTTCACTCTCTCTTATGGAACCTCAAATTTCTTTTGCATACACAACCACGCCAGGAAAAAAAATTTCCATGGAGTTCCCTCAGAATATGGCCTCTTGCTCCTATTGAATCATCTATAAATATATGTGGCCGCTTGCTCCCATTAAAACATCTAAATATGTGTCCAAAGCCTTCTCTACAAGGGCACATTCCAGCCAATCTTACGAACTGATCAATCTCAAGCTCCAAAGCCTTATTGAGAACAAGCTCATACAGAGAATACCTCTGTGGCTCAGTTCTTTGTCAAAACTCAAGTAGCGAGATCTTGCTGCCAACAACCTCACAAGGTGCATCCCATCATTGCTTGGGAACATTTCCCCCTTTTATTCACCTTTAGCAAGCTAAAATCTTGGGGTACGTATTCCAACTGAAATTGGCCAACTCGAAAGCCCCTAAAATTTCTTCTACTTTTCACAAAATGAAAATTAATGTAAGATCCTTCCTATCATGTCACAGTCTGTCTTCCATATATCTAGGCCTCTTCTTTCCCAAACCGGAAATGCTTTATGTGAGAACAAACCAGTTGTCTCCCCAAGTTTCAATATCAAATGCTTCAGGACCGAACACTTTTTTTGATCAAAACAACTTCAGCAGATAGGGTCCTGAAAGCGGGTTGACATCTTCTGCACTTTTCCCCTACATTGTTTCTAGTTCTTGGAGAGAGATGCTACCACGTGGAGCATTTGATGGTTGATTTTTTTGAAATGAACCCCACGTAAAACATTTATCATAAGAAAAAAATGACCGACAGATGCTCCATGTGACAGCATCTCACTCAAAGTGTAGCCACCAATGCAGGAAAAAAGTGCAGAGGATGTGCACCCAGAAAGCTTGGGGTACATCCAGGGTATACTTGAATTAAATCTCAGCCATTGCAAAGGCACAAAGGCCTTTCTCACTTCTTTGACCAACTTCAGCAACCTGGAGATGATGGTTATCCAGAGAAAAAAATATCATAGACCTCATGGTATAGCCACCTGTCAACCCCTGACCAGATGCTCACTAACAGGAGGTAATTAGATATCTGGGACCATTTCTCAAGGCCTTGAGAACCTTGTCAACCTAACTTTAGTGTGTTTTGATGGCAACTTCTAGATTGGCAATATTCCAGTTGCAATTGGGAAGCTTCAAAAGCCACGAGTGTTGGACATGTCTGGGAACAGTTTCAGGGCAAATTCCATCTTCCTTTGGAAGCATCATTTGTTGAACTACCTGTATTTATGGAAAACAATCCATCGGAAAGAATACATACAACTCTTAAAAATTCCAGGCATTTGATTGAACATTACAGCTGTCAACTATGTATTGGCTGTGACTCTTCTAATGGAAAATACCTGCAATTAATCCTACTCTACCCACACAAAATTTGGCTATCTTCTCAGCTAGCTCATTGGAAAATCTAGACACATGGTGAAATCAGATGTTCTGCCCATGAGCCAGAGATTTAGCCAATCTGAAAAGATGCTCATGATACTGAAGAGGAGATTTGACTGAAGTAATCGAAATATGACTGGCAGGGAATCTCCTTCAATCTCTACCTCCATTAAACCAAGAGATCCAATCTCTCTCAACTCAACCATAAGCGCCTGTTACTCTGCCCTGACTGAATAATATAGATTTGATGGCCCTAAAAACGTGTGTATACTCTGCCCTTCGCAAGCTGTAGCAACACTGGCCACACCTGATGGTCCGAGATAACACAAACAATTGCCATCGAAGTATCAGTTTTAGGGTATCAATATTAGGAGGGGCACACATCAGGGAGGGGCATGAATGCCAGCCAATGTAAGTATGATGTTCTGCCATATACAAAAATATCAAAAATCAAACAACCATGAAAGTCCTCCAAAATGGCTTCCCAGGATACCGATATAGCTGTGATGGAGTCAATCAAAATAGATACACATGCCCTTCTGCCTTAAAATATTCTCGGGTCCTTTTACTTACCAAATAAGCAACATGGTTTCAGAGAATAGCAAATGGTATAACACTTGCTCTCTCCTTCCTAAACAAGGAAACAAGCACTGCCTCAATAGGTCAGAAATGCTGGAAGGTGGTACCCAAGTAATGCTCACCAATATCATAGTGTGTCCAAATCTGATAAGCATACTCATAATACAGGAAGATACGACCAACCAACTCTCCATGATTCATACATCTATGGCAGAAAAGTGGAATAATGCCTTCCCTTTTTTGTACTATGTCACAAGTCTTTACTCAGTAGAGGAGTGCTGTGCAAAGGCCTTAACTCTCGAGGGAATGTGTTCTTTCCATAAAAATGGGGGTGTGACTTACCTTCAGCGTGGGTTTTCATGGTGTGGTACTCAGCCTGACAAAGAATGTGAAAAAAGGATTTGGTAGAAAATTTGCCTGACAGGGGTCCAAATGTGAGAGTCAGGGAGGAGAGAACAACCAAAATCTCTCAGCAAATGCAATAATGAAGCAAAGTGATTAAGTGGTAGCACTCCTAAAGAGATAATAAACTTCTCCTCAATTTCTCGTAACCTGGCAAGCAATTCTTTGGTTGGGTCCTTATTACTGGAAGTAGGGAACTTAACAAATCTAGGGAGATTGGAAGTATCTGAAAAACAAGCTGTCAGGTGATATTCCACATACCCTAAGCACTTGCAAGATCTGGAAGGAAAATTTCCAACGTCACAATTCCACCATCTCTGAGTACTTTGAGAGGAATTGAAGACTTGTATTTCACAAAACAATTTGAATGGCAAGATTCTAAGACATATAAAAACACCAATTTTTCTGGAAAATCAGAATCTCCCTTTCAACAATCTAGAAGGTGTAGTACCAGATGAAGGGGGCCTTCAGAAATATGAGTGCAGTTTCACCACAGGAGAGAGAGAGAGAGAGAGCTCTGTGAGGGCATTCCAAAACTAAAATTCCTCACATGACAGACCGAAGCCTCTAACACAGAAAAAGGCTCTCCAGCTCTCAATATAAGGTGAGTGTACCATGTTTCTAATTCTGCTAGTGTCTCACTTCATTAATTCATTTGTTAAAGAGAAGACATAAACTACAAGATCTCTCCACCTGGAATAGCTAGTCTGACATTCTAGAGAGAATCTCCACTTGGAATAGCTAGTCTTCCAGCAAATGTCAGATTAAGTATTCTTGTTTTAGTGAGATGTAGTTTTCTTCACATTCCATAATGTTTTTGTTCAAATTGATGAAAAGCCTTCCGTAATTCAGCAATAAAGAGTATAAGCATCCAAACGCTGTAAAACGAACTCTCATCAATTACTTCTGAGCACTATAGGATTTGAAAAACTATTAGCAGGCATTCGTTTTTATTTCCCTTTCAACGTTGCCTAAAAAAAGAGGAAAATAAGGGGTGGAACATATATTCAAGTGAAAAAAATTTCGAATATTTATTTTTCCGTTTTCCTTTATGGTTCGATTTTCTATAGAAGCTAACAGAACCTTAGGGTGGATCAATTTCCTTCGCAACAAATATTTACGACAAAATCCCTAAAAGTCTAAATGGGGCATACAAAAGAAAAATGCGACCTTATCACAGAGAATGATAGAATATGCATCTCAAAACCCTAGAAATGAAATCAAACTAAAAGATGTAAGCAGCAGCAATAGACTAAAATTCCTCAATTTCAAAACACAAAATCTAATAATAAGTTACCAAACAAGAGTTCTATACATCGAAGACCTTAAATCAGAAAACAGAGTACTCGCACAAAAGATCGAACACCAAATGATATAAAATAATATACACACACACAGAAAATTGACTGGAAGGATCGGCATGATAAGATGTGATGGAACGCACCTAGAATGCACACAATCTTCCTCTTATCGCTTGCTGTCGTAATCGACGACTTCAGAGTCGGTAACAGATCGGGAATGTTGAACGATGGAGCGGCCGATCGAGTTGATCCATTCCTCTTTCTCCTTCTCGGAGTCGGCGATAAAGTACATGGTCTCTCTGCTGGTCGAGAGCTCGAAGGCGAACTGCTTGTTGAGGACGTCTTCGGCGCCCTTGACGGTGAGGCAAGTGCCGACGGGGATGACGCCACGGGGCTGCGAGGCTCGGCTAACGACGGAGTCCTTGAACCAAAAGAGCTTGCCCTGCTTGAGGACAAACCACCGGCGACGCCATGTCTTGATGTACTCTCCTTGTTTGGTGAGCCAGCCCGCGCGCTCCGGGTTCGACCAGAAATCGATGCCATCGTAGTCTTCGATCTTCGGATTTGCACCTGTCGCGGCTCGCCAAAGGCTTTCCATCGTTCGCCCCTTCCGCAGGATAACGTCGATGATGTAGAGAGAGAAAGAGAGAGAGAGAGTATAAACTCCGATGCCTTTGAAGCAACAGGGTAGGTCCGGAACAGAATGAGTTAAAATTATAGAATTTGTGTTTGGATATCAAGAAAGTTATTACGATCCCGAATGTAATTTCGATTTTACCCTCACACGTATGCATGGCTTTGTCTTTGATCAGTCAATCTATATGTCATGATCATCCGTTGGACAGACTAACCAGTTTATCCTTTTTTAATTTTTTAATTTTTATTTTTTGAGTTTCTTATAATTTAATATTAAAACCGTTATATTTTCTTTGTAAGTTTTTGGCAATTACAATTGTGTTATAGAGATTCGCTTGTTAGGATCAGAAATACGGGACTGGTTCACTGTACATATATGCCTATATATGTTATTTTCCCTAAAAATAGGAATCCACTCATTTTGCATCCAAGGGTCAAGATCTCATGATGGTGAGAATAAGTGAAATGACACTTATTCTCATTTCTTTTTAAAAAGTATCACTAGTATACAATTATCAAGATTTGGACGATTGAATCTGAATTATTTTAAAAAAATACTTTAAATCCATTTCCCCAATTTCCCCAATAATAATAGTCAATAGAAGACGGATACGATTGGAACATCTTCAAATTTCACTTCTTAGGATGCAGAATCTGACACTAAAGTGTAAGAAACAAAAAAGGACAGATGCATCATTTTTATTCTTGAGAAATTGTGGGTCCCATAATTTCTTAGTCATCCAAAGCACATAAGAAGTGAGAAAAGCATATTTTATTCAATTTCTTGCACTCTCTCACCATGGCCTTGGAGTTTTGGATTTATTTTTTAGAGAACTAGTTGTATGGCATGTGCTTCGCACGGGACCATATTATGTCTTCAGACTTAGGTGAGAAAGCTGCGTAAAAATTTCAAAATTTTAAAATAAATATAACTTTATCCAAAATTGTTAATGAAATTTTAGTGATTGAATGACAAAAGAAATGAAAATTTAGAATTCGTATAATTTAAAACCAAGTTCCATGGATTGAGTGAGTTTATAAAACTCAATTATAATTCATTAGGATTGCATTAGCTTATAATTCAACTATACTTCATTAATAATTTTTAATAAGAAAATTTAATAAGTATTGTATTTTTTTGTTCAGTCGTGATATTTATCTTTATATTAATCCCATGTTAATAACATCCCTATTGAATAACTCCATAGCTCTATTGTAGTTGGTGGGAATTATCTCTAGAGGAAAGCCCTTATTGTGAATATTGAATAATAGGAATTGTCTCATCGATCCAGTGAAGATGTTGGCAAATGCCCTTGTTAAATTGGATAAATTGATTTTTTATTGTTACGTTTTAAAACAACGAAGATTCTATCATTAATTAGAAAATAGTAATATTGTTTTAAAATAATTGAGAAAAAAGTTTCAAATAACTGTTCTCAACCTACTTCAAAAAATACTCTCAAAACAATTAAATTTTTTTTTATAAAATAGATAAAAAAGTCTTTTAATGGTATTTTTTGGAATAAATATTTCGTGAATAATGGCACTTATTCTCAATTACTTAAAAAAATTGCTAAAGCTATATTCATTTTAATATGAATTTTATAATTTGTGTATATCTTGATTAAAATGTTAATAATTAAATAAGGTACATTATACTTAACATTTAGTTAAATCATATAATTTATAATTCATTTAAGTCATGACTATATGTATAATTTTTTAAATAAGGTACATTATGCATAATATAGAATTATAATTCATTTACTTTTTAAAAAATTATACTTTTTAAATGCATTTGTATTTTACAGTTATTGGAAATATACTTTTAAATGTGAATACTTTAAAACTATAAAATATAATTTATAGTTTTTTTTAAACACAAATGCATTTGTATTTTTATAGTTATTTAAAATACATTTTAAAAATTAAGGGAAACTCTGAAATAATACCCTTTAAAATAATATTATCATGCTGAGATAATACCCTTTAAAAGCAATCATTTTTCATAAAATACCATTTAAAATGCTTATAAACCACAGTTCATTTGTTTTTAAAAAATATTACTATTTTAAAGAGCATATCTAGAAGAAAGCAGCTGAGCATTAAATGCTCTGTTGCTTTTTGCCGACGAAATCAGTTTTTATTCTTAATTTTTAAAAATAACTATTTTCAGTCACAAAATTCTTGATAATTATAAAGTAGTGATACTTCTTACAGATAATTGAGAATGAATGCTATTTTAATGTTCACAGAGTTATTCTAAAAATACCTTTAAAACACTTCTTAACCTTATTAAAGCATGGTAACAAACAAATTATATTGAGGCATTTTTAGAAAAAAAATCCTTGATTAAGAGTAAAACGACACTGATTCATAATTCTTTTTATAAAATATTATTAATTTTTAATTACCAAGAATTTTATGACTGAAACATAATTCTTTTGAGAAAAATCACTAAAATCTAAATTTCACTTTTTAATCAGGACGATAGAAGAGCATCTTAAACGATCAAATTAATTTTGACAGACCTTGTAGAAGATCACCTTGTAGAAGATCAGAGACTCAATTGGGAATTTTGTAGGTGCTGTAGCTTCCATCAAGCCTCTTCAGCATTACTAGCAGAAACTATAACAGTTATGGAGGGCATAAGGTTTGCTCAATATGTGGGACTGGCTCACATTATAGTTGAAGGTGACTCTTCAGTGGTGATAAAGCTCCTATCCAACCCAAGTTCAGATCTGCCATGGCAGCTTCTTCCGATGCTATTGGACCTCTCGAAGACGTTCAGTTTTGTTTGCTAATGTAAGATATTCGCATGTATTCAGAGAACCAAACAAAATAGCTGACTTACTTGCTAATTTTGCTCTTGATAATTATTCCTGTATTTGGGTTCATAAACCTCCGGCTTTCTTATCCACTGTCCTTTTTGATGAAGCTCGAGGTTTACAATATGTAAGACAAGTTTCTAAATAAATATAATTTTTGATTTTCCACCAAAAAAAAAATTCTTAAACGATCAAACTTTCTTTTTATATAGCTATAGGAAAAATTTACTAATATCTCACCAGGTCTGGTTTTCTGAAGAGGGCATGGTTGCTTTGTTTTGCCACGTGGAATGATGAAGGCAAATGTGAACAGTCTCGTCTAGTGGACTTGAAATCTGTTGGAGCCCTTAACTAGAAGATCTGCTGGTCTAAGGGTGAAATACATGTCCATGTAGGTGCATGAAGCCTACTTGTACGCACCTGCCACCGTTGGACCAGCAGATGTTCCAACATGAGGGATCAGCTGATATGGTCTTCGTCGAGTGTAAGCGGGTGGAGAATGCTAACATTTTGTAACTTAATAAGCTAACATGTGAAATTTGTTTAGGCTTACCAAACATAAAAAAAAAAATTAAATAAATAAAGACAAAAGCCAACTAAACTAGGCTCAAATTGCCTCCCGAATCGTACCAACCACAATGTGTTACTTTACATAACAACCCTTTATATACCATTGTGAAGATTCATTAATTAAAGGGTATAATGGTCAAAACTACCATAATTTTTCCAAAACTTAACACTTAGTTTTGCAACTTTTTCCTCCGTTTCCCTCCTTCCCTTCCCTTTCTACATACATGCATCCTGCTAGTCATAAGAAAAACAATATACCAAAGGGTTGGCTTGGTGGTCAATTCTTGGGGTCTGGAGGTATGTTATTCCCTTCAAGGTCTCAGATTCAAACTCTCTTAGGTATAACCTCTTGGGCTCACCCCGGGCCTTTGGCTTGGTAATTACCTGGTTTGTGTGGGACGGGGGATTACACAGACCCTTGGGGATTAGTCGGCCACGACACCCCGAGTTACCAAAAAAAAATATATATATATATACCATATTGTTGAGAAAAATAACAAACCAAGCAATAAAAAATTGCAGAAGACGAGACAAGGATGCCTCCTCTATGAATGGTGGGAGTTCTTTAACTATCTTTAAAATACGATTATTGAGTACAAAACCATCTCCTGAAAAATTACAATCTCACACGCATAACCAAAAAACCTACTTCTAGTATATAACAATGAATATGCAAATTATAAAATTACCCACATTCGTAAAATTCTACATAGCTCAACCCATGATGTTGGGACTAAATGTACAATAGAACTTGTATTTACCGAAAATAGTATGTGGTTTCCTTTCCTCTCTACATTCTTCCTTCTTGCATTCTTCTCTTGAAACGCACCTCTAGACCCATTACAGGTCAATCAAATGGTTCAATGCCCGAATAAGTAGATTAAGCTTAAACAATGCTTGAATTTCTCTATTGACAAATCCTTGATGACCAACCTTGGGTCGAGCAGTTTGGGGTGTGGAACTGTTTATACTGTCTTTGGTCAGACCATACCAGTCATGTTCTCATGGGTGACTGCTTACACCCCAACTCAGCAGGTAGAACGACTACTTCTTGTGAAACCAGAATATTCTAGCCCCTATACCTATTTGATATTGGATGACTCGGGCGATCCGCATGTGCTAGGGGAGGTGCGCACGGGGAAAATTTCACAACAGGAGCTTTGGGTCCTTCGAAGTTGAGGGAAGATGGAGAATGGGAATGGCTCATGAGAGAGTGGTATAGTTCTTGCTAGGTTGAAGAGCTCTCTACATCATAATTTTAATTAAGCATAGATCCATTACACGTATGAACAATAAACCTGATGCAAAAAAGCGATTTTTGTTCAACCATCATTGTAGAATAAATTACATTTGCAACTGTGAAAATAAATGTACCACCAAAGATGGAATTTTTTTTTTTTGGTTCTGTCATAAAATTTTCCAATTTTTTTTCCTTTGTTCCAGGAAGAAAAATTTTTCACATTTTAAGTGACATTCAACAGATTTATGTCATTTAAGTGCTGTGTCACACTGGAAAGGAGGCTGATCTTTTGAGTTTCTTTGCTATTTTAGCAACATACATTCCCTGGTGAAATGCTTGCTGGAGCTCTAATTCTGTGGGTTGACGAGACCCATCTCCTGCATATGTTCCAGAACCATATGATGATCCACCTTTCACCTCATTCATCTCAAACATGCCCTTCCCAAAAGTGTATCCAATGGGCACAAACATCATACCATGATGTGCTAGCTGTGTTATAGCTGTTAAACTGCAATCAAGAGGGGATAACAAGAAAAATAATTAGCTCAGAAAACAAATTATTTCTTTCACAAGTTTCATCATTTATCTTCCAGATTTTCGAAAAACTTAGACTAAACGTACAAGTTATCCAACAACCTCCTGTCAGAAGAAAATCTATTTGGAATGAACCAGAACATCCAAATATGCTAAAGAGTTAATTTCAGCACAGATTTTTTCTTTTTTTTCCTTTCCTACTCCAGATGACTGCAACTTCTTTAAGGGTACCTCTGACTTTTAACTGTAAGTTGTCAGTCAATATCTTCCAGGATTTTTGGTTTGCATGGCTATGCTCCACCAAATATCGTTATCTTTCATCAATCTATTATCTAACAAGACTACCACAGTTATCAGCAGTTACGTTGTCAGATACTGTGTCTCTTAGCCAACCAAAAAGAAAAAGGAAAAAAGAGAGCATTCAATCTAGTTTACCAATGCTGTTCTAAATCAAGTCTTCCAATGGCTACCAAAAATGCTTATATTTGATATTCCAAGCTTAATGGTTGTACTAACTTTATCAGCTGATCAACTTGGTCCTCTTCTTTGGTCAGTAGACTCAGTACATGCAACATTTTCAATTAGAACCTTCTGAACCTCTATCTGGAAAATTGGTTGAGGATTTTGGACATCTCGTCTTAATCATAAAAAGAGTTTCTATGTCAAATTCTATCTTGCAAATTAGTTGAGGATTTAGGACATCTCAACTGAATCAGAAGAAGAGTTTATACATCTCAAGGCTTTCCACTGGTAAAATAAATGAAGTATGTGCTTCCTAATACTATTTAGTCTCACTTCTTCTAACAATATTTACCCAGCAGCTGTAAGACATACAAACCACAATGGCTCAATAAAGAAAATTCCAGTTTATACAACACATCAAGATAGTGCCTGGGAACGGAGTAGCAGTGTCAAAAAATTAAACTTAATTCTGAGGCAAGTAGAAAAATGCTAATGTAAATAGTAGTAGTCCCAAAATTAGGGAACTGTTATAGACTCTGCTGATCCATCAATTGTGAGCGAAGATTGATATGAAATATATGAATTAATTTATTGTTGTGAAAGCACGACCCAATTATCTTTAACAAGAGAGCAGCCAATAGGGCATAGCATATTAGCAATAAGGAAAACCCTTGCCCACATGAAAATAGGAACTGTGAGAGCCTTCATGTTTTGTAAACAAACCGATGAGAGACGAAGTCTGGACTCTAGGGAGTGTAACAAACTGGCATTTTCACCAATGCCTTGAGTTGTGTAAAATACATAAACAAATTTGGTATTACACTTACACAGGAATTCTGCTTTAGTTTTTCATTGTTGTTTGTTTGTTTTGGTTTTCTGGGAGTGGTTTTTATGGTAGAAGGGGGCAGTTTTGATTGAGAGGAAGCTAAATGGTAAAAGGAACTCACGCAGTATTCTCTTGGCCTCCTCCATGGAAGCCAGTACTCCAAAATATGCCAGCAGGTTTACCGGCAAGAGCCTGAGAAGCCCAGAGCTCATGAGTGTCATCAAAGAAGGCCTTGAACTGGGCTGCCATCATGCCAAAACGAGATGGGAAGCCAAAGATAAAACCATCAGCTTCCTTCAGTTGCTGAGGACCAATCTTGGGGACATCCTCTGCTTTTGGGGGAGCCTTCATCTTTTCCAGTACCTTGTCCGGGAGGGTCTCAGGTACCTGTTTGGTTCCAATCAAGGAAGAATTGATCTCGAGGCAAGAATATGAAGACAATAAGAAAGCCTCATGCTCCCAACCCCTCATTTCATTTCCCTCTTCCCTTATTTTCCTGATAACTCTTTAAGTATCAGCTTCATTTTTTCCATGAACTATGACAAATTACCTGCCAGAGGGTGGCCTCAACACCTTGAACAGCATTGGCTCCTCGCTGCACTTCTCGTGCCATAATTTCCACATGTCCATACAAGGAGTAGTAGCTGATAAAAGAGACAAAAATTGAGCTTGGCTTATGTGTCTGATCCATAGGAAGTAAAGAAAGAAGAAATATGGTATCAACACAAATGACAAATAACAGCAAAGACAAAACAATGCAAGGATGAACATAGAGAGTTTGTGTAGTTCGGCATTTTGCCTAATTCCATGAGAATGCTTCCACAATATTTGAGAAAATAGGGCTATAAATTCCTTCGTCTCTCACAGCAATCAAACAGTAACAACAAAATACAAGAAATCTATCACAACATATGGGTCCAAAATGACAACTTCAAAACAATCAAAATCTGAGGCTACTTTTTGCAGATGAGAAGCACTTACATAATATACAGTTTTGCTGTGGCGGCCATGGATACAGTTAAGTGGAGGGTGAACACTTAACCGATTAAAAGTTATTCATATAAAAGATAACAGAAGCTCGTGATGATTAGTGAACGCAAAGTGATTTCAGACGAACCTGGGAAAGACGGAGAAACAAACGTTGCCTGAAAAGAAAAAAATTCAACGATAGAGACACATTTCAATAGTGTTCTAACTAATAAACCCTTCGTAACGCAGATTAATCAACGAAAGATTTGAGTAAATCATACGAGTACGCAGAATTCAACTCCACAGTATGTGAAATTCGATAAACTCATCCTTCCCTTATCAGAAATTGTAACCATGCATCCATTATCATATTGTATTTTTCGGACATTTTATCAAATAGAAAGCATTCATTATCATTTCAGCATACCTTCCTTCGGAAAATTACAATTAGGTGATTGAAACTATATCAATTTCGATCGTTCAACAAAAAAAGAAAAAGAAACAATAATGGATATATAAATTAAAAGAACATGAAAAAAGAAAAATTAAGTGAATGAAAAATGGAAAACTTACTTGTCTGATCGACGGAGCTGCTGAAGGTTGGGTACGGGAGCAGAGGGGAAGAGGATAGAAACGAAATCGATAAGGAACGGATTGCGCAAGGATAAGCATCATTTTCGTTTTATTTTGATGGGAAAATTGGTTTTTAGTGATGCTTTTTAAAAGTAATTCTGATTCAGTAATCAAATTCTTGGTAATTGAGAATTAGTGATACTGTTTGAAACTAATTCAGAATCAATGTCGTTTTACTATTCATGAAAGAATTTTTCCAAAAATTCCCTTAACATTCTTGAAAAAAAATTTGTTTTTGAATATGTTTTAATGAGGTTGGGAAACTTTTGAGGGCGTTTTTGAAGAAGTCTCACGTAAATAATAAATTAACACTCATTTTCCCCTACTTCCCATGAGCTCAGGTGATACCTGTTGCCACGAGCATGGATCGTTTGCATAGAGGCGCGGTCTTACCCTCTTTCTGTTGGACTCCTTAACATGGAAGAAAAAACAAAGGATCTTTAGTCCCCGCTTACGCTATATACATTAATACACATTCAGTGAGGGGCCATCATTCATTTGGGGGCCCCACATAATGAATGTGAGGGGCCTGTCTACAGCTCAATGTGTCACGAGTCTCCATCCTATATTGGATAGGAAAAGAGAGAGCTTTGGCCATATAAGAGTAGATAGGTAGCATCACCTAATAGCTTAAGTTTTTGGGTTGAATGGCAAGTGCCCAACCTGTGAGAAGTGGCATCGGAGCGGCACAATTCCTAATCCCATTCCACGCCAAGCACTTCAAGGGAAAGCTGGTAGGGTGGTCTGGCCCGCTCTCGGATTTGGGTTGAGGAGATTCGCGTGTGGCAGAATATCACAGGTCTCCGTCTCATATTGGATAAGAAAAAGGAAATCTTGGGCCATATAAGGGTGGGTAGGCAGCATGACCTAATAACTTAAGTTTTTGGGTTGAATGGCAAGCACCTAACTTGTGACAATACGCTGTAGATGATGTCCATTCATCTTTAATATCAATTACTAAATTCATCAAATACGCGGGGATTTATACAACTCTATGTGGGCCCACCATCCATTTTTTGGGGCCCGCTGTGGACGATGTCCATTGTGCTCAGCCACATGATTGGTTTCCACCATAAGACGTTGAAATTGGTTTATATTTAATATCACCCAAAAAATTGATTTAAAAGTGCCGTTTCATCAAATGAAGAAGCGTAATTGAGTAATTGTTTAGGACATTTTACGGTTTAAAAAGAGTTAATGTGTATATTTGGAAAGCTTAAAAAAACAAAAGGAGAAATGAAAAGGCCAACTTGTACTTCGAAACATAATATATATTATAACGAGGTATAACTCCCATCACATTTATGTTATTTTTAATAATTTATTCTGTAGTGGAAGTAAATGTACAACTCCCATCACATTTTTAGGTAAGGGAAAGAGCATCTAAGGTGTCCTAAGCCGCGACACAGAGGGGTCTCTCTTGGAGCTTCTTCCCATATCTCCATCAGGCCTGATCTCTTGTAATTCTGTGATAACATCTCTAATCTCCATTCGTTCTCTCGGTGATTCCTTCGAACACAGCACTCCAATTCTAACAATCGAAACCAAGCTCTCGTGCTTCTTACTGTTGTAAAATTTACTGTCACTAGGACCTTCACCGAGTTCCATTTCTTTATGAAGTATGGGATCAACGATCTCCATCACTTGATCCGGAAGAGCCATTTTCGAGTAGCTATGAAGGCTTAGACTGCCACCGAACATGTCATCAGTAGGACTCCTCCCGGTGAACATCTCCAGTAAGAGAATGCCATAGCTATATACATCTCCAGCTTTTGATGCCTCACCTCCCATACCATACTCTGCAATTCACATGTTTCTTCTTAGTATTAAGATGCAACAAATCATTCTACAGCTTATAAAAGAAAGATTAATGTTGATATATTGGCCTTGAGATGGAAGGTAGAAGAAGATTCTTCGATTGAGAATATTTCATCAAAAATGATTATGGGGTGTGAGATTTTCTTTTAAGAAACAGAAATTAGAAACGAAACTAAGAAAATTCTTACCTGGAGCAACATACCCAACAGTTCCTCTTATCCCCACTGAGGTGGTTTGATTTTGTGATGTATCAGAAAGGAACCTTGCTAAACCAAAATCTCCAACATGGGCACTCATGTCATCATCAAGAAGAACATTGCTTGGCTTAAGATCACAGTGAATGATCGGAGAGTGGCAGTGGTGGTGAAGATAGTCAAATGCCTGGGCTACATCGATTGCTATACTTAGTCTCTGCATCAAATTCAAACGTCCTGGCTGATGCCGCTCTTCATCTTTGGGATGCAACCACTTCTCAAGACTTCCATTGGGCATGAACTCAAAAACTAGAGCCTTGAAATCATTTCCCTTGTGATCCACACTTGAGCAAGCAGTCAAAATCTTGATGAGATTCCGATGTCGAATGTTTCTCAATGCTTCACATTCGGCCATAAAGCTTTTTGAAGCTCCTCTTCGTCGCAGGTCAATTACCTTCACAGCAACAACGGACTCGTCGTGGTCCAAGGTTCCCTTATACACCGAGCCATAACTTCCAAGGCCTATCAAATTGGCTGATGAAAACCCACTGGTTGCTCTAAGAAGATCATCATAAGAAAGTTTCAAATGCATATCTTCCGATGGAGATGTGATAGAAGGCTTCTTTTTGGTTTTTCTACTCCAACAAAGAACAAAAGCAACACAAATTAAAGCGACAGAGCCCGTTATGGGTACTACTATTTTAAGACGCAGATGCCATCTTGGTTTGCCAGAACCTGTGGTGCATGCAGGCAAATGCAGTTCTGGAACCCCCCCACAAAGCTTACTGTTTCCAATGACTGAAATGGCACTAATATTCTCAAATATCCCCTGATCTGGTAATTTTCCTTGGAGGTCATTGAAAGACAAGTTCAGGTGGTTTAGAAAAAGCAATTTCCCTAGATATTCCGGAATTTTTCCTGAGAAATTGTTGCGAGAAAGATCAATGTCAGTAAAACCTTTTAAAGCACTTAAGGATGGAGGAATGGGCCCTTGATAGGAATTTCCTTGCAGATATAAGCCTTCCAAGCTAACACAGTTTTCGATTGTGCTTGGGATCCGACCAGACAATTTATTATCCGATACATCAAATTCACGAATGTTTTTCAAGTTACCCATTTCCAATGGAAGAGATCCAGTGAGAGAATTTTGAGCCAAGTCCAAATACACTGACAGGGAGGAAAGGCCAATGACCTGCTTGGGTATGGTACCGGTGAGCTTATTCCCAGAAAGGTCCAGTGTTTGCAGGTACCGGAAACTCCCAAGACTCTGAGGTATGCTTCCTTGTAGCTCATTTTCCTCTAAATTGAGTTCTATCAGTGAAGTTAGGTTTCCAAGGGAGGACGGAATTGTCCCCGAAAATTTGCTTCCAAACAAGGACAACACTTGCAACTGTGGAAGTTTCCCAACAGAAACAGGAATACCACCTGTGAGAAGGTTCTTCTCCATTCCTAATGAGTATAAGCTTACAAGATTCTCAATTCCTGTAGGGATGCTTCCAAATATCTGGTTGGCCCCTATAAAAAAATATTGAAGCTTGGATGAGAGATTGGCTATGGTAGTCGGCAATTTTCCACCGAGACTGTTTTCGTTCAGACCCAGTACTTCCAAGTAAGTACAGTTGGTTAAGGATGTGAGAAAGCTCAAATCATCAGCTTCCCCAGTTCCGAGACGATTTCGGCCAAAGTTTAGCCTAGTGAGACCTTGCAATCTTCCAAAATCAACTCTTATGGGTCCAGTAAAATAATTTGAAGAGATTTGTAGTCTCAGAAGGCTAGATGCATTGGATATGGAATCAGGGATAGGACCATAAAATCCATTTTTTCCCAAGAGAAGTACCTGGAGATTAGGTAAAGCAAGTCCAATGTCATGGGGAACGGTTCCATGTAGTCTGTTGTCTGCGACACCAAAATAAGCAATAGAAGAGAGGTTAAAAAGCTGGGCAGGAACCTTACCCGTGATCTTATTTGAAGAAATTTGAAAAAATACTAGTCTCGATAGCTGGCCAAGTTCAGTTGGAATGTTGCCACTAAGGCTGTTCTCTGATAGAGAAAATGTTGTGAGAGATGAAAGGTTGGAAAGAGAAGCCGGAATAGATCCTGTTAGATTATTAATTGCAAGACCCAGTCCATAGAGCTTTGAAATGGTGCCGAGCTCGGCCGGAATACTCCCGACAAGCTTGTTTGCAACCAAGTCAAGAAATGTGAGCTCGGAGCACCGAGTTAGATTTACTGGGATTTCACCTTGTAATGAGTTGAGGCGCAAGATGAGTTGTCGAAGACGAAACAAACGGCCTATTTCTTGCGGAATCCCACCATGAAAGCTATTGTTTTGAAGGTTGATACCTCTGAGAAATGTGAGATTTCCTATATGAGGTGAAATGAAACCCACCAAGCCTCTGGAGCGAAGATCTAAGACAACAACTCTTTGATGCGTCCGACTGCATGTAACACCTTCCCAACTGCAGAAGTGGATGGAATCGTTCCATGAACTCAGAGTTCTAAATGGATCATGAGTTATCCCACCTTTGAATGCAAGTAAATCAAGTTGATCCGTTTCGTTCCTCAAGGTGGGGATGGCAGATTGGCCAACTGAGAAATTCGTGTAACAGAGGAGAATAGTGTGGATGGAAAATGAAGAAAAAATCTGCAAAAATTTATGAAACTCCATTGTAAAACTTGTGATGTAATGTGACTACCATTGTTGTCATTAAATAATACTGTTTGAAATAACCCCACACAGAATTAGTCAAACCAACAGGATGGTAATTAGTCAAACCGACAGGATGGTAGGTGTGTGTGTGACGCTATCTTCCTATCCAGTTGTTCTAAATTGTCCATTGTGGTGTTTCTCAAACAAAAGCAGACAAGTGGGTTGCCAAAATATCATAAATCCATAGACTAGAGGAATTTTTGTTTTTTTGATAGAAACCATGAACCATAGACCAGAGGAAGCTTCGCCGCATCTTACACTCTGCTTTCGGCTGAAAAATGAATTAAACTGACTTGCGTTTTCACTTGATTGCTCGTTTAACAACATCATGAAGGTGACGTGTGCATGGTCTACGCTCTAGAAGGAGGTCCGAGATCAGATAGTGGACTGGAGATATTCCACTAGTAAAATAGAATCTAAACGAGGGCCTAGCCCATTTGTTGCACTGGGCCCAAGCTAACGATCTTCGTTTGGGTTTTCTCAGAATAAGATAGCTAATTCGGCAGATCTTGAAACCACAAGACTCTGCAGTAACATGAGTCAGTTTTTCAACACACAAATTCTCACCGAATAGAGAAGACAATACAAAATAAGACAAATTAAATGGCAGGAGTTAAAATCAGGAGGAAAGGAACTCATATTATTATTGTTTTTAAATGAAAACTAAAATAATCACAAAAAAAAATTATGGAATCGATATTTTGTGTTCACATTGTTATATTTAAACATTAAAATGAATAAAAATAAAAAATCTACCCAAACAGATTGAAACTTAATATGATAAAGACCATTTTAGCTAAACTTTTGTGGTTCATGTGGGGGGATTAAGCACTCTTGTGACCATTCAATTATCCCGAATCCAAAACAGGGACATCCGCTGCATGCTCACTTGCTATGATGAAGCCATTGTATAGATGTGGATCAGTGCCACGTCATCCAGTTCCAATCTAAATAGCCACGTCAGCATAGCCGATCAGTGGTTTCATCATACCTTTCAAGAAACAGAGAATTTGTCGGGATATTTGAAAAAACAAAAGAAAAGAGGTCTTGTCATTATTTGATAGAGACCCAATTAGCGTAAAAACAAGCTTCCAAGGCAAACGGCAAGCATACCTCCGCTTTCTTCTCTATCCATGAAAGCTACTATAGGGTGGTAGTATTCCTTTGTTGAATCTCAATCTCACCTGTTAACGCTTAGAGTGATATAAGCTTACCGGAAACATGAGGCTTCGTAGCACAAAGTTCTCTCTCTTCTCAGCCCTCTCTTTAGCCGCCATTGTCTTCCTTATAGTACTTGCAGGAAGCATTTGCTACAATCTTTCCTTCATCGATTCCGTTGCTTTCAGACCCAAAATCCACACCAATGTACTCTTTGCTTACAAAATTTTCAGGCAATTAACGTCCAAATCCTCATCCCAACCATTGCCTTGGATTAAAGAAGAAATGGAAGAGGAAACTAACAAGGGCCAGGTGCCTCTGCTTCCTCCATTAAATGTGAAAGAGGAAAAAGGGTTCGAGAGGTTGACGAAAGCCCAACCAATGTTTCAAATGCTCAAGTCAAATGGGTTGAGTAAGAAATTTGCCGCTCGAGCACATAAATTCTTTAGCAGTGGGTGCGAGGTTCAGTTCTTCATGACATGGATTTCACCAGCAGAGAACTTCAGTCAAAGAGAAAGGTTTGTCTTAGATAGCCTGTTCAAAGCCCATCCTCATGGATGCTTGATGATCTTATCAAGCAGTTTGGACACTCCCTACGGGAAGCAGATAGTGAAACCACTCTGCGATCGCGGGTTCAGGGTGCTGGCAGTCACACCAGACTTGCCGTTTCTATTGGAAAACACAGCAGCCCAAGCTTGGCTTGAGGAGATGATGAAGGGGAACAAGGACCCCAGCACGATTCCCTTGGCACAGAATCTATCCAACCTGCTCAGGCTAGCAGTTTTATACAAGTATGGAGGTGTTTACATGGATGCAGACTTCGTCGTCCTGAAGAAACTTTCAGGGTTGAGAAACACAGTAGGAGCACAAAGCATGGACAAGAGTGGAAACCGGACAAGACTGAATAATGCGGTGCTCATCTTCGACAAGAGTCATCCTCTGCTATTGGAGTTCATACAGGAATTTGCAAACACCTTCGATGGAAACAAATGGGGGCAGAATGGACCATACCAGGTATCCAGGGTGGCCGACAGGGTGGCCTCAAGGCCAGGGTTTAATTTCACAGTGCTGCCACCCATGGTATTTTATCCGGTACACTGGGAACAGATAGCTGGATTCTTCAAGCGCCTGGGCACCCCGGCCAAACTGAAATGGATCAAAGCAAAGCTGCATCAGCTAAGCGGAGAGGCTTATGGAGTTCATCTCTGGAATCATCAAAGTAGAAGTTTGAGAATTGAAGAGGGAAGCCTAATGGGAAGGTTAATTTCAGATCATTGTGTTATTTGTGAAACTATATACAGTGCTTAGGAAAAAAGAAACCCCTTCACTTCGTCGTGGCGAAAGCTACGTCAGCTAAGTGGAGAATATTCATTCATCTATGAATATAGTTAAATCTAATTCAATTTTAAGGATTCAGCTTTTTATGATTCAAATAATTTTCATTTTTTTTCATAATGTTGATTCCGAGAATAGAATTTGATCATCTGGTACATGAGACCTGTAATCACTAGAAGTATTCTAACATGGATGGCAACCCCAAGCATCTCATCTTCAACCTCTGAGTTGGGAGCCTTCGCATCTCTGCATGACAAATCCCGGTAGTGTTCTAAATGACTTTTTTTTTTTAATCAAACACTGGTTGTTTTATCCACGGTTTAAATCTTTAGCTGACTAATACCAAATTTGTGTAAAATGATATTATATTAGGAAGTGTCAATCTAATAATTATTAAGATAATGAAGTAATAAATAAAAAAGTTAACAAATATATGATTGTTCTTTATCCCTTTTTTTTTTTAACTTATAAATAAGCAAGATAATCTCTTATAATAATATTAAGAGTTTGCGTTAAATTAGGATACTAGAAAAGAGGCAAATAAAAATTTATAATTAAAATTCTATTGTCCCTTTTTAAATTAATATAATCAATTAATTTAATTTTTAGAGTTTTGAGTTGAGTTAAGGAATAAGAGTTTGAGTGGAATAATAAGCATAATAGATAGGGGTTTTATAAAAAAAATAAATTATTTTTTCCACTACAGAAATTGTGGTAGATTTGCGTTGAAATTTTTAAGTTAAAAATTTTAACTGTTCATTAATTTACGATATTCAAGATCATTAATTAATCATATTTTGAATATTAATTAAGAAAAAATTAGATATTATTTAAAATATATCGAATATGTGATAAGATTTAAATATTTTTGGACGATATGTACTTAGATATATTAGGTTAGATCACATTGCATCTAACAGATTATGTCATTAGACTAATATAGGAAAGATGAGAATGAATTTCGATATAATTATCTATACAAATACCTAAAGAAGAAAAGGTTATATAATGATTTTAACTACCAATCAGATAGAGTGATTTTAGAATTTAGATATTAATATCTTAGATTTGCTCTCCTCATTTTCCTACTCCCAAAACCGGAATTTCTTCACCAATGCCACTTGAATTCAGGATTCATTTTGGGCTCACGAGTCCATGGCCACCACCAAGATTTTTGGGTACAGACTGGATTACCAATGTTTAAAGCATAAACCTTAAGTATCAGTTTAAGGTTTACATGGTAATCGAGTCAGAGAAAAGGAATACAGGCTTTTCCGGTAATTCGAAGAAAAGAACAAGAAGCAAAGAAAAAAAGACGAAAGAAATGAATACAAGCTTTTTCCGGTACTCTAAAATCTGACTGATCCCTGCCCTTCTCTGTTGTTGTGTGGTGATCTTTTCAGTATTTTATTCGGATGCCTCCAACAAATACAAAGATGTATTTTTTATTTCCAAATTAATTCTAGTCGACATATGAAGAGAACATAGTGCAACACCTTTTATTCAGAAGTAAACATGCCAAGCATTAAGATGACCAAATATCACACGAAGGGAAAGTGAGGAAGCAAATATTTCATGCTTCATTTGTTTGAAGCAAACTTTTTGTCCTTACAAGTGGAGATGAAGTTAAAATAACTTGGTCTCCAAACTTCGAATTGCTAAACAATAGGGTGCTCCTCAATAAGGGCATTATGAGTTCCCATCCTGGTGATCAAAAAAAAAAACTAATCCATTGCTAGAGATTTCAAGAATGCCAAGAAAATATAAAAAAGCAATGCTGGTTCTTAAAAATCAAAAATCAAAAATCAAATTAATGTATTGTTCTGCATATATGATGGATGCAACAAGGGTAGTCAAGGTCGAAAAATGAGTCTAAGACAGCTTTCAAAAATTCTTACTTTAAAGAGCCACATTTTGCAGCCCCTAGTGTTTTTGAAATGTGAAAAACCAGCTGTGTACATATAATCATGTAATTATGATATGTAACCATGATTAACACCCGAATTTAACTCTAGACAGCCTCCTCAAGTTCTCTAATGGGTTCAAAAGAACTCAGTCAAGTTCCAATGTAATGATTGGCAAAGAAAAGATGGCCAGTTTAATTTTGTCTCCACCATAGGTGCTCTTTTAGACCTCCTTGAACCACTTCAGAAACGGAAAAAAATTATTGTATAATATGAGACTATGAGAGAGTATATAAGAACTCATTTATGTGGTATGGTCAAGAATTAACTTATAAAAGATAACCTTTTCTTCTTCATCTAATACAACTGTAAAAGACAAATGAATACAAGATCATGAGAGGAAATCAGAGGATGTAGTGGAAAGACAACTGAGATGAGTACAGAACAGAGATTTTTGTAGCTAGAACTAAAAAGTTGGGAACCATTTTGTTGTTTTTTCCCTTCTTTTGTTATTTTATAATGTTTTTAGGTTTTTCTTTTCTTGGGAACGAATTTTCTAATTCTAACTAATATCTAGCTTATTTTTCAACCCCAATGTTTTAGACTTCCCCTCCACTGTTTTCTTCTTCACCTATGATTCTTCAAATCATCCTTCGTACTCTGCTACCATGGTTTGACATGAACAAGTTTGTAAAAATATAAACCAAAATAAAATAATGGTGTTTAAGAAGAATACAAGGTAACAAAGGAAGAAAATGGATGTCTGTACTTTGGAAAATTATGTTGCCCTGTTCGGTATGACAGAATCCCTAACATAACGAAACACACAAAGATTATTAATGCTACACATCATGAGACATAAAATTTTTAGTTCCTTGTTTCAAATTGCACTGAAATATGTCAAATAAATTGAACTACTGGATTAAAAGATCAGAAAACCTTATAGTAGGTATTCCAGAGTAAACAGGACCGCCTGATTCGATATATGCCAACGAGAAAACAAGCATAAATCATAATCAAGATTCATATTAGAAATTTATGAATTCATACAAGAACAAGCCGGAATTGCAACGGATTCCAAGTTTGAGAGATTACATTCAAAAGAAACGATCCAGCTGGCTTCTCAGCTGAAGAAAAGAGACTCGTCGATTTCAATTTTAACCACCTCACCGTCATCGAAACGATCCTTCTTAGGTGGTGCAGAAGGAACAGGAACCCTAGGAGGACCTCTCCCCTTCTTCTTATTACGAGGCCTCGCCTGATACAAAGAAATTTATAAACCCACATTTCGTCAAAAAATTAACCTAAAATTTTCAAAAAGCAGGAAGTTTCAGAACTTACATTTCCAAATGAGTGATTGAACCGCTTTCCCTTCGCAGTCTTCCTATCTCCTCTGCCACAATACACTGACCAAAGTAACAAAGAATAATTAGGGCAAGAAGGCATAGAAAGAGAGCGGTTAGGTACTAGGCGTGTGCTATTACTTACCCAAGGGGAGAAGTGAAGGAGAAGTTGCGGGCACTGAAACTGAAGCGGGGGAAGTGGAGAGCGATTTTCCAAAAATTTCGGTTCGTGAATTCGAAAGTGTGACAGACTGAGAGGCGATAGGCGGAGCCCCCATTATCAGTGACGCCATGAGGAAACGAGTGAGCGTTACAGAGACAGAGAGGAAAGGGATAAGGTCCCGGCAATATTGAATCCGTTCGTTCTTCGTTGCCGCTTTTGAAAGCGGCAATTGTTTGGGTGGACTACACAACGGTTCGAGCCAGCCCAAACCGCCGAGACCAATCGGAATGAGCCCTTAATCTCAAAGTCAGGATATCATTCAGGCTGTATTTAGCTAAGCCCAGCCCAAAGCCTATGTTGATGACGTGCAGAGATTTTTGTATTTATAATCTATAAAATTTTCTTGCAGAAGTCATTGCACACAAAAATATATATATATATCGAATGAATCTTATTAGTAAAGAATGAGAACAGATCCTTATAAAGCCCTAAATTACACATAGGACAGAAAAGGATTATTTTCATCTAAACATGTTGGTTTCATTTATTGGTTCTTCACTTCTTCCTATTGCCTTCTAGATGCAAACAACTCATCCCTTCACGTAAATAGGATACATGAGGTCGATAACTCCTATTTTTGTTCTTGTCTTGTATCCATCAAAAACCAAATTAAATACTTTTACGAGGATAATTGTTGAGAGGTGATATAAAATCACTTCTCCTTATGTCTTTTTGTTCTCTTGGGACTTGTTACTTTATATGAGGGTATTCATGTAAATAGTAGCAATAAAGTTTATATACCATTAGTGTGGTACATGAGAGGGGCTCTCTCATGTGGGTTATAAAACACTAGATGGGGTTCTATTAAGAGAGACAGTGAGAAGAAGAGGAGAGAGAAAGAGAAGAGACAAGGGTTTTCTCTACAAGGGTTTTCACCATTCCATCTCTTGCAAGGTTTGTTCCAAGTTATTTGGGGGTTCTTTCATAATTGTTTGGGGTTACAAACATATTGTGGAAGGTTGCATATTGTGGGATTGGGTGAATGTTTTATGTGTCAAGCTTGTAGAGAGGTAAATCTTCTAAATCCTCTCTTGTTGTAATCTTTTGCATTGATAGTAGAGTTCCATGTTGCCGGATTGCCCGTGGACGTAGGCCTTAGTGCCGAACCACGTTAAATCTCGTCTCTTGTTTGTGGTTGTGCTTCTATTTCATTTTCTTACACACTTAGTGGCTAGTTTACACTTTGTTTGTGTGCTTTGGTGTATTATCATTACTTTGTTGGTTTGTTTGAACTTCAAAGTATTAGGTAAATCATTCACAAATGGTGGGACTTCACCACAACAATAATAATAGGGGTCTTCATCATTCATTACTATTTTCCTGTTATGGTTATTCTCCTTTAGGAGATTTTTGATAATAATGACAGTGTCATTTGTTTATGCAACTAATTTCCCGGAGTTAAAACAGCCCAAGTTAGTGAAAATTCATCTGATTTGATTAGAAGGTCTAGTTGTCACTTGACGGAAGGATGGCAACTGTTATAAACAACAAAAAATGAGAAACTATGTATGCATATTGTGCTACATGATCAGTTCATTTTTGGATCGAAGTTGATCTATATGTTCATCTCATCTAAAACTAGAGTGATAACGGTGGGACGGTCTCAGACGTCGTATCGCTGGGTTTGGCCTTTAGGCCACTTGGTCGCAGCCTAAGACTTGAGTAAGCCAGCCGACCAACAAGCCGAACCAGCCGTAACTCTTGGACACTTGCTCCGGTCACTTGGACTGCAACATAGCGGGTTAGGTTGCAGTTACACAAAGCCCAGGCCCAAGCCCAGACCTGCATTTGTGAGGGTTCAGTTTATGGCCGCAGTTAGTAATCCCTCCAATGGACTATTTGGAAATTGGCAATGGCTAACCAATGTGTATAATTCAAATCGAAACCGAATTCATTTTTCAGAACGCTGAAACGGGTTAATACAAACCCTAAACCGACAACAATAGGTATGGTTCGGTTTATACCTGTCAACCAAGGTGGCCTAACTTATGCGTATGTGAGTATATATATATAATTGATTCGGTTCGGTTCAATTTGACCATAACACCGAACCAAAACCAAATAAGCTTTTATAGTATAAAACCAAAACCAATCCTAATAGGTTTGGTTCAATTCGGTTTTATCGGTTTTAACCAAAATCGTTGCCATGACTCAAAATTTTCTTTATATTTCCCATTCCAGCGCAAACTCAGACCAAACATATTTAGGTAGGGTTCCCCATTATTCGGGTCAGATAGTAGCCATTGCTTACTAACAATGGACCATCTAGGCAGATAACAGTTTGGTCATTTATCAACAAAGGATGATTCAGCAAGATCAATTGCCCGAGCAAGACCAGCAGCTTTGTTCTCGCACTCTTTCTGTTCATCATCAGGATCACTGTCAGCCACAATACCAGCTCCAGCTTGAAGGTGGGCAACCCATTCACGTCGCTTATTTGCATCCTTGTATGAATACATTGTGTCATAATGGGTTCCAGTTGAGAAAACGATTGTCCTGAGAGCAAGGGCAATGTCCATATCTCCTGTAAAGGAAACGCCGCCAAATCCACCGCTATATGGTCCGCGTCTTGTGACTTCCAGTTCATCAATCAGCTCCATCGCTTTCACCTGTGTCACATTGAAGCTGAAAATGAGAAGCAAAAAAACCATTTTTTTGTTTGTTTGTTTGTTTTTTGGAAGCTTGGCAAAGCTCTCATTTTGAATTTTTAGAACCTAGAGTCAACTCTGATGACTGATGTATTTGGATATTACTCCGGCAACTTGGATTCTCAAATCCCAACGGAAGCCAGATGCAGAAAGACAAAGCAAAGTTCAGATAAAAATTCCATCAAGCAGCCTCTAGTACGAGGTTCTAATTGAATGGCCTCTATCCACTCTCTCATTGGGACCATGGCTATATTTTTTTTTAACTGTTGAGAGTTCCAAAAGAACATGACTGATGTCATGAGCAAGGACATCCCATTGAGTCAGTTCGTTGGCCTAGACATCTCTTGAAAGGGATTCAGAAGATTGTGATGTCAGTGTTCCTACATGCTGGCCATATGTACCAAAAGAGCTAGAACCTGTGATTAATCCCTCACTTTGATTAATACTATTTATCAAAATCATAATCTAAGGTCACAATTCTGGCCAAACAACACCAATGTGGTTAACTGAAAAGGACTTCTTAACTGATACAGAACCATAACACTCAGGAAAATGTACATAAGTGGAATAAAAATTGGATAAAGAAACTCAAACCTTCGGGGCTCCGCTAACTGTCCCAACAGGCAAAGTAGCCCGCAGGGCATCCCAGCAAGTGAGATGATCAAGTAAATCTCCTGTAACCTGCAAAAAGGGGCATGATGAGTACCATTAAAAGAATACTGTAGCAGTACATTAAAATGAGACACTTCTCCAGCATATAATGTTTATGAGAAGATATTCATTGAAACATTATCATCATCTAAGTTCCCATGTCATTGTATAGAGACAGCATCTGCCAAGTCATCTCAAAGACTTCGTAAACAAATTAGCCAAGTCAAAAGAAAGCAGTTACATACATGCAATACAAGTGTTCTTGGTCAAGGGCTCAAGAAAATAAACTACTGTTGACAAAAAGATGAATTTGCAGAAGTAAATTAATGAAAATCCAGAACTAATTCATGCAAAATGCTGAACCTCAGTTGTGCTTGGGAGTGTGATCCAACAATCAACAACCACTAAAGAATTTGTTATAAGCCTTCTTAATACCCACACCCTAAACACCCATGAATATTATTCATGAGCATTTTGATCATGAAATATAAATAACATGATATCATGAACAAAAATAATAGTGCAGCTGATGGAATGCCTGAAATACTGCATGCAAAGATACTTACTGTTGAGCTGATGTGCATTACATGGGAATAGCGTTCAACATTCATAAGCTTCTCTACCTCCACCGAACCAGGTTTAGAGATCTGAATCAACATTCTGAATTAGGTACAAGACTGGATACTTTTTCACAAGCAAATAATGCTAGTTACTAAATATCAAAGACAAAAAGAACTGTCACTCTAGTGCATATACTGGCACAGTTAAGACACCATATATAACTATTGATTGAATAAAGGAATCTATGAAGGGATAGACAGTAAATGCAGTTATAAAAGCACAGGCAGAGAAGAGGGGAAAAGAGGGAGAGTGTTGGGGTGGCCACCAAGGGGGGTAGGTTTGTTGAGTGGGGTTGGCACTGCTGGGGGCGGAGGAGAAGGAAGAGGGGGGCTGCAATTGGGTCCCTTTCAAATACTATAAAAGGAAATATGTTTGACAAGGTGTGACAAATATGGAAATGCTAGGGAAAATAAGAACTTTCAATATTTAAGAAGAAGTCCCTTTCAGTAAATGTTCATATAAACAAAAAAGATTTATTAAGGAGAAAACCTTTCCAACATCATTCCTTCCCAAATCAACTAGCATAATATGCTCTGCACACTGCTTTTCATCATTCAACAGCTGCTTTTCCAACAGCTCGTCCTCCTTGTTTGTCTTCCCTCTTCGAATAGTTCCAGCTAATGGTCGGTTGACAACTTTCATCTGGAGAAAAGAATAAAAAAGTTCACATCCTCGTAAGTGACTGCAAATGGACATGTCAGGACTATTAACAAAGAAACCCTCCAGCAAAATGGCAACATCTCACAGAGATGATACAAAAGAGAAACAAGTAATTTGATAGAAAATAGAAACATGTAATTTAACTGCACATCGTAATGTCAATACTAGCAGAATCAGAAACTGCATTATAATGGAGAAGATTTGACCAGAGATCTGATCTATTGCATCTACCATGAACCTGGATCAACAAAAGTAAAATAACCCAACATAGTTTAGGTGCCCATGGAATAGGATCTGAGGATAGATTGAGGTCTGACAACCAAGTAGGGACAGATGTTGTGTATGGCTCCCATTATAGGATAGGAACAACTGGATCCTCATTATCCAATTCAAAAGATGTCTAATTGGGGTATTTTATGTTGATTTTAAAAGAAAGGTTGGTATTATGAATCTTTAATTGATCACAATTTGATTCTCAAAGGAATTTTGAAATTTCCTTATACAAAACATTTAGTCATTTGGAGCTGTGTCCTGGTGGTTCCTGCATTGTAAATAATATGGAAACCGAACAGGAAAGGTATTGCTACACTAAAATATAGACAATTCAGATACCACTATTAGGACACAAGTCAGATTTTTACCCCTGGTCTGGATCTACAACAGTGATTGATCTCCCAGAAATCATATGTACCGGCCGGTATTTACATTAAATACCTGTATTTAATGGTAATAGACAAGATCTCAAACCGTTATCTACACATCCATACATCGATCTGCTGGATCTGTACGAATCTGACCTGTTCTAGATAGGTGTCATAAAAACCCTTAAGAAGATAATATCAGTCATCATGGGTTAGGCAATCAACCTGCTCTAGTATTTCACAAGTTGTGACATGAAATTTCCAGGCTAGGTAGGCAACTATTTTGAGGCCCAATCAAAATTTAGGATAGACTCAACTAAAATGGTGGCAACGTATGCATGACACATAGAACCTTGCCTACTTATAGAAGGCTGTTTGATCTTTGATGAGACCAGGTGCTACTTGGGGCCAACCAAGGAAAACGATATAATATTTTCTCAATATGGACCTTCCAAAAATGTCAGCCGAAGATAATAGTAGCAGCCATCAATTTGGTGCCATTGTTTATCATCAGTGTAACCTTATAGTCGTTGTCCATGAAAGGGTCCCCTAAACAATGCCAGCTCAAAAGGATAGTCATAGCTGCCACCATTTTAGTTAGATATTCACCATAAATTGGCAATATCATAGTTACTATAGGTTATAGAGTATGATTGGTCCAGGGACAAGGCCAGGCTTACCAATTCATATTTATGGCAAGGAAGGGCCTTGGGGTCAGGCTGGGCCAAGCAAGACCAAGCCCGGCTAGTGGGCATCCATAATGGAGGGAGAAGAAAAATGTTTCTAGACTGAAAATAAGTTCTTTAAGAATTAAAAAGACCTTAATGAGTATGGGTAATTGAATAGTTAACCTTCTTTACACGAGTAAGAATTTCTGGACTTGAAGCAACCAGGACACATCCTCTAGCCTGATCAGCAGAAAAACATAAAATCAGAAATGAACTGCCCACACAAGACAAACATAATGTAAAATTATAAAAAGCTTAGGAAATAGAATACACACTTGTAAGTAAGCCATATATGGACTTGGATTCACAACTCTCAATGCTCTGTAGACCTCAAATGGATCTGCAAATGTTCGACGCTCAAAACGTTGACTTAGCACTATCTGGAAGATATCTCCAGCCAGAATATGTTCTTTCGCCTTCAATACTGCCTTCTTGTATGATTCACTCGTCATGCTTGACGTCTTCAATGATGTACCAAAATGGCGAGTATGTAACTTCACAGAACCCGCAGATAGCCTTGGGCTAAATGATACATAAATATAGTTAGAAGAAACATTAAAAAAAAAAAAGATAAAAGGGAGGAAGAAGAAGTAGAACAGTAGTACAAAGTGATCACTCACGGGTCAATGTCTTGAACTCTAGATACCAAAACTTCAAGCCTATTCATTCCATCTTCATAAGCCTTTTCAACTGAAGAGAACCGATCTAGCCGTACCCAATGAATAACATATGCTTTCTGAAGGCAAAACGAACCACAATAAACAAGAGGCCCACCAATCAAAACAAAGCAAACAATCAAAGTAGCTAGATCTCAATTCCTCAGTAGTCACATTTCTAGATTGGTAATGAAATCTCAAAATAAAAATCTTTAGCTTTTCTAAAGCATTTATGAGAAAAAATATACTGGGAGAAACCATAAATCAATACTTATGGCAATTATTGATGCACAATTATGATTGCAAAACAGAAGGCAGAATAAGCTAACTGGTGCCAGACAGTATGCTATTTTGATAAGCGCGTCTTTATCCAAAAAGTTCTCTTGTCATCCGAAACATAAATGTAATGAACAGGATTCTTTTGTTCAAATTAAACAAAAATATCAAATAAAGAATGTTCTGCTTGAATATATTAGATTGAAAATGAAGTGTTAAACAGGTACAGATGACAAAAGCGGAATCATGTAACTCATTAAAAGAAATTCATAAATAGTATCGGGTCAAAATATAAGTACCTTCTCCACGTGATCAAACACAATCACATCATCATATAGGCCTAAATGAACATCCGGAAGGTTTCTATCATCCCTAGGTGCATTTGAAAATGGTAACTTTTTCTTCTCCACGTAACGCACTGTATCATATGAGAAATAACCAACCCAGCCACCTGCTCATGAACGGAATCACTAAGTATAGTATTTATGATGTACTATAGACAACTCTTTATTGATTACAATCGGGAAGGGCAAAGAAATGAAAGTAGCCTTGCTTTCAGTTACATCATCAGGGTTATTTTTATAATGGGTCCATAACACCAAGCAATTCTAATGTATATCACATTAGTAAACTTTAACTGCAATAAAAAGACATAATCTTAGCCACACTCTTACGTTGGTAGATCCAATGCTGAATGCTTACAGATAAATAAAACAAGATGAAAATGGCCAAAATTATATTAATCCTGCAAGAGCAATAAGAATTGATTTGTCTCCATTGTCAATGGAAATCTGAGCCCTATCCACAAAGGCTGGAGTATTTAGAACACGATCAGATTAATAGAAACATCAAATTTTCTAGAAGAGTATTTGTAATGCAGCTTGTGTGCATTCAATGCAATAACACATTTATCGTAATCCCCACGTAGCATGCAAGAGCGTAAGAATTATAGTCTGCGTAAGAATTATAGTCTGCATGTTGAGCCTCAGACATTCTGGTATAAACGGTCACAAGATCCTATCAAATTCACAAACGAATATTGAAAATGACACAATCGCGAATCGAAGTAAGATCCAAATATGGTCAAGATATCATGGGGGTCAAGTCAGAATCATGAAATCCATAGGTATTATGTTCCCTCTGTAATTCAGCTCGTGTGCATTAAATGCAACAACACGTTTGTCATAATCCCCACGTAGCATGCAAGACCGTAAGAATTATAGTCTGCATGTTTAGCCCGACATTCTGGTATAAACGGTCACAAGATCCTATCTCATTAACAAGCGAATATCGAAAACGACACAATCGGGCACGTAGGATGCAAGATCGTAAGAATTATAGTCTGCATGTTTAGCCTCAGACATTCTGGTATAAACGGTCACAAGATCCTATCTCATTCACAAACGAATATAGAAAACGACACAATCAGGCGTTGAAGTAAGATTCAAATATTGTCAAGATATAATGGGGGTCAAGTCAGAATCATGTAATCCGTAGGTATTATGGTCCCTCTGTCTGATGAATCGTCCAATTTATTCATGTTAAAATAACGGCCAGAGTACACACCATCTGAACCGAACAGTGAAGATTTGGAGCATTGTTAATGGGGCATGCAGTACAATATATGTACTATAAAATAAAGTTCTCTTACCACAGAATGCATCTGGAAGTTCATTGACAAGTTGCGGATTCCATCCCTCCATGATTCTTGCAGGAATCTGCATTGGATCCTCAACAAATTTCTCAGTCCTTTGCCCTTCCTCATGGTCCATGATCGTAACCATGTTCTCTTTGGCCACGATTTCCATCGTGGGCTGAGCTCCAACCACACTATAACGTCCCTGAGAGATTTAACCAGAAATTGATCAAAATAAATAAATGGAGGAAAAGGGGCAAGCTGAGAAAGGGGGTGAACAATCTGAAGGCAGAAAGCGAAGGGCTTACAACATTGGAGGCCTTAAAACCAGGCTCGACCGACTCAAACAGAAAGCTCGGAGCATCTCGATCGTCCTCTTTAACCAAACACCGGTAAGCAAGCACCGGTGTCAAGTGGTCAGAAAAAATGCAGCGATAGAGCGGAATGAGATTTCCATTCTTCGAAGCTTCCGCGAACTTCACCTCCCCTTCGACTAGAGAATCAAGCGGAAAGAGAAGAAAATCGCACAACAACACCGAAATGTGCTCTGTAAGTCTCAATTCAGAAGAACAGAAACTAACGAACAGCTACGGGAGGTGAGCAAGAGAAACCTACCTAAGGACGGAGTGGAGACAGCTGAGCACCTCGGAGAACGGACTGCGACGCGGGAACTTGAGAATGTAAGATTGCTGGAGAAGGACCTTCCACTGCAAACAGCCTTAATCGAAAGCGATTGAGAATGACGGAGGCTTATCGGAACCGAACAAGCAGAAGAGGCTGAAAGCAACTGAGACTGACGGCGGCTTAGAGGTAGCGAACAAGCAGAAGAGGCTAGGGTTTCCATTCTGAAGAGAGTTACAGAGAAAACCAGACGGGCGGAGATTTGTGTGTTTGCAGTCGCATGTGCTGTTTCATGCGTTTCGGCGATTCTTAAAGTGTTCTAACACCGCAGGTCTCTGGCTGCGATTGCCATCTTGCAAGAATGCTGTGCTCCCCGTGGCTTCATTTGAGAAGCGCAGAAAAGGGAAGATAACGTCGAGCCCAAAATAGCAATTGGAATGGAGAAATCTTTTCCGATTCTGAATTTATTATAGGCTTCGACGGACCCTGCTTGGAGACGACGATGATCAAAGCCGCTAAATAACACAACCGCCATATTTGATTGTTTACAGTTTGAAGACAGATATATATTATTTCTATTATTTGATTTAAGACATATAGACTAGAAGCGCCATATTTGAATCGTTTAAGCTGGCGCATTCTGATTTCTAACTGTTATAGTTAAAGTGTCTCTAAAGTCTGATACACGAAAAGAGAAAGTTCAGAGATACACATCAAATTGTACTTGATATCCGTAAGGCACTAAAATTCAAACAATAAAAAATGCGGGTAGAATTCATTACCCACATTTTAAAGGTGGAATGCCTCAAGGTGTCGTCTAAACTTGATTCGGACTTCATATGTAATTCTAATGAGGACGTCACTTGTAGCTCTGTGCAATGTTTTAGAGAGTAAAACTAAGACACGTTATTAATGCAAGACTATGCGATTAGAAGCGCTGGACCATATGGATGCAACAAATCAAGAATTCAACATCCTTGAATTCACGTTCAATGGTCTCTCTAGCTGTCGATTAATTTCTACATATATTTATTACTTCAACCATTAAAATAACTACCCCCAGAGAATGGTCCAATCAAGAACCCTTCAAAGGTGTCCTTGATTGGATTGTTATACCATTCACAATAATCTGTCACTGTCCTAAGCTTTGTTCCCATGAAATGGCACAAGTCCACATGTCGATAAATAGAAGGGATCGTGGCCAATGGTTGGTAGGACTGGAGAAAAGGTTGGTGGTGGGTCGTTTCCTCGACTCTTTCATAGTTGCGTCCAAAAATAAACCTTTGGAAGTCGAAACTTAAGGTTCTCACTCAGACGCCAGAAAACACGAGCTAACGTTTAAAATAATGAGAGTCCCCAACCTGGATTTTCTATTCCTCTCCAACTTATGTCGCAAGCCAAGAATCAACCTGTCGGACATAAAAGGGCGTACTTTAGAGAATCCCGATCCAAGTCGAGATGGATCATTCTCCGAATCCGACCAAGATCCCATCCTAATCCGACGCTGGCATTTTAGAATATCGTTAGCATGGGCCCGTCATGACCCGGTCTAAACTATAAGCATCAAAGGTAGTTTAAAAGTTTATATTCCCCTTTTAAACTTCTTTAAACACGTTTTTAAGAATACGGCCAATTACCGGGGGCTGCGCACTGGGTGGGCTCGTGCCGAGCCAGAGATTGAGAACACTTAGAAGTCCAAGCCCACCCAACTATAATCACCTACACATCCAATTTGCTACTTCCAACACCCCACATTCACATTTTGGGTTTACTATTTAAGAACTGATTAACCCTTCAACGCAGCAGCATAAAAAAAGCTTCTAAACACATCATCCCAAAATTATCACAAACCATCAAAATGTAAACAATGACCCCCCATTTTTATTATTTTTTCTAAAAAAATTATTTTTCTGGAAGTAATAACAATTTTAAACAGGGTCCATTACAAGTTCTACTGAAGGAAAAGAGTTAGAGATTTGGAAGCTGTCTCCGAAATAGCTCATTTAATTCCTCAGTTCATGATGCTTTGATGCTCCAACGTAAATAATAGGATTTATGACACAAACCCTACCAAATATGGAAAGAACAGTGTAACAAAGAAATCATTTCTCAAGTTTAAATGTCTCTTTCACAAAGAAGGATATATAATCATTAACATAGCACGATGAACGCTATGTACATTCAAAGATACACCAAAAAGAGACATTCAAGATCTCCAAAACCAAACACTAGAAGAGTCATGTGAGATGATGAAGAAATATATCTAGAAACGGTAAAAATTCTTAAAACTAAGTAATAACATATAGGGCCATTATTAACTAAGCCCATTAAAAAATAATTAGAATTTTCAAAATCAAGCCCGGCCCAATCATATGTCCAACAAATGCATGATCAAGCCCATCCAAGAACGGGCTGGGCGGATCACCCCGCCCATAAACACCCCCACAAATGACATGTGAAGAACCCATGCACGTTTATATATTCTATTGGATTTATCCATGTGGCAAGGAAATAACTGATTACTGATTTAGCATTTTTATTTTTCTCTGTACAGAAATAAAAAAATAAAAAAAGAGTGGAGAAGAAGACAATGGTACCGCAAAATGCATCAGGAAGGTCGTCAATGGCCTGAGGAGCCCATCCTTGCATGATTGTCTGAGGAAAGAGTATGGGGTCCAGCGAAAACTCTTCCTTCCTCCACCCTTCACGGTGGTCCATAATCGTCACCCAGTTCTCCCTTACCACTATCTCCATTGCCGGTTGATGTCCCACCACACTATAGCGTTCCTACCCAAATTTTGAACCAGTCGAAACATATCAACCACCTTATGCATACTGAAACAATTTACACGAATTAATTCAAACGGATATAATCCATGAATTAAAGAGTTTTAAGTAAGATAATCATGGCTTACAGGATTCGATGATTGAAAATCATGGCAGAATGAATCGAAGAGAAAGCTGGGAGCTTCTATGTCGTCTTCTTTAACCAGACAGCGGTAAGCAAGCACAGGAGTGAGCTGGTCTGAGAAGATGCAACGATACAAGGGAACAAGGTTTGCTTTCTTTGCAGCATCAACGAACCTCACAGTGTCTTTGGCTACAAATAAACCAACACATAGCATTCAACATACAACAAATTCCCCCAAAGCAACAAGAAAAAAAAAAAAAAAAAAAAGCCCAGAACGTTTATCTCAGCTGCTAAATCAAACGCACTACCTTGAGACGGTGCACGAACAGCCAAGCATTTGAATTCTGGAGGAACCAGGCACCGAGAAAACCTTTTCAAACATGGTGAAGCACAAACACTTACCATATTCCCCTTCTCTCAATCTCTCCGCCCTCGTCTTTTTCACGTACTACAAGTGTTTCAGCTGCTCGACAGTGAGTCGTCGTATCTCTTCCTTCCCATCAACACCATTCATTATGTATAGCGTGTGATTGAAGATCTCTCCTCCCTCGTCTTTTTCACGTACTACAAGTGTTTCAGCTGCTCGACAGTGAGTCGTCGTATCTCTTCCTTCCCATCAACACCATTCATTATGTATAGCGTGTGATTGAAGATAAACCTCCTTCAATGCATGTGCTACTTTTATGGCTAGCTCCTAACCACCACCGTCGTCCCAATTCGGATTTCTCTTGATGCCATGTGCAAGCTGATCCATTCAATCCTCCCATCTTCACTGGCCTGTCTCCCTTCAGATATCCTTTTGCTTGCTATTGCTAAGACTCATAGGGTAACGTAGTATTTATGGAGTGGCGTGGGTTGGTCGGAAGTTATTTCATAAGCTCTTACTGCCATCTGCCCGGGCTTCCTACCGGTGTCATAATAATAGGAAGAACTGTGAATGTTTCTCGTGGGCCCATTGAAAAAGACTTTAATTTTTTAATAAATATTTCAGGTGAAAAAGGTCAGCCGAGAAGTGGAAGTGAGTCATCGGCAATAGAAGATTAAGAATACAGTTTTTATGGAAAGAATAATAATTGAAAACAACTTTGCTCTTCCAATAATGTAATTTACTCACAATATTCATATCAGAGTCAATTCGGGTATTAGTAGTCTACCCAATGGAGGAAGCCGACAAACATACGTCCATAGAGGTGCGTGCAAAGGAGTGAAACATAATGCCCTGCCCGTGGCACTACCTCATTACTGTACTAACATTTCATTCAATTGGAAAGTCCAGTATTAAATAAATGAAATAGTACTAACGTTTACAATACCAATGATGACAAAAGAATTTCAATGTTATTAACATTCTCTCACCATACCATTTCAATTAAATATCATAAATTTTATAAACATAAACACAAGAGTTTTAAATGAAATAAAAACTAAATAAGCTAGAATTATTATATTCCATATAAAAGGATTGCATAAATCCAGACATTCATATAATTATATGCTTACATAATCATATATTACTCATTAATATTATAACGTATTACTATAATTAAATAATAATAGCAATTTCATTAATGCATATTGATGGATTTAACAAATTCAGGTATCAAATGTGAGATGCATACCCATGATTGTTTATAATAAATAACTCATACTTAACAATCACGGATATGCATGATAAACTATAATATATTTTTAATTAAGGATTATGAAATTGATAATATAGCAAATATGGCATAACTTTGACATAAGAGACAATTATAGGAGAAGATGCATTCACATACAAGTAAGCAAACATGCAATAAGAATATAACAAGCAGGCATCCATATACTAATGTTAATAAGAGAAATCAGAATCACGATATCACTACTGAAGATCGTCTACAACCGCTGCATTTAAAACAAAGAAGAGGCTGGTTCCTTGAATTAGAAAAAAAATATATATAGAGAGAGAGAAAGAGAACTTAATAATTTACTTCTCAAATATAACAGGCCAATCACAAGCCCATAGCATACAGGATTGCAGTCCTCCCAATTTTGGAGATATGCGTCCATTGCATACACAATTACAGTCAAGCATGTTCCTAGAATAATCCAACTTATGGTTAAGATCAAAGCCTTAGATTCCACTTTACCGCTCAACAAAGATTAGACTATCTCAGTAACCCACATGATCACCTTACGGGATTTAGGGTATTTCAACCCATGAGGATCCGTTGCCTCCAACTATTTTCCTTAGGGACTCAAACTGGAGGAGTTTCAACCTGCCACTCGATTGTAAACACCTAATGTGCCCGCCAATTCAACACCAAGTCATCCAGCCCAAAGATTTAGTAACATTTGTCATTACTAGACATCATGGGTTCAGTCTATCATTCACCACCTCCATGGACGCCCATCATCACCTCTAGTGTCTTTAATCACTATGGTTATCATATGAAGGAAATCACCCACCTTTCAAAGTAAACATAATTTCAGTTCAAGTTCAAGTTGCCACACAGCAAATGTAATGTCTACACCTAGATTTCATTTTGCTATTTGTGAACCCTATCAAGATTTTATTTCAATATATACACTAAAATAAAATAAAATAAATTATAAATTATCTATAAAGCACAAAGTCTTTTTTTTTTAAAAACTAATGTTCCAAGGAATAACATTCTATAAACACATAAATTATAGAAAATTAACTTTCAAATCCTCTGATTAAAATTCTAGAAAAATTCCATAAATAACTCCAATTAAATGAAACGACTATTTATAAAAATTTTAAATTGAATAAAATATATTAAAATGAATTTTGTGAGTATGGAACAGTTCTGTCATATGCATGAAATACCTAATAAACACCCCATAACTAGCTGTAGACATATGTCAATTGTGAAACATGATTCATTTGACTCATAACACATAATTCTACATGTTTCTAAAACAGTTTAAAAAAAATTTTTGTCATTTAAAAGATAAAGCTGTGTAAGCTCAGGTCCAAAGAAACAATGCAAATTAAAGAACATAAAATATTCAATATAAAATAGGAAAGGACGAATTTTGGCCAACAAAATTTTTTTACAAGAATCAACACTTTTTTACCTACAATTATCATGGGGAAACCTAAACCTAAATACTTACAGATGGGCAGAGAAAAAAAATATATACATATATATATATATATACAAAGTCCAATTCTGTCAATATGTCCTTATGTAACTATAATTATTCTAACTAATATACGTCCAAAATAAAAAATGGTCATGGGTTGCATAAACCTCCAAAATCAAAAATAATAAAATCAAAAATTTCCTAATTCGAGTTTCACATCAATAAATCATAGAGAATACATATATATATAACTTACAGGACTAGTTAGACAAAAGTTTATTCAACCCTAATAATTTCTATAATGAGAATCAAGCAATACAATCATTAGATAGAAAAAAATTCCACTTACCATGCAAGTGAGGTTTCCAGAAACCCTAATAATTTCTTCCTCTCTCTTGACTTGTATGGCTGGTGTGAGACGAGGGCATGCTTAACCCTAATCCTCGAGTTAACCTAATGAAAATTGTAGACGAAATCCTAGCTGTCTATCACTTAAGTGAATTAAGAGATTAGGAGTAATACAATGATTGTTCTGGAATAAATGGACCAAAAGCAAGATCTGTAACTAACTGGAAGATTTTGCTATAATAGAGATTTTCAGAACGTATAATTTGCACCAAGTTGGTTGTGAATTTTACAAACTCATGCACAGCATCAATACTGTATGCAATCTGGTGCTCAATGTATTCCACTTGCTTACAGATTTCCAAATGGCAAATGTTGTTCTTTTGTACCAAATCTTGGAGTTGAAGTATCCATTTAATAATATGGTTAGATGTCCGTAATGATTTACCGGTGAAAAAGAAGACTATGAAGTACATACCAGCAATCCCAACAGGAAAACTCTGATGCTAAGAGCAGAATACTTGTCAGGATCAGTATCCTCCCCAGACAGCAGCAATTAGCCCTCTCTTGCAAGAATAATATAAGAGGATCCCATAGATTACCACATCATTAAACGGTGAGAACAACTCCAGCAACCTGATTAAGCCAGCAGTCAAATATTAGGCACACAAACAAAGGTATTTCTTTTTCAAATTCCAATTGATAACTACTGCTTTCTTCAGCGGAACAGATTTTGACAGGAAAAAACTCAGAAGTCAATATCCAAAACACAAGGACACTATCGTAGTGAGTAAATAAGATGAAATTCAATTGGTTTTACCTATCATTGCCAAAAGAAGATTAATCCCATCAGATGATTCCGAACATTGGGTCTGTTGCACACTATTTCCAGATAACCCAATTTATCACATGACTACAGTTATCTAATATTGTCAAGTTTTCCTTATGATAATATTCATGCATAACACCAAAACAGTTCACCAAACATGCCATTCCATATTGGCTTTGGCAAAAACTAGCTGAAACCCTCCACAGACTCCGTCATCTTTTCCTACTCTAAATCAGAGAAAGAGAAAGAAGATCGAAAATTGAAGGAGTTAAATAGAATGCAAATTAGAAAATTTAAGACCATAAGATGATTAGGTATTCAACAAGTAAAACATTTCAAGGCAACATCTAGGAAGTTTATGAAATAACATAACACCATATAAAGCATCTCTCTATCTAGTAATAACAAATTTATTTGGTGACATCATATATATCTTAGATATCTCTGACCAAAGAAGGCAAAAATTGAAATATTACAGAAATTAATTAATTGTAAATGGTGTCTCAGTTTAATAATGATTTGCTGGAGCAAAGATGGTTAAAATATGTAGGTGTGACTAAAGGTCTAGGATAGAACACAACCCAAGAAACAAGGGTTAATATGTAGATGTGGATAACTTGTTCCACTTCCTATTCACAGAAAGACACTCTCAATGAGACTTGCTCACCATTTTATAGCTGGAAAAGAAAGGTATTAAAAAATAAATACCACTGAAATTCTAAAAGTAAACATAATATATGCATGCCAACTAGGAAAGAACGATAGAATCCCAAGCACAATTTCCATTATCCTTGCGATCAAAGTAAGGATGAATGTGTGCACTCCTAAACAAGTGCAATTACATGGGTTCCTAGGAGGCCAATCTTCAGCATGCCAATATTTTCAAATTATAACCTGCAAAATCAAAGATATCCGTTATCATTAATCCTTCAATATATAGCAACTATAGCCTTTCATCAAACCTCAAAACTTGAGAAACAATTTGAATGGTTGTGCAAGAGCACATGCTGTGAGAATTCCACAACCTAGCATAAGAAATGGCTCCACGTAGAGTAAAATAGTGAGACAGGATTAATGGAACTAAGATTCAAAAGGCTTATATAAAGCCTGGAAAATGTTAATTACAACACAAGGAAAGTATCGCGTAAAGAAAACACAAATAGATAAATAATTAAGATAACATTTAAAAATAAATAAATGGGAATAAATAATATACATAAAAGCTAAAAATAGTGTTTAATGACACCCTCTTTATATAAAGATTTTGTCATCAACATTTCTTTACTTAATAAAAAATATGCCAAAGTAGGTAGAGGAGCCAGAACACTTTCCAATAAGATATTTAATATGGATGGACACCGGGTACTACTTGCTTATCATCACAACACATTAAATAAATCCCTATAAAATAACATGTACAATTAGCAAATTTCACTATACTTATTCATAAACTGGTAAATTATAATTGAATATCTAATCAGAAAAAGTAGAAATATATAATAAATTTAACAAGCTTTATTATACCCAATCCCAAATATTAAACTACTAATTTTAAACTCTGAATAAAAAAAAAGGTCACTAATGATATCTTTCGCATAAGTTTTTTAAGTACAGTAAATTAAAAGGAAGATAAAATCAATTAACCAAACAATAAGTTTGACTACAGCAGTAGATATTGTGTATAAGTAAGATCAAGGCTGTGACCAATCCAGAAAGCATTAGCTCCAGAACATACATGAAGCACTGCAGAATCAATACTACATAAATTACAGTATAAAATTAGTAATGTTCCACATGCAAGGCTGTCTTCTAAAACATCTCTAACAAAAAGATAATTATTTTAGTAAAAAAAATATTATAAAAAGAGAGAAATCATAAACCATCAAGAAGGTGGAGATATAAATGAGAAATTTGCCACTTGCATCCTTTAGGAATTTTCCTTCAAACCACAATCAAAACCAGTGTATTGTTCTCAGCCAGCTTATGATTAAGTTCCTCTAACTGTTGAGTGCAAAATTCAGTACAACTGTGTCCTACTAGAAGCAAAATATAGTAAAAACTAATTATATACACCTTAGATGCTACCCAAACATAAGTACCTCTATGACACTTTGAACATCAAGTCCCTATTGCTTTAAGCACTCATTGCACAGCTAAACATATCATTCTGTCCCAGCTGATAAGTCCTCCTGGGAAATCATGAAATCTATATAGAAATCGATAAAAAATTAACTCATAATTTTCAAATTTATAGCCCAGCATAAGATTGAAAACACTCTAAACAATTTCATCTATATATTATTTTTTTCCCAGCCAAGTTCCTTTTTGTGACAGAGAATTGGATATCTCATATTGCCATAAAATTAATATCAACAAACCCGACAGCAGTTTTGCCATACATACTGAACTACACATACTTTGCCCCAAGTACGAATAACATGCTGCTTTCATTTACATGACCCCAAATTTCAAATCCCGAACCAAACAGACAATTCAGTCAATCACATGGTTTTTGGTTGACGATACAAAATGGCATTCATTACATCAAATCAGAAAAAAAAAACATTCTGTATACAGCTGCTGATATGGATCCATAAATCTGCTAAAAAAGGTCGGTAGTCAAAAATACTAGAGCACGTGAAAATATAACAGCACTACCAGTCCCTTGGGTATGTTCAAACAAGCGATGCATACATCAGACGAGCCCACATCCATACCGATTAACCATTACAGTTCAACTGGCATGTCGCATAAAGTGTACCAGGTGGATACAGGTTCTCCAAGACCACCACATCCTATCAACAAAATAAACACCACCAACTGCACTCCATATATCTTTTAAACTGTACATGTAATATCTACCAACCACTTTTGCCTAATGTGATTGAACCATGAAAACTTATAAATCTTCTGGCCTTACATCCCACCGTATCTTCCGCTTTCTCCCAGTTCTCAATGATGATCTCAGTGTGTCATCCGTCCTCAGAATCACAATATCAATTTCCTCATCACTGCTAATCCACCCATAGCAGGGCTTCCGTCTACGAGGTAAAGGACTACAGATTGGTCCAATTTGCTCACTGTTCCCCAGTTCTTTTTCTGTCTTGATTTCTCTTGTGATCCCTAGAGATGAATGACTGTAATCATGCTCGCAGTTCTTAAGCAACACATCCTTCTCTTTATCTCCGGAATTTAGGTCCCAAGAAGACATATCCTCTGAGCATGGTGGTCCCCCTTCATCTGCTGGAAAATACTGCTTAGTGTCTGGAAAACAAGCATAAATGGTAATGGGAAAAACGTGAATTCCAAAAAGCAAAAAAATATTTTAAAAAAATAGAAAAAGTAAAAATAAAAATGGACAACAAATATGGTCCACAAACAGCATATAATTTTCATGCAGATATAAAGGTATCCAGACCTTCAGTTGGAATCCACCAAATTCCACTTGTTATTATTAAGGACACCAGGAAGAAAGTAAAACATAAACAGGCAGAATCTTGTCCATCAATTTGAAATTTACCAATTTCCACTGGACGTTATTGTCAAACACTAGGGGTAAGAAAATAAAAAGGGGCAGAATCCTGTCCTTCAGTTGGAATTTACAAATTTCCATCTGATATTTTATGGACCCTAGGAAGTATGTAATTAGACATTCTGAAAGATACAATGGAACGCGATGTAGTCATCTTATAATGTTACTTTGAGGGATTAAACAATAACCTAGAAATCTTATGTAAATGGTGACACAGACACTGTATATGCATGTTGACCTAATAGTCGAGTCAATGAAGTGGAAGGATATCTTATGCTCTACATCAAAGGTAAGATAATTCTTTTGATTACTGTTAACAGTGTAAACTACTTTATACTCAAATGAAAATAAGAAGCAAAGGATGGAACCAATTACCTGTCTCCATGATAAGTTCCATCGTCTCAGGGTTAGTAGATGGAAGGCTGACTCCGGTATCATCATCATTTGAGTTCCTAGCACCAGACGTCTCTGCAATATCAAAAGTTCTGCCCCCATCCTCTGGAGAGTTGTCCTTCTGAAGATGTGAAATAAACAATATTGTTAACTAATATAAACACTAATTAGTCTCAAATCCTATAACAAGCTATAAAAGTTCAGTTACTTGAAATGTTAAATTACAAAAATACGTAGTAAAACATCAGAATTCCATTAACCACCCAATCAATAATTTCCCACGGCTATTCAATTTTGGTCACATGGCTGCACATGCAAACATGCACTTGCAGACATATTATGGAACCACACACCTGCATAAATGTACTTCTTGAATAATCCCACAGCAGCTTATTGTTTTCATTAATGAACCACATCTTCAATTAAGCAAAAATTGCTATCTGTGCACATGAACAGGTATCATTCATTTGGTAAGCAGGGACTTGAATGTCACAGACATTTGATTTTTAGACATGAGGGATATATCTTTTTTAATAATATTAGCAGTATTTAAAGCAAGACATTGCTAATATCAGTTATGCTTCTCTGTTTTCTCCTATAAAAGTTTTCAGCAGAAAATTTTAACTGCCATGCATAAACTCCTAAAATTCCCTTCTTTTTTTTTTTCCTTTTTGGGATACACATTAGCTCCAAAAATTCCCTTCAAAATTTTATTTACTTATTATTATTTTTTGGATCTTTCTCAAGATTTCCATTAGAAACTCAAACCTAAACATTCATTACGAAGATCTTAAAAGAATCAGATGGCATCTTGGATATTAAAGCAAACCAAATATAGATCTATTAATTCAAAAATGCATATTGATGCATTCTAGTAATTTAGAAATTAATAAGGGGTGAACTGAAAGTTTTCTAATACAAATATTTTCTCAATTTTCATATGTTAAAAACTTCATGAAACGATATAAGAATTTTATATGTAAAAGAAAGACACCCAATCTATAGACGGACATCATTATTTTTCAAAAATTATATCACTTTTATATATGAATAAAACATAAAAAATTAAGGAAAAAGTTTTGATTCACATATTTATGTATGTTAGAAACTTAAATGCTTGTCTATCACTGGGTACAGCCATTCATTGTCAAATTTTGAATCATTTATTTAGATTTATGTATGTCCACGTGATCCCTAAAATGTCACTAAATAATTTCAAGATTTTAAATATTTCCTTCATGTCTCTCCATTTGGTGAAATAATTCCACCAAACGAAAGTATTTCCTATTATTTCAACAAAATTTCCTTTTGGGCCCATGGTGAAAGTTCTAGAAGAAGTTTCAATTAAAACCTTTTCCGTATATCAAAAGGTAGTTTATCTGTGCCCAAGGGTACTTAAAAAGGAAAACTTAATGGAATTTATTAGTGCATAATAAAGATTAGCATTCACGCTAAGTTCTCATTATTTAAAACTCAAAATTACCACATGCATTAGTCCAAAAAACACAATATAAACTTCAAATGTAATCATGAATTTCATCCATTAATAAAACTCAAAAGATTCATAAAAAGACCAAAAATTAAATGTGAAAATAAGAGAACAAACCAGAAGTTACCTAAAAGGCATTTAATGTGTTATTGCTAAACTGTTTTGGCCAAATAACTTGCCAAATTCGACCTTTTTTCTTTTCTTTTTTTTTTTTTTTTTTGCTCTCATAAGGCCTACATGTGTTTCTTTGTTTTGGGGAAACTTCCTATAAGAATCTAAATCATGCATTGATCCAATAAAAATTTAACACCTCGAAAAATTAAAGACAATAAAAGAACCATACTTTTTTATTGCTAAAATATCTCTAAAACTCCTTTTGTGCAAATCTTCTCACTAAGGACCTTTCTTTTTCAGTAATCTTCTTTTATATTTTGGTAAAGATATAGTTGCAAGCAAACATAGAGACATACTGCTTTTTTATAAATTAGTAAAAATTGAAAAGAAAAAAACACCTTATAAGATTTTTCCAATGTCCCAAGACATTTTGTACAAGTCACCAAAGGCAGTGGGGCTTGTTCAAAGGCCTAAAAGCAGTTTCTGTGCTCTGTGAAAATATCAGGTCTATCTTATGGCACAACAAAAGATAACCAGGAAATGCGTCTAAATCATGAAGTTATAAGAACTTATAAAAAACCTAACAAGCACAACCACCTTCAGTAAAATGTTGCCAATAAACACAAACTAAAATCAATAAAAAAAAGAAGAAGAAACAAACAATTACAGTCACATTGGTCTCTTACAGCTCTTCCAGCCGATCATTTGAATTTATCAACTAAAAATGCAGTAAGAAACTCTTATTTAAGAAACACAATGTGCAGCATAAAAAAAAATTGAGAGGTCAATCCATACATCCATGATTTAGGGAATCTGGTAAAGGTTCACGCCAGACGCTTACTTGACACGACCCTCCTCTGCTCAAGGCGCGCTATGACCCAAATTTTATTTTTCTTTTCATATATTAATTTTTATCCGCTTTGTTAAGTTTCATATGTTCGGCCTTTTGATATACATATTTACACCATCACCTATCAGCTTAAGCTTTTAGGTGCAATATTTGTTCGATATTGTATCAAAGCGGGAAGTCTTGTGTTTGACTCCTAGTGTTCGTTCTCTCCGTGTATGTTCCCATACAAAATTGCACAAGCAAGGAAGTGTTTCCCTTTGATATAAATAATTACAACATCACTTATCAGCTTAAGCTTTTAGACGGAGTGGTTGTTTAACACAATTTCATTAGCAAAATTAAGCTTTAAGGTGCATTCCACAAAATGGGCTAGAAACAGGGACTGGAATTTCAGCTAAACTACAACAAGTGAGCATGCAACCAACAATTTTTTGGGTCTTTTGATGAACAACATGCAACCAACATATTAAGTAATGAAACCACTAAGAGGCTGCTGGTAACGTCAGAAAAAAAATCCAAAAACAGCCCTTTTTTTGGAAAAAGTTCAGTTTTTAAAAACAGAGAATCATTTTCAAAATTTTTTTAATGGCATTTTTGTAATTTCTTCTAGACTCGCCAAAGTCACACATGCCTTCATGCATTCATTTACCAACGCTACAATCACCACTTCTACCACCGCCACTGCCACTAGCACCACCGCCACTATCCACCACCATTACGAACTCCACCACAACAACCACCATCACCACTCCATCGCCACTATGGCCAACTCCAACACCATCATTAGGAGCTCCACCACTGCTGCTGCCACCACCACCATCTATACAACCACGACCACCACCGTGACACTCACTATCAATATCATCACCACCAGTGTCATTAATATCAACTGCTAACAGAGCAAACACAATGACTATAATTAAAATTTGTTTTCAAAAACTTTAAATAAACACACATTTTTACTTATCTTTAAAATCATAGTTGATTTTAACTAAATGTTCTCCGAGCGGATTTTTTTCTTCACCTGCTCCCAAAAATATGAAAAGTTTTTTCAAAATTTTTTTTATAAAAAAACGTTACCAAACATCCTCTAAGTTTAAGCATCCAAATAAACAAGGGAATATCTAGAAAGGAAGCAAGAAGGGAAGGTTACCTTCACCAAGCATTTTTCTTGTTCTTCTAAGATGGTTTCGATCAGGAGCTTGTAAGAAGCCTCTTCGATGAAAACCCACCCCGCATCTCCTTCGTATACCTAAAGCCACGTGCTTCGCGGATGTCAAATAACCACCAAAAAAAACAAAGAAAGAAAATACCGTAAAGGCTGGCATTCAAAGGCATCGAAGCTGGCCTTCAGGAGGGCTTTCACAGTCTTGCGGACCAGGTCCGCAGAGAACCCTAGCGGTCGCAAAGCGTCGATGGCAGCGTCCACACGTTTTAACCCCACCTGTAACAGTTCAAGTTCCTCACAAAATTTGAGAATAATTTGGAAGAAAAAGGGTAATAATTGGAAAGAGAAAACAGAACGCATAGATAATGCAAAAAAGAGGAAGAAGAAAAAATTTAAACGAAAACGATCACACTTTTTGGGCTCTTCTTCTCGCTCTCGGCATTCCGGTCTTCTTATCCAAGAACACGACAGTCCAGAGCTTCGATTAAAAAGAGGAAGAGTCGGAAGACCCAGCCGAGAATAATAGTATAACTTGTGAAGGAAGAATTGCTGACGGAACTCTGCAAGTTCAAGAAATTCCTGAACACGCCGCTTTATTGGCCATGCCTAAAAGGCCACTGCGCAAACATTTCCTTTTTCCCGCTCACATTTTCCTTCCGAAGGTGGTGGCGCTATCTGCGGCATAGAAATATAATTCATCCGGCAGTGACGCAATGAGGACCACCGCGACGCCGATCACCAGCACCCCCTCCAGTTCCTCCTAGTTAGAGCTCTCTTATCATACAAAACCTAAGCAATATATGGTCATATTTGGAAACAAACAATGAATCGGGAGAAAAGGTCACCTCGTTTGTTGGCATTTTTGGCACAATTCTTCTACCAAATTGTGGACTCTATTTAACTAGTTGTATTGAGCATAAGAAGACCTTCTTGGACCTTTTTTTTTTACGTAATGTTTTTATGCCTTTGAAGTAAAAATTGATGCACAATTTTAAGTGATTTTGAGGCAATTGGCAATACAAAGGCAACCACATTAGGATTTACTAAGTTGAAATTGTTTCAAGAGTGCTTACAGTTTCAACTTTTGGGCCAAAAGAGAATGCATATTGTCTAACACCAAACCATGCACTCCCTATTTCTTGCACCAAGTGCTATGCTTAGTGCGTTCACATTATTTTTCACACAAAATTTATTAATTTCTTGGAATTTTTAATGCACCAAACACAACAAAATGATTCATGAATAAATGGCATGATTTTGATATAGAACAATTTCCAATCATCATCCAAAGGATTGAGCAGGTGTTCATTTTTGTGACCGTTTGTGTATATGTGAACAGAGCTTTTCTAATTTGGGGGGGGGGGGGGGGGGGGGGGGGGGGGTGGTGATTTTAGATAGATTATTTTGTAATAGTCCAAAAAAAAAAAAAAAGGATACGGGTTATTTTGCCACTTGGATTGATTTCATGGTCAATCCAAAGAACCGACATCGTCTACAATATAAGCTTGAATTGCTTACTGCAGTTGAAGTGGAATGCTTCTACGTGGAGCATCACATGGTTAATGATTTCCATTTTTTATAATTGCTTTATGTGGGACCCACTTAGAAATTCATTAACCATGGGATGCTCCATATGGAAGCATCCCATTTCAATTGCAGTAAGCAATTCAGAAAAAAATTATAGACGATTTCATTCGCAATCTAAAGGACGAGGAAGTCTCTTATGCTTCTAATAAATATTCCCAGTAGAATCATTTATTTTTTTGAAGCAGGAGAGCAAGTTTTCATATTTTCATTTGACATAAAAGTAGCAAGGATGAACTTATAAAGTGTTAAAACCACTTTTTTAATGTAATTATGTATATATTATTAAAAAAGGGGGGGGGGGGGTGATTTTAGATAGATTATTTTGTAATAGTCCAAAAAAAAAAAAAAAGGATACGGGTTATTTTGCCACTTGGATTGATTTCATGGTCAATCCAAAGAACCGACATCGTCTACAATATAAGCTTGAATTGCTTACTGCAGTTGAAGTGGAATGCTTCTACGTGGAGCATCACATGGTTAATGATTTCCATTTTTTATAATTGCTTTATGTGGGACCCACTTAGAAATTCATTAACCATGGGATGCTCCATATGGAAGCATCCCATTTCAATTGCAGTAAGCAATTCAGAAAAAAATTATAGACGATTTCATTCGCAATCTAAAGGACGAGGAAGTCTCTTATGCTTCTAATAAATATTCCCAGTAGAATCATTTATTTTTTTGAAGCAGGAGAGCAAGTTTTCATATTTTCATTTGACATAAAAGTAGCAAGGATGAACTTATAAAGTGTTAAAACCACTTTTTTAATGTAATTATGTATATATTATTAAAAAAAATTTTTTTAAAAGTATCCGCTTAGCATAAAGTATACTCTTCTGTTAACTTGCTCGGCAAAAACAACTTTTTTAGTTACAGACCTTGATTCAAAGCCCTGTCCAACAAAGGCCAAGTGTCAGAAAGAACAGTTGTGATGGAAAGTTTCTTCTGAAATCTGGGCCACAATATTTAGCCCGGTCACAGGCCCTTGGGTCAATAAGTGCAACATATGCACAGAAAAGAGAGTCAAGAGTCAGCCAAGGTTCCGGTTGGGCCAGCTATAGTCTCCTAGAGCCATATTTACGGTTATACCGAAGTCCATGCTGACTGATAATAAAGACCAAAGCCCGAGTCCGAACCCAAAGCCATCTCTTGCTGGTGATGTGGACTCTTTAAGAATGGTCGAACCATCCTTATTTTCCGACTAAAATGTTGCGCTCAAATCTAGAAGTTGATTGCAACAGGCAGAGCTGATTAGATTAAACAATTCCCACAACTCTTGAGCAACTGAACTCTGGAAATCGATGTTTATAGACCAACAGGGTATCCTTTGCCAAGCACCTTTTCGATCACAAGGTTATTAAAGAACGATCCATATGTAAAGATGCAATATTTAAGCCACTGTAATCATGATTGAAGGAAGAAAGAAAATCAAATTTCGAGCCTTTAGAGTAGATGATAAGATGAACCACTATAAATGGTTTCCTTTAATTTTGTTCGCTTTTCTCTTTCGTTTCAATAGTTGACGATCCTTTTTCCACACTCAAATTCTAGCCGTTTCATCAAATGCTTCAAACACGACCGTTGCAGAGGTAAGGAAGTAAAAATAGAGAAAACGTGTGAAAGATGACTTTTCCTCTCTTTCTCTACCCGCCTTTGTATGAGAAAAGGAAAAAGGCGTTTTCTCATTTCTGCTCTTTCAGTTTAGCGGCTTTAGCCCGAAAAGAAGAATAATTAAAGCAAAAGCAATAGGGAATGAATCTTCTTCAGAAGATGGAGATCATGATAGTCGCCTGCCCACACCCACTCTCTTTGAATCATATTACGGAAAGTAATAGATGGGCTTATCAGGTTAAGTGTTTGAGTTGAGAAGAGTGTAGTGCCAGATTGATAGTGTTATGTCATGGTGACTCACACCCAACTTTCCAATTTTGGGATCCAAAGCTCTCCAACAATGAGGAGTAGATGATATAGATCTTCGATCTTTACTTTTTAGAAGGGGATGCACAATGCACATGCACGTCTACGACACAGTTTCCGGGTCCAAATCATGAGTTTTTTTGAAGCCAGACTCCATGGATTATTAATTTACAGTCATGAACATGCATGATGTTGAAGTTCCATGGTTTGGTTTTGAACACCTCATGGGATGTTGACATCTAATGATACTTTTGGTTTACTGAACCAAGAGTTTGGTCGTCTCAAAGTATTATTAATATATAATGAGTTATTAGTATATGATGATGCGGTTGAGGAGGGTGATTAGTAAGTTATGTTAAGGCTAATGTATCAGAGGATGAGTAATAAAGAATACAAGGAAAGCTACAAGCACCAAATCCTCCTTTTGAGTCCACATCATTTGAAGAAAAGTCCACTTGTATCAAGAGAGAAATTTTAATTTTTTTTCCTTTTTAAATCCCAATACCTAGGGAAATGGAAGTCTTATTGGTTGTTGATATAGCACTCCTCTCTCATTTTTTATTTTCTTATTGTCTTTTTTTTTAATGTAGCTAGAGCTATAACCCCACCTATTATAAAATAAATCCCAACTTGACTGATTAGCTCCACTCATGAATCAGACATAGAAATACTTTTGTGTGTTGTACATATTATTATTATTATTATTATTTTAGAAGAAGCAGCAAGAAGACAACAAAACTAAGCATCTGCCTCATGTGAACCAGAAGAAATAAACAAATCAGAAATGAAGGTAAAACGGCCAAAGGCTCTTTATTTTCATATAGTTAGGTACTACCACCCTTATTTTTCAAATGTAAGAGACTATTTAAAAGTTCAATTTGATGTGATGAGGAGTGAAGGCATCACCCCCTGAAGCACGTGTCAGAGAGACGGTTTCACGTGACAGAGAGCTACTTACGGAACGGAACTCATGTGAGGAGGGTACGTAACGCCTGTTCTTTTAAACGATCGAATTAACCGTATAATATAGAGGAGGCAGCTAACACATGTCCACATCATTTGCGTGGACCATGCCATGTTGCGTCTGGCATTCTTAAGTAGGGAGTGTCCATATTCCCCATTTTTTTAAATGTACATTTTATAAGAATTTTGTAACATGACAGCACTAATGACATTTCAAGTTTCAAAGCTTAATCCGAATTAAAGAAATAGAAAACAAAGAATAGGATACGTTAATATTGTTTTATAATATAATACTTTCGTAGAAAAGGAATCATCACATTCATCACACTATCAACTTACCGCAAAAAAAAAAATTACAAAATTAAAAAAAAAAAAAGACAGCACACAAACACGTCGGGAGAACAGTTGATACTCCCCATATATAATACATTAGAGAGAGATCTAGAGAGAGGAAGAGGCGCTTTTGGTATGGTTTGAAAAGTATGGTTGGGTGCGAGGAGGTTCAGTGATGGGGTGCAGGAGGGGGCTTGGCACATTGATAGCATTTGGCAAAGAGTCCAAAGGTGTCGACTTGCTTGACGAAGTTGGTCACGCTGGCCCACCCACCAAATCCGAAGCCAACAACCGCCACCCATACGACTATAAAGATGTTTATAACGTACATGGCCGTCCAGCTGGGCATGAAGAAAGGTGGCTTCTCTGCTGCGTTCTGCATTCCAAACAAACATGTGATATTAGCTCATGCCGAACCCCAAAACTAAGACACCTTTTGAGTTATAATAGTTATAGCCAGCTAATATATCTCCAATCAGTAATGTCGTTGGTGATGAGTCAAAAACACAGTCACTGTTGCACATAACTAAATGAAAACGACTCGCCACCTATCTCCGCCCTCTCGCGTGAATACTGCTACGGATGCGGAAATCCCATCAATTATAGGGGTTTCAATATTTAATGGTTTCTGTCAGAATTCACCAAACTGGTGAGACCCTTCTCCCCTCCATTTTGGGGACACCGCGAGGGACAATCTTGCTCAGACCAGCGATTCTAAGTTTCTAACAGCCCCCCGGGTTCCACATTTGACGATAATGGGAAAATCATGGACCCACCACCGTTTCCCCTTTTCAGATGCCAAATACCTACTTGTTGACGAAAACGGCAAGAGTAAGTGAAGTGAATAAAAAGAAGTAGACAAAAGTGAGGATGGCACATGAGAGTGAGACGACAAAAGAAGTCAGCCACAGCAAAATCTAGCGTCAAGGACAGCAACAGATCACAGTTGAGTACCGTCGTGGCTGTATATGAAGTGGATAGGACCCCACCCCCCTCCCAATCCCGTTCAAACTAGGTCGCATCTTGGACCTTCAACATCAACTCCTAACCCATATTATTATTATTAATTGCTATTGCAACCACCTCCTCCGACGGTCACGATTATCTCGTCTGACTAAAATGGCGATACTTAGAGGAGGAAGGGGTGGTGGTGGAGCAGTTACCTGTCGGGCGGAGGCCTTCCTGTAAGTGAGCATATGAGCAAGAGCAGGGATGATGTAGACGGTGAAGCTGACCAAAAGTGCCCCCACAGCCGAGTTTATGGGCCCAAAGAAGGGGAAGATTATGGCCAAGAACCATATGGGTATGACCACCGGCAGACGCGCCAGGGCCCTCAAACATATGCTCTTTGTGTCGTGCATCCCTATCACCTTCTCCCACACGAAATACAACGGCGTGCAAGCGAACCCAAAAGTAATGAACTGCGTTTGCCACGTCGATTTACATTAGCCACGTGGCAAAAGAATAATAATGACAAAAATTTTTAAAATGGTATGGGCCGGTATTCCATACCTGGTGGATGAGCATGAGGATAACGGCGGCATCACGGAAACGAGAATTGGGAAGGAGGGAGAAGGCATTGGAATGGTCGAGAAGCTGGTCACCGAAAGCCCAATAAACCGAGGTAGCTGACGGAATCGTTAGTGTGAATACGTACAGTGTGGCCACGAGGTATATGTACTTGAACTTCTGAGGCTTCCACATGGCATGCATGATTTCTCTGCCCACATCGTTTCCAAATCAGTTCTCAGTAACTGTTTCTAACGAAATTGATGAAGTGAAGAACATTACAACTATCCCCAAAAGAAACGTTTTTTTTTTAAAATTCCTCTTATTTTTTTCTAATTTTTTTGTTATTTAAGCAGAAATGATGATCCAACGCACAGGTGTTTGTTCCGTAGGTTTAGAAAGACAAACAAACAAAGAGATTACACTTGGCAAAATACTGAACCTTCAACATAGAATTCCCAAATTCAGTCGGCCAAACAGAGTCGATTTTGAAAGCAATTTCACACGCAACAACCAATTAAAACAGAGGGTAATTATGTAAATAATGAGAAGAAAGATCACGATTTTTGTCTTTTTCCCCTTACCCCAAATCGACCAGCAGAAGCTGTAAATAGAAGCATTTTTAAACGACAACGAAGATAACGGACTGGAATTCTTACACAGTTACGGCGTGTCCACCAAAGGTATAGAGGATATTGGTGGCGCCGGTGAAATAGAGTACAAGCTTTGTTGGTGCTGAGTGTACTACTCCTTCAACCTGTAATGTAAAAACCCCACGAGAAACTTTAAACTATCTTACAAGACAGGACAAAATACAGAGTTCAAGGGAAAAGCAACCGGAAGATGAGAAAGATTTAGATTACCTGGCCGTGAACGAGGGCCGCAATGGCCAAATACCAGGCGGTATAAGTAGTCATCCCAAGCCCCAGAAAGGACCAGATACGGTAGTTGTGGAAAGAAGGTATGAAAACAGTCGTAGCACAGCAAGCTCCGAAGATATACGTCCATGTCCTCTTGTCCAATCGGTCGTTTATGTAGTATATGTTACTAATCCCATGAAACAATATCCCCAAATAAGTAACAGGAACCGATGAAAAGGAACCCAGATTTTTGTTATTCGGTTTAATCGGAAAAGACTTCAGTAGGAAAAATCGATCTCACCTTGCGCAAGCTATGAGCTGTATAACAGACCCAAAGAGGAGGAAAGTACAGTTGAAGCCCAATCCCAGAGCTTTCCAGAAGGGACCCAGCAAGCCGTCCAGCACTTCGAACCACTGCAACCAAAGTTCTCTTAGGCCTTCCCGCAAAATTTGAGCAGAGAACGTTGTGGTTCTGCCCTGTTGTTGATCCTTTAATTTAGTAGTTCTGATGAGAAGCTTACCTGTATGACATGGTTCTTAAAGTTGACATTCTCTTTCTCCTTTCTGCTTCGGTACTCGATGTAGAGAACACTGATGATGTAAGCCGTCCAGCTACCGAGGAGACCGTAGAATACCTGAAGTATGACGCCGGACAGCATACCCATTTGAGAGAACGAGTACGGCAACGTTAACAGAACCTGGGCTACCTGTAATGAAAGAGAAGGAATGACATCTTGAGAGATGAAACGAAAATGGGGATTATTAATTTTTTTTTTTTGCATATTTGATCGGGATTTTGTGATTTTACTTGATTGGATGCGCAGCTGAACCAGGCATCGTAGACGGAACCACCATGCCAGAGAAAGCTCTTGACGCTAAGCATTGGTTGTTCTCCTCTCTCCTCAACCTTCCCTTCGTGCTCAGTGTCGTTAAGGTTGGAGACTATCGCTTCTTCGGCTTGCTTCTGAGTCGACATTTTTTCTCCGGAATTTCTAACTGCAGCGTCTAAATCCGTCTAGATCTGTAACACAAATGGGACTGTAAATGAGACAAAAACGACGATATAAACTATCCCCTTAGGAATAAAAGCGAATTGAACCCAAAATCGGAAGGAGAAAAATTAGAACTACAAATTAAAAGGGAATGATCTTTTCGATGAACAAGAAGGAAAAAACGAAAGTGATTCTAATAACGAAGTTCGCGAACCAGGTTAAAACATGAGGAAAATCCAATCTTAGTGTCCGTTACCTCGATTGAGAGAATGAGAGGTCTCTGTCGCGCGTATATATTCAAGAAATGAAGAATGGCCAGATTGCGTATCTCCGAAAATCCTCCGCTTTTCTCTCTCTCTTTTAAGACAGAAGCCTTTGTCTCGTTTTGTTTTTTCAAAAAGGAGGGAATTGATCTCCCGGTGGAGGACAAGTGTTAGAGTATGCAGATTGCAGGGACAGCGAAGGTTACAATTGAAAAAGGAGGCTTAGGAATTCTCCATTCCGAGAGTGGCAGAGCCTTTAATGACAGTAGTAATTGGACACAGGCGAGTCCAGTCGCTCTCCTAAACTCTGCGAATAGGCGGAAAAACCACTTAAATGCCCTGTATCTGCAATAACGGCAGCGGCGAAACCAAGACGGCGAGGAGTCCAATCTGCAAATCAGATCGTTTCAAAGGATTGCACACTGAGGGGAGAGAGAGTGAGAGAGAGAAAGAGGGAGAGAACGAGAGAGACCTTTTTTGTTTTTCTCTCTTATATCGTAACTTATACCATCCAAATAAACAAATCAACTCTGTTCCGTCCTTGTCTCTGTTCTAGAGCTACTATTTCTTATCTTCTTCTTCTCCTGTAAGCAGTTGGGAACAAGAATAAATCATGCAGAGGTCGGAACACGACGAAACCCCAACTTTTCGTCCGATTCGATTCCGGGGTTCTCGTAAGAGAGAATGGAGATCTGGCGAAAGGGACGTCGTTCTGATCAGGGAAAGAAAGAGTGAAAACCGGACCAAACTTTATAGGCCAGGAGGCAGGAAGTTCGAAATGGCTGCTACGACGTTAAATGTGTTTAAAAGAACAAAAGAGAAAAGGAAAGAAATCTGGTAACCTAAGAAACCTCTGTGTCTCTGCTCTGGCTCTGCACTTCTGTTTATAGTGACAGAGATGCTTCCTATTGTACTTGCTTCCCTTATCTTCTCAGTGAACGCTTATTCATCCATCAGCTCGGCTCTCAGCTCGGAGCTCAGATCCCTAGTCAAATAATTTTTTCAAGAAATTTATTTTCCCCTATATATTCCAATTAATCATTCCATGGTTTTGAGGACAAACATATCCTTCGACAATCCGCTGAGATATTTTGTTAAGTCAAAAATATCACTAAAGCAATCTGCATCTATAAAGAAAAGATTTAAGATTAACGGTTCAGAAATTCACATTTTGCTATCGCTTTCAAGTTTCCTGAACGCTAAGCCAGACCCTTCATTCATTCAATAATGAACGAGCAGGCCTTGTGCAAACATACTTAGGCCCAAAAAAAAATTCAGTGAATGGGGTTATGCAAGACAGTACAACTATTTTACTTAATAGGTGCATTTTAGTCATTGTAGATTTTTATTTGGGAAAATTGATTTTAAGTGAAATTTTTTAAAAACAATCTAGATTCAATCATCTAATTCTTAAAAATTGGAAAATAGTGAAATTTTTTTTAATAATTGAGAATAAATATTATTTTATTGTTCACAAAAGATTTTTTTTTCTAAATACCCTTAAAAAAATTCTTAACCTCATTAAACAATGATGACAAATAAATTGTTTACAAGTCTTTTGAAGGTATTTTTAGAAGAAAAACCTTTGTGAACAGTAAACTAATGTTCCTTTTTAATTATTTGGGAAAAAAAGTATCACTATCACCCAATTAAATGCCTGAATCCGGATTGTTTTTCAAAAATAACACTAAAACCAATTTTTTCCCTAATCAAACGAGAAGGCGTAAATAAACTTGTTTTGTCGATTATGATGACATTGAAGGGAGCTGCATGCCATGATTGTCATTCAGAGCAATTCGAAGGGGTGTTGATGTAATTTAACTTATATATAAAAATTTGACGTTGGTTCAACGCGGCGCAGAATGAGTAAGGCTAAGCTAAGGTGTTGGCTTAAGCTAAGCAATTTGGTTATGGTTATGGTCATGGCCCCTCACAGTCACAGCAGCTCGCACGCTTTCAAAGGAACACGCCGCGCCATCCACACCTGACCCCACCAAAACACTACTTAATTACCGGACTGCGCCTGCTTACAACTATAATTTATCGGACGGCTAATCGTGGAACAAGAGCCTCTGATGGGTCCCCGCACAAGCAATACCTCCCTCTGATCACGCGGGTCCTGCCTCGTGCTTTCCATTTATCATGGAAGCTATGAGTCAACTCGTTATCGTACCACTTTGCCTGAAACGGGCGAGTTACGTGGAACTTGTTCAGTGAATATTGGACTCACTTGAGCTCACTGACTGTGCAACTCGTTATGCGATTTTTGGATTATTAATTTCTTCTTTTTGGATTATTAATTTCTTGCCTTTTCTTCTTTACACGCTACCTCGTGAAAGGTATGAGTTGACTGGGGCGCTTCAGGAGTCAATGGATTTGGTGTCCTTTTTATGACAGGGGGGCAAGTGGTGATCTTTCTGTAATCAATGATGTGGCACCGGTAGGTCTCATTAGGTCGTCTCACGAATAATTAAAGTTTTTTGTTTTAGATTCTTTTTATTTAGGTCATATTAGAGAAATATTAATTGTCCAATTCTATTTGGAAAACAACATAAGACCCGCCTGGATGGTATTTTTTTCAACCAGAAATACTTCATATTATAGGTTTGTGGTTGATTATTGTTTAATTAAGAAATATAATTTTCCAACAAAATCACAAATTTAAAAATTGATCAATCTCATTTGGCAGTAGCAAAAATGCTACAAGAAAATGTTATAGAAGCTTCTAAGTTTTTTTTTTTTTTGAGATATATATAATTCGACTCTCATTAACTACTACAAATTTGTAAGTTACTTCTTGAAAGATTTCTACTCACAAAATGTAGAACATTGTTCCTACTAAAAGCTTAAACTGATAGTAAAGGTAAATTTTATACATTTAATATATTCCTTAACACGAAAAAACATTTAAGAGTTTTTTTTTAGTGTGTGTGTGTTTAGAAGTGACTTTAGTTAGAAAGATTTCTATACTTTTTCTTTGTGAATTTAAGAAGGTAAAAGAAGGTGTATAATGAATTCATAAGAACTAGCTTAGATTTGAATAATAATAAAGTTGCTTTCAATTTTCAATTCTTTATTTATGTGGAGTTAAAGTTTCTTTTGATGAGTTATCCTTTCCTTTTTACAAATTTTTTTTCTTCTCTCTCAGTGAGTGGTCATCGTACTATTGATGTGGCTATCAAAATGTGAGAGAGAAAGGGGAAGAAGGCGGTGGATTTGGAGAATGATAGGAGTATAATTTGGAAATAAGGTTGGGGGGTAGGGCAAAAGTTGGGTCACGTTTGAATGACAATCAAAGGGGTGGTTGAATAATCAATCTAAATACCCCTTAAGGAATGGCACACACAAAGAGAAAGAGAGAGATAGAGATAGGATTAAGGATTAATTAATGTTTATGCTATGTGCTATTTGGAGGGGTATCCCAAGCCAAATCCTTTATGCAATGTCATTGATGCCATGGAGAATCCCACATAAAAATAAAATAGCAGGCATTTCAGGTGAATCAAAGGGGTTAAACCTGGGTGTTGGGGTTGTGGGGATAACAGAGAATTGTGAAAGAAGGAAAAATTGGGATGATGTTACATCGATCGAGTCCAGGTGCACGTTTCCCCTGTTTGAACGGGATTTGTCGGTTCAGTGGGAAGGGTCTCTGGCTAATTGGCTACTAGTTGGCCCTTCTCTCTCTCTCTCGACATCTTTTGATCTTTTTTCTTAATAACCTCGTTCGTTTCTAGTCCAGTGAATTAAAAAGCATTCTCTCTCTCTCTCTAATTATATCTTCTTACTTTTCATAATTAATCCGTCTCTTCGAGCCTCACTTACCTGTGTTTGTGTGACGACTAACAAAAGTGAGAATGTATGGGTAATGGGTTCACCAAGGACTCCCCTTCTCTCTCTATCTCACAAACAAATTAAACGAATTTAGGACCTTTAATAAGAAGAAGGGGCGTTAGTGGGGGAAGCAATGATTAAGAAGGTGTTTTAAAGTTCCTGCCGTGCAAGCCTAAGAGGCTCGCTTTGTGAAACTTCGGAATATGTTCCCACGGTTGCTCTACGGAGGGGCCCTCCCACTCCCGGCCTTTTCTTTTCCACTTGCTCTTCGGATAAGAGCACCCCCGCCCCACCACCACCACGCAACCCCCCCACTCGGCTCATAGACCCGAAAAACTCTGGTTCGAACCAACTTGATTATGTTTTTAAGCTGTACATGAAATCAAATCCTCTAGAGTGAAACCATGGATACATTCGCATGGAACTCCTCATGCATGTATGTATGGATGGTGTGATGATTTATTGGATGCTCCTCCATTAACAATCATCACGGAATCGTGAAAGGTAGTCAAAGACGGACTCAAATCCTTCTTTGTCCGGTTTGTCGCATGTCAGCGCATCAATCAATTTTTTTAATTTCCTTTTTTATTTTTTCATATTTTTCCTATTTTTTCCTATTCACAAAATTCCATATTTTATAATTTAATAATATGGCATAAATTTGATAAGTGGGTTGGGTTTGAGCTGGCCCTTCGGGCTGATTGGCCCATTCCCAACACCTTTAATGAAGATCGAAGATGGTGGTGTGGCGATAGAATCAGATAAAGATCGATTCGTTGACATTTATTGGTGATTGAATTCTGATTATATTGTTGGATTTTTGCTAATGGGTCTGCTGCTGCATGATTAGCTTCTCTGTAGTGACGCGTTTTCGGACGTTGGATTTATTAGATGTCATCGAACAGACCATGATTGAGCCGCTGCATCCAAACCCAATCCGTTGCTAGCTGTACTTAAAAGGTATAGAATCCAACGTTCTTTATGATGTTAGATATGCTCATGGCCCCAAGCTAAAGCAAAAGCCATAATCTGATAAGGGACGAAGCGGTTGCTCGTAAGGACGCATGGAAGGAGACAATGCATTGATTCCACGATCCATGATGTCAATGAGCTAGATTTATTATTACCAGGAGAATGCACGCACTATGATCGTAGCAAATTTAAAAGAGAATTAAGGGTATTTTAGGTATTAAAATATAAAGCAGTTAGTTATTTTATTGATACACATACATTAAAAAATGGGTATAAAAGTTAATTTGATAAAAAAAAGTAGAGGGTATTTTAGTATCAAATATCAATCAGAAAACGGGGTCTGCTTTATAATAGTAATAGATTTTTATTATTATTATTCTTCATTTTCCTAACTTTTATTCCTACTGTATTTTTGATGATTTTTTTTTTATTGCATCTTTTCGAACGTACGAGGAAATGAGGCTTTTGACCCTGAATTGATAAGAAAGAAGAGACTGAAGGAAGCCGATTGAAAGCTTAATTCCTTGGTTCATCGGAAGCTATATCTTACTAAATGATGTTTAGAAGATAAGAAAGAGAGATGGAAGGGAAAAGGCGAGATGGATAAGCCCTTCCTCTTTATATAATCTTTGTAATGGACCAGCCCTTTGCCTTTTTTTTTTTTTTTTTTTTTGGGGTGCTTTCTCCTGACTTTTAAAATCTCTTTTGGTAGTTGAGGGAAATAAGGAAGAATCCTAGAGATGATTGCTATCCCAAATGCCCCTCCGCGTGTCCTTATCAAATTAGGCTACTCATGATAAAATATTCTTTTTTGATGTAATTTATGTATGGGTGCAATTCGGTTTGATTTGGTCCAAGTCGACATTAACCCAAAACTAAACCAAAGTTCATAATTCAAACTTTCATACGAAGGTCTCAAACTTTGACCTCTGACTAATTCATGCAATTAATGACCAATAATTATGATCACTCGGGGTTATCATAGTTCTTTTAAGCAATAGCAAAGCAAATCGGAGAGATGCCCACCCAAGTAATTGGGTTGATGAGTTGGTGGGCCTCATTCACGCCGGGTTGTTCTTGCACCATCATTAACTTGTTCCAGAATCCACACGCGCGTGCGCACGCACGCACCATAGCAGTTATAAAGGCCGTTACAAGAGTGTTTTCTAACATCGCAAAACACCATCATCATTTCATGTTTTCAATCCCCTAAATCTGTGCAGGGAGTGTCTCATATGTCTCTAGACATGAGAAACATATATGCACGCCATTAATTATCTCAAGACGGAATTAATTGCAAAGCAGATCGATGGAAGATTTCTTGGAATCAAGCTCATGAATTATCTTAAAAGGATTAAGATAACAGACCTCATATATGCTTTTTCATCCCCACCTCCAAACGTAGAAACAAGTCCCCACAGGACATTTCCACAACAAACAAGTGCTTCGCCATTTCTGCTCCTCCCATCCACATCGGTGATTGTCCCTCAACTGTCTGCTTAGGGGGGGAACTTATTGCAGACCGCAAGTGGTTGTCCCGTGAAAGAAGCTAAGATTCTCCAGTCTTAATGGGAATTTCCCAGATACGTATCACTTTCCAACACTAGCTTCTTTTACCTTCAACCGTGTTTATCATGGAAATGAAGACTTGGAATTTTTGGATTCAACACTTTTTGATTTCCAGGTTAGGGGGTTCCGGGTCCATCGTCTAATGCTTTTTTCTCTCCAGAAATAATGAGACATCAAACACCACCAGTCCCAGTTGGAACTTTTTGTGGTTAGGGCTCATAGCATGCCCGTCGCATAGATGGGACGGGCTTCGCCGACCAAAGGTCTCATGATGCTTCTTAATGCTTCCCAACTTGAAGGGATAGTGCTCCTACTTCAGTTTCACCGGAAATTCCGACGACACGTTCTGCAATATTCTGCTCTTTCAGGGAGATATCACCCTGTAGACCAGCTGGGTGCAGGTGCAGCCACTCTGGCTTTAATTCTTGGCATACGTTAGTAACCAAAATTGTTGAAATACTGTGTTTGGGCCCTTTGATATACATTGTTGCGCCTTCACCTATCAGCTTAAGTTTTTAGATGCAACGTTGTTAACATGGTATCAGAACAGGAGGTCTTGTGTTCAACTCCCGGTGGCAAGTTTGCCTTGGCATTTGTTTGTGTACAGGATGTTCATACCCTATGTTTGTCCTCCCCATATATGTTCCCGTGCCATGTCACACGTGCGGGGGGAGTGTTGAAATATTGTGTTTGAGCCCTTTGATATACATTATTGCGTATTCACCTATCAGTTTAAGTTTTTAGGTGCAACGGTTGTTAACAAAAATGATGTAAGGACAAGTTCCGAGGTATCTGTGATTGTTAAACAGTGTTTTCCGTGTTGGGGGCATTTTGGTAATTTTATCCAACATTGTCAGTTCATTTTATGATTTTTTGACTAAAAAAGATGATTAACATAAATGTGAATGGTTGAAAAGTCTCAATTATATATATATATATTTTCAAATTTCATTACAGATATGATTGGCATTAATATGATCCCAACCTTATTATCAATAAAAATAGGGGGCAGTTTTGTTACCTAGTACACATAACGCAATATTTCGTCATCGATTAGGACTATTCTAGGACTATTCAAGCATGCTATGATTGCATCATCGTTGCATTGTCATACCAAATTTCCTTCCATGATGCACATAAAAACCTGAACACAGTTACCCATACCCATACATGAGCATTTCTTCTAGAGCCAAAATCCGGTGGTTTAGTGAAACCAACGGCTGAGATGCATTTTGGGGTGTCGGCCTCACTATTGAAAAGTGTCATCCATCCACAAGTTTCATGTTGGAACCACAGAATGGCTCCAGATGAAACGGTCTCATTACGTAATCGAAGACTTAACACAGCTGCAGCAGTGTTTCAAAACTCAGCCTTTTTTTTTTTTTCTGGAAGAAGTCCGTTTCCGATGGCTGATTTAGTGACTTTAGTCTGTTTCAAAATGAAAGCGGAATTTTACCTAACGTCGAAATCATGGAACTATTGTCTCCCACTTACTCAACTCGTTCTTATTTGTCTTTCACTTTAAAATTGTTTCCGTTGTTGCTTTTCTAATTTTCCCCTTGCGATACCATCGGATACGGTGGTAGACAATAAGAAGCTGATTGGAAACTGGAGTCAAGTGCAAACGTATATTGACGTCAGCAGGTATTGCTTTAGTTGTTCGTGGACTCTGTCCCACTTCTGTTCTGACTGGTTCCCCACCCAGACGGCCGCCCCCATTGTCGCTTCCACCTTCGATGGTTACACACACCAGCACCATACTCAAATTTCAACCCGCTTTTACACAAGTCACCAAATTACGAAAGCGAAGAGCGGCGGCTTAACAGAGTTCAAAGACAGTGATTGACATACCTCAAGGCCACATATGCATTAATCTATCGATGGGAATCTCATATTTCACTCAGATACTGCATTTCCACTTCAAGCTACAGGATTTTGGCACCATCATATAATTCTGCAACTACTGCCTGTGCAGCTCGTCATCTCTGAATGTTTCCGACACATCAGCAAAACGAGAACGCTTTTAAGAGTAAACATCTGTAAGATACCAGATGATCCGAGCAATCAAACTATTGGATTCCTTTTGGTTCACGTAGAAGGAAATCAAGTTCAGTATTGAATTACGTCAGTCCCTCAATCGTTGCACCTATCAAATTTTATGTCGTGAACGCCCTCCAAGGTCCACATATGAAATGGATGTTTTTACCAATCTCCATTCCATGGAAGCACTCTTCATGGCCTGCATGCATCAGAGAAGATGCCATATGCATTCTCTGCTTTTTAAGACTTTGTTGCAGAAATCAAATTCAATTTCTCACATCACTGATCACATACAAATTCGATCAGTTGAGGAGAAGTCCGCATCAGTAAAGAGGGATGCAACGTTAAAATCCATTCAGTGCGTCGTCAAAGGTGCTTCAAAAATTATTGAAATTCGTTATTCACAGAACAAGGGAAGCCTATAAAAGTGTTTAGGACAAGTAACCGAAGCCTCTACCCTTTGAAGGGACACCTAAAGCCACTCTAGGGTACGCGAATTCAGTGATGGCTACCACATCAAGGAAAAAGAAATGCACCTTAAGTGTTATCCGCAGTAAGACAAACTTCAAAATTTGTCAACATGCAATAGATATAGGTGAAAAAAACCAGGGTACCCCATTGTGATTCACCATTTTTATTGATTATATATACATATTAAGCCACAAAGAACAAGAAAACCACCAGGAAAAAAATAAGGATGGCAAATATCTTGATTAAAAGCCACCTGTTCGAAGATATTCGGTTCAAATGCCTCAAAAGAGCACTGTGAGCACCTTCAACATTTGCCAATGACTCATCCATGTTATCATCAATCCTGGACACATTTCATTGGTTGGCTTAAAGATGAAGAACTCAAAATCTAAATAGATCTTCAAAGGCAGCATATGACACATCAGGTAAAAAATTTCCTCCAACAAATCAAGCAGTATGAACATACTGTGTTCTGTAACCATGAAGTCTTTAATGAATGCGGTTGAAACAACCTAAGACTAAAGGCCAACCAAGGCTCCTTTGTTGAATGCCTAAGCACCCAGTGAAGAAAGAAAATAACTATTTATAAATTTCCTTTATTGTCTATCCTCAGAAATAAATATATGGAAGTGTTTCAGTTTCAAGACTATATTAATTAAAAATCCATATAATGAAGCATTGTAGCAAACCTGATGGCCAATTCTCCTTGCTGCACAACCATTGTTGCCAAATGCGTAAAGATGCCACTGAGCTCAGAAATTGTAGACTCCACACTTTGGAGAGCAACTGCTCGACTTTGTGTATAGTTTTCTTGTCGAGGGACAACTTGCTGTAACATGGAAACTTCCATATGGTGGGATGGAGTGTTATCTGTAGCTAACCTTCGCCTGTTGTGGAATGGTGCAAGAAATGCTGTTAAATATCATAACTACATCTTAACCAAAATAAAGACTATATTAAGCTAGAACAAAAAGAGAAATGAATAACACCATAAATATTATGATGCCAAGAGTTAACCGAAAAAATTGTCAAGCGGTTCAGTTCATTGAGAAAATCATGTCACCATAAGATCCTTTTAGATGAAAATTTATATGGAACATTTACTCCATTTACAAAATAAATGGTAACCCTTTTAGGTTAACATTTATATGAAATATTTACTCCATTTACAAAATAAATGGTAACCCTTTTCGGTTAACATTTATATGAAATATTTGCTCCATTTACAAAATAAGATATTCACATGGAAGCCATCATGAGCAGAATGTTTGAATTGGGAAGTGGGGAAGAAGTTTGAAATGCTCACTCCATATCTGACCTATCTAGCTTTTTGCACATTGAAGCACGATTTCCCTACAATATCCCATTTCTCTGATTAAGAAAAATTTACTCATGGCACATTTCAGTTGCTGTTATTAATGAGGCTTTTTTGAGTTGAGCTATTGTCATGTGCTTATTTAGATAATCTACCATCAAATTGCATGGTCTAGGTTGGCCACATCGTAGGAAGTCCCACACTTGTCTTATGAAAATTTGAATTTCAGCTAGACTGGGACGGTGGGACATAAGACACATACACACAAAAAAGTGCTTCTACACTTGAGACATTTTTCTCATACAAACCATAAAAAAACGCTTTCTATTGCCATTCATAGACTCAAATGTTTTCATTCCCAACTTTTCTTATACTGACCCATATCAGCTAAGCTGATCCCATGGACATTTTGTTTAATTGGTCACCTTCCACTCAATATCATAAGAATTCCCACACTTGTCTTATCAAAATTTGAATTTCAGCTAGACTGGGACTGTGGGACATCAGACACATACTTCTACACTTGAGCCATCTACCTCTAGTTTTATGTGAAATGTCCACCCCCAAACTTGCCCCACCCCAGCATGCCTGCCTGCCTGCGGTGGATGATTAATGCCTACTTGTGGATTGTCAATTCAATCAAATTGGAGTAGCGACTTTTGAGAATCTCCTAGTTCTCAATCCTAAATACTCCTTCACCCCATTCCCAGTTTATCATGGGTTCCAGGCTATACCACGTGATCTTTAAACATATAGAAAAAAAAGGTAACAAAAGATATAACCCTGATACTTTCAAGTTTCTACAGCTCCCTATACATATTTTCATTTTTCAAATAAGTGGTGTCATTCTTATCAATTTATGATCACAATGTTGATGCAAAGAGAGCCCAGTAAAATATAATAACATTTATATGCCTATTCTACATTATCACAAAGCTTAGAATGGACTGTAAAAGCAATACTATAACAAACAGAAAATTTGTAACAGTAATAAAATAACAAAAGAACAAAAAAATTATCCAAAAATATGTCCGATGGCATATACCTTAGTTGGTTGCGACTTTGAACTCCATTCGAAGGAATTCTGATTACCAAAAGACCAAAAATAAAATAAACATTCAATTATTATACTCAAGTTAATATAAATATTGGAATAAAAATGACAAAAATAAAACCAATAGAAGCTCGAGAATCTAAGAACAACAATAGGTTGGAACAATTCAAATAAAATGAAAAAATTATAAAAAGAACAACAATATTTTTTTTTGAAAACTACATTCAATAGAGGTTCCTTTGCATATGTTCTTTGCAAGTGACATGGTTTTGATGGGCCGAACCAAGGGCAAGTCAATGTCAAACTAAAGTTGTGAAGAAAAAATTCGAACCAAAATGTTCTATAATAAGGTAAACTAAGACTAAGCATATGAAATGTAACTTCAGAACAAAAGAAGAAAGGTGGAGCAATGGCAATGGTTGGGAAACTGAAGATCCCCAAAGTAACTGAATTATCCATAAAATGGAGAGGCATTTCTAAAGCACTGTGTCATCAATTTATTCTACTCAAGATAAAAGGTAAATTTTACAGGACAACCACGAGCCCTACCATGACATATTAAGTGGATTGTAGGGTAATAAACCAAAATAGTCACGGGATATGTTCAAAAGAGAGCGTTGAAATATATTCGTTAAATTACTAAGAAAGATAAGGTGTGAATTGGTCATATCTAACATTGCCTAAAATAAAGATGGCTCATGGCATGCAAATCAAAGACCAAGGAAGTGCCTGTGAGAATTTGTGAGGGTTGACAACTTGATGTGAAAGAAGATTATTTTCACAATGACAAATCATCTGGATAGGGCATTTTTTATAAATTATTTTTATTCAGAAAAAAAAAATCATATACTAACTCTGATGGTTGCAAACTTCCAGATGCATCAGACGTATTTGACCAAGGGGGCGGTTCAGTCACGCTATTGGAATGATGCAAAAAAGGGTTTTCTCTTGATGTGTTAGTGGAAAAGATTTGTTTCCTGTTCTCATGCGCCTTGAGATTCTGCAAAAAGAAAAAGAAAGGAAAATCTAATCTCAAAAACGAAAATGAAAATGAACAAAAAATAGCTAATACAGAAAGAACATTCACCAATGCAGGAAAAACAAACCTCTGTTCTTGTGGTTAATACATCCTGAAGCTGTTTTGTTGTTCCCATAAGCTTACTTTTCAAGTCATCACAAACAGTAGTTGCATGAACAACTCTGTCCTTGGAACAATTTCCATCACCAATCTCCACGTTCTGAAGGGCTTGCAAATCTGAAACTGCTATGTTCAGTGCCGTGATGTCATCTTTTATCAAAGCAGTAAGTTCCTGTATTTCCAAGACCGGATCGTTGAACATGGATGACCTTTTTGCCACTGTAGATGGATGCAGGCATAAATGGATGCCAATGCTGAAGTGAGTAGAATACCTAGCACCAATAATCTAAATATTTGGGTTCAAGCAAGTATGAAAATTAGTTTAGTTATTTTATGTATTCTAATTTCCAAGAGGTTCAAAACAAGAAAAGATTGAGACAATAGAATATCTAACAGAACAGATGGAACATTTCCTCTCTTCCCTTAAGTAAAACTACAGAATCTGGAGATATATATGCCACAATGTATGAAAAATGTAAAAAGAAAATTTTGTTATTCGAAGAAGGTAAAATGAATAGCAACTTTTTTATTGTTCTGATATTACCTTGTTTTTTATGAGTAGCTTATTTTTTTTCTTCTTATTGTTCATCATTAGACAGTTTTTGATAGTACCAAGCTAACATATGACACAACATAGCATGACGTACCAAAGTAAATAGAATGAAATAAAAGAAAATTAAATACATATTTAAAGGATGGAAAGCCACAGGGTAAGCATAACAGTTTACATGATACCTAAAATTTGTCTTGATATCCAAAACATGATTAAATTTAAAGAAGAGGAACAATGTAATTTATGTAAATCAGAAACCAATTGTAGCCTTGAAATTTTCTACTATACAGACACACAGACATATCAGAAACTGACCATAACCTAGAAAAATTTTCACTATACACACACACATGCACACATATCAGAATGAGGCCTTGAGTGGTTGAAGGGCCATTATTTCTATCACAGAACGAGGAATCAAAACTGGAATTCTGAGACTGTTTTGCCTGGTGCTTACAATCTCTATTATTAAGAATTATACATTCATAGCCTGAATCTTAATATTCAGTTAGACTCAACCTTGGGTTGAAATAAAAAATCAATTCATGCTTAAGTTGTATGATATGTACTTTGAATTTAGATTTGCAATTTAAACATAGAACTCATACAATTCACATGATTCGACTATTCAATATTCACAAAATGCTTAGATTCTCTTCCAAATCAAAACTTCCACTTCTTTATTTATCCTTCTAGTCTAATACTAGATTACTTATTTTAACGATAAAAGTCCTTTTCCTAAATGGAATCTAAAGCAGCTATAGATCTTGTGATTTACAATTTAAAAGTAAAATTGTACTTTAAATGGTTCCTTACGATTTTCAATTCGGTCCACAGTTTTATGATTAGTTTCTCAATAGAGCTGATGACATTGAAGTCCTTTTCACCAGACAAAGCCTCGTTTTGCAACTTGGTGAACAAATATTGACTAACAGCTCAAGATTTATACAATTACGACTGAAAAAGCTTGCTTGGATGATGAGGCATAAGCAACTGTGAAAGGTCATATAGTGTATGCAAAATTTAACAAATCTTAACAAATTCAGGATTGGCCTCTGGATGTCAAGATCTCAGACAATTTCATGCAAAGTCAAAATGGATAACAATGTGAATTTTCCATCTTCCAGCCAAATACTTGAAAAAGGATCGCAAGCTATTTCACGAAAGGGCACCTAACTGAATCTGATCTCCACTTTAAGTTGAGGAATAGTTGACCAAACAGTGAACACGGCAAGTATAAATATCTGAAAAGGAATAGTTCTTATCACATTCTCTTGTGCCAGTTTAAAAGGCCACAGCTATTAATTCTGAAACTCCGGAAGAAAAGAAAATCCAATTTGTTTAACTATCTATAATCCCTCGTACTCCGCATACAGAATATGAAGTATCATTAGATCTATCCGACAAAGTCCCATTTTGATAAATAAATTAGAGAAGTGTTTGCTATCCATTCAAAATGTGCATTCAAGTAATCATGATCAAAGCTACCACGTTAGATCGCAGTTCTAATCTCAGTCCAGCGAATGAATATTGCAAAAAACAAGTAGGGAACTCTTAGTTTCTCCTCTATGTGAGCAGCTCTGATATTGACGTTTCACGTAAAGATTAATTTTCATAAATTAAAACAGTCAAGATATAAGCGAAACATAATGAACAATTGAAAGGGAAGATATATCAAAAAAACCTACGTTTGGCAAGCCTCGCAACCTTCTGCGAGGTCTCATGGATCCCCAAACCGATTCTCGATGCCTTTCTGTTGAATTCAGAACGGGATAAGACGGTAAGCGATTCTTTAGATGCCTCCGAATCATTTGATGTTTCGCTTATGGATATAATTCCTCCGATCTTTTTCAATCTTTCTGACAAGGAGCGAAATTCCGACGTCCGATCTCGATATGAAGAAACGCCAACAGTTGCCATCAAGAAAACGTTGCAATTCGAAACCCTAAACGGCTATATGATAGAAATGCAATTCGTCGACTAGTTGTCTGCACCTGGGGTAATTAAACCAATAATCCTGTACAGTCTTCGATTGTCAGAGAAGAATGAACCATAGATCTCCTCTTCTTTGTTGGAAATGTCACTTTCTACGCTTGGATCAAAATATCCGGACCTCTCGCTGACAAGCTTCATGTAACTACCTTGTTTGCTTCATTTTTAATCAACAGTAGAAAATTCCACCAAAAGTTATGAGTAATATATTCCTCTCTTTAAGTTTATAAAAAAACATTTTCCCTCTTTATGTTTATGAAATAACAGTTTCCCTCTTAAGATTTGTAGAAATTTCAGACTAAAATCAGCAATCTTCAAATAATTTATTCTTCAAATTAATTTTTGAGGAGTCAGAAAAAGGAATAAAGAAAGAAAAGATGTAATTTTCTGATAAAAAAGTGAAAATAAAGAAGCACAGAAAGAAGGTAATTTTTTAATAAAGAAAAGGACATTTAAGTAAAAATAAATAAAAATAGTTTAATAATAGACAAAAATAAAATTCTTATTTCTCAAGAGAAGTATGTGCAATTAGTGGATACCTTAGTAGAGCTTTCTGTAAATTACTCTTGTTCTATTTTAGTATTAACGGTATCATACTATATACCAAGGCTAGTATTAACCATATTTATGTGCAAAAATAATAACAAATTTGCTAATTTATATGAACATCAAATAAGATATATGGTATTATTATTATTCTTACAATATGTTTGTTGTAGCTTCCTACAAAAAGAAAAAGGTTAAATGTGAAGGCTGTAGGAAAAAGCAGTTTAAACCGAAGTCCGAGGCTAAAATACGTATTTGCTTTTGCACATAAATCTAAATTAGAAGAATATTTTGGACTTCTTAAAAAATTAAAATGGACACAAAAGGGTAATTTTGTCGTTTTGCAAGTTCTACTGAAAATATATATTGCAACTTCATCGCTTGTGGAAAGATGGGGATTAAGTGTTTTTTGGACTCCCCAACTTTAACTACTTGTATTTAGTTGTGTATATGATGTATCAAGTTATTTCCTAGTTTTTGTTTAGGTTGTTGTGGTGCTCTTTGCATCGCCGGTCTGTCGAATACTTTCTTGTATATTCTTCTCTATACTTAATATATATTTTTGGCTTACCATCAAAAAAAAAAAAAACTTCGTCGCTTAATAGAATGGGCTTCTTGAAGAAGTATTTCTCATTGTAACATCCAAATGTTTGGTAAAATCACTTTTCGCACTAAGAAAAGTGTCATGGACCATATGATGCAACATCCAATAGGAGCTTATTGCGTGTTAAAGAATAGTACAGATATGATTAGAGGTGGCAATTGTGACCCATCAACCCATCCAATCTTAGATGGGTTTGGGTTGACTGTTTCAACCCGTGGGTTGGGTTCGGGTCATGAATTCTCAACTCGATTATAAACGGTTGGGTTAGGGGTTGATTTCTCAATCCGAAATCACCACGATTACAATCCAATTTTTTTTATTTTTGTGTAATAGAAATTTGGAACATTATACTAATAATAGTTGTGACTATTCAACATTTCTTTTTTAAATATAAATAATGACAAAGGATAAAGTGAAGAAAGATTTTTTACATATAAATATTTCAAATTTCTTAGCCTCTATTAATATAAATTGAGGCCTTGATGACAAGTAAAATCTTTTAAGACTTTATTATTATGTTTTAGTTATTTTTTTCATGTTATTTTAATTCTATCTTAATGATTGTTGTGTTATTATGCTTGTTAGGTGTGTTTTGATATTAGAATGAATGAAAAAATAGAATTTGTATAGACTTTGATATTGGAATGAATTAAAATTTTTAATTTTTAGTAGTTATTTAAATTATTTAAACGAGTTGACAAGTTGAGATATTCCAATCTGTTTATTAAACGGGTAGATTCGGGTTGAGCCTCGGCTTGTTAACCCCTTACGTCAACTTGACCCGAACCCACCCCCGAATCCAACCCATTGCCACCACTAGATATTATGAAAGTGTGGAAAGCTCGATTCCTCTTAGAAATTTACGTGTAGTGTCAAGATTTACCGGCCGGAGATTACGTGTAGTGTCCAGACCTCCCCAGGTAACCAGTGGCTGCCGTTTGGTTGTACGCAACCTCGCGTAGAAGAGCTGAACGATCTTAAACACTAAAGCCAAAACGAACATTATCTCAGGTTTTCATTTGATATTAGTTTCGGAAACTTGGAAATCTCTCAGCGATGGTGGTTAAGGGCTCAAAGACCGAAAGGAAAATTGCGTACGATCAGAAGCTTTGCAAGCTTCTTGATGAATACAGACAGATTTTGGTTGTTGCGGCCGATAACGTTGGATCGAATCAGTTGCAGAACATTCGGAGGGGACTTCGTGGGGACTCCGTCGTGTTGATGGGGAAGAACACGATGATGAAGCGGACGATCAGGCTTCACGCCGAGACTTCTGGCAACCAGGACTTCCTCAATCTTATTCCCTTGCTCGTGGTATGTGAGAAATCGATTTGCCTATTACCATAGGATTCTAGTTTGGAAGCCGGAATACGAGTTCGTTCGATCGTATTCGTTTATTTGATCTTTGGATGACTTATTTGGATAGGGAAACGTGGGGCTGATTTTCACCAAGGGTGATTTGAAGGAAGTGAGTGAAGTAGTCGCCAAGTATAAGGTACCATAATTCCATTTTCCCTCATTTTCTTCTTCGTGTTAATTTTTTTCTTTATTTAAGCGGATCTTTGTTCTTTGCTTTGTCCTTCTCCTGGAATATACTGTAGACCATTTTTTTTTTTATTATGATAAATTAATTATTTTTTTTAAAAGAATTGTCAGATTTTGGAACCGTGCCCTGTTTTATAGTGCAGGCAGGTGGGTCTATCAGATGAGAACTAGTGTTTGCGATGCTTCAAATACACAATGATTTCTGAAATAAATATTACTGTGTCTGAATATGGGAAAAACCTTCGTAGTCTGCTAATTTATTTATAATCAGATGTTTCTATTACTGTACCTAGATATGGGAAAAACCTTCGTAGTCTGCTAATTTATTTAAAATCCGATGTTTCTGATCTTATTTTCCCCAGTCATATTATTGCTTCATAGTTTTTCCCCATGGTAGTAATTTGGAAAATTTGGTCATTTTGTATGTAATTATATTTATGGAGTAAAATTGGGGTAATTTTAAAAACCAGAGAGCTTGAATACAGTCTTTTACTCTGGTAGGCTAGGTGTTTGCTCATCTTGTGGGTCTATCTTATTAAATCCTATTGATATAGAAATTTTAATAGTGATATTTATTTAGTAATTTTTTTTTATCAGAGTTGCATCAATAGTGATATTATGTTGCATTAACAGTTAAAAACAGGATGGTTCAATGGCGCCTCAAGTTTAGAACATTAATAATAATTAAAATAGAATGAGCCAATGGTGCCTGATTTATTGAGCATGGACAACATTTGTTTGTTAACTTGGACTGAAACCTCACACTAATACTTGATCCTAGATTGGCTTGTGCTTAATTACTGTAAAACACCGTTCTCTATTAAAAGCTCAAGCTAATAGTAATGGGTGAACTTTATATATTTAATACATAACCCATTTTTAAGGAGGTCCTACATGTGGAATATTTTTTCTCAATGGGTGGAGTGGAGGTTTAAATCCAGGACCTGGCGTTTGCCTAATACTCTGATACCATGTAGGACACTGTTCATGTTAAAAACTCAAGCTGATAGTAAGGGGTGAACTTTATATATTTAATATATTCCTTAACAACATATGCCTATGATCATATTTCTTGGTAATTTTTCTTTTTATTTCTTGCTGTGATTCATTTTATTTTTTGTGTGAACAGGTTGGAGCCCCTGCTCGTGTTGGACTTGTTGCTCCGATCGATGTTGTTGTCCAACCTGGAAACACAGGGCTTGACCCTTCTCAGACCTCTTTCTTTCAGGTTCATGTTTACCCCTTACATAAACCTTCGTATTTATTAATGCTTTTTATCTCATTGTTTTTCCTTACACATTCGCTTTCAGATTCTCAATATCCCAACCAAGATTAACAAGGGTACAGTTGAAATTATCACCCCAGTAGAGCTTATCAAGAAGGGTGACAAGGTGGGCTCATCAGAGTCTGCCCTGCTTGCAAAGCTTGGCGTGAGGCCTTTCTCTTATGGTCTTGTAGTCCTGTCTGTCTATGACAATGGGTCAGTCTTCAGCCCGGATGTGCTTTATCTCACAGAGGATGACATGGTAGAGAAGTTTTCTGCTGGTGTTTCTATGGTTACCGCCCTGTCACTGGCCATCTCATACCCAACCCTGGCTGCTGCTCCTCACATGTTCGTAAATGCCTACAAGAATGTTTTAGCATTAGCACTTGCGACAAATTATTCCTTCCCTCAGGCTGACAAAGTGAAGGAATACTTGGAGGTGTGCAACTATTACTAACAAAATATCCCATAGTAAAAAGCCTACTCCCTTTACTTGCAAATCACTAATTTTTGGATTCAAAACTGTAGGATCCGAGCAAGTTTGCCGTTGCTGTGGCTGCTGTTGCACCTGCAGATTCAGGTGCATCTTCTGGTCCTGCCGAGGAGGAGAAGAAGGAAGAACCTGCAGAGGAATCTGACGAGGATATGGGTTTGAGCTTGTTCGATTAAGCTGTTTATGCCCGGCCGCTTCATAAGAGGAAACTTGGATTAGAGAGCCCGGAGCAGGGCAAAGGAGGTTGTTTACTTGTTTTGTTATTTAGGCGATTATGGATAGCTGCTCTGTTTTGGAGTTTTGTGTTATCCTTTGGAGTGTACTGTGTACTAGGGGTAGGATGTGTATTATTGCCCTTACATACCTATAGTTATGGGCTTACATACAGGACAGTTGGTAGTTAGAAGAGGAAGAGGATATGGGAGTCATTTAAATTATAGAAGCAATATTCCTAAGCAAACGAACGATGCATGGTCAGGTAGAATCTTTGAGGTTCTATTATTTTATTAGACATACTAAAAGTTGATATCTATATTCCATTAACGGTCTTCATTTAATGGTTGTTGCTGGTTTAGAAGGTAGAAACTCATATTCGAACTGAGAAGTCTCAACTCTTTTGATCATATTTGATGATTACATTTTCCAAGAATGAAATTTTTACTCTGGTACTCTCTTGACTACATGGATTCATCTTGGGAGAGATCGAGATTCTAGAAATTGTGAATGGTTTTATCGAATTTTTTTGTATAAAATAGGGTGGCAATGGGCCAGGCCCAACCGGCCGGGCCAAGGCATTGACATAATACAATTTATGTATGCCCAAGCCCGGCCTACAATCATAAAAATATTAAGACATTACCGCAACAACCTTTTATACGAAATATATATCTAGAAATCTAGATAAACAGTGTTAAAATATTCTTAAACAAGTAACTTGATCTTTAGAGCGGGCCAGGCAGGGTTGGGTTGGGCCACAAATGTCTCAATTCAAAGTCCGTCTTATAATTAATATGACCCTTAAATATCAGGCCCGGCCTCACCCTATGGTCTCATAAACCTTGCCCAAGCCCGATCAAATATCAGGCTGGCCCATGCGGGTCACCTGGCCCAATTCCACCATTAATAAAACCTGAAACGAAACTTAGTAATATAAATCTAAAACTAAACTATCCTAGTTGGCTGTTTTGACCTTTAAATCTGAAATTGAATCCGTTTTTATAATAAAAAATCGAAAGCAAAAAATTGACCTGATAAGTTTAGTTCGGTTCGATTTTATTGGTTTTAACCAAACTTGTGCCATCGGTTGTTCCTTTTCCCATGCCACTATGGTGTGCACCAATCAAAATCTATTAGGTGGCATGCTTTGATAGGCCCTATAGCAATGTTTCCTATCAAGTCATGCTACTTGGTATTTTTTTGTTGGTGGAAACAGATAATTAGAGGATCTTTATTAAACTTGCATTTCTTAAATTGCTCGTGGCCTTCAAGCAACAGGGATAGAAAGCAATAAGGGATGTATGGCCCACTTGAGCTCATTCCTCCAAAGATTTTGTAACTTTATATTAGTAAAATAACTTAAAAATTACCTTTTGGGTAGGCGAATTTTGGAAATTAATTGGGTTTTTCAAGCATCTATGAAGATATTCGTTACTTAAATATGCATTCTTTTAATATCTATTAGCAAGGTACACGTGCACGTGTGTAAGAAGGGAATGGATGAAGGAGAACGTAGGAGGAACAGTTATAAAACTGATTGCAAGTTTTGAAAAAATCTGAGGTAGTTTGACTATTTTACCCTTTTTTTTATTAATATATCTTCTTAATAGTGTGTAAAGGCTTATTTGGAAAGTTGGGCATTTTGTTTGGCATGCTTTCCGAGGGGCCTATTCCCATTAAATGTAGTATAGATTTATTTATATACTTATTTTGTATATTAATTAAGAAGAACTATTGTTGCTCCAAAATTGGGCCGGTGTGGACATGTGTCGAATGTGGTGATGTGTCTCTACGCGGGCGTGCCAGTATCGTTTGATACGAATGATTTCGGGTTGAACCTTGACCCTGGGCACCTGTTCCGAATCTGAACCGGGATTGGTCCAGTCGTACTGCAAGTCACCTGTAATAAAACGGGTCAGGCGATGATATGAAGACTAGGGGTCCGGTCTTCGTTTGGGTTCTTGTAAGTGTTTGAAAACGAAAGCGACTAATGGCACACAAATCCTTTTATTATAAAAAATCGGCCGACGAGCCGATAGTGACAACAGATAATCCTCAAAATGGAAACAAAAAGTACAAAAGAAAACCGACAGGACCGGCCTGTCCTAGTCTTATAGCCGTAATCGGGTATAAGCGCAGGAGGAAGGAGGCGGCTGCTTGCAAAGTCAGTTCAGGGGGTTCACCTTGGATTGCTGCTTACCCGAAAATACACAAGTCACCTGGCGTGATCAGAGTGAGTCTCGGGACCGGCTGCTCGGGATTCTGTAAACACAGAACTGCGAGTCAGGGGCGGCCTCAACTTACTTTCCGGTGGCAGGATTCTGGTGTTAATTGGAGTAAAGAGGGGTCGAAGATGTCATTGCGACTGGAAGCAGTGAGAGAGGTCCTAGTTTATCCTTCTGAATTAGAGGGGATAAAGGATCACGGATGATCAAAATAATATAATAACCGGTTGCGGTTGGGTGGATTGTGTCATTGAGCTCTTCGAATTGGTGCCTTTTATAGCCAATCTTTGACGGTTTGCTCAACGTCCTACTTTTGCACGATCTTCTTGGCGGTTGTTCGTCTTCAATCTTTTGTTCCAAAACGATAACCGCTCGGCCACGATCTTCAATCTTTTGTTCCAAAACGATAACCGCTCGGCCACGATCTTCAACTGGTTTATCCTTGAACGACCGATGACACGATCTTTTGATATTCATGGTTTTGTTATGACTCGAACTGTATTCTTGGTTCTGTGTTAATGCTGACGTGGCCTAACCAACTGTGTAAGGCTTACATGCTTTGATGCCGTGGCCTAAATACGCCACATAAGCCCCACGTGTCCTTTTCTTATTCATCGGTCATATAGGGTGTAAACAACTATACAATAGATTTTCCATTTATTTACCTATCCTTGGGCTAAGTCTTTGGAGCGAGTACCTAATTAAGCTTTTCAAGGCCTTTGCAAATCATTAGATTATCTGTCATGTGCAATTAAAGAGTGTGAATTATTTTGGCTTTGAACAAAAAATTGATCAAAGCAAATTGAAAAATTTCTACCAAAAAAAAAGTAAATTGAAAAATGTAGTTTGCTTTGCATTTTTTTCCCTTTTTTTAAGTTTGGTCTGATTATATCTAAAAAAAACGAAAACCAAATAGATTCAGTTTGTTTTGTTGTTGGGAATTCTATCAGACCAAAGCAAATCAAAAATAAAAAATCAAATCGAATTAAAACAAGTATTTACAATTTGAAAACCTAAGAAAATTACATATATTAAATCAAAAACAAATTGAAATAAATAAAAAGCATGCAAGTTTGAACGCTCTGTATCCATTTTTACATCTGTTGAGAGAGAGGTCTCTCTCAATCCATTCTCTGCGCGAACAGAGAAGCTTCTTTTCTTGAAGAGTTGGTCCTTTATTGGATAATTTGATATGTATGTACATACGTACATATCTCATATCTGCTTTTTGGTTCAATCATTTAACTTCCTACACAATCCTTATCATTTGGTTACGTGAAGTAATGTTACTGATGTATGTGCATAGTTATATTATAAATCAGATTGAATCAAGCTACAGTCTGTAGATTTGGTTTTCAATTCGGTTTAAAATTAAGTCCATTCTTTATTACACTATTCTGTGCAATAAAGACTAATCTTCATAAAAAAAAAAAAGTTAGCATATTATCCACTAGCCCTTCCGGGGGGCACTGAAATTGCCAACTCATAATCCAAGAGGGAGAGGAATCATCGTGGACCTCATCTTCGTGATCAGCTTCCTGTCACCAAACACTTACGTAAATATAAGTTCCATCACTAGGTCAGGCCTAATATGCCACGCGTAACCTAACCATTGCTCGAATGATAGCTCCAATTCACTGTCGTCAAAGTCAAACCACCGAGGAAACGTCCAGGCTCCGACAGATAAACATGGAATTAATAAAAATATTGTGCTTTAAATTTAAATCTTTCCGTGCCCTCATCTTCCGGACCCAACTGGATAAACATGTAAGCCATCAAATGGCCAGAAATCGCCTCCCACGTGGCTGCATCACGCGTGTTTCTGTTTCACCGACCTTTCAGTGCGACAGTTGGGAGTAGCTTACAGTGGGTGAAAACACATGTCGCCCAACCACGTGTCGGGAGAAGACCGTTACCGAGGCGGCAAGTCACATGCTGGGCCGCGTGATTAGATGGCAAATGGGTTGCCGAGATGGACGTTATCCTCGCTTTTGGCATTAATTTTTGCTTGACGCGTGGCGTGGGTCATGGCAGTGGTGATGGGCCAATTTAAGCGAGAAGCGCGGGGACCAAGTCCAACTAGGCGTCTCGATTGCCCGCTGTATTCCGAAAAGGAGTTCAAGTGGTAAAAACTAGAAAGGTCGGCCAGCCCAACATGTGGGACCAGACCAGATCTCAGAGGGATATATTTTGTTTTGCCTTTTTTAATCCTTTCTTTTTGGTGGAATCAGACGGAGTCACCGGGGATAGAGTTATCCACGACTCATTGCTAGTCCAGTGGAAATTATCCAATCCCGAGAAATGTTTTGCCACGTCGGTAAAGAACATGATCATACAGCTCTCTGACCCTAAATGCTTATTGTTGAAATCAGACAACCAAAGCCTCTGATTTACTTAACTTGCGGGCCTTCAAAGCGTCGTCAAACTCCAGGCCTTGGACATTCATTCTCCTACAAAGAACATTTCATGTAATGGGTAAACGACAGATGGAATTTTGAGATAAAAAATGCCGTAAATGTCAAAATTACGCAATTGGGCTGGCTGGCTAGCTGCACGCAGTCTCTTCCCCTGGAAACACGGACGTTTTTCGAGTCTTCACATGTAAAGCACGATAAAATGTTGGGGAAATTGGTTTTTAGTGATTTTTTTAAAATAATTCAGATTCAGTGAATCAATTCTTGAAAATTAGGAATTAGTGATATTTTTTTCAAATAATTTGGATTCAGTTTCGTTTTACTGTTTAAAAAAACTTTCTTCCGACAATACCTTTAAAAGACTTTGTAAACATTGTCATTCGTTTAGGTACGAGTGAGGTTTGCAAGTCTTTTTAAGGGTATTTTTGGAAGAAATTCTTTATAAATAATAAAATGACACTGAATCTCAAATTTTTAAAAAATGTACCACTAATTCTTAATTTTCAAGAATAGATCAACTGAATCTGAATTATTTTTGAAAACATAACACCAAAAACCAAATTTCCTTGAAATGTTAAGCGCCACCATCCCGGGAACCGGGTACCAGTTTGAAACGCGGCTGCAAACTCTTGTTTTCATTTTTTTAATTATAAAACCGTCGCAGTTCTCCCCTTTTTAATTTTTTTAAACCAGCATGGTCGAACTGTAATTATCCGAACTGTAATTATCCTATAAGGTAGAAGCAATTGTGAATTACAGCCGGAATTCTTCCAAGTTCCAACCAATCGAGAGACTCAGTTGCCAACACGGCCGCAGTTTCCGGGGCAATGGCCGCGCCGTGTTTCGTCAACTGAGAACAGGAAGTATAACGGCGGTCCAACCCAGTCTACTTTCTACAGTAAAGGGAGGCCAGTTTCGTCAATTTAAGAAATATCTTTTGGAAAGAAAGGCACAGCATGTTGGATTAGGTAAATGGATAAGCTCGGCTGCTTCTTTCCTTCCTCTCGTATTCCTTCCAAAACTTAAAATACTTTTGAATCACCGCCGCGACTTTGAAAAATCCTACTTCTTACCCAACCCAAGCGCCTTTCTACACGCCTTCTCGCATCCGTTTCACACATCAAAGGGCCCTTATAAATACGTATAATCGTCTCCCGACCTTTCTCGAACGAAGAAGAAACCACAAGCCAAACGATTTCTTTCATTCACCTCTTTATTGCATTCCGTCTTCAACATCTCCCTGAGCTAGAACTGGAAGAAGATGGTCGATTTGCAGCCGAAATCAAAGATTGTATCGTCCAACATGGCCAATAACTCTCCCAAACTTTCCAAAAAGTTGCATATTTTGGTACCGGATACCATCCATGTCAGCAACTTTTCTCCCATCTCTTCCTCAGCCTCAGATTGCTCCGCTTACGAGCAGTATCTTCATCTCCCGGAGCTCATGAAGCTCTGGGGCTCCAAGGAGTTCCCTAACTGGAAGAACGAGTCTCTCATCAAACCAGCGTTACAAGCCCTGGAAATCACGTTTCGTTTCGTCTCCCGGGTTCTATCCGATCCACGGCCCTATGCGAATCTGTGCGAGTGGAAGCGCCGGCTCGAATCGCTCGCGACCCACCAGATCGAGCTCATCGCGATCCTCTGCGAGGACGAGGAGGACGACGGTGAGACTCGTGGAACTGCTCCCATCGCCGACCTCAGTGTATCCAACGGTGTATTGGCCCGCGAAGGTAGTTCGGCCGAGGTGTGGAAGCTTCCCGGAGGCACACCCGTAGTAAGTCGGACGAGCGAGGCAAGCTTGCTTCCTCGACTTGCGACGTGGCGGAAATCGGAGGATATCGCTTCGAAGATCATGTTCTCCATCGAATGCGAGATGCGCAGGTGCCCGTTCACGTTAGGTTTGGGCGAACCGAATCTCGCCGGCAAGCCTAACCTCGAATACGACCTCGTCTGCAGACCGACCGATCTTCATTCCTTGAAGAAAAGCCCCTTCGATCACAAGAACCACGAGAACCAGACGCTGCTCACCATTCACCATATACTGGAATCATGGATCTTCGCATCTCGACAGCTTCTCGGACGGATTTCTGAGAGGATCGATCGGCAAGATGTCGAAAGAGCAGCGAGCGATTGCTGGTTACTCGAGAGAATATGGAAACTTCTGTCGGAGATAGAAGATCTCCACCTTATTATGGATCCGGACGATTTCCTCCGTCTCAAGAATCAGCTTGCTATAAAAGCTTCGACGGAGTCCGAAGCGTTTTGCTTCCGATCAAAGGGTTTGATGGAGATCACGAGATCATCCAAGGATCTGAGGCACAAGGTTCCAAATATCCTAGGCGTCGAAGTGGACCCGAAGGGGGGGCCTAGAATTCAGGAAGCTGCAATGAAGCTCTATCGTGGCCATAAGAAGGGAGATTTTGGGAAGATTCACCTACTTCAGGCGCTGCAGGGCATAGAATCGGCGTTGAAGAGGTTCTTCTTCTCTTACCGACAGCTGATCGCGATCGTAATGGGAAGCTTGGAAGCAAAGGGGAATCGAGCGCTGCTAACTACGGATTCTTCCGATTCGCTGTCGCAGATCTTCTTGGAACCAACATATTTCCCGAGTTTAGACGCAGCGAAGACGTTTCTGGGAGGGCAGTACGAGCACGGAATCTCCTCTCGGATGGCAAAGCTCGGATGAAGCAGTGAGAGGAGGATAGGGAAAACTCGCTCATTGACTCCGGTCTAGACCGAGTCATTAATGGCGAACTTTTTGCGATGTATATTTCGCAGGCTGATAAAAGGACACGTAGGTAAAAGAACAATATTTAAATTTATTCGGTTACGTTGAGCTTTTTAAACCCCGGAGTGTTCCGTGGATTTTCCTTGTATAATATTTTCTAATCACTTATTGATAAAAAAAATTTATTTATTGATTTTTTTTGTGTTTATTTCAAAGTGCATTGGATTTATCTTTTTGGTCGGTGGGATTTATTTTGCGTATGGGGCACGGTACGATCAGATGATCTAGAATCTAGAATAAAGGACGGACTCGAATGCATGGGTCTAACTATTAAATCACAAGGCTAATTTTTGAACGAATTAATTATGGTCATAATAAAAGATATATATTTTATGTTTAGATACTATTTGAAATATTAGTTTTACATATATAATTAAAAGATATTAAATCATTACACTTCATAAGGATTTGCTCTAAAAGGTTATTGGAGGTCTTGGAGACATAAAACATTTCTGATATACTAAAAACATTCTAAAAATGTGGCAACAGAGACTGTAGTTGATGTGATTGAATTTGGGCGATTAAATATGGGCCTGAAACATGCTTTAGGCCCAGAATCCATAATATCCGGCCGTCTTCAAGGACAGGTGTTCTTTTCAAAGTGAGGATCAGATCATTCAAACAGGATGTGTTCTATGTTCATGGTGTTCTATCACAAATTGTTAAAAAGGAATAATATAATCTTGTAATACTTTAAAAAAATTATCTATTCGTGTTAGTAGGTACAAATGGGTATGCTACACTAAAACAATAACCTAGTAAATAAACAAACACAACCAGAATTCTAAGGGGCCAATGTGTTTTGAAAATTAAGGAGCATGCAGCATGCATGATATGCCTTCCAGCACCTACTAATTAAGAACTAAATCCCGGAGTTGATGAGCGTATCATTTAGTTTTAAAACCTCCTCTTCTGCAGATGTCTCTTTGTAGTAGTAATATCTTCTTGATGTAAAGCAGAGGAAAAGGAAGTTGAGGCAGCACAGTACGGTTAAAAATCTGTAGTAACGATCCAGGTGACTATGATCTACGTTGTCCCCAAACCACTCCACTCCTCCCCTCCATTTGGAAGCTCTGTTGCATGCACAAATTGAAAAGGCAATAAGCAGGTTTCCGATTCCAATCATACATTTGTTGAACTCCGGACCATACCGCTGCACCGACTCCGAAACTTGGTAACTGAAGAAAACTTCAAGACCATCTTCGGCCAGTGCATTCATGGCCCCTAGCCAGGACAAATTGAGGAACTAGCCACATCATAGTCATGGGTAGGGGATCCTTTCTTTCTGTACCATATTGCGAAACCAATTTTAACCTTTGAACCTCTACTGGCCAAGCAATGCTGCAGCAGAACACCGATAAGAGCATTCCAACTGCTATTTGGACCTGTGCAGCCAGTCTTCTCTATGATTCTGTGAACATGATCTTGGATACTTTCTCGTAAAGATATGAGATCACTCGCCCGGGTAATGCCATAATCACGTTTAGGGATGCAATGGGAACTTTCACTATGCCGATATGAGGGTCAATGTCAAATGCTTGCTCAAGGAAGAAGGTGTTCCCTGTAGAATTGACTAGGCTATACACCAGAAAGGTTGTCCACATAGGGAACATGCGCAAAACCCTCTTTGTTTCCTCCACTTGTGTAACCGTGCAAAGCCTCCATTTCCTTTCTTGCTCTTCAAGACTAGGTGGTGATGATTCTATGATGGCAGCTTTGTCTAGCAATCTACATCACAATAAGATAGCAAAATGAATGTTACGTATGACACTGAGAAAGGAGGAGGGGGAGAGAGAGAGAGAGAGATAAGAGGGTACCAGAGGCTACTAGTATGGGGCAATAACTGTTGATTTTCATCAACGTAGTTTTTTCCGTAGAGATGAGTTGCGTCAGGAGGGTAGTCAAGACGTATCTTCAACGAGGCCGCAATAAGGACACGCAAAACATCAGTCAGTCCACTGCCTTTCGGCTTGGGGCGTTCATACCAGCGGTTACCACACAAGAACATGGCGCATGCACCAGCAATTACTAACGCTGAAACTAGAAACGTGGTGGCCCAACTCTCAATGTTAGAGACAGTGAAAGTACTCACAATTATGCCTAAACACCAGAAAATGCGCCACCAGACTTCTGTCCGGACCTCTGCTCGAGTCTCATCTTTGTCCTGAGCCTTGATCTGGTCAGCACCAAATGCCTTGAGGGACGGCCTTCGGCTACTTTTGCCAAGTACCAGCAGGACCAGTGCCATGTAGAAGAGCCAGTTCCCCGGGCCAGTAGCCGCTGAACGCCACAAGATTACCAATCCCTGCAACGATCAACTATCAAACATTTAGCACCTGAGCGATAATGAGTCTAATGACATATTAGCTCGATCGAGGATCAAACAAAAGAGACACCTGAAACCTGAAAGAAATTATAGGACTTTAACAATTAACTAGGTATTGCACCTGTTAAGTATTTGTTTAACAAACAGAGTATATTAAAATATAAAAGTGTGGCATAAGTTATTGAAAAGACTATGGAGGACACCACCGTGGTGGAATGCTTGCTTGAAATGTTTGAAAGTAGTGAGAGGTTTGATGGGTTTCCTACATGGGTTGTGCAAGGGGTTGGTGGTCACATCAGTAAAAGCCTCAACGGCTATCTTTTGGGGCTGAGAGACCCAAGACCACCAAAAATGTTAGGCTTAAAACTTCGCAATGAGATCATCTACGCTTAAGAGTGCTGTTTTTTCAATAAAAAAAAACTTCAACCGTTCTTTCAATAAAAAATTGAAAATATATTTCAATTTTCAAAGTAGGAGAGAGAAAAGAGAAATCATTTTTTATTCAAGTTGCATGTCCACGTGATAAACAATTATTGGATACAATTGAACCCTAACCCTCTTACAAGTTTAATTATAAATAATCACATTCCTAGAACTTCATCCAAAGTAAAAAAGTTTTGGCTAAACAATTGAACCCTAACCCTATTGAGCGTCGGTGTTTTTTCATGTAGGGCCCTGAAAAGGAAAAACGGAAAAAAAGCCTTATTATGAAAGAACCGCTACTTTAAATCTTAGGCTAGGTTAGAGTATGCGTGATGATCTGTTTGAGTCTCACTCTCAAGACTGTTTCACTCGAGACTGTTTCATCTGGTGCCACTCAATGGTAACTGTCACGTCCTAAAACCACACATCGCATATAACTATACACATGTGGGTTCGGATGTAACCTTGCTCGTAAGCGAAAACAACCTATGAATTAACTTCGTTTCGAAACATGGAATTTTATTTAATTAACTTAATTATCAGAGTTATAGCGGAATTTAAAAACAAACTGGTAAAAATCCAAACCAAGTTTAAACCACATAGCTATTACATGAAATCAAACATAACACCAAAGGTTCAAAACTTAAATAGTAACATTTTCATAAGATCCATTATACATCATTAATTCTATAACTTCTCATTCCTTCTCGTCTCCACGGTTATGATAGTTTCCTGTAAAATAATAAGGGGTGAGTTTACATGAACTCAGTAAGTGAAGTTAATGCACTCCATATGATTACATGCTGAATTTCTACTTTACTTAATATAAATATAACCAATATTATATATATCTAATAAACTGTACTCATGCATGTGTCTTCTAGGTTCATTTATAGTTAATATATATACATGTACATAAATCTTAAATATAAGCGATCATGTTCTCTATCAAATCAATGATTAATTTAACAATTAACATCAAAAGAATTAACAGGATATATTAATAATGAAATTAACAACGACAATGAACCATTTACTTGATAAACAATAATAAAAATAACAATAAACGAAATAAGAATTTAAAAGATTAATTAAACCAAGTCCACAATAAGATCAGAATACTATATCTCAACTTCCCAATAGAACATTCGGTCACTGGGTACTCTGACTAGTAATTTACACTAGGAGTACTACATAGGCACATTTCCCAGTAGACCCAAAGTCATATCGGGTATTTATACCAGCACTATAAGCCAGGAGTACTCATCAATATCTATATATATCACAGTAGGCTTCCCTCACTGGGTACTCAACTAGGAAATGCCCTAGGATTACAATCCTCCCATCGGTAATCCTTGTGGGTACTTAACTAGTATGTGGCAAATACTAGAAGTACATCAAATACCATCCCACAAGTGTTCCCAACTGGGTACTGAACTAGTATCTCAACTAGCAATACGATCATTATAAATCTCCCAACGTTTATTCACGGTGGGTACTGTACTAGTGTTTTAACTAGCAGTACAAACTCATAAATCCCTCAACGTTTATTCACGGTGGGTACTGAACTAGTGTGTTAACTAACAGTACAAAATCATCCCAGCAATACTCTTACTGGGTATTGAAATAGTAGTTTTTCCCTCTAGCAGTACACCCATCTCAAGAAACAGATTTCAAAATAAAATATCACAAAGTTTACAACAGAGTATTTCCATGTCATTCCGTAATCTCACGGAAATCTCACAATAACTCATAACACACGGATGAAAAGTAAGATAATTAAAAATGAGCTTCAACCAAAAAGCTGCCCATGAATGAAAAGTAAATTAAATTAAAAATCACGTTCGTCCAAAAGTTACAAACGAATAAAAAGTAAAGTAACCAAAATTTAGGTTCAATGAAAAATTGGAAGTGTAAAGTAATTACAATAAGGTTTAACTTCAAAAGAATAACCAGAATAAATACAATGAGTTCAACTCAAAAATCGACTGTTCGACTGTCTACAATAAAACTAATTGAAATCTAGTTCAACCCCAATGTTAACAGGACTAACTGAAATCTGAAATTTAGTTCATTCTCTAAAGCTTTCGACTCTTTATAACAAAACTAATTGAATTTTAGTCCCTCTCTAAATCGTTCATGTTTTACCAATCATCCGAAACAACTACAGTGCCCCATTCTTGACCAATCATCGTTCTTTCATCAACCGAATGGACTATTTGAATTAGAATTTTCAGGTATTATAATATGAAGTATGGTACGGTCAATGAAAACCCCATTTCTATCATGTTTCCACGGTTTTTCAATTCACAAAACGTCAATTTGCTGTAACATACATTCAACCATATAATAAAAGAAAAACTTCAGATTTCTCTTTATACATGATGTCAATTACTTCCATGTTTATAATTCATAAAATATAATATTCCTCTCTTAGATTCATATTAACACCTCAAGAGCTTTTCCAAGAAAATCCAGATTCATACAACAACAAATCAATGATGATAACAAGAGAAATTAAGCATTATAAGCATAAAGAATGGATTAAAACCACTTACCTTCATAGGTTTAGGGTTGGGTAGCTCCAAAATCACTATTTCTTCACCAAAATCCTCTTCTCCATCCTCCAAAACTCACCTCCAATGTCAAAAACGGGATTAGGGTTTTAAACCCTTGATTAATATATATTTAAAGTCTAATGGCCTTTATGCCCTTCATTAGAAAGATTTAATCTCAGCCGTTGTTTTAAGTTTGATATTAACACTTAAAAAGATTAATTTGGTGGGTGTGCAGGCACCTATCTCCTGTACAATAACCTATAGGATTTATGCAAAACAAGGACTCTTGACTTGGTTAGAGTTGAACCCCATTTATTATTTGAAATTTTGACCAGATCCTTACAGTACCAGCATGAAACGTGCGGATGGATACCCCTTTTCAGTAGGGGACCCACAACCCAAAATACATCCCAGCCGGTGGTTTCACTAAACCACCGAATTTTGGCTCCAGAGGAAATAGGTTCCACTCTCAATGGGCTGGAAGGAAATATGGGGAAATTAATTCTTAGTGATATTTTTTGAGAATAATTAAATTCGGTCAGTTAAATATAGCTATAAAATTAAATTTTAATAACATTTTACTATTATAAAACCTATTCTTCCGGATGGTCAGAAGGGATTCAGTTTTGTGTGAGTCTTGTGATTAGTAAAATATCACTAAAATTTAATTATTCTGATAAATGCAGAACTTTACTAACTGAATTTTAGTTATTTTGAAAAGTATCACTAAAATTTAATTTTTTAAAAAGATAAAACAACACTTGCGATGGTAAAGAGAGACGTGGAGCAGCAAACCATGAAATAACGGCCCAGATAAACATCGGCAATGTAAGCGCTGACAATCGCCATTAAATCCGTTAATCCATCCTGAATATTAATCGTTGCTGCAGCTTTCGGGAGCTTTTCTTCCCACTTATCGCCCATCGGTCAGAAATGTCATTATGATGCCGGTCGCCGCATTCTCCACGAGACCAAGGGCGAACACTAGAACTTTAAAGTCCAAGAAAAGGAGCGAATTAGAGAACCCTCCATTGAAACCAGCTTAATTAATGATTTCGAAACAATTACCTGAAATTAATGTGGCGGCCTTCCAACCACCTACGTAGTACCAAATCCAGTTACCCACTCCGGAGGCAAACTTTACACAGCAAGAATAAGCCGGTCCATTCTCCATCCTGTGCAGTAATGGTGGCCTCTCAGCGATGGATATGATAATTTATGATCTAAGTCAGCCTTTCATCGGGTGATATAGAGAGAAGAAACCTCCGTTGGGAAAGGAAACCGAGGGTCAAGCCGTAAAGGAATAACAAACCAATGCTACAACGCTCCGACCACCTGTGGTCGGCGACGATATGGAGCGATGCTACAAGGCTACATGGAATCTTCAATCTTCCACCCGGTTTTTCCCCTGCCACTTTACTGTGTCGCACATCAATAAACACCTGTTCCAACCCATTTTCAACTTTCAAGAGCATTGTGATGGTTGCAGGAGGAGGATAACTTTTAAACTGTACAAGGTAATCATAGTAAAACACGTTTTTACTGTACTTTCAAGTTTAGGATGAGTGCATTTTTGTAATTTGGGTATTCATTGTTCTGTGCTCAAATTAGGGAATTTTTTGTCTTATTGAAGAGATTGCAGTTTGCAACCAGAAGAGGGTTTTGCACTATGTGCCTGTAACCCTATTTTTTCATAGATTTAGTGAAAGAACTCCCATCATCTGTAATTTGGGTATTCATAGTTATGTACGCAATATAGGGATTCTTTTTTGTCCTATTTTGACTGTCTGTTTATTTTTTATGTTTGTTTTTTTTTTGTCCAAATAATACCAAAGTAGGGCAATGTCCTTATTACATTGAAAATTTAGAAGCTACTTTTGTTTTCTTTTAATTTGGGTCTTCAGCAACAACGCTATAGTTGATAATATTAAACCTATTATATGGAGCTCACTATAATCTTTAGTGCTACCCATATTGATTTAGATAAATAAGATAAAAGAATATATAGAGTTTTAGTATGGGTTTCAAAGGAGATAAAATTATGCTCACTGTGAGCTCTGCGGGGTGAGAACTACGTAAATGACGCGGATGATAAAGATCTAAATAAGGGAAATTTCTGATATTACATGGAGCATAAAAGAGGTTTTGAGTGGAACTGTATATTCTCAAGCATTCTTGAGAACCAGCTCAATATGCACTTTTTAGGCGCTTGGTCCGTGTCAGTAGCCCCCATCTGGCCAGGCCGGGCCAGCGTTACGAAATGCGTTCAGAGATATGAATTGGGATGGGCCGGATGTGCATGAAGCGGGTGTTAATTGGCTAGCGCACGCCAATCCAATGATTAGAGTTTGATAAGGCATAAATCAAGTTAAGCTCCTAACCTAAGAGGACTCATCCAGTATCGAATCAAAAGGTAGCACGTCAGGGCTACGTCATCTGCAGACCTCAAGTTCATCACGTCATCCGTGGTTGGGTTTGAGGAGAACGGCATTAACGCCATTCCCTTTGATTCAATTAAAAATTTTAAATATAAATTTCCTAGTTTCGGCAGACCTGGACTGCCGAAACTCTCTCCCGCAGGAACGCACACAATTCCCCTTTCTCTTCCTTCTTCTCTTCTCTTGCTCTTCTGCAACAAAAATCATTCAAGCAAGGCTTACTCCTCTTGTCTTGCTCTTCTCCAACAAAATGCAAACTCCGGCGTTTTGTGGATCTGAGCGTGGACTTGAGCGCTGCTGGTGTTGCTGATGAATAAGAAGCAAATCATTTGATGCTCTGCGCCACAAACTGAAGTGGGAGTGGACAAGGTGCTTGTTGCTGTTAAGACATTTTCTGGTGCACACCAGCTTTCATGTCTTCAGGAATCTTATTTGAACGTCTATCTAATTCAAAAAGAACATTGTAACTTATAATCCTACCTAGGATCAAGACAAACTCTGGCAGCCGAGAATGTTATAATATGTTTTCCAATGCTTGAGACAGGAAAGTTGTATAATATATGTTTTGGCCTGAACAATTTATTCAACAGCCTATGTACAGATTAATTAGTCCATGGAACTTCCTAGCCAGCCATGTAATCAAGAAAACAACGGCCACACTAGTCACCATTGGTACAACTCTGGTTTGTTAAAAAATAATCATGCTCAGATCACATTTAATTGATACTACATAATTTCCTTTTGCATTTGCACCACTCATGTTCCTTATTAACCGGAATTTCTAGATTGCTTACATCTATGTTGTTCTCAGCTAGCCAAAGCACCACTCAGCCAAGCTAATATTAACTTTGCAATCACACACTTTACCCAACAATTGTGATAATATGATTGTACTTTGACGTTTTTTACATCTAAATTTTTTGCAGATTTTATATTTATGGTATGCTGTATCATTGACACATAAGTTGAACATGCGGCAAGGACAATGAAGAAATTTCAAAAATTAGAAACGTCGTAGTATTAAGATCAACTGGTTCAAAGATGCCTTATTTTACAGTTTGATTTCCAATTCATGATACAATCTAATCCAACTTCCTCCAAAGGATGTGTTGTCTACAAGGAGGTAGAATAATATTCATAGTTTATTCAATGAAAAGAGTTGATGTGTCTCCATTCGAAAAGACTAATATATGCCCCTAAATGCAGAATACCTCCATTGGAAAGCTTTAAGACTGTCGCTTATCTTCACCAGGTTATCTTCTAATGCCAGATTAACGAAGCAACAGGCCCCGCATTTGGTGAACTGGAAGAGGTGGTTGTTCTATTGAAGCCATTAACTTCACATCACTGGCAGCACTCAAGTCCATGCTCAGATTCACAAAACTTACTTTTCCGGTTGCCGGAGTTTGCCTTGCTTGAATGCTTTTTATTGCAGAAGGGCAAAGATACAAGGAGCTTGAATGCTTTCTGTTGCGGAAGAGAAACATGCTTTTTGTTGCAGAAGAGCAAGGATAGGAAGAGCTTGAATGCTTTTTGTTACAGAAGAGAAACACAGGGAGGGAGGAAAAGAAGGTGTAGGAAAGGAGAAGAGAGAGGGTTTGGGCACTCGAGGTGTGCACCTCGACTGTCGAAACTGGGAAATTTCTTTGGGAAATTTAATTTTTAGTGATAATTTATTAAACTATTTAAGATTTAGTTGCGCAAGGTTTTGAGTTTTAACTTTTAATATACCTTTATCAAAATAATTAATTTTTAGTGTCATTTCACTATTATAAATCAACTATTTCAAAAATGCCCTTACGTCACTTATCCAAATGACTTGTACAAGTCACTTTATTAACTTGTACAAGTTAATTTTTGACTTGTACAAATCAATTTATTATTTGTACAAGTCTAAAATGGCTTGTACAAGTCAATTTATTGCTTGTATAAGTCTCGAAAGTAAATTGTATAAGGGTATTTTTGGAAAAATTTATTTGTAAAAGTGAAATGACACTAAAAATTAATTATTTTGAAATTAATTATTTTAATAAAATGAAAAACTCAAAACTTTATCAACTAAATCTTAAATAATTTGGTAAAGTACCATTAAAAATTAAATTTCCCAATTTAAAATTAATTGAAGAGCGGGTAACGCGGACGGCGGACTATACAGCCTCTATCTGTTTATTTGCCAACGCAAGGAGATGCTGCCATGTGTCCCAAAACTTTTTGCAGCCTTAACTCCCAAAACACCAGTTAACGTTTCCAGACGTTAACGTTTTTTCAACGTTAATCTACAGGCGTTAACATTTCCGTCAGCCCCAATCTCATTCATTGGAAAAATTGGAGGGAAATGAAAATCTTGATTTCCCTCTATCCTTCTTTTTCTCTCTTTATGCGAAGAACTCCCACTTCTCTCTCTGTTGTTCATTTGCTCAGATAGCCCTTGGCAATAGTGATCTCTTCCTCGGGAAATTGACGATACTTGCTCAGATAGGCCCCTTGGCAATAGTGATCTCTTCCTCGGGAAATTGACGATACTTGCGCAGATAGCCCTTGGCAAAGGTGATCTCTTCGTCAAGCGATTTCTTGGTATAAGAACCGAGGTATTTGGGTTCTTTTCCCTGTTCCACAAATGACCAATAAGCATCTCGTTTCCTTCAACCAGCTTCCCTTGAGCAAATTCCATCAGTTTCCTGTAGACCGGGCGACTTCTCTGTCAAGGTGAGCAAACTTACTCCTTATTTTCTATGTTAATTTTCACTTTGTTCTTTGTGGCTTCTTAGCGATCTGTCTGATTTAATTTATTCTCTACGAAAGTGAGATTGCTATTTTGATTCTTGTGGTACTGAACAGGCAGTCGAGGGTTAAAATTTGCAAATGTGGAAGTCCATCCCAAGCCACCTAATCGACTGTCAGTGCTAGAAGAACCGATCAATTGATGTTAATTCTACTGGACCTGGACCCTGTAAATTGAGGTGCGTCCATGGTCTTCGACTTCCTAACAACTTGTATCTTGAAATTTGAAATTTATTGGTTGATTATCACCGAAAATTTCAGTCTCGATTGATGAGGCCACCTACTTCATAATTTGTCAAGCCGCGTTACCAGTCCACTTTGATGCGTGTGCATTCAACAAACGTTTTCGCTGACAAACTCGATTTGATGATTCTCAGATGGGTCCCCGGTAAACAACTCACAAGCCTAGAAAATTTTGCCAGCTGGGAAGGATTACAACTGTCTAAAATCAGTCTTGTTTCACTATAAATTTCTTTACTTTTAATTTCGTGCTAGCTAGAAATTTAATGAAAAAGAAATCTGAACAAAGTGTTGTCTGTTGGGAAGTCATGAAGATCAGGAACCAATCTAACCAGTGCTCGCTTTCTCAAAGTGTGAATCAGCATATACTTAATAAGCATTTGCTTTCATTCATTTACACTTTCGAAACATTCAGGATGAGGATGGATTGAAATGATTTTGAAGCCCTTTGATTCCCTAATTAGTTGCTCTGTGTTCTCGTTTATGAATTTCCAAATTCATGTATGTATGCACGGAAAGGTATCCTGTTAGTCATGACAGCTTAAATTAGCCGTTGCAATTTGCATGCAGTTGCCATGGTTTATAATATATGAAGTGTAAGAATGATCTGATCAATTTAGAGCATTTGTTTGACAAGATTCCATTTGAATTAGTCATGTTGCTGATATCTTAATATGCTATAACCTTCGTCAATAAAGTTTTTTATTACTGTATTGTTTTATTAAGTTTAAGATTGGTAGAGTAGGTAGTCTTTGGTAAAGTCCTAATTTCATATGGAAAATTCATTTGGGTAAACTTAGTATGTGATGTAGGGTTTATTTATCATAGCATTGTCATTTGGGAAGTAGTTAGTCTTTGGTTAAAGTCCACATTGCTGGTCTGTAACTCTGAAAGAAATGCACCAATTCCTCTTAAAAGTGTTTTGCATGTTTTTCACAGCAGATGCTCCAATACGTATAGGATTTGTATTCAAGCACATGAACATAACTAAAATTCTGAATGTTCCCAGTTTTTTCCTCCCTGGGTCTTTTGTCATACAAGTCTGCATGAACCGTTTAAGTGATAATTGAACCATCATGCAGGGCCATGTAATATACCTGTTGAAACAGGTCCCAAATTGAAAAACAGGGTTTTGACTCTAACAACACCTAGAGGGGGGTGAATAGGTGTAGCACAGCGGAATAAAATTTTTCTATCAATTAAAGACAAGTCCTTAATTAATAGGCATGAACAAATCCTCAAGGTAATTCCAGAAAATCAAATAACTAATCAAAAGCAATTAACAAGCCACCCAAATTGCAAGCAAATAATTAAAGCATGTAAAGTAAGACAAAACAAATAATTTGGTGACGAAGGGAAAACTCTATGAGAACTCTCACTAGAGAAAAACCCTCCGGGCTATGCAGGAGCCACCTAAAAGATCCAATATGAAAAGAAGACTTACAACCTGTAGTTCAGACGACTCAACATCCCTATGCTAGACTCTGCAACTCACAGACTTGAAAGTATCTGAGGAACTCCTCAGATTTGCTCCACAGTAACACTTCAGAACTCTGAAGATCTTCTCACACGATCACCCAAACGAACTCGCCTGGTATCCGTAGGAACTCTCACGATCAATCTTTCCAACCCGGAACTCCAAGGTAGAAGAAGGAAGAAGAAAAGAAAGGTTTTATGGCTCAAAAGATGAAAACCTAGAAGAAGGGTTTTCAGAAGAGAAAAGGATATTTAGGACTTCTAAAACGTAGCTCTCTTAGGTTTAGAAGGTCCCTAATCCTATTTAAAGGTTCCCCAAAAAGTTTGAAGTCAATCCGAATTGAAACGAGTAAGTTATGTAATTTTTCGGAAATTTTGCTGTTTGAACGTTCGAACGCTCAGCAAACGTTCAGCAAACGTTGGCCTTTAAAACTTGAACGTTCGAACGGACAGAGAACGTTGGTCGAACGCTAGTCTCGTGTTTGTCTGCAGAACATGAACGTTCGAACGCTTAGCAAACGTTCAGCAAACGTTGCTCTCTAGAAATTGAACGTTCGAACGGACAGAGAACGTTGATCAAACGTTGGGCATAACTTCTTCAATATGACTCCGATTTTGAGGCCGTTTGAACCATGTCTTCTTAGACTCAACCTAAACATTCTAAACACACTTAAACACTATCTTTTTGACACTGAATAAGCCAAACTAAAATATTAAACCTTACACAAATAAATGAACCCCTGGGGAGCCTAGAAAGAAATTTTTTTGATGGGGGTACTTTTATAATTTGGGTCTTCATTGTTATGTACTCAAGTAGGGATTCTTTGGTTGTATCATTTTAAAGACTCTGTCTGAATAAATATTCTTTCTTCTTTTAATGGTTGGAAACTTGGAATCAAGGTGAATTTAGAAAAAAGTTAAAATTTCTCTTGTACCTGTTGAATTACACAGATTTATACCATTATCTACTAGCTGTATAGTCTGGCAATACAAAGAAAACATATTGAATATATACTTGAATTAATGTGCACCAATTTGCAATGAAGCCTGGATTCTACTATTTATATTTGTACAAGGAGTACTAATTTTTTTTTTTTTTTCAATTTGTCATAGAGATTGGAGAAACTCTATGAATCAGACCCTTCGTATTATTCAAGTTTAGTTGAGATATTGAAGAAAGAAGTGAGTGAAGGCAGTGCAAGAAAGAGTACAAGCTGTGCTAGAGCCTTGGTTTGGCTTACCATGTAAACGCAAGACACCCATTGCCACACTTATTGGGGAAATTCATTTTTAATTTTTATTGTTAGGTTTTACTTTCCTGGTAAGAGGTTTACTTTTTTGGTATGGTAATAGATTATGTAACAAATTCATCACCATAAAGCACAGACAGGTAAGTATGACAAATATTTAACATGGTATTTCAACAGTTTTCACAGCCTGATCTAAGGTCCATGAAATACCTCAACTTTTGTATGGTTTTCCAGTATATTAGTCTATATAACTTAACTTCATAGTGATGGTGGACACATCCCCATGTGATGTTTAATCTAGTAAATGCATGTTCCTTAAAATCTTGTCTTTGGCTACCAAAGGGGTAAATATTTGCAGTTATTTGTTTTCCCATTATGTTCTTTGTCGGCAGATCAATCATCTGATTTTCTTTTTTGAAAAGTGTGGAGGAAATCTGGCCTCTTTGGTGTGTGTTGCTGTTGTGGTGGAAAGTGATAAAATATGGGTATGTGTATGTGCGTGCATATGTTTGTGCATGCTACTGCCAGTTTGTTTGCCAACTTAATTCATGAATGTAATTCCAATCCTACATCACAGACTAAGAGCTCACTTCTTCATATCGGATAATATTTCAATATAACTTATGGTTTATGCTAGTCAATTACTTTTATGTTTCTTTGTTATGTAGGAAACTGAGGGAATCAGTGATTTAAAAGTTCAAGTCAGTGAAGGTATTGCAAGTGTTGAGGTATGGGAAACCAACTTAAGTATGAAGCTGAATTATTTTATCCTCCAGTGATATCTACTGTAACTAACATAACATGCTATCCCACAATTATCCAGACTGCTTGAGCAATTACATAATGAATGGGGCTAGACCAAATTTCTCTGACTTACGGGTTTTAACCTGAAATATCTGACCCTAGATGGCTATAGAAATTGAGGTTAATGGGCTGACAACATTCATATAATTAATATTTTCAATTCTCCAGCTCATTTAGCTATCTTTCTGCCCCATCTGGGTAGGGTTGGGTGATTGGTTACTGAGAATAGTATTCCAGTTATGTTATACTTCTCCATGTAATTTATTTCGATGCATTCTTACGTTGAACAATTATACATTTTTCTTTGTTTAGTTAACGAAGCAGACAACAGTTCAAGCTACAGGGGTGGCATATAATTTGGTTGAGATCATTCAAGGGTCAGGCTTCAAATTACAAACTTTGAATCTAAGTTTTCAAGACGAGGAGGATACCATTGCAAGACTTTTCTACTTTATTACTTTTTTTTTTTTGGTAGGCTACTTTATTACTTATTGAATTGTTGTGTTGGTTCCTTCTGCTTTATTACTTTCACCATCATGCAATTTTTCTTGGATGCCGAAATGGTATTGAACTCGATGTGTCTGGTATTGGGAAACAAGGGGTTTATGTGTAACAATAGCATGGATTTTGAACATAAAGGAGGGTTTGCAGCAGGCCATATTGCAAGACTTTTCCGTAAGCCACTTAAAGTTATTAGGTTATTTAGTTGCCAGGAGAAGCGTTTTTACAGCGCATGCTTCCTAAAATCACAAGGTAGAAACCGAAAATGTTCCAAGCAGCAGATCATCCAAATACACCTTACGAAATCTCAATTGAGAAATAATTCATGCATATGCATAGAATTACGGAGCATATTACCTCATGGTTACTTACAAAATAATTCGTTATCATACTAAAACATGTAGGACTACTACAAATGTAGGAAATAACAGAACAAAGAGCTGGTGGAAATCTTAACCTCTAGATCCAATTGGAGGCATCGTGTCCCCAAAATATCTTACAGGTAATCGCAAAGATTGGAAGTTCACGTACTAATTATCTACCCACCAAAAAGATCAAATACATGAATGAATGGTATAAACACTAAGTAGCCTTGTAATTCTATCCATGTCACCACAAAACCGGCAAAATCTGGGAACGCTTGACCCCGTAAAATAATGCCTGCTTCTATTTTGTCAACAAGAGATGCTCCAGATGCTCGAATACTGATATGCTAAATTTTCTCACTCTCCACTTCAACTTGACCATCTGCAGTATAGAGATCTCCCAAAGCCACCGCTGAGTATACTGAATAAAACTTGAAAAAACTAAATAAGCCAAAAACCGTTAAATGCTGGCTCAAAGCCTCACCTAGAAGAGCTCCAGCCAAGTTTGCTTGAGAATCGGCCTCAAGAGTTCAAGTCCTTCAAAAGTAACACAATGATTTTTCTCAGAATATGGTAAATAATTTAAGCAAAAATAAAATCAACCAGTAACAGAAGGTGCAAAAAAAGGATTTATACGCTAACAAGCAAAATATGAGCCACCCAAGAAAAAACACTTGCATCCACCAATTACCTTTCAGTTCGTGTTGTTAATAAACTTCAATTGTAACTGGTACAATACAAGCTAAAACACCAAATGTTTGAAAGATGAAAGAAAACAATTCAATCCAGCAGGCTATGCTGACATAATTCAGTATTCTTTGTGAGCTCCAGCACCATGGATCCTGTAACACATTACCTTATTGATGGTAACAAAAGCAACAAAGATCTAGAGCTTCCAATCCTTCAAACTCTCCAATCTTTGTGATATTTGGGCCCCATTTGACTTCCAAAACTCCCTACACATGGGTCCTATCATCAGTTTTAGTTGAACATTCAAGTGGGTGAATTAAATGAAACCCATCCTTGCCTTATAAGTCTTTTTAAGTGTAACAACTTCCCTCACATGTGGATGAGCCCCATTAGAGAGAACCCCTTTGATGGTTACTTTGATACTTATCACATCAACTAGACCCAAATTAATTAACCCCGACCAATCCTAATTAAGTCTAGCTAAATTAAGATTAGCACTCACTCACAGCTGCTGTCAAAGGTATAAATTTTATTATTAAATTAAGGTTAGCATTGAACCTTAGAGGATCTATATGGTTATAGAGATGCTTATAGGGCTTTTTTTGAATTAAGGTCTACATTTTCAATTGATGGTTACTTTTTTTTTGGGTCAAGTAGGGCTTCAGCCATTCAGAATTTAATAAAATGAATAACAAGGAAAGGTAGATAACATGGAAAATCACGTCTATTAATTTTTAGTGGTGCTTTATCAAATTATTTAAGATTTAGTCAGCAAAGTTTTGAGTTTTAATTTTTAGTGCACCTTTATCAAAATAATTAATTTTTAATGCTATTTTATTATTACAAATCAAATATTTCAAGAATGCCCTTATATCACTCATCCAAATGACTTGTACAAGTCACTCGTTCATGGTACAAGTCATCACTCGTTCATGGTACAAGTCATTTTATTGACTTGTACAAGCTAATTTATTGACTTGTACAAATCATTTTATTGCTTGTAGAAGTCTAAAATGGCTTGTACAAGTCAATTTGTTGCTTGTACAAGTCCTGGAAGTAAATTGTATAAGGGTATTTTTGGAAAAATTTATTTGTAACAGTGAAATAACACTAAAAATTAATTATTTTCATAAAAGGGCATTAAAAGTTAAAACTCAAAACTTTGCTGACTAAATATTAAATATTTTAATAAAGTACCACTAAAAATTAATATTCCCTAAATTCATCTGCACTAGTGGCTAAGCACACATCTCCACAGAACAAATTGACAAGTTCTATTGTTATACCTTCATGGGGCACTTGAATTAGCACTTAATTTGAGAAATTAAGAACACAGAGATTCATACGTGCACGTCTACATGCATTTCATATTGTACACTACATGACCATTTTGTCCCACTGAAACCAAAAAACCCCCCTCTCCTTTAGAATGGGTTGGGGAAATTCCTCATCAGTAACATCAGGATGTGATGTAGTCTACAAATTTTCCTACTATGGAAACAAATGAATGAATAGAATGTACTTTTATAGGGTTAATTACTATTTCACACGGTCCTAAGAGTTGCATTGGAGAGTAATCGTCCAACATTTCATTTTGATTATATAAGTGAGCTGGCTGGATTCAATGGCAAGTCAAGAGATGGGTGTCTTTAAACCCAGCACACTCCATCTTGATAAATACAACAGTCTCAGTGTTTTAGTTTGTGTCCTTTCCCATGAGCCGCACCCTAACAGAGGATGAACCTTGAAAGAAAAATTAAAACAAAAAAGAGCACCCACAGAGAAATTATGATTTAGATATATCTACATGCAGAGAGGAGAGAGAGAGAGTTTCTGGAAAATTATGACTACTCTATGTAATACAAAATTTCATACTAAATCAAAGCAATCAAGAGATGCAAAATAGAAAGAAAAAATTTGAGAATAACAACATACGAAGAAAAAAAAAATCAATTCAAACAACAAGAAAGCCACAATAGCTTACTTATTTTTTACGGCACAAGAGGAAAGCCACAATAGCTTACTCCATTTTTCCACGGCAACGAAGTCGAAACGAAGAAGAGAACTTGAAAATAGCTAATAAACTCGGATATCACGGGCTTACTTGAACAGATTCTGGAGATCAGTAGTAGAAACACAGATCAATTGAGCACTACATCCACAGGAAATGCACAAACAACTCAGAGAGAGAGAGAGAGAGAGAGATCAAGTCAGTGAGAAAGAAGCAAACCCTAAGGCCCCTCTTCTAGCGAAATCTGAAACACCGGTCTTGTGAGAGAGAGAGAGAGAAATAGTAAACATGAAGATAACCTAGCGGAGAGAAAGCCATTATCAGGGAAAGATGGCAAGAACGCAGAAAATTTCAGGTTCTGTCTGGCAGACTTGTACGACACGTTCTTCATTTCAAATTTTGAATTTAACATTTGAGAAAACATTAGCTGGTGTTTTGGGAGTTAACGCCTGCAGATGAACGTTTGAGAAAACGTTAACTGCGTTTTGGGAGTTAAGGCTGCAAAAAGTTCTGGGACACATGGTAGCATCTTCTTGCGTTTGCAAATAAGCCTGCAGATAGAGGCTGTATAGTCTGGCATCCGGCAATAATGTTTCAACGGACACTGTAGTTGATGTGATTGAATTTGGGCGATTAAATATGGGCCTGAAACATGCTTTAGGCCCAGAATCCATAATATCTGGCCGTCTTCAAGGACAGGTGTTCTTTTCAAAGCGAGGATCAGATCATTCAAACAGTAAGTACTGTTCTATGTTCATGTTGTTCTATCACAAATTATTAAAAAGGTCTAATATAATCTTGTAATACTTTAAAAAAATCATCTATTCGTGTAAGTAGTTACAAATGGGTATGTTATATTAAAACAATAACCTAGTAAATAAACAAACACAACCAGAATTCTAAGGGGCCAACGTGTTTTGAAATGGAGCATGCAGAATGCATGATATGCCTTCCAGCACCTACTACTTAAGAACTAAACCCGGGAGTTGACGAGCATATCATTTAGTTGTAAAACCCCCTCTTCTGCAGATGTCGCTTTGTAGAAGTAATATCTTTTTGATGTAAAGCAGTGCAAAAAGAAGTTGAGGTAGCACAGTACGGTTAACAATCTGTAATAAAAATCCAGGTGACCATCATTTATGTTGTCCCCAAACCACTCCACTCCTCTTGTCCATTTGGAAACTCTGTTGGATGCACAAATCGAAAAGACAGTAAGGAGGTTTCCGATTCCAGTCACACATCTGGTGAACTGGGGACCATACACCTGCAATGACTCCGAAACTTGGCAACTGAACAAATCTTCAAGACCATCTTCAGCCAGTGCATTCATGGCCCCTAGCAGGACAAATTGAGGAACTAGCCACATCATAGTCATGGGTAGGGGATTCGGTATTTCGCCCATTTTACGACATTGCGAAACCAAGTTTAACCTTCGAAACTCTACTGACTGAGCAATGCTACAACAGAACACTGATAGGAGCATTCCAACTGCGATTTGGACCTGTGCAGCCAGTCTTCTTTGTGATTCTGTGAACATGATCTTGGATAGTTTATCGTAAAGATATGAGATCACTAGCCCGGATAATGCCATAATCACGTTTAGGGATGCAATGGGAACTTCCACTATGCCGATATAAGGGTCCATGACAAATGCTTGCTCAAGGAAGAAGGTGTTCCCTGTAGAATTGACTAGGCTATACACCAGAAAGGTTGTCCACATAGGGAACATGCGCAAAACCCTCTTTGTTTCCTCCACTTGTGTAACCGTGCAAAGCCTCCATTTCCTTTCTTGCTCTTCATAACTAGGTGGTGATGATTCTATGATGGCAGCTTTGTCTAGCAATCTACAACGCAATAAGATTGCAAAATGAATGTACGCATCACACTGAAGGGTGGGTGGGTGGGTGGGGGGAAGAGAGAGAGAGAGAGAGAGAAGAGGGTACCTGAGGCTACTAGTATGGGGCAAAAACTGTTGACTTTCATCAAGGTGGCTTTTTTCGTAGAGAAGAGTTGCGTCAGGAGGCGGGTGACGTATCTTCAACGAGGCCGCAATAAGGACACGCAAAACATCGGTCAGTCCACTGCCTTTCGGCTTGGGGCGTTCATACCAGGGAGTACCACACAAGAATATGGCGCATGCACCAGCCATTACTAACGCTGAAACTAGAAACGTGGTGGCCCAACTGTCGATCTTAGAGGCAGTGAAAGTACTCACAATTATGCCTATACACCAGAAAATGCGCCACCAGACTTTTGTCCGGACCTCTGCTCGAGTCTCATCTTTGTCCTGAGCCTTGATCTGGTCAGCACCAACTGCTCGATTCTCATCTTTTTCCTGAGCCTTGATCTCATCTTTGTCCTTTGCCTTGATCTGGTCAGCACCAACAACTGCTCGAGTCTCATCTTTGTCCTGAGCCTTGATCTGGTCAGCACCAAATGCCTTGAGGGAAGGGTTTCGGCTACCTTTGCCAAGTACCAGCGGGACCAGTGCCATGTAGAAGATCCAGTTCCTCCCCGCGCCAGTAGCCGCTGAAAGCCACAAGATTACCAATCCCTGCAACGATCAACCATCAAACATTTAGCACCTGAGCGATAATGACATATGAGCGAGATCGAGGATCAAACAAACGAGACACCTGAAAGAAATTATAGGACTTTAACAATTAACTAGGTATTGCAACTGTTAAGTATTTATTAACAACAGATTTTATTAAAATATAAAAGTAGGACATGGTGGTTGAGTGTTTGCTTGAAATGTTTGATAGTTGTGAGAGGTTTGTTGGGTATCCTCCACGGGTTGATGGTCATGTGAGTGAAAGCCTCGTTAGGGTCGAGAGAGGCCCAAGACCACCAAAAAGCTTCAAGCTTAAAACTTCATCCAAAGAAAAAAAGGGTTGTGGTTAAAAAAAATTAATCGGGGTTGACTAATAATGTGTTTAAATCTTAGGCTGCTAGGTTAGAGTACGCGTTATGTAATAATCTATTTTCCACTCATGAACGGCGCACTTACCTGAAGTGGTGGCCCAATGGTCTTGTAGGGTGCGGTAGAGCGAATGTTTTTGCGAGTTTGCAGTAGAGTTTGGAGGGTTAGAGGTCCCAGGATCAAAAAGCATGGAGGGCTGGAGATCCTAGGATTAAATACCTAGTCCCAAAGACTGGATCTCCTACTTGTAAGATTCATTGTGCTTTTATGGTAGTGCTATGGTGAGGGTCTGATTCCCTTAAAGGAAAGTTGATTGATAGCTATAACTCAATCTGGACATACGCGGTAGAAAAGAAGCCATTATGGTCATGTCCAAGAGAGTTGGCCACGCTAGTAGCCTCTTTTTATCATATTAGCTGGCTACACGTGCAGACACGTATAAAGAAAGAAAGAGGTAGATGAAGAGGAGCGGTTTTGCAAGTCATTGTTAAGTTCTAAAAAGTTTGAAGGCAATTTTGACTACACGTGATTCGCATGGGCCGCATCAGCATTTTATATGTATATAGATTAAAAAAAATCAAAGCACTTACAATGGTAAAGAGAGATGTGGAGCAGGAAACCATGAAATAACGGCCCAGATAAACATCGGCAATGTAAGCGCTGACAATTGCCATTAAATTCGTTAATCCATCCTGAATATTAATCGTCGCTGCAGCTTTCGGGAGCTCTGTTTTCCACTCATCTGTCAGAAATGTTACTATGATGCCAGTCGCCGCATTCTCCACAAATCCATGGGCGAACACTAGACCTGTAAAGTCCAAGAAAAGGAGCGAATTAGAGAACCCTCCATTGAAACCAGCTTAATTAAAGATTTCGAAACAATTACCTGAAATTAATAGTGTGGCGGCCTTCCAACGCCCTATGTAGTACCGAATCCAGTTACCCACTCGGGACGCAAACTTTACACAACAAGAATAAGCCGGTCCATTCCCCATCCTGTGTAGTAACAGTGGCCTCTCTGCGATGGGTATCATAATTTATGATCTAAATCAGCTTTTCAGCGGTTGATATAGAGAAGAAAGTCTACGCAAGTCTTCGAGAGTGAACTTACTTGGAAATTGGAAAAACCCTGTGCCCCCTTTTCTTTGCGGGAAAGGAAACCGAGGGTCAAGCCGTAAAGGAATAACAGACCGATGCTGCAACGCTCCGACCACATGTTGTCGGCGACGACGTGGAGCGATGCTACAAGCCTACAAGGAATCTTCAATCTTCCACCCGGTTTCCCTAGCCACTTTACTCTCTACAAGAAATCTTCCACCCGGTTTCCATCTTCCACCGGTTTCCCCAGCCACTTTACTCTCTACAAGGAATCTTCCACCCGGTACAATGAATCTTCAATCTTCCACCCCGTTTCCCCAGCCACTTTACTCTGTCGCACGTCAATAAACACCTGTTCAACGCTCCGACCACATGTTGTCACCCGTAAAGGAATGCATTTGTCCGTGCGTTGCTTTAGGGTGTGGCCCCTTATTGACATGGGAATGCTGTCCGCGCGTTTCATGGTAATGCAGGAGAAGAAACCATCTCATTTTCAAGAGCATTGTGATGGTTGCAGCAGAAGTATATAAAACTCTTTAATAAGTATACGAGTGAGTATACGAGTGAGGTAATCATAGTAAAAGTGTTTTGTATGTCACTTTTATTCACCCAATACACGTTTTTTTTTTCCTTATTTTAAAGTTTAGGATGAGTATATTTTATAATTTAGGTATTCATTGCTACGTACTCAAATTGGGACCTGCATCGTCTACAGCCGAGAGTCCGCAGCGTCCATTACAGCATACACGAGGAAATGACGCATGGGCAACATGTCTCGTGCCAACCACGAGATAACTTAACGGACAAAAGACCGCCCGTCCCCGTTAGCTGCTGCTGAGGGGTAAACTTGGAAAACAAAGAACAAAATATAAAATTTCTCTTTTAATTCGTTTTTGCTATCGTCTTTAACCTCATTGCCTGCAAGTTCGCGTCCAAACGCGAGTTGAAATGCGTTTCGTAAAAGATGCAGTAGTAGAAGAATTGGGTGAAAGGGAAGCCATTTTCACCCAAATCTACAAATCCCTGTTTCGTAAAAGATGCATAAAAATACTAGTCTCCAGACCTTCACAATTCGAATCTTTTCTGAGGAAGAACTATCAAAGAAATTACGTCCAAACCAAGAGGCCAGCTTCGTTCTCTTATGAAGAAAACCCAGAATCTCCAAAATTTCAAGAACCAACTCCCCATTCACCAAATTTCACAACGCCAATCCTCCAAAAAGGAGAGTTGTCCTAAGCAAAATCCAATTCATGGGCATAACCCAGGTTACTTAACTAAATTAAGCAAAATTTAGAATTTAAGATTCATAGAAAGTCTCGAAGTCTCTATCTTTCCGAAGACACAATGCAGCATATATACCTAGATGATCAAACTGGGAGCAGATAAAATTCCAAATGCATAAATATCAGAACTCTTCATCTTTAGAAATCTCTCCCACTTTCACACCACACCAATCAAACTGGTAATCGACAGGTTTCTGAACATCGTCTTAGATGCTATAATGTTTGGAAATTCCAACCAGTTTGCAGAGCATCTACTTCTCCATTAGGAAGCAAGAGTTGAAACTCAAAACGCGAAAGCAAGAAAGGGTCCCAAATCCAAGCCAACGTGAAAGCGACTTCAAAATTTTCTTTTTCCCTCTTTTTTTTTTTTTTTGGTCCAAAGCCAAAAATTGAGGAGATTTACTCATAAATCATCACATCATGATCACGGATGGAACTTTGTTGGCAGGTTCTGTGAAACAAAACAGAACCCCATTAAGAAGACAATGAACGGGGCAGGAACTCCATTAAGAAGACAATGAACGGGGCGGGAACTATTTTATCACCCGCCTGTTTCCCCCTTTTTGTTTTTTCCTTTTTGTATTTTTGGTTTAACACGAAGTAACGGGACGGAGATACCCGTTAATGCTTGCGTGCCAGGCACGCGGAGTGCCTGGACGCGTGGCACTGCCTCCTGCACGCTGTAAGGGACGCTGCGGACTCTACGCTGTAGACGATGCAAGTCCCTCAAATTGGGGACTTTTTGTCGTATTGAAGAGATTGCAGTTTCCAACCAAAAGAGGGTTTTGTACTTTGTAGCCTTATTTTCATATATTTAGTGAAGGAACTCCTATCATTTGTAATTTGGGTATTCATTGTTATTTACTCAAATTAAGGAATCTTTTTTTATCGTATTTTGATTTTCTGTTTAATTTTTATGTTTGTTTTTCCAACAAAAGGAGTAGCGAAGCATTCCAAATAACACGGGGCAATGTCCTTATTTCGTTAAAAATTTAGAAGCTACTTTTGTTTTCTTCTGGTGATTTGGGTCTCCAGCAACAAAGCTATAGTTGATAATATTAAACCTCCAATCCAGAGCTTACTTACGATCTTTACTGCTATCCATATTGATTTAAATAATTAAAATAGAAAATATATAAAGTTTTAGTATGGGTGTCAAAGGAGATAAAAATATACTCACTTGGAGCTCTCCGGGGTGAGAACTACATAAATGACGCGGATAAAATGAAGATCTAAGGGAAATTTCTGATATTACAACGAGCATAAAAGAGGTTTTGAGTGGAACTACTACATATTCTCAAGCATGCCGAAGAACCAGCTGGTCCTGCTCTATATGTAATTTAGGCCCTTGGTCCATGTCAGTCGCCCATATCTGGCCAGGCCAGCAGTACCAAATGGGTTGAGAGATGTGGTTCTTGACACCTTAAAAAAATTATTAGAGTTTGATAAGGCACAAGTCAGGTAGGATCGTAACCCAAGGAGGACTCATCTAGTGCCTTCCATGGTACCACCCATGAAATGCACACTTTGTATGCCCGTTTCAAGAGGGGGACCTACAATAGGAGGACTCACAACACAAACAAAATCCCAGCCGATGGTACAACCGGTTTAAGCACTAGAGGAAGGAAGCTCATTCTCACCAAACCCAATCTTATTTCATTAAGATCTTATCCTTTACGTACATCTCATAAAAAATGCATATTTTATGAATAAATAAGTTTTAGGGAAAATTATAAAGAAAAGGTCACTTTTTTAAAATATTTTACCTGAAGGGTCAATTACCAAAAAAAATTAAAAAATAGTGTCGTTTTATTATAGTTAAAACACGTGCTTGTGTCCACGCATGATACACTCGTATCTCATGTAGAATGCACTTTTGTCCCATGTAAGAAGCTTGCATCCCATGTACAATGCGTGTGTGTTCCAAGTAAAGTGATCCTCAAATTTAATTATATTTGAAAATTTTAACTATATTTTATAATTTATCGACGAAAAATGGTCTTTTTCTGCAATTTGGCATCTTAGTGGACTACTTTTATAAATATTCTTAAAAAGTGACCTTTTTCATAATTTTCCCTAAGTTTTGATGTCTCTTTTTATTTTTGGAAAAACATTTATATTACATCGACTTATAGTACAATTGGGTCAACCGGCCTTGCCCATTCCCAACCAAATAGGGTTAATAGAGTTAAGGTCGAGTTTTGTATGCAGTGTTTTAAAACCAGCTGGTAGCTCAGAACACACGGCCGAGTTACTCGGATAGATTAATCTTTTCATAAAGAAGCCCTAAAAACTAGGGCAGGTTTGACCAAAAATTAACCAGATTATAGGGACGAGTAAATTGAAAACTCTGCCGACTTTTTAGCAAATTTGTCCGATTAACCAAGTGTGAACAGTGGGTGCTACATTGGAGATTGTTTGGAAGAGAAGAACTGAAAGGGTAGATTTAAGAGATGCTGCCAGAGAGCATACTCTTCGTGAGATCAAAGAGAGGATCAAGAAAACAAAGAGGGCAAAGGAGGCCAACAGTGACTGCTATGGCTCAAAAGACTCAGGGCAAGAGTAACATATTGAAAGGTGCAGCTCCAAACGGTCGAAAGCCAGGAACGTCCCGGATGAGATCCTGTACAACCTTTATCTATAACCTTATATGCAGATTTTCACATGATTGCTTAAAAATTTACAAATATGCCATTCACAATACACATGGCATGATCTTGTGAAAAGCTACATATAAGATTGTAGATAAAAGATAAAGGTTGTACAGGATCTCATCTGGGAACGTCCCATCTTTTCTCTTTTTCTATGGAATGCAACATGAGAGACCTTTATTTCTGAGGAGCTCGTGTTGTGGCTTCTTAGTCCGTAATTATTTTATTAGTGCTTTCTTATGCATTGATTTTGCAAAGCACGGCTTAATGGTCTTAGTCTTGATAAGAAGCACAATTAGTTTGGAGCAAGATCCTTAATAGATTTAGAGATTGATTGAAGTGAAGGATGAAAAAATAATTCTAAAACTTCTCTTTAAGCTTAGAATATATTAATAGTTTAGTTACTCTTCTCTTTTTATAGGTTTTAGAAGCTGTGTTTTGCTAATAAATTAATACAAAAAACTGTCGAAACTCTTATTTGAATTTTTTTTAATATTTTTTTCAAAATTTTTAAATTTTATTATATTTTTTATATTTTATATATATTAATACTAATTTCATAATGACAAGCTAGTAACTAGGTCTGAGTTACCAAGTTACCAGGATAGGTACACTTTCGAGTTACAAGGCCTATCCAGGTACATAACTAGGGATACCAATAATGCCACACTTGGCTTAGTTGTAACGCCCCGATTCCAAGTTACGTAATGAACCATAACTCAACTCCGAAGTGTTAGATTAAATCATAGGATCTATACCAGAGTAAAGAAAAACATAAATATAATATGATCAAACATAATACCATCAATATCAGAGTCAACTAATCCCAATCACCAATCCTAATGAATCAATAACAAGTATTAAATGTTTACTCACAATATCAAGTACAATCTCAAAATAAAAGTCTACAATCAAAATCTACTACTACTATTCCACGTTGTAGTCTTCCTCCCTATACTCTAGGGAAAAGTTAGCAGTATTTACTCGCTGAGTATTGTCCTCATAGAGATCTGAAAACAAAATAAAACCGAATGAGATACAAATATCCCAGCAAGTAGTATATACATGCTCAAATACAATTTGTACTTTTCAAAAACATAATGTAATGGTAAAACATATAACATTGACGATAATACGAATAATCCATCAATCAATACAAAATAAAACCAACTATTCTAGCATATAAATCAAAACAATAATACTATTTCCAACACAATGTGACATAGTGGGACTCATGAAATTTGATTATTTTATAAGGTTAAGACCTAGTTTTAAACAATTTAGTCTAAGAACGACTGCAACATCTTAGGAACCCATAGCATCACTAGAGCTGGAAAAAAGCGACCCGATCCGACGGGGGTCAACCCGAACCAACCCGATTTAAACGGGTTTGGGTTGACCTGTATATTAATTGGGTTGGGGTTTTCCCAACCCGCCCGTAATCGGGTCAACCCGATTATGACCCGATAACCCAACGGGTTATCCGATTAAAAAAGAAATTGGCAAAAAGTGATCCGACACGACCTGATTAACCCCAACCATATTATGACCCGACCTGAATCCAGCACAACCCGACCCGATTAACCCACAACCCCTATTCTAATCATATCTTTTGAAAAAAAAAATAATCAAGTTGGCGGGTTGTGTTTGTGAGACATAGGAAAAAATCAATCTAATGATTTCCTCAATCATCACACGGGATCAAATAAAATAAAGAGTCGCCACCATTCAATTTAGGTGTGAATGGGCACCAAAATATTAAATAAGCACAAAAGGCAATTTTAGGGCAAAATATCCCTCCTAAAAAAAACAACCAGAGATGGGTAAGGGGATTAAGTTATGAACAGGGGAAGGTGTTAGGCACCCCTATTCATCCACATAAAGTGGTTGCCAGGCATTGTTCATGTTTAAAAACAAAGGAAAAAGCTTGCTATAAAAATCACAAAAGAAGACAAAAATTGTACGGTTTTTTCATATGAATAGTCTGATTGATCCAGAACTATCAAACATGATCATACCATTCCTAGGGTTTCATGATCAAAACAAAATTGAGATAAAATCAAATAAAATCAATTTAAAGTGAAAAATCCAAAAATCTGGCTTCAAGTCAAAATTCTAGAAATCTAGAAAAATATGATTTTTATAAAATATTTCAAAATTGAACTTGAATAGTCCAGGACATAGATAAAGCCCAAATTTCACATTAAATCAGAAAATAAAGACCAAAAATATCCACATTGATGAAAAACATCAAAAGGGGAGAATTTAGACCGTAGGGTCTTCTCTCAATAATGAAAAACAATTCAAAAATCACATCATGAAACCCTAGAATTTATTTTCAGGCTTCTGGATTCAGATCTACCATATTGATCATGATAAATCCAGGATCCTAGCCTAAAATCACAAAAATCACGAAAACAGTGCTGTAGGTGCAAAAGTGCCAAAAATCCAAATTTTAGCAAAAAGTGGGGATCTCATGCTATAAACATCATAGATTCATGTTATTCATTCAGATTCATCATAAAAAGCATTAAAACATGATCAGGATATTTAAAACAGCCATATCTCACAAATTAGAGCACATGGGGGTCTACCCTACGGATCCACCTGTTCCCTTTTCCCCTAGTTCTCTCTTCACGTTTTACGGCTAGAGAGACTCTTGAGGTACTTAGAGATAGGTTTGGGTACACAAACACAATCACAGGCCTTATTCTATGAAAAAAACAGATATGGGGTTCTATTCTAGGGATCCACCTGTTCCCCTTTCCCCTAGTTCTCTCTTCACGTTTTACGGCTAGAGAGACCCTTGAGGTACTTGGAGGCAGGTTTAGGAATACAAAAACTGATATGGCCTTATTCTACAGCAATAGAGATGATCCTATTACTTCTAGAATTGAAGACAGAAAAATAAAAAGAATAGGGGACTTCCCTGGATTGAGCAGGCAGAGCAGCAGGGATTCCTTTCCTTCTCTTGGAGCTTTTGATTCTTCAAAATTTCGTGGCATTTTTGCTAGAGGAGAGGCCCTTTATTTATAGGCAAACCCAGGGGTATGGTTGGTCCAAGGTTTGGCAAGATAGAGTTTCAGATTGAGTTAAACACAAGATAATGCCCATCCTTTATCCACAAAGATATATGAGATAATTCGAACAGATAAATAAGAGAATTCAATTATCCAAGAGAGATATTTGGGTGCAGATAAGGCTCAAAAATCAAAAAAGGTAAAATTCGCATAAAGACCCCGTGACCGTATATATATTACGGTCACGCCCTGCCCGTATTATTAATACGGGCACGCCGTGACCGTATATCAACTGCAGGTATGACCAAACCGTAAACAAAATACGGTCATGACCATTTTGGCCAGATTTTACACTTTTTTGACTTGTTTCAAATCCCAATTAATATTTTCAATTATTTTCTCATTTTTAGTGCAATTTGGGGTGTCTACAGTGTTTTTCTAACCCGCCAAAAATCGGGTTCAACCTGACCTGAACCGATTAACCCCAACCCGATTATGACCCGACCCAACCCCACCCGTTGCCAGCTCTAATCATCAACTTCATGGTGGAAATACACAAGACCTCACCCTCATGGTGGAAAGAGAGTTGCTGCAACCACTCCTTCATGGAAGGCCTCTCCATCATGGAGGAAACACATTAAGGAAACTAGACTTAATCGAAACAAAATTGACAAGTTTCACTTACTAGCTAAACTATGGATTCATATTAAGTTAAGCCTAAAATAGCTTAAAACAAAACTAACAAGTAAACCAATGTACTCAATATACAATCATGGTAAATCATGACCAAATCTACTCCATCTTGCAAAATATCATATGAATGCCTTCAAAGTGAATATTAATTTCCAAAACAGTTATGATATCAACTCATTCATAAGACAAAGCAATCAATTCAAATCTGTAGAAATAATTTATACTAAACCAAAACTAATGCAAGTATTTCCAACAAAACCAATGTAATTCAAAATAGAGATTGAAAAATCAATTTCTCATATTTGACCAAAAATGTGTTATAAGAGATTTGTTTACTTTAAACATGTATGACTATGAGAATTACACGAATAGAAATCCTTAGAATCCTTACAAGTTATTGAAAGTATAAAAATCCATTTAAAACCTAAAGTAAACTAATTTGAAGGAATAGATGGACAAATATTTGGCATAAACTCATTTATACAATTAGCTTTTAGAAACACCTTAAAAATGATCTCAGAAAAATGTTGTAAATGGTGAAATCAAAATAAACTCATTCTATAATAATTTAGAACCAAAAGTCTCTCAAAGACGTATTTTAATAGAATATGCCCAAATTCTTTGATAAATGGAATTTTGAAATAAAACCTGTGCAAACATTTTATAAACACTTAAATTTTATTTGTACATATGTTGGATTTGGTTAAAAACAATTCCGTAATGAAAATCAACTCAATTTGAAAAAATATGGAATTCTGTCACGGGCGCTCAACATGGCGCTTGAGCATCTTTGCAGGCGTCCATAAAAACAAAACTCGAGAAGTCAGCGCTTGGCATAGTACTCGAGCGTCCTTACATGCGCTCGACTTAACTGAATTTTATAACTTTCAAGTTATGAGATTTTCAAAAACACACAGGCGGAGGGCTTGGGATAGCGCTCGAGCACGATTCCAAGCGCTCAGCCAATTCACAGTTTCGCGAATAGAATCTGAATTTTCTGAGTTTTTTAAGTTTAAGCTATCAAACCTAATTTTATTCATTCTAAATTCATACAGACATCATATAAAACACTAATAGAAACTTTCTAACTAAATAAACGACAATTTAACACCAAAATAATTCAGATCAATCAAATTCTCTAAAATTCCCTAAATTTTCAGATTTAGATCAAATAGAAGAGTTTTAAGGTTTCCACTCTACAAGTAATTGATAAATCATGAACAAAAAGAAACGAAAAGTGCTACTTACTTGTCAATCATGAAATTCGAGCTCCAACAACCTCTTGTTTAACAAATCAATACTCCAAACTCAAGTTCTTAAGAATTAAACAAAAGCTCCAATCCAGCCGCTGTAATTTGGAATGGATCTTACTTAATTCAACCATTTACACATATCTGATCTGATTACTCCTATTTTACAAAATCAAATGGAAAATTTTCGAAACTCTGAACAAATTCTTACCTGGATTTCCAGCTTCAATTCTCCATTATGATCGAGCAAACCAAACAGCTCAAAGAATTCTGAATCGAACTCTAATTCTCTTCCCTTGATTTCTCCAGATCTGATTCCTTTTTCCTCCTTTCGTCTCTTCAAACCTAGCTCTGATCTCCTTCTCTCAAATCTTCAGAAATCTCTAGATCCAACAACCAACTAACTACTAACAGAATTTTGCAGGTTCTTATAGTGTCACCCAAAACTCTTTAAATCAAATCCAATCTGTTGTGTGCTCCACCACACAACCATACCCTACATTAACACTATTTTTAAATTGTGATATGGTACAATGCCACTCTAATTGAGTTTATATTCAGCCAATAAAATAAAATTTAATTATTTACCTTGTAGGATCACTTTTCCACCAACTATTGAGTCTGAACATTTTCGAACTCTTTTCTATTAATTTATTTCCTGAAATTTCCACCAATTAAATTAATTAAATTGCAAAATCCAATTTTTTTTATTTATAATTAAAATTTTAGGGTTTTACATTAGTATAAGGTATGAGAGCCCTTATGGTCCCCAAATCCCAGCCTGCCCTAGTTTTTTATGCTTTATACTCACCAGGACTGGTTAAGAATGGTTTTTGAAATTTATTGGCAAAAAAAAGGTGAAATAATTATATATATGTATTCTTAAAGGCTTTTCATACTTCTATTTCAATAAACTAGGCAAAAAGAAAGGTACCACAAAAAAAATTTTACAAAATGAATTAGTACTGTGAAAAAATTAGTTTAAGATACGATGCATATAAACATTAATTAAACTCGTTCACACATGCACCAAAATTCAAAAATGGGTGGATGTGCCCGTTTCACATGGCTAGCAAGCCCAGCTTTAACAATTTTGGGCTTAAAAAAATTGAGAAAAATAGCCTGCCGGCGTAAAATTTCAGGTTCGAGCCTAGTTAAAAGAAGGCTGGGCTTGTCAAGCCTAATGAGCCGGCCTACAGTTGCCACCACATATAACTGTGTAGGCGATTATAGAGTTCTCTTGTACCAAGGGATCAGAGGCTGTACACATCGGTCCGGGCTGGGATTCTTTGTTTGAACTTTGACGTCGTCTGCACTTTTCTCGTCCATTGAAGCGTGAATTTTGAGAGATATATAGCAAGTGTACAGTCATGTAGCATATGAAGGGCATATGAAGTTTAGTATTTTTTTTTTTAAATTCTTTGAAATGTAAGAAGGATTTTCTTGTTTAAAAAAGTGTTAACATGTTAGATGCTTCACTTCCATTCAGAGTGTACCAATGAGTATAGAGGAGGTGCCGTGTGCGGTAGCAGTAAAGACATGGGCTCATCCAGTGGTGTAGCCAGGATTTTAAGTTGGGGTGGGCAAAGTAAGTCTTTGAGACGAAATGATCATGACAAAAAAATGGTAAAATTTTCCCTTGACTAATCAAAATTAAAATTTCATATAACTAAAAGCATAAAAAAATTATAAATGCACTCGACGGCACTTCATACTCCAAAATCTTTGAATGATCTTCTTATTGTCAATGGTCTTAAATATATTCGTCTCAGTATAAGCAATTAGGCTATGGTCCATCCATTCATCACTCATTCGATTCTTCAGTCTATTATTAATAAAGTGCATAACAGAAAAAGCCTTTCAACACCAACTGTGGCAACAAGTAGAATAAGTGTCAATGTTATATGCAAGTAGACCAATGGATACACCTTATTTCTCTTATTTAAAACTATTTGTTTAGCAAGCTCTTCGACTTCCTGTAACTCTTGCTGAGCAAACATTAAAAAAAAAATAAAGGCTTTCTAATTCACCTTTAAGAACCATGAGTTCCATAAGAGAAAAAAAAAATCCTTTGAATAATAAGTTGCAAGTTGGATTAACTTTGCCTCACCACGAAGGAGATACATTGGAGAATCTGAAAATTCCATGAGTTTGGGATCCGACAGTACACAAGACCCCCTCAATTTCAAAGCGAATTGTTTACTCTCTCTCACTTTGATTTAGCAAATTTTAGTTTATCTACCAAGGACGTTTCATGCAATATTGGAATTTGGAGTCAAAATGAAAATTGTTGGATGCCACTCTTGACTCAATCTTGCCACACAAGATGGTGAACCATAGTTAGTGCCTTAGTGGGAAAATAAAAATTTTTAATGGGGGCATAAGGGCGGATTCTATATGGGGCATAAAGGTTCACTAAGAGGTCAGGGTGGGTAGTCGCCCACCCTGACTTGTATGTAGCTCCGCCCCTGGGCTCATCACAGTGTAAGATAATATGTTAGATGCTTTACTTCCATTCAGCAGAATAAAGGGAAAATGCTCGGGAGTCTATGTAGACACCCCAAATTGCACTACAAAATGAGAAAATAATATAAACATGTAATTGGGATTTAAAACAGGCAAAAAATGCATAAAAATCAATAATTCAAGCCTTGACTGTATTGTATCTACGGGCTAAGCGCACCCGAATTTTATATACGGGCACACAGCGCCCGTAATACATATACGGACACCACTGGACCGTAAATCATTTACGGGCACATTTGATTTGTGTGAGTTTTATTCTTTCTCGATTTCTGAGCCTTATCTTTAGTCCAATATCCCTTTAAATGAGCGAATTATATCTTTTATTCGTTCGGATTATCTTTGTTGGCCATGGATGGGCATTATCCTTGTGTTTAACTCAATCTGAAATTCTATCTTACCAAACCTTGGACCAACCATGCCCCTGTGTTTGCCTATAAATAGAGGGCCTTTCCTCAAACAAAATGCCACAAAAATTTGAAGTTTAAGAAGCTCCAAGAGAATAGAGGAATCCCTGCTGCTTTGTTTGCTCAATCCAGGTAAGTCCATTTTCCCTTTTATTTTCTGTCTTCAATTCTAGAAGTAATAGGATCTTCTTCATTGCTGTAGAATAAGGCTATCTTATATTTGTATTCCTAAACTTGTCTCTAAGTACCTCAAGAGTCTCTCTAGCCATAAAACGTGAAGAGAGAGCTAGGGGAAAAGGGAATAGGTGGATCCCTAGAATAGAACCCCATAATCTGTTTTTCTCTTTTCTTATAGAATAAAGCCTTTGATTGTGTTCGTATACCCAAACCTATCTCCAAGTACCTCAAGAATCCTCTCTAGCCATAAAACGTGAAGAGAGAGCTAAGGGAAAAGAGAATAGGTGGATCCATAGGGTAGACCCCCGTGTGCTCTAATCTGTGAGATGTGATTGCTTTGGATATCCTGCTAATGTTTTAATGATCTAGTGATTGAATCTGAATTAATCCTATGAATCTATGATGTTTATAGCATGAAATCCTCTTTTTCTCCTAAAATTTGGATTTTCACCACTTTTGCACTTACAGCACTGTTTTCGTGATTTTTGTGATTTTAGGCTAAGATCCTGGATCTATCATGATCAATATGATAGATCTGGATTCAGAAGCCTGAAAGTAACTTCTAGGGTTTCATGATATGGTTTTTGAGTCCTTTTTCATTATTGAGAGAAGACCCTACTGTCTAAGTTCTCCCTTTTTGATGTTCTTCATCAACGTGGGTATTTTTGGTTTTTATTTTTTGATTTAATGTGCAATATGAGCTATATCTATATTCTGGACTATTCAAGTTCAATTTTGAAATATTTTCTAAAAATCATATTTTTCTAGATTTCTAGAATTTAACTTGAAACCAGATTTTTGAAGCTTTCACTTTAAATTGATTTTATTCGATTTTATCTCAATTTTATCATGAAACCCTAGGAATGGTATGATTATATTTGAAAGTTCTGGATCAATCAGGCTATTCGTATGAAAGAACCATACACTTTTGTCTTTTTTGTGATTTTTCATGATTTTTATAGCAAGCCTTTTTTTCCTTTGAAAAACATGAACAATACCTGGCAATCACCTTGTGTGGATGAATAGGGGTGCCTAACACCTTCCCCTGTTTATAACTTAATCCCCTTACCCATCTCTGGTTGTTTTTTTTAGAGGGTTATTTTTACCCTAAAATTTCCTTTTTGAGCTTATTTGATATTTTGGTGCCCATTCACACCTAAACAGAATGGTGGCAACTCTGTGTTTTTAACCAATCCCGTGTGATGATTGAGGAAGTCATTGAATTGATTTTTTCCCATGTCTTACAGTCTACCCCCAACTCAGACAACCAGTCATCCGAGTTGCTACACAATGCAACTCACGTGAGTTAAAGAATGTCGCGCTCTCTTTTAGAGGTAAGTGGTGGGAGTGTATACCCCTTCCCCAACTACCCTAAAATCTCGATTATGTGCTAGGCAGCTAGTGCCTGAGAACGATGTACCAACACCAAAAAAAGAAAAAGAAAAAGAGTATACTGATGAGTATAGGAAAAAGGTACAGATGATGTTGTTGTGGATTAATGGTGGGATATGGAGCACCCCAGAACCCATCCATTTGTGGGATTGAATTTGCTGGACTTTTAAAGTGCGACGGTCAATGTTGTGGGAGTGAGATGCTGTCATGCTGTCACGTGGAGCATCCTACAATACGTGTTTTTGAAAGTTGATCCATATGAAACATTTACAATAAGTGAAAAGAACACTTTCAATAAAGTGCGCGGTGGCAACATCACAGTACTCTTAAAAGTGCAACATAATTCCTCACGTAGCAGAGGAATTCCATACGATAGCCTATAGTTGGAAGTTGAATTAAAGTAAATGATGGACCGGAAAAGATAAAAAAGTAATAGCAATATTGAGCCTATCCAAACCTGCCCAATCCAACCTGAGGCTTATACATCATTAAGAAGAAGCACCCCTTCGAAAAATTTGGGCTTGACTGGGATGGCATATAAGAGGCCGTTCGGTAACGTTTTTTTAAAAAACAATTTGAAAACTAAAAATAGAACAGTTCCAACTGTTTTTGGGTTTTAAAAAACAAGTGACAAGAAACCCGTTTGATAACAATCACTGTTTTTTGGGTTTTTGAAAACAGATGACAAGAACCCCGTTTGGTAATAATTGATAAAAAAAAAAAGATTCAAGTTTTCAAAATCAACAAATATGCATTGCTATCTATACAACCTGCAAGTCCATTGAACTAAAACAAATTTGCTATGAAAAAAAAAGTTTTAATGAGCCTAAACATGCAAGAATATGTAACTCAATCATAGTATAAGATGTATTTGAGGAATTATAAAAACTTTTTAATATAACATATCAACCCCTCATGTTCTAAAATATCAAAAGTTTTTAAAGAGAGGTGAAAATGTAATTTAAAACCTTTTTTAACTTTAAAGTTTTCAAATATCAAAGATGTCTAAACTTATTTTAAGTTTACAAAAAAGGGCCCTATATAAAGACGAGTTCTCTCTCTTCCGTGATTCTTCTCTGACTCTATTTCAGCAACAACCCCCCATCTCTCTCCTCTCTTTTTCTTTCTCCCTCGCTTAACTTTCTCTTTTGTAAACGATTGAACTTTCTCCCAAACCTTTATCTCTCTTCCGTAAAACACACCAGAAACCTTTCTCTCTCTTAGAGGGGAATTCCAAACCTTTTTCTTCCGTAGAACACACCAGACTCTCTCTTTCGTAAAACACACCAGACCCTCTCTCTCTTCCGTAAAACACACTAGAATTTCTCTTCGAGGAATTCCAAACCTTTCTCTTCCAAACATTTCTCTCTCTTCCATAAAACACATCAAAAACCTTCTCCCAAACCTTTCTCTCTCTCTTCGAGGAATTCCAAATCGTCAAACAACAATATTACAAAAATGCCACCGTAAAACACACCTGAAACCGTTTTTGCGTTTTTAAAAACCCATATTTTTGGGTTTTTAGAAACGGGATGTTTTTGAAACCGTCTTTTCTAAAAACAATTTAAAAACTATCGATATCAAACACGTTTTTGGTTTTCTGTGTTTAAAAACCAAAAAACAGTTTCTGAATACGTTCCCGAACACCCTCTAAAACTTTGGGAACTATCAGGAAAGGGCCTTAATCTTTAATAACTAAAGTTTTCCACAATATCAAGAAAGGCTCCCCCATGCGTGATATACCATAAATAAGATTAGGGTTGGATTTGGGTTCAAGAATTCCAGATGCCATTCATCCATATCTCTCAACTGTTTTACACGGCATATAACACACCTGATTGGGTAGCAGCTTTGGCAAGGCTAGACTCGTACAATAGAAAACAGTATAAATATTCGGGATTTGAGTTTCACATGGGTTTAGTTTTGAAGAGACCAAGGGAGTACATAGCAAATAAATAAATAATAATGAAGTGGGCTGTTGGTTATGATAATTTGCGTGATGTGTTAAGAGTAAATTTGAAAAAAAAAAAGAAATTGAAAGACGTTCTCTATGTAAATGTCATGCAGAAAACAAGGGCTGCTTTATATAATAGTGTAGATGATGGTCTAATTTAGCGGCATAGGATCACATTGGAGGCTCAATCATAGTTGGGCCCATTTCAATCGATAGAAGGATTTCGAAAGCGAGCTCTTTGCACGCTCAACAGTACCAATATTTGTAAGCAAGTCACAAAATCCTCCGTGTGCTGCAACGCAAGAATGAGTCCTTCGTAGGCATATTCCCCTGTAGCGCTTAGTGACAAGCGTTGTAATGCATGTACGTAGTAATATTTTTTTAATAATTTTCTTGGGTGAAAAGGAGGAAAAGAATCTCATTAATTAAATAATAAATGAAGATATTTTGAAGAAAAAGAAAATTAATTAAAGATAAGAGGGTACGGGAAGGGGAAGGGGAGGAAGAGGGATGAGAAGAGATAAGGAGATTTGGCGTGGGCTTGGCGTCTGCGAGTCTCTGTCGGACCCTATATGCACCCACGTGAAGCACTCTCTTAAGATACTTTTCTTTATTTCCTGGGATTGGTTGATACGAAGAAGCCAGACTAGACCAATCGACAACAGCCACCTTCTCCAGAATCCAACCAAGCAAATTAAACACTGAAAAAGATAATAATATCAGATAGGGGGAGCGAGGAAAATAAAATACACATGGACCAGACTGATGACCACTTACTTATACGATTCCTCAATCTTTTATTCTTCAGCCCATATTTACGATAGTCTACGTACCTATCATCGTACACCTACTATCAGAGAAATAAAAAACGTTTTTTCCTTTTTTCCTCAATCTTTTTTCCTTTTTACTAGTAGAAATATATATATACTAGCCACGCCATTCGAAGCAAGAAAAGCTCAACTCTCTCCGGCCTTCATGCATCAGTCTGTAATTAATTATCAAAAAAAAAAAAAACGAAATATAAGAACCTAGGAAATTAAAATAACAAAAAACGAAAAAAAAAGGTAAAAGTGTGGTCTCTTTCCTTGGGAGAGCAGGTGGTCCCCCACGGCCCCACCAATAATATTTCATTAGTTGTGTTGACAGTTGAAGTAGTAGCTTTTTTCAGTATTGACTGACTTATCGAAATAAAGATGGGTTTTGATTGCCTTAACCATGGACTAATTGGTTTTAGCCTTCTTTATTGGAATCATTGCGTGCAACAATTTGGCATGTCGATGGCGTTGGTCTCCGTGTCTCGGTTTCTAATTCTATACAGCTCTTCACCAACCTGGTACAGATCGGCTCAACTTATGCAGCTGTTCCACCGTCGGATCCAGATGACGATGATGATCGATGAAACAAACAGTGCTGCGGACGATTTGCTTCTCTTTGTCAAGGTTGTATGTGTGATGGAGTGAGTGGTAATTTCCTGGGCTTGGTTGATACGAAGAAGCCAGACTGGACCAATCGACAACCACCTTCTCCAGAATCCAACCAAGCAAAACACTGAAAAAGATAATAATATCAGATAGGGGGGAGTGAGGAAAATAAAATTCAGATGGACCAGACTGATGACCACTTGTGCGATTCCTCAATCTTTTATTCTTCAACCCATATAATAGTCTTACGTACCTATCATCGTACCCCTAATATCAGAGAAATAAAAATCGTTTTTCCCTTTTATATATTTCTAGTAGCCACACCATTCGAAGCAGACAAAGCTCAACTCTCTCCAGCTTTCATGCATCAGTTTGTAATTCATTATCCAAAAAACGAAATATAAGAACCTTGGCAATTAAAATAACAAAACGAAAAGGTAAAGAGTGTAGTCTCTTAATTTCCTTGGGGGAGGAAATTGGGGGTGTTTACTACTTTACTGTTTGAGAGCAGGTGTTAGTTGGTTCAGCAATATGGATCGACCATCAATTTTGGAAAGCCCCACCAATAATATTGGATGGGTTTTGATTGCTTTAACCATGGGCTAATTGGTTTTAACTTTCTTTTTTAGAATATCATTTCGTGCAACAATTTGGCATGTCGATGGCGTTGATCTCCGTGTCTCGGTTTCTAATTCTATACAGCTGTTCACCGACCTGGTACAGATTGGCTCAACTTATGCAGCTGTTCCACCGTCGGATCCAGATGATGATGAAACGAATAGTGCTGCGGACGATTTGCTTCTCTTTGTCAAGGTTGTATGTGTGATGGGAGTGAGTGGTAATTACCTTCCGCTATTCAGATGGAATGGAAAGAAATCTGTCTCACTTTCTCATTCTTCTATCACTTGGCCCTCTTTGTAGTTGACCCTTTACTTTATGTTGATTTTCTCTCATCTCCAAGTTTCATTCATGATTTTTTTTTCTTTTCCATATATGGAGGACATTATGATCGTTGAAGGACGAGATTATCAAGTAATGGGGGACCTGTATTCTATGGAACACATTTCCTCTAGTCCTAGAATCCAATGGTACTGTGATATTACCAGCTGGATGATGTTTCGGCATGCATGAGTTGTTGGAAATCCTGTGCATTCACCTTAAAAGATCCATTTCACTCAAAGAGAAGTACATTTGTTAAATTGAATGCATCAGTGACAAAGACCCAGCGCATGGAGTCTACATTTTGGGTGGGAAGGATTTCCAATACCATTCCCTAGAGAACTAGTCGACCCATCGAACATATGGTCAGCTACTACGATGGCTGTTTCTAGTGGGTAGGTGTAATGTAGATGTCTTATATGTTACCAGGTACACAGCATCTATTGGGCCTTCAGACAAAGGTTGAAAGCCGAACTAGGCGTTTTGCTTTCTGTTTTGTATTTTTATAATTATTTTGCTGTCATCTCATTTGTCTATTCTGAGCAGTTTGTCTCCACAAGTAGAACCTCGGGATGGACGGACCATTTTTTTTCCCCACTATAGTTTTGTGTAAAGTGACATCAGTAACATTTTCGGAAATTTTATTATCACGATTAGACTTAAGGGACGGTCCGTATGTGAGATGTATTAGCATCATTCTTTCAATTGTTTTTGTTCGTTTTTGGGTTTGTTTGAATCCTGTGGCCCACTTTTGATAGGGCCGTAGTGCGGTTTGCTCCCGTGATTTGGTTGCTTTTTGTGATCGCTCCAATGATTTTAACAGTGGGTGATGGAAGGATTGATCATGATTGTCAATGAGACTAGAGCCGGATCCTTATAGTGGCATCAATATTTCTACAGAGAAACTTACTTTTACGGCTGGTGTGTCACCAATCACCACCGTAGACGTCGCCCGCAACTTTTCGTCCGATGGAAACATGAGCAAGTTGGGGGTTTCATTAAAGGTTATTGCGCCTTCTCTTGCCTTCTCCTCCGTCCATTGCTCACCTCATGACCTCATTCCCCTAGATATTTTTACTCTCATTTTCTGTCCTCACCCAAAGCTACTAATTCCATAAATCTATTTGACTATTAAATACACCCAACCCTGAGTTAATCACGATTTATATTGCTAGTTGTAATCATACGGAAAATGGACGGATGCAATCGATAGTCATTCATAAAATATCAATTCCCTTTCTTAAAGTATATGACTGAAAGTCTGAAACAAAGGAAAATTCATAAACAATTGCTCACAACACATGTTCATAATCCGCGTCCCCACCCCAACTCGAAAAGGAAAAACAAGAGAGAATATCGCACGTGCATATTTACACCTTAAACGACGGAAAAGTCCTTGGATGGTAACCGGTTGCACCACAGAGGCGGTGTAGCAGTTCAACACGTTTCAGTATGCGAATAGTCTAGGGAGATGATTTCTCGGATCTCGTGATTCATTTAATGTGGGGGACGGTGAGCACACGTGGTGCGGAGATGGGTCGCCACATGGGGCCCAACCGCCCATGAAATCAGCCAGCAACTCCAGCAGCGAAATATCTGTGACCTAGCTAGTGGAGGGTTTGGCACCGGGCCGGAGGAAGAATAGGTTCGAGCGCACGACTCGGAACGGAACTAAAAAGCCCGACTCCCGCGGACTTGTATAATCTGGACCGTATTTTTCTACGACATACGATCGATGATCAGATCGAGCGGAGTGTGAATGAATCGTGCGATAGAACGAGTGCGTACCCCTTCTTAGATCTTTCTTTGGGAACGGGGTTTGCCTATTTATATGTCAATATCAACCTTCTTCTTTCCTGATTTCTCAGAAATCTCAACTCAACCACGGCTCCAGTGGTACTAACTTTCTTCTGGCGGTGCCGGAAGTCATCACCAGACAATCGTTGGAACGCGGTTCGACCCTACGTACGGCTATAATCCTCCTCCTCCTCCTCTCTCTTCTATGAATCTCTGTCTGTAGATGTTACCGAAGTCTTTTTTTGGTTTTTCGGTTGTATAATTTCCGTTCAGGATGATTGTGCTTGGATTTCTTGAGTTTTTTTTTTTTTTTGACGCGTATTTGTTAACCAGTTTGTGAAGAAGAAGGATATGTAGTAGTCTCAGTTAGTCTGGGCTTTCTCCGTTTTTATTTATTTATTTATTGGGTTCTACCTTTTCTTTACTTTGCTCTTCTTCTGTTGAATTGAGAGGAAATATTTCCTGTAGATGTATTGGATTTGACCGATTTTATTTCTTTTCTTTTGAGTTTGCAGGTCGGAGTGAATTGAAAAGGCAAAATTTCAGATTTTCTTCGGATCCGGCGGAGATAAAGAGCCCTTTTTCACGGGCTTTCGAGGACATTGACTCCTTTTCTGGAAAACTATAACCTTTCGATTCTGGATTTTTGTTTTCCTTCTCGTCTTGTCCTCTCCATCGGTCCATCCTCGTTCCAGCCTTCGCTCGCGATTTTGGTCTTGTAAGTGAGAGATATGGGCGTAAGAGTTGCTGCGACCTGCTTGCATTGGTCGCAGCAGGTGCTTCCTAATTCTTTCCCCCCTTCTCAGACACTGGCCTCTGCAGTCTTACCTCCTACTTCAAAAGGAGGAAACAGAGGCGATCGGGCTCTCGTCTGCGGGTTTGTTCATCGATTAGAACGATCCGCTCTGTTTGGAACCAAATCTGCGAACAAACTGTTGAGAACTCGATCTTGCGATAATCCCAAATTGAGGTTCCAGACACTGAAGAGAGCTTGCAGTGACAGCTTTGATGGTCTGTCGGACGAAGAATTTTCCAAGAAGCTTCAAGAATTGGCACTAGAGTTCCAACTTTCCGACAACGACGACGCTAACAATAATAGCACCATTGAACCACCGCGCGAGGTCTTTACTGATGCTAAAGATGAAGGCGAATGCAGCACGAATTCCGTCCAGAATCCCAAACCATTTACCCCTTGGATGCTTCATTCTGTGGAGCCTCCATGGTTAGGACAGTCGGATGTGCCAGAATGGGTGGAACGAGATGAGATTAATGCAGAGAGCATCGAGCGTAAGGCAAACAGCGTCGGCCTGCCGCTCTCTTTACGGATAATAAAGAAAAAAAAGCAGTGGGAGGAAGGGGTTAGAGAAGCTGGAGAGTCCGCTTACTGCTCCGTAAAGAAAGCGTTTTCATCGATGGTATTTATCATTCGAGAGCTTCACAGTTACTCATTACATATGAGAGAGGTTCTGTTTTACGAAGATCTTCATGGTATTATTGCCCGAGTACAGAGAGAGATGCACGCATCTTTTGTTTGGCTCTTTCAACAGGTGTTCTCACATACACCGACCCTCATGGTTTCTGTGATGATCCTTCTCGCCAACTTCACTGTATATTCCATGGCTCACAACATTGCAATCGCAGCCCTTCCACCATCCGAATCTTCGGCCGTTGCGACCGAGACCATATCGACGGCTGAGATTGAGATTCAGCAGCAGCCCAAGTTCGATTCTTCGGCAATGAAAACGTTTACAGTGTCGCCTTGGGAAGGGAAGACGACGTCAGTTGGTGGGAACAATGGCGGTGGTGGTGGGAAGATTCGGCCGGTTGCAAATGGGACAGACGGTGGGGACGGACAATTTGACGAGTCGTCATCATCGTCGAACCAACATCGCACGATTCTTCCGGATGAGATGTCTCGATTTTCTTCCATTTTGGATCCGACGACGACAAGCAAAGAAAGCGAATCGGGGTCAGGGTTGGAAGCGGAGGGCCAGGGCTTAAAAGGGGAGAAAGACGTGAAGCTGTGGAATTCAATAGTTGACGAAGCTTCGAGAATGCAAGCAGCATCGAGGGACGAAAGTCTTGATGCGGAGACGATGCAGCGTTTCGTATCGCCGGTAAAGGCGGAAATTGAACGGGAAGATTACTCGGAGTATCTGGCTACGGATCTTCTATATCAGCTGGGCTTGACCCAAGAGCCCAATAACCCAATACTCCTCTCCAATTATGCACAGTTTCTCTACATCGTCGTCCACGACCACGACAGGTAAAATTCGAATGAATTTTGTATGTGCTTTCTTTTTTATTATTATTATATGTATATTTGAGGAGTTTGATTCTAATGTGGTTTTGGGGGTGAACAGAGCGGAGGAATACTTCAAGAAAGCGATAGGGGTGGAGCCGGCCGATGCAGAGACATTCAGTCGGTATGCGAGCTTCTTGTGGGTGGTGCGGAAGGACCTGGTTGCGGCGGAGGAGACATACTTGGAGGCCTTAGCGGCGGAACCCGGCAACACTTACCACTTAGCCAACTATGCAAGATTCCTGTGGCTCACGGGTGGCGAAGACACCTGTTTTCCTCTTTCCAATCCCTTCGACGACAATAACTGTGGCAGTGAAGCCTAGAAGATGGGAAGCGTACACCACCCGTACTAGGTCCCCCCTCCCCATTCCCCCTCAGTAAATTGAGTACAATGATAGTGTAGATAGATGTGTAATCAATCAGAAGGCGCAGAGCAAGTGCATCTGGAGTCCGGTGTAGCTCTCCAGTCCCATCCTTTTAAATTTTTATTTTATTTTTCTTTCACTTCATATCGGTTTTTTTTTTTTTTGGTTCTCCAACAACTTGCTCTTTTTTCCTTTTTCTCTTTTCAAAAAAAGAAAATTTTATTTTTGTTATTTGGGGTAGAGGTTGGGTTCCGGGAAAACGGGACCAGGTTTTCTACTTTCACCTAATTTTGCGGCCCTTTGGTGATCCATCTCTCAAGAGTCAAGGCTCATCTTTTGAGAGGTTTGGTTTCCCTGCTAGTACTCTTGTGATATGATGATATGCATGTGGTTGGATGGCATCATTGTAATAATGGAAGTGTAATTAAATTGTGCTGTCTCGCCATGGTTAAAGAACTTGTATAAAAAAAAAAGCATCCGAGTCAGTTCTTCTCGTCTCCCCTCGTCTGTGGTTAAACCAATATAGAACGGGAATATCGGTTCATTAGGAAATATTTTTCCGAAATAAGCTCAGTTTTTAGTTTTCCATTGAAGTTCGTGGAATGTTTTCTTGAAACGCAGATTGATAGGAAACTATTCTCCCAAAAATTACAAGATGCGACCTTAATTTGCATCATCATTAATTCATGGAAATTTAAGTAACTGTATAACGCAGTGTGACACGGGCGGAGCTACATAGAGGTCAGGGTCGGCAGTGGCCCATCATAAAATATTTACTTTACCCCCAATATCTTTCTTATCTCAATCCTTCATCTTCCATATTTAATATTTAGTTCAATGATTTATTTTGCCACCTTTAATGAAAATCCCGATTACGCTACCGCAATGTCACCGGATGACGTTAATTGCTTTGAGAGGGTTACAATAGTGTTGTCAACTTCTCAGTTTCCTCAATAATTCGACTCAATGAAGCGAAATATTTGGTCCCCTCCCCCTCTTCATACATTTATGAAACACATGTTGCATGCCAGTGGCACTAGAGGACCACAATTTACAAAGATGGCTCATCTACTGCATTCTGCGGTTACCGTCCATGAAACACATGTTGCATGCCAGTGGCACTAGAGGGTCCACAATTGACTTCTTTTTATTTTACCCGAACCATTTTGCAGAGAGCAGAAACACCAAAATAAGTAGAACATAATGCAAAACAATCAGTTTAGTTCAATAAAACTGTTTGTAATCGCTCAAATGTACGATGTTGGCGAGAGACTCCCCCCAAGAGTCAACAAATAAAAAAGGTTAAACATTGCTAATCGTGATTTAAAATGATCAATTAAAATATAACTGGGTTTTAATAAAAAGAATTAATACTTAGAGATGGGTGCGCACGTGATTTAAAATCGCCGTAGATGGACCTCCAATATAACTTAGAGATCACACAAGTGAATGTACAAGTGTACAACCATAAAAGATAAAAAGCACAAAATTAAGATGATCTCTATTTTGAGACTTCACATCATCTCCTTTCATAAACTCATCTTGGATCACGTTGCAAACTTTTGCTTTACAGACGGTTCCAGAAAAGAGGTAGGGATGAACATGAATCACATGATCAAAGATTTCAAAGGGAAAGAGGAAACTGGACCAACACAACACTGAAAGGCGAAAAATTTTCCATTGATTTAACTTTTGCTTTTCCTTCCAATTCAGATCCGCTTTTGCTTTTGTGAAACATGATATGATTTGTTGAATTGCGTACGACAGCTTAATTGGTAATGGGCGACATAATTTGGCACGTATGATCTGATCTCCTTGGCGTATCCTCGTGCTTTGTGGGTGGGAGTGGGACGGGTTACCTCTTTCCATTTGTCTCTTTGATTTGTAGCAGATGCCAGATTCATTGTTGTTTGTAACAGGTTAAGACCACCAGATGCTTTGACCCATATTGCCTTGACGATTTTGGAGAGAGAGAGAGAAAGAAGGAAAAAAGGAGAGAGAGAGAGAGTCTGCTTCGAAGAAAAAAATCATTTAAGATAGCGATAAGCATACTACCAAAAAAAAAAAAAAGATAGCGTTAAGCATCATTTTATCAAGCACATGGTGTGCAGCTAGCGTATGATGTGAGTTGGTCTCCTGTATGAGAGGTATGAAATGAGTGAGGTCAAGCAGAAAAAGACGCTGAAACACGTGAAGGCACGGTGATTTTAGATCAGCTCAAACCTTCCACCTCTCCCGAATTCGACACTTGTCCACGTGGTATTCGACACTTGTCCGCGTGGTATTCGACACGGAGTGATATGTTCCGCATTAATAAATCTTCAAGGCCGGGGCGTGGCACTTTCTTTAACAACCACATAATCTAACTAGAAAGCTAAGTACTTAACGTACAGACAGGGTCATCTCCTTCTCTTTCAAGGGGTTGGTGATGGGAGAAAACAAGATCCTGGATAGATGATTCTAACGTCAGCATCCTTACTAATTTAATATGGTTAATTATAGAAGCAAATATATAGCATGTTGTTCCCACCATTTCCGGTTCGAAGATGCGGGAGTGTATGGGCATGCCAGTATTTATGCCAATGCAAGGAGTCAAAAATTATGACTCCAACGCCAATCGCACCTAGAACTAGATGGGTTACAGTTCTGATACGACCCAGCCTCCTGTTGATGTAGAGACTTCTGATCTGGCGATTACTGCGAGGACTGAGGTTTGTCCTCTAAGGTTCTCTCCCCCAATTTTATGGTAACATAGATGACGGCCACATAAGTGGTAGTTGTTTGATGTAGAATCTATAAGAATTGAGAGTCGTGTGAAGTGATGGCCACTACAAGGATATATAGTGATAAAAACAAATAAAAGGTAAAAAGAAAACCAATAATATCTTAGTACCTGCCGCCTGTTTCCCTATAGCTGTGATCAAAGTATAGAGATAAAAGATCAAGGGCCGCCTTGATGATCACTGGTTCTGGGGTGCACATAGTGATTGCCCTTAGCCTTTGTTAAAGGAGTAATAAAGATTGTACCTAGTCATGATCGGAGTAGGGTATATCTTCATTAGCCTTGCCCAAGAGGAGTCAAGGAGATCTCAATATGTTGTTACGACATGAAGCAACAAAGGAGGATAGACTAATTCATGCTATGAGGAGAACGTGACAATAAAATGGTTTGAAGAAACCAAATAGGGGGTCTGAGAAGACCGGGATAACTAAGTGTTGTCATGTTATGTGTTGATCGAAGGATCCTTTTTCACTTGCCATCAATCACTTTTTATAGACTTATTTACTTGATTGGCAAGTATTCTAACGAATCCCACTTTCTGAATCCATAGGAAGTTGAGCCCCACTTTGCACAAACATCCCAACTAAATCTACTTGTCAGTTGGGAAGTTTCCTAACCGATTTCACGTTTAGGAAGTGGGGGACGGAAGTAGGGTCCCCCACTTCCCATATGTCCCCCACTTCCCATATTTTTAAAGAGTCATTATTCTGTAGATTCTTCCCCAACGTTGTGGGGGATTTCCTAACAGACCCCACTTCCCTTTTTTAGAGAGCCCCTTGCCACGTGGGTTATGTTTTTCCAAGTGCTATGGCAAGTGTAAACACATGTAGATCTTTAAGAACATTCATATGGGAACAATTCCTTACAGATCTTTCATCTCAGTCTCTTATATCAATTGATATACATACTCCTTGAATTGGCAAGCTTTTCCCTTGCATTTTAAATTCCTAAACCAAATCAAGGGGCACGTGTATCAAACTAATTGGAGACTGATAAAAAAACACTGATGGAAGATTTGAGAGAGGAATGGCTCCACATTCATATATCATGTACGTTTTATTTCCTAAAAGGGTGATGGCATTGCCAAACCATTTTTGGTCAATCATAGAAGCAAATATATATCACACGATCATAATATGGAATTCTTTATCCAATTTCTTTTTATATCACTCTGGTCTGTCACTAATCAAAATATGTCATATGGCATGGTTTGATAGATCGCCCTTCTAAATAGTACATATCAAATCATGCCACATGACATGTTTTAATTGATAGTTGATTATAATAGAAGAGGAAATAGAATATAGGAGTTGTAGCAGATATGGAGTCTCATTTCCTTATGGAGAAAAAAATAATAATTGTAATATCATTTTGGTGTAAAAATCAGGAAAAAGAATGAGTTTGGAAACTACAACAAAGGAAACAAGCTATATATGTTCACTTTTCTTCTATTTATTACGGAAAATAAAGTGTAATGACACTGGTTAGTAGTCTGATCTACGAATATATAGATCACTATTGACTATTTGATATTTTATTTCTCCAAGCAAAAAAATTTAGGGAAAATTATGAAAAATGGTCAACTTTTTGTTGATAATTATAAAAAAGTCTATCGAAATTAAATTACATAATCACTTTTCAAAAATAATTAAATTTGAGGATCACTTTACTTGGGACTCAAGTTTATTATACAGGGGACGCAACAATCTTCTTACATAGGACACAAACGCATCTTACATGGAATATAAGAGACGCAAGCTTCTTACATAGAACACAAGTGCATTCTATGTGGGACACAAGCGCATCGGACACAAGCGTGTTTTATTTATAATAAAATGACACTATTTTTTAATTATTGTTTAAAAGTGATCCCTCAGGTCAATTATGTTTTAGAAGTGGCTCTTTTTTTGCAATTCGGCATGTTAGTGTGCTATTTTTATAAATATTTTTAAAAAGTGACCTTTTCATGATTTTCTCAAAAATTTATGGAATGATCAATTTTCTGCTAAGATCTAGGAGCTGTGAAGACGCCATTCATTTGTTACTGTTTACAACTCTATAAAGAGGTAAAAAATGTAATAAAGCATGTAGTGTAAATCGCTTTCCGGTATGACGTGCATGGGCACTTAATCAAGCCAAGCCATAGCCTTTCCAAGAGTTAAGAAAGAATTCTCTTGGATTTTGAGGCCCATTATATAGGCATGGAACCCAACCCGAACCAATCCATTGCCATCTCTACATTTTCTATAAATGCATTCAGTGTCTCAATTTCCTTGAAAGGAAATTGTTCTTATATTATCGAATTTAAGAGTAATAAGGCTGTCTCATTACATAAACAGCTCTCAATGCTTCTAATCTGAAATTTTACAGATTGATTACCTTTTTCCAGGTTTTGCAGGATAAGGATACTGTATCGTTATGCAATTCACATTGTGTTTGTGTATTTGATGAGTTGGACTGCATATATAGGAGGCCATTCTAGCTCAAACCAGCCCAAGGCCTAAGTACGTTTACCCAGCTGGTGTACTTTGGTGAGGAACGAAGATCATGGCGTATGGATGGGCCTTGGTAAGGTTGACAGAAAAGCTTTCCGTTGAGTCACTTGGTCCATGTGATGGGAAAAACATTATTTTGCCATTGACGAACCTGCAAAACCCATCTATATATTAGGGGAGTTAACTCCACTTGAATAGTTTCTCATGCATGAAATAAAGTGAAACTAACAAATTGTCCTCTCTTTGGTTCCAGTAACGGATGGATATATAGTTGGATCCGAGCTCTGTTAAACAAGGATTCTCAATTCCAATGTTCGTTGATTGACACACCAGTAGGAAGAGCAAATTAATTTAAGTCTATCGATATGTAAAGCAAAACAGTGTGTATCATCAACCCGATATTCCTATGAGAAACTGACACCTACAGTTGAACTTAGCAAACAGATTGGATGACCGTAAAGTGAGAGCATTACAAAGCGCCTGATGAGTACATGTATACAAGAAAGAATTTATGAACTGAGATCTAGATTACGAACGATACTAATCATGGCTAGCTGTTTTTCATCCCCTGGTTGGCGTGGATCCACAATCATGTTGAGGCCCATGATGACATCAGTGGCTAACATTCACTTGGATAATCTGGGTTGCAAATCGATTTCGAAATCATCTCCAATATTATGTCCATGCTTGTGAACCCTATTGTTGTTTGGGAATTGAACAGCTGGATAACCTGCGAAGAAAGCAAATGCTTCAAAAGGAAATGGGTCGTATAAAGATAATGCTCTCTGCAGCAAATTTAATGACCACTAATCCAAGGGGTTAGTGGCAAAGCTTGAAATCCTCCCTTAATTTCATCTCCCATTAATTATGTAAATTAAAAGCAATAAATACGGGCAAACTTTCTGCTTTCACCATTTTTTTTCGTAATTTTGGAAAAAAGAATGATTAATGTTAGCTTAATAACGAACCCACTAATTTCTCTTTCTCCCTCTCAATTTTTTTGTCTTAAGAGGAAGCTCAGGCGTTACAGCCGCGTGCCATTCTCAACCGCTCGATGCACTCACACATCGACGTATATGAGCTCATGTGGCCCCTCATAAAGCTTTCCTAGTATTAGCTTCCGTCAACCTCTCCTTCGAGTTCGTAGTCCTTATTAGTTCTTCCTGAATTTTCTTTTTTCATTTGTAGTAGATAAGAAAGCTCGACTGCCAAATAAAGCGAAAAACAAAACGCTGCTTTGATCGCTTTCCTTCCCTTTTTTTTGTTAATTTACCGCGAGCTGCTTTCATGGAGGGGAACGGTGCCTTCGGTTACCAAAATTTAGAGAGGAACCCTAATTTGCTTCGATCGACACCGCCATTAACAGCCATTGACAGGTTTCTGTGGAGTCCAAGCAATATAACGCAGAAGCAGATTGAAAGATGTGTCAACAATAACATAGACTGCACAGTCGTTTCGGGAAGTGGGTTTCCTGATTTTTGGTTCTCTCCATGTGTAAGAGATGGCTTTGCAAGTGGGGTGTTGTGGCCGAATTCTCAAGAATCGAGTGCAGTTGATGAGCTGCTTACTAACGGAGACTCTCTTAGTTGGATGCTTGAGGGGAATGATAAGATGGGATTCAGAGAGGAGAAATGTTCAGGAGAGACGAATACGGGTGAGACAAAGAGGGCGACAGGTAGCTCTTCCACTTTGATCAAAGGGCGATGGACTGATGAAGAAGACAGGTGATACATGAGATTGGATTGTTTTTTACTGTGTAAATTAATAGCTCTTTTCCTTAGCTCAATAGGAACTGAATTCTCTTCTCAATATTTTCTTGCCATGAAGGTCCTTGGTTACACTGGTGAAGCAATATGGTGAGAAAAAATGGGCTCAGATTGCTGAGAAGTTACCTGGTAGGGTTGGGAAGCAGTGTCGAGAAAGATGGCATAATCATCTACGCCCTGATATCAAGGTTTCTCCTTGTCTTCCTCGCTATTAATTCTTCTTGTTTTCTAATTTATAATAACTTTTCTCTTCGATTTTCACTAGTTATGAATTCTCAAATTTCATTCATTTTCTTCATCCCTGCATGCTTCAAATACATGTGAGAATCTTCATCAAGTGTAGCCCCTTTGATATCTGAGAAAATCTCAAAGTGGGTTCCTATAAATTTATGCTTTTCCTTCTCTTCTTTAGTTTTTTTGAAGTAGTTGACGAGAAAAGGATAGCACTGGTTTGCATTTCTTGATTTAACTAATTTTAGAAAATTTTTTAGGAACAAACCCTAACATCTTTGTCAGGATAATCTGTTTTTTTTTCCTACTCTTTACATCCTTTCTTCTTCCTTCGCTTTTTACTGTCCATTTTCATGTGATGTTTTGATAACTTTTACCAACAAAGCACTAAAATCGTTGTAAAGAGTTCTACCTTTAGGGTTGCTGTAGAGAAGAAGTATTGGTCATTTTAACATTTTGTGCTTTTCTTTGTAACTTATACAAAACATTACGGTACACTTCTCTTTGTGGCTTGGTTCAGAAAGATACCTGGAGTGAAGAAGAAGAAAGACTGTTAGTTGAAGCTCATGAGAAAATGGGCAACAGGTGGGCTGAGATTGCAAAGCGAATCCCTGGAAGAACCGAAAATGTTATAAAAAATCATTGGAATGCCACCAAAAGAAGGCAAAACTCAAAAAGAAAGAGCAAAAAAGCACTAGTTCAAGGAGGAAAATCGTATCCATCTGTACTGCAAGACTACATCAGAAGCAAGATCATCAAGGATGCACCCACTAACTACACCACCACCACCAGCACCGCCGCCACCCCCTCCACCGTCGCCACCATGCCTGCGTCCACCCTCTCCACTACCAATCAAAACAAATTCAATTCCATGTTGACTGGACAATCTGATTCCACGCTTACTTTTGAGTCTCCCACGTTGATTTCCCACACATATGATGATGAACTGCTTTTCATGCAAAAGCTTTTTGAAACCAATTATAAGCACGCAGCTAAAGGTGGAACCATGGCAAGTTCTATAGAGAGTGAAATATTCGATGATGGTCACCTTCAAAATCATCTTGCCCTAGATTCCCTAGAAGTATTCAGAAGCAGTGCTGGTCATAACTTCATCCAAAAGGATGAAACCAATTTCCCTTCTTTCACCCCAGTCCCAAGCATGTCTATTGAGAACCTCCCTAACAAAGATACCGACAACCCCCATCTGTATTCTGACGTTTATCTCTCCGATTTGTTGAACGAAGCCACTTCTTCCACTTCGGTCAGTAATTGCCAATGGGGGAACCCGAAGGCCGACCTGTTCACAGATCAACTTCCTTCAAATGAAAAGAAAGAGATGGATTTAATAGAGATGATTTTATCTTCTCAATTCTCTCAGTGCAGTAACAGCAGCTTCTGGCATTAGATTTGGAATCTAAGTGAAGTAGTGTTTCCTTTTTCTTCGTTTTTTTTCCATCTTCTTAAGGATTATTGGTTACTGGTTTCTGAAGAATTGTTTTATAAACTTTCAGGGCAGAAACTGAGGTTGGGTGAGTGTTGATATGAAGGGATGGACAAAAGAAATCTGTTTATGTATGTGTAATTGACTGTGAACTGTGAAGAACTACGGCAATATAGGATTTGATCTCATTTTATGTAGGTGCAATCACTGTTTAAAATGCAGCTATTTCTTGATTTTATGGCTGAGAAGAGAGTTGGAATTGCAAGAAGGGCTATTGTTTACTCCTTCCAGTTTCATGGCAACCATTTTGCATTTCCTTTCTTCTCTTTTATTTGCATTTTAAGTTCGTTTATTCTTCTTTTCTTCGGAGGCATCTGATCGAGGGTTTATCATAGCAGAAAACTTCCCTGTACTCACCAAAGTAAACGTGACGTTTGAGGCCATGATCGTAAAAGCAGTGCCCTCATGAAAACCAGCTAAATGTATATATTTCCTCAAAATGGAGATATGAGACGAACTTGTTCATAACTCTATCGGTTTAAATTTTAAAACCACTCCTGTAGCCTCGGTACCGGGAAAGATTTAAAACAATGAATAGGAATAGCACCGAGCGGTTTTGAGAAAAACCGAAACTGAACCAACACTGGTATATTGCTAAACCGATTAATACAAAGCCTGAACCAATCCAATTACGGTTTGCTGATCAGTCCGGTTTATTGGTGGTTTATCGGTCAAACCATCCCTAGTTGGCGGTCTAACTTATACATAAGGGATAATTACACTTAGACCCCCTAAGGTTTGTCATTATGCACATAGACCCCCTGATATTTGGAAAATAGCAATAACCTCTCTTGAAATTTGCACAAATGGTCACAAAGCCCCTTTCTAAAGATTTTATACCTAAAATAACTTTTATGTTTGAATAAAATACCTTACCTTATATGCTAAATGACAAAATTACTATTATTTGTAAATTCATAAGGAAACTTTTGGAGAATGCTTACTAATAAAAGTTGGAATTTTGTTTTTATTAAAACTTATTATTTTTTGAATTACATTGGCTTTTAAATAAATTTAATCTCAAGGGTTAGTTTGGTCCTTTTAATATTCTTGAGCTAACGAAAGGGGGCTTTGTGACCATTTGTGTAAATTTTAAGAGAGATTGTTGCTATTTTCCAAACGTCGCATGGGGTCTATGTGCATAAGTGACAAACCTTAGGGGGTATAATTGTAATTATCCCTGTATCTAATTGGTGATGTTTGATCTTAAAACCGAAACTAATTCGATTTTATATAATACTGGAGGAAAGCACGCGATATGTGTGTTGAAGTTAGAAAACCAAAACATTAATTTCTTTTAATTACCTAGAAAATTATTTTATTAAATCTTTAAAAATAAGTTTGAAACTAAAAAATATATATTAAATATGAACAAAACTAAATATTATTATATAAAAATTAAGATGTCCACATAAATGATTATTGATCTATTAAAATTAAAAATAATTATCTCTTTCTAAGATGGCTGATCTCTAATAATAATTACCTATTGACATATTTCTAGCATATAAGAAATTTTTTTTGATGTAATAAACAAATAGGATTTAAAATGGATAAATTATAAATAATTAGGAGAACGTGGTTATTTGGGATAAGGACATCATTAACAAAATTTCTTATCTACAACGTAAAAGTCAATTTAGAAAAAGCAGAGTGACTCTTTGGGCATAGAATGTCATGCTCGAATCTTGCAAGTTCCCTTTACATAATAGCATAGAAGAATAGATGTATAAAACAAAATCCAGACAAGAGCAAGCATGTGATAATTTCTTTAGAATGGATAGCAACAGAATTAGTTCAAGGCAGGTCTTGTAAACCCAAACACCGCCCTTAAAGGTGTTTGGCGAATACCAAGCCCTAATCCGTCCCTATTGGGTAGGGAACAGGGCAAGTTAGGATTGACGGGTTGTATTGAAAAATGTTAAAAAATAAATACTTTTAAATATAATATATCAATTAATAATATATTTAGTCTAAATATGTATTTTTTATTTAAGATATATATCAAAATATTAAATATAATATATTTAATCTAAATATGTATTTTTTTATTAAGATATATATCAAAATAATATTTTGAATATATAAAAATCATATTTTTAATACATTTTAAGATCAAGTTCAGGGGGCTTGTTGCTAAATCCTAACTTGCCCCTAACGTCAATTTGACAATACCAAACCCAAACCATTAGGGGTGGGGCAGGCTACCTGGCTAACCCGCCCATTGCCGTCCTTAGTTCTAGTAACTGCTCATTGTTTACTTACAGCGATAATATTTTTGCAACGGGCTTGTGATTGGACAAAGCCAATTTTTTAAGAAATAAACTCCTAAGCTTTTATTTTTAATTTTCGAACGCAACAGGCCAATCAGAAAGCTGTTGCACGAAAGACCAAGTTCAAGTTCAGAGGCAGGCTTAGCAGTTTACACTGTGCAGCATCCTCCAATGGTGCCTTGCATCCTCCTCGGGTCCTTTCCGCTCCTTAAATTTATGAAAAGCTCTTGATTATGTGAAAGAAAGAATGAAAGATACGTCCCTAATCCTGTACTCGTATAATCCCACTACTGCTGGATGTCTCCTAAGCGACCATTTAGAACTTGTACACTTGTCTTGTAGCCTTTTTTCCATTTTTGCCTTTTAGAAAGCTGGGAACCTAGTCCTTTAACCACCTTCCCATATGAGGACGAGCGAAGGAAGTTTCAAGAAGTCCAGATCAAATATTTAGTTGTAGCAGAGAATGAAATGCGATGCCAACAGGATTACAACGTTGGCTCCGTAAAAATTAAATTATATGCTGAAATGGTAACGGCTGAAGAATTACATATGTAATATAGTCTTAGAAAAAGCTTGATAAATGATACAAAGCCAGAAATAAATTAATCTGGAGGATACAGATGAACTCGTAGAAATGTGGAATGGCACAGAGGAGGAGAAAAAAGCAAAAAACCTAAGGCTAAGAAAACCGACATCACCAAAACCAGAGGTTGCAGCTATTAACAACATTAACAGAAGTTGATACCAAGGGCATTCGCCCATATTCTGCAGCAAACCTGTTAACACATCGGGATCGCCATTCATTGTGACCTCCCAAGCTACTGATTCCAGTTGAGCCTATCTCATATATTTTACCTATAATTAAACACATAATTAAGGATGCAATTTTAAACAACCTAGAAAAATGAGAACAAGAAAAAGGAGTACACTATTTACCTTTAACCCATATAGGAGGAGCACCTGTTTCATTTGCTTCAAGGAAAGACATTGCAATATCTTCACAGTTCCTGATGTATGGATTCAAGAATTTAGTAAAACCAAGCATAGGAAATAAATTACAAACGGCTACATAATCAAAATAAAAAAATTAATGAATTAGAGGTGGAACTTGTTCCTCGTTACACAGTTCCTGATAGCTGCTGGCATCTGGTTTGTGTACAAAGCAAGATACTTCTTATGGAAGAAGGCTGCCTTCGAAAGTACCATACTATAAGTGCCCGTCCACCAAACAGACCACCAGCCCCCATAAGAATAATGGTCCACATCACCATTCTGCAAGCAGAAACTTCTCAGTGGAACTTAAAGCAAATTTGACAGATTATATTTTTTCTGTGAAGGTGGTTTGGGCTAGCACCAGCAGAAACTGAATAATTGTGACAATGTAGCAAAAGTTTATAAATTCAGATTTTTTTTGGTTGCAAAGTTCACTTGGTTAAGTAAATGAATTACTCTTTATATGATATATTTCAGTTGATGATTGGCAAGGAAAACATAACAGCAGCTTTTATGCTTGCATGCAAAGTCAAGACAAAACCTTATCAAATAGATCTGGCACAACTAATATTTCTTAACATTGATCTTCATTTTCCAAGATATTTTTCAAAGAAAGATACAAAATCACTCTTAAATTTAGTATCTTAGACCTTAAAAACTAATTTAAGAGCTTAATAATATTCTCTCAAATGTTAATTTATAATCATTCCAGTTTACAAATTTAAGGAATTTTTCCTTTTCTTTTTTTCTTTTTTTCCAATGGGCCATTATAAATGTCATATCTTTGTGAGTAAATGGAATAAGCCAATTCCATAATCTAAGAAATAAACTCCAAATATGGTTTTGTGGTGGGTTTAGTGGGTTCATAGCAACTTGCATGTCATATATTTGTTTGATACCCGAATGTTTTACCAACAAAAGGAAATTTATCAGAAGTCATGCATCTGGTTCATTATGACATTATGGTAACATGCCAAGTTTTATATAGGAAAAGAAATAGGAAAAAACAAGTGAAAAAATTGAAATGTATCACTGACTTCAGGGAGAATTTAGAGCATGAAAGGTGGAAAAATGAACAGCATATTGAAGTTATAATTTACTGGACCATGACATTGGCAAGAGAATCTCAATGCAGCAGAAGAGCAAGAACAAGAATATTAGCTTGCAGACATGTGCTTCACAATGGAAACAGGCCTTACCCGAACTAGTTGGGTCCCACAACGAGAATGTGCAAAAGACAGAACCATAGCACTTTTCCTTTTCCTTTACCTTTACCTTTACCTGGTCTAGGACTAAGAACGTGCAAAAGATATAGCATTGGAAAAAATAAATTCAAGTTTTATAATTTTCAGAAGCATAAATAGATGTTGGGATTGTGGAGCCTGAGCTGGTTTGCGAGAGCGGCGAACCGTGGGTCGAGCTGCGCTGTCAGCTCGCGGGGGGGCACGGGGGCAGCGCCGGGTCAAGTCCTTTTATAAATATGCAGTTTCCAATTTCAGTTTTAGGTTTTCATAAATTTTTCTCAGACGGTAAAAACTTCAAGTTTTAGTGGATTTCTAGTGCGCTCCGTGGACATAGGCAAGATCGCCAAACCACATATTTTCTGTGTTCTTCTTCTTTGCTTTACTCTGTCTTTCATATTTGTTTGCTTTACTTAGTTTCTCTCGATTCATCGAATCCCAAGATCTGGGAACTCTTGGTGAGTTTAGATTGATCTACATAGGTATAGATTGGTTTATTCTTAACAATAGATAGGTGTAATAATCCCCTTCCTTTTTATATACAAACATGGAAATCTTCAGTCTAAATATAATTGCACCAGAGAGTCATTAAGTTTGATTTGCAAAAGGTCACCAAATTAGCGAGCTAGTCCATGCATGGTCTGAATATTTGCTTTCTTTAATTTCTTCAATAATTTTTCCCACATCAGATTCAATGTAACAGATCTGATTATCTATTTTCAAAAAACTAAGATTCAAGAAAATCTGATCAATAATAAAAACAAAAATCATAATTTATCTATCATAGTTGTCAAATTTGGTTGCATATGCTCATATGCAATTACATGTGCTATACTTTTAAGCGACAACTGTGAACGTAAAAACCAGTTTATATGACCAAAGCTAAGAAATCTAACTGTTGATTATCATATGTGACAGCACAAAAATTATATCCAGCCAGAATTATGCACTCACATTTATGGTTGCATACTTAATATATAATGCCTTTTACCTGAAAGTATATTACCGGTAATGGCAGTGGTGATGGCATCACTGGAGGTGGTGAAGATGCATCCCAATGGCAAGAAGATTAACATGTAAAACTGTAAGTGCACAGTTATCATGCCACATGTTATTTTGAACTACTATATTGCAACTCATTTCATGTACAAATTTATCCGAGTATCACCTTATGTATTTATTTATCTATTTGTAAAGGACTGCAAACTGGTATATATCCTGCCAAAGAATGGTTCTGAGGGAAGTGAACTGTAAACATTTTCGGCAAAAAGTTGCTCTCCTCATTCTTGAACCTACATTTTCACTCTTTCATCCCAATGTTTTTACCATCAAATTGGGATTTATTTGCGTATCACTTTATACAATTATCTATATTTGTAATTTGAAAAGGGATTTTGAGACAGATAGTGGATGATATGTCTAGTGATTTTATTTCAAATGATGTAAAATTCAAGAAATCCTTCATACCAATGTTTTTATCCATTGTAATCAGCCCAATGTTTTTATCCGTTACTAAAATGACATTAAATTCAAACCCCTCATACCAAAATTTGCTTTCCAGATTTCTTGAAGTGATCCAGAGTTCTTACAAGTTGTCTTCTACCAGAGTCCCCATCTAAATATTTCAAAACACAGAAATACATTATCCTAACACTATTAATATATGAAAGCAACCCATATCTATGATCAAGAAAATACTAAGTGTTCAGATAGAGTAAAGTAGCTTTTCATGTGATAAATTCATTATGGACAAGATAAAATATATAAAATTAACAGAAGAACAAGATAAGAAGGCAAGACAATTGCATACCGGTTGATCTACCCAATGGACACGAAGTACAAATCCCACCATGGTCTCAGGTGCACTTTGCCAAACACTGAAAGCAATTTCTAATGAAGTGCATGGAAATACTACATCATCATCAATCGAGAAGATGGAATCCGTCTTCAAATCCTTGATGTCCTTGAATCTGTTATTCAGACTGTCTTCCTTATTGAAATCAAATTTAAGCTCAATTTTCCTACCATCTCTAGATTTCGAATCTAGAATGTCATATAGAAATTTGAGAAGAGACTCTGATGGAGGATCAGGCTCACTCCACACAATATGTATCAAATCAGTGCCAGCACAAGACGTGTAGTGAGAAATTGACTGCATCAGAAGATCATTTCTCTTCCATGTGTTTATAAGAATGCTGTAACCTTTCCTGCCAACAAAATGTGCAGTCCAACATGAGGGATGAGGACCATTTAGTAGCATCTTTGAAAGAAATCTAAACCATATACGTTCACCAAAAAGAAAGCAGTCATGTTTATGCTTGCTAAACACACCATTCACCATCACATTATCATTCAAAAACAAAGTTTTTGCAGTAGTATTTTAACATATAGAAAAATTTATTCTGGGTCACATTAACCATGTATTTATATGCTCAAGCCCCAAGACATGCCCCAGGATAAAGCATTATACATAAATTCTACATCAAAGAGGTAACATGGTCAGAAGACGATGTTCCGTTTATAAGAATAAGAACATGATCAGAAGTCATCTGCTGGTGTCTTTCTAATTTTTCTGGTTTTCTTCTTGTTTGATTTTCTTTTGCATACTTGTCTTCATCCCCCGTCTTGGGGTTCTAGATAGTTTCATGTACCTTTTCTGCATATATATATATATATATATATATATATATATCTCATTACCTATCGAAAAAAAAAAACAAGAACTCACTAAAACATCACAAGTGATTGATGACAGACAGTATGCAATCCCTGAACCATAAATTTTCTTTCCCTTAGAACTTCTCATGAAACTTTCTAGTCTCGTATCATCATCAGCATTGCTCTCATGAACTACTCTAACACTTTCTACAAAAACATAAACTATTTCAGAAAGCAAATCCATCATGTTTATCTTTCCCTAAACATGAGAATCATAGGATCACTACATTCTTAACCAATAAGTTTGCCTATTAAAGAAAGTTTTGGTTCAGAACTCTCCTAATATAGATTAAAAAGAAAGTACAGAAAGTCTAACCTAAGATGTTGGAAATCACCCTCATCTGGGAGCCATTTTTTGCTTATTTATTTAAAGTTTCCACATTTGTATCCCACATCGATCACCTGTATCTCTGAAACATCTACCTGAAGACCAACAACCCTAGTAGGAAATCAGCCTAGTTTCTACATTATTTGCTATTCATGTCATCACAGTAAACAAGATATAAAGACCATCTTCTTCAAACATGAAGGTATCAATGAAGCTGGTTTACTTCTCCAACAGGGGAGGGTATGTTTAACAATTTATCAAATAATAAATATAGAAAAAAAAAACCAGAAAAAAAACAAAAACAAAAATAGGGAACTTTTTTCAAGAATAAATCCTGGAAAAGACAAAAATAAAAACTTATCCTTCCACTCTTGGCGAATACATTTGAGATTTTCAAAACATGTCCAAACCTTGCGTTTCTAAACCTGAATCAACTAATCCAATCAACAGTTGAACAATAGCAAACTGTGTTCATAATAGATGATCCCAATGAAATTAAATTAAAAGCAGAAACACTTGGCTCAGGTAATCTTCTTTGCATGATCATATATTAATAAAATGTTATATGTCCCGAGGCTTGATAGGGAAATTAAAAAGATTGAACACTAATGAAAAATATCACAAGTCAAACCGAAGCAGAAAACCAAAACGAACTGAAACATGGAATTGACTGGCAGAACGGGCTGCTTGAAACAATCATGCAAATGAGGAAGATGGGACAGAATATTATTGAAGAAAAACTAAGATACAAAATTTTAAACATGATAACTAATACGGTAAGAAATAAAGCAGGATGGGAGAAAAAGAGGAAGCAACGAGCGGAAAAGCCTTAAGACAAGTAAAATCATTAAAGCCTACATCTAGGGTTCATAACAATCAATTGCAACGTTAATCCCTCGCGAACGGAGAAAATTCTGCATTCCTCGGAAAAAAATATATATATAATCGATCTCCGAGTAGATAAATTCATAAGAAATCCCACAGAAAATAAATTAAATACATAAGAATCGACCAGGGTAACCATAGACAAGTAAATCAAATAAAGAAAGGCAGAAAAGCAACGAAGATGAGTATCTATGAATAAGAACCTAGGAACAGAATATCGTCCATGAGAGGCCTCGTGATGTCTCCAACCCATGAAAAACGCCGCAAGACCAGCGACGACGATGAGAGTAAACACGATGCAACAGCAGAGGAGCAATCTGATCTTCACAGATCCAAGGACGGAGGGCAAAACCTGGCGGAATCTTTGAAGTGTCCTGCGGTTAAAGAAACTCCCTCTCATAACAGCGGCCTAGTTTGGGACTTGATACCGCTCCGGGTCCGGGCCGTCCGGCAGGGCATGTTTCACGGAGGATCCCAGGCGGTCTCCAACCTTCATGAATCTTCCACTGCTAAATTTCCGACAAGGCTCACAACTCTCTCCGTGTCCTTGCAGTCCTCTTTCTCGACGCCGGACGCTCTCTGTCCTACTCAGAGAGGGAGATGTAACGGAGAAGCCGAGGAACAGGTGATACCAGAGGTTGAATCCAGGCACGCCCATGCGATGAATGAAGGGCTAACGATAGTGGATGGGAGTGATGCCAGTTACAGACGCTGATGCGTTCGTGATGCCGTTGCTGTCATTTCCTTCAAACCAATCTCCATTTTTCTGCACATTCCGTTCTGTTAGCTCTTGCAAAACAGATCCAGATTCAAAGTGAGACACGGCGCGACACAGAGATGCGCTTGGCGCCTTTCTTTCTCTAACCGTGCAAGCCAGTAATTGCACGTGCATTCCGCGTGTGACCAGAAACTGCTCGTAGAAGGGGCTATCAGGTGGCATGGCAATGAACCGACCGCGGTTTGAGATCCATTATTAGACTCCTGAGTCGAGGTGGAACCTCAAAAGGCTCGTTAGTCGTTACGTTAGCTCGTGTTGCTCGTGAAGGGCATATGCATTGCCGAACACATGCATCTGTCGTCCCAGGTCAACCAGTGGTTCAACAATTCTCAACGAATCAATAATTGGGTTGACTCCGAACCAACCCATTTAACTCCTTAACCATATACAACCTGTTGGAATTATTGGCCCACTGAGCCGAGATGAACATGAGTTTATATGTATCTTCGATCCAAATATATAGAGGCCTACTCCACGACACTTGAAAGTGGAATTGGTGCAAGGGAAACGCAGTAGCAAAATAATGCCTTCCTTCAATTTGAATCGGCTTGAACATTTGTATATGGTCTTAATAAATCAAATGTGGGCAGGTTTTGGACTCACTTGTTTTGGATTGAGTTTGAGCTCACCAACTTTACTTCGGAAGGAGCCCAATCTACTCAGAACCTGGCCCATTCCGTCCTATTCAAAGGACTAGCCTTGACTCCAACTTGGGAGAATGATAACAATTCATTTGTTCAAGCCAATTACAATTCGACATTTCGACTTAACCAGCCCCATACCCATAGTTCCTTAACAGAGCGGGCTTTACGGTCCTGACATTAATATTGTCTTATGGACTCCAATGTAAAATGGGCTACGTTAAAAGGCCTACACAAACATGTGCTAGTTAGGGCTAGCAATGGATCAAATACCGTACGGATTTATCATGATCTGAATTCAAATATAAAAAACCGATATCCAAATATGATCCGAAACCCGAGCAATCTTTTATACCTAAATTCTAATCCGAAATCGAATTCATATACAACATCCAAATTCCATATTCAACAGAACAAATAACCAAAATCCAAATTCGTTTTTGATTTGAACTTAAAACTCGAAAATCAATTTTAACTATTAAAGCAAATTTTAACATCGAAACTAATGAGCCATAAAAACATTAAAGCAAGACATGAGTAAGGATGGTTCACACATGGTTTATACAACGTTTATAAATGGTCTAACATGTCTTTGGTTTGGGTTTGTATAGTATATATTGATTTCAGTTTTCGATCGGATATGGGCAGATTCAAATTGAAATCCAAATTCGAATTTGAAATTCAATATCTGTATTCAAACCATAGATCTATATCTCATATCCGAATTTTGACATTTTCATATTGGATTCAGATAAATGTGCGATCCATTTTCTAGCCTTACAAGTGCTAGTCAAGGGGATGCTGCATTACCAAAGATCCGTCAGGCTTGACTTCACGACACAAACCCTAATATCTCTGTCACTCATGGACAGAAATATTACATATAGCCCACGAAATGTGCCGGAGACTTGACTTCACGTTACCACCACGAAAGGGAAGAACTACCACCACCGAACCACGTACAGAGCATGTGGCCAGTTTCGCTGTTTGGCTTAATAACAACTTCTATTAGGGGTCAAGGCATAGTGTCAGATCGATTTATGATCTGATCTTTGATATTAACGTAAGCTGACATTCTTTAAGCCCATTATTAATGTATGATTGTGACGCACAAACCGTCGTTAATAAACTATAAACAATCAATTTCACCACCGGCCTCACCCCCATATAAACCAACACACGACCTGGGATCTGGGTCTGAGAGGCATGTATGAGAGAACTCGCATGTGTCGTTGGCCTTTCAACTTCTAATAAATTCATCTGCCACACTCATTAAAAGGTTTGTACCCAAGGCTTCCTTTGGTTTCCAAGAGCGTACCGGAAAGTTAATTACGAAAGCGAAATATATAGCCTTTTATACGGGATTTAGATTTTTTTTTTTTTTTTTTTTTTTTTGCCCTTTAATTTTAGACTATTATACAGAGCTTGAATGAGCAGATCACCTAAGCCGACCTTCATCCGTATCTCAAAAATGATTGATAACACGTTTAATTTTTGTTTTTACATGTTAATTATATAAGTTTAATTTAATCAGAAGCAGTTTTGGCAAACTTTCATTTGAAATTTATATATACAACTAATACAAGCTTTGTTACAAAATAAAATTTTATTTGGTAATTAAAATTTTTATTTATTGCTTAGTGGTTTTTGTCTTGGACACCCTGAACCGAACCCAAGACATGAAATCAAGTAATTATTGAGAGCTCTTTAAATTGAAAACCATCCCTTTGTCCTCCTTCAAATCCCCACATCGAGTTTTACCAAGTTGTTATCTAACTCTTCATAGCTTTGTTTTGTCTTATTTAGTTTTTTAAGGAAATAGCCGACCAGGCCGCAGACGATATCAATATTTACAGTACTTAATTTAATGGTACCGGCCGAGATTTAATATCTTCGGTACGCCCAAGCTTTTGGACCTTAATTTTCAATTTGATCTAATTTTAACTAGTATATTTCTTGGTATGAAAGAATTTTCGGTGACCAGGAATGGCTTGATAAATGAAAATCTTAACTAAATTGGTTTTAGATCATTGCTTCCATGATCTCATTTGCGTGTATATATGCTTTAAATCAACCCCATTGAACTCATATCTAGGTTGTAGGCTTGTAGCTCTCAATCTAACGACTTTTTCTTGCCTTCACTTCCCACAGTACCAATGAGCTTGTTTAGTCACATTGGATTGGATTAATTTTCCACCTGTTATCAACAACTATAGTAATGGCCGATAAATGGTTACGAATATGCTTCAGTATACCTTAGTTTTCGGTTCATTACACAAGGATAGTTATGAAGATGGGAAAGTAGTTACACTATTAGGGTCTTATATGTCTTTAAGTAGTTGCTTTTTAATTAATAATATAGATTTGTAGATTTAATCTATGATGCTGTATTTATAATTTCATGTAAAGTAATTTCCACTTTTTGGTTTTATTTCTTTCATTCAATAATGCATCCTTGGAGAGAAGCATCGGAACCACGTTGAAGCTAATTGCCCCCCTCCCCCTAGCTTTTATTTTTTAATTAAAAAATATATTTTTATATGTTTTAAGTAAAATTTATGTTTTGCCCCCTCTAAAATTTCTGGTTTGTCCCCCCAACTCATTGAAATTTCTATATTTCAAGAGAATCTCCTCTAAAATTTCTGGTTTGTCCCCCCAACTCATTGAAATTTCTATATTTTATGCGAAGTGTTAATTGAAAATTTTTTTTGCCCCCTTAGATTTGGAGTCCTGGTTCCGCCACTGGAGAGAAACCCCTCTGTAGTCTGTATATACCTTGCAAAACTCCATTTGATTCATCGAACAGTTAAAATCATTCTCCTATTAGCTCCAACGTATATAATAGCCATGGTAAATTCCTGATATCATAGTTTTGTATTCAAAAGTTTTTTAATTAGTCTACTTGGGACATTGATACATGAATCATTGAATTCTGCAATCGAGTTCTATCTTAATCAAAAAATAAATAGAGAATAGAGAGATTGCAGGTTGCCCTGCGGACTTTGTCCACATCTCATCGAATATTCCAACTTAGTTATCTACCATCGTGATCAGACGCATGTAATGTCTTCTTCAATTAATTTTCCTTTGAAGCAGCATGTAAGGTATTCTTCTTCACACTGCCTTTTCCATCACTTCGTCCAACTCATGTTGGAATAATAGATCTTCTATAATACGAAATTTCTCTTCCATACAACTTACCTACCTCCATATATATCTTGCATTTAATAGTTTAACCTAAATCAAAACTGGTTGGAGTCCTAATGTCGTGGTCCCTTAATTTGTTGTTCATAAATTTTGAACAAATTGTACCTGTGTGGTGTTTTTTGACCCTACATCGATCTAAACCCTTTTATATTCCTCACAAGTGGAAGTTCTCGACTACATAATTTTAGATGTAAGCTCGGAATAATCAATATAATCAGAAACACCGTTGGGGCAGTTCAAAATTAAGAAATGGTAAAAGTGTTTTTTTTTTCTTTTTTTCTTTTTTTTAAATAGTGATAATTACAATTTAGCCGCTTGAGGTTTTTGACAATCCCAATTTCTTCCTTGAAGTTTTGGAATACAACCTTGAGGTTTGCTATGTGTAACAATTTCCCATGTTAGAAGTTTGATCGATGAGGTGGCAAGAGAAAAAATATGTATCAACAATTTTGTCCCTTTTAAATAGCAAGTCTACCCTTCAATGGGTTAGAATAAAAAGGGAAAAGTTATCAATACATGTTTTTTTTTTCTCTTGTCACCTTATCAATCAAACCCCTAGAAGGAGTAAACTATTATATAAGAGAGACCCCAATGTGGTAAACTAATATCTCAAAACATCAAAGGAAAAATTGAGATTGTCTGAAACTTCAAGGAATAGACTCTTACTAACCCTTTAAAATAACAAGGAACAACCGCACGTTATGCAGCATGAGAGCACTGTAGATGATATCCAAGTAAAGGGCAGGCATTCTACTTGTTTTAGTGTGTTAGGTCTTAGTAATCATCAGAAGAAAATGTGTGCTTAATTTGATGGTATCTACAAGGGAAGCGAGTGGAGACATAAAGCAACATCGACAGAGATATGGAGAGAGTTCCTACCACCCTCAACAAACGAAATCCACACTTGAAATTCCTTCCTGCGTGGTAGTTTTGAATCTGGAGGTTTCGATTGCTTTCAAGTTAACCGTTTCTTAACAAACGGGAAAAGAAGGATCAGGAGAAAGAAGAAGAAAAATGAGGAGGAGGTGGGGTGGTTGATGGTGATATCTACCTTGGGGAAACCTTTTTTTAAGAGCTATTAAATCAAATAGACAATCAAAGAGAGAAAAGCCACAGAAAGCAAAATGGAAGGTAAACGATCTATTTCCTCCTCCAGAATTAATGCGCCGACCAAGTTGGCTCGCATTCATGTTTTCAGCTCATAAAAATTTGGCTCGCTCAAGCTTTTCTAAGGCTATGTAATTATCTAATTCGATGGCTCTGAAATTTATCCAGACACTTGTGATGGACCCACTAATTTTCGAGCCACTCATAGAAGACCAGGCAAATGGTATAATTCACCATCCTCATCTTTCTCATCAAACCGTTAGTAATATTCTTTTCAAAATGGGGCTCACCACCTCTGTAACTGCCTGTACACATGAACTAAGGTGATGTGCCCTATTGTAAGGCCAATCGGGTCCTGATCTGTAAAATTGAGTAGCTGCCGATTGTTCAGCTATCTATACTACTAATAAAGGGAAGAGGGAGAATATTCTTTCTAGATTCTGACCTTCTTTTTTTTTTTTAAATAACTATTGCCCTTTTTTACTAAAACAATTCAAAATTTTAACCACCCACTACTCTTTCCTCATTTGAATTTAAATCACTGGTCATGGTTTTACTTTTTTATGGTACAAACTCATAAGCCAGCGCTGGCTGGGTACAACCCAATGGGTCACCTGTTCCCACCGACCATCCGAAAGATTGCACCATCCCCACCGACCATCGGAAAGATTGCACCATCTCTGATGATCGATTTCCCACTTCAATTATTAAATTTCAAACTCACACATGATGGCAGGTAAGGAATAATATCATCTACAGTTGAATCCATAAGTAATTGTTGATAAAAAAAAAGTGAAAAGAAATATTTCACCTTTTAAAAGTGAAATATATATGTTTATCACTTTTTTTTATTGGAGTTGTTTGCCCATGTAAAGCAACTATTGCCTACCTCTTAAAGGTTCAACTCTAAATGATATCATTCCGGCAGGAAATTACTGCAATACCGAAAAGAATATTAAACAAAAAATCTCCTATGCAGGTTTATTTATTTATAGTACTGACTTCAAATGAAATTCACCAAAGCTCAGCGGGGGCTAACTAGCTAAGGCTAAATGGCTTAGAAACTGGACAAGTCAAGCTTTATTACGCGGCGCCGTCAATAATGCGGGCAAATTGAATGTAGGGTGAGCCAAAGTCTCAACCACTCGGACCCTCTTTGCAACTGCCCTTTAAAACCGAAAACAAAAGAGTCAGAAAAATGTATATAATGATATAATGTCTGCTCTCTCTTTGTACAAGTCTCACATTTCCTTCCAAAACCCACATGTTACTTTCATGCTACAGCCAGGCTACCTTTCTTCTCTCACTCCTTTAAAAACCCCCCACCCTCCTCTCTCCGGGACTTAACAGTTAACACCTCTCTCTCTCTCTCTCTCTCTCTCTCTCAAACAAACTCACGCATGGGGGCTTATCGTGGGTTCGAGCCAGTTTCAAAATGTAGCTCGGAAGGGCGGTCGAATCAAACAGTAGCTGCGGACCTAGATGGCACGCTTCTCGTCTCTCGAAGTGCTTTTCCTTACTTCATGCTTATTGCAACAGAAGCTGGTTCTTTTCTACGGGGATTAGTCCTTCTTGCATCCGTTCCATTCGTTTACTTCTTATACATTTTCTTATCGGAATCGGCGGCCATTCAGACCTTTATCTTCATCGCCTTCGCGGGGTTGAAGATTAGAGACATAGAACTTGTGTCGAGGTCTGTGTTGCCCAGGTTTTACGCGGATGATGTGCACCCAGAGACTTGGAGAGTGTTCAGTTCCTTTGGCAAGAGGTACATAGTCACTGCAAATCCAAGAATTATGGTTGAGCCATTCGTGAAGACCTTCTTGGGTGCCGATAAAGTCCTCGGGACGGAGCTTCAGGTATCGAAATCGGGGAGGGCAACTGGGTTTGTCGAGAAACCAGGCGTCCTCGTCGGAGAACACAAGAGAGCAGCTGTGCAGCGTGAATTCGGTGAGAATTTGCCAGATTTGGGATTGGGTGATAGAGAGACCGACCACCATTTCATGTCCTTATGCAAGGTTAATTAATTTCTTCTCTTAATTAACTACTCTTCCCCTTTTGGTTTTCCGCTTAACTGATTTTGAATTACTTCAACCACTTTCTAACCCAACATACAAAAAACCAAGCAAATTAAGCTTCCTTTGTGTTCTCTTCACGCAAGATTTCAATTCTACTACAGTACTTTGGCCTTCTAATAATAGTCCACGCGGTAATCTTCTTGTCTGAATTTAGTTACCGGAATCTTCCTTTTTTTTTTATCCGTCGTCCTTTCTTCCATGACCCACTTTCATTCTATAACTGTGCTTTGCTTCCCCGATTGTTTTATGTGAGCCGCCGTGAGGAAGGTTCGACATCATAACGAATTTGGTAACATTTTAAATGCATGAAACCGTCCTTTACTGACTCCATGTACATGAATAGACGGTTAATAAAAGTGTGACCTTGTGTGTCAGTCACAGTCTCCTTCATACCAACCAAATATATGTTGTGTTATGTAGGTGTACATGAAAAAATTACATGGTTGTAATATTCATGTAAGTGAATAATTTTTGTATGTGCGCACTTGCAGGAAGGTTATATGGTACCCCCAACAAAATGCGATCCGGTACCAAGAAAGAAGCTTCTAAGTCCAGTGATCTTCCACGAAGGGCGATACGTTCAGAGACCGACACCTGTGGTTGCCCTCCTGACGTTCCTTTGGATGCCAATTGCTCTCATCATCTCTCTTCTGAGGATCTACCTCAACATCCCTCTACCAGAACGATATGCCAGATACATGTACAAGGTTCTGGGAATCAACCTAATTGTGAAGGGAAATCCTCCTCCACCACCCAAGGAGGGCAAAAGTGGGGTTCTCTTCATTTGCAATCACAGAACGGTCTTGGACCCAGTGATCACTGCGGTGGCTCTAGGGAGAAAAATAAGTTGTGTTACATACAGTATAAGTAAATTTTCTGAACTAATCTCTCCTATTAAAACTGTGGCGTTGTCAAGGGAAAGAGAGAAAGATGCGGCCAACATCAAGCGCCTGCTCGAGGAAGGAGACTTGGTGATTTGTCCGGAGGGGACGACTTGCAGAGAGCCATTTCTGTTAAGGTTCAGTGCCCTCTTCGCGGAACTCACTGATCGGATCGTCCCGGTGGCGATTAATACTAAACAAAGTGTGTTCTATGGGACTTCGGTTCGTGGGTTCAAACTGATGGACCCTTACTTCGTCTTCATGAATCCAAGGCCGACTTATGAAGTCACTTTCTTGAATCAATTGCCGGTTGAGCTGACCTGTAAAGGAGGGAAGTCTCCGATTGAAGTTGCGAACTATATTCAAAGGGTGATATCGGGGACACTGGGATTCGAGTGCACCAACTTGACCAGGAAGGACAAGTACGAGATGCTCGCCGGAACGGATGGGCGAGTCCCCTACAAGAAACAAAAGGACTGAGAAGCAGAAGACAAATGAAAATTCATCATTTTTATGTGTTTATTTATGTATGGAGTTACATTTTAACAATAATCTTGATTTAGCGAGAGTATATATATTGTTGTTTTATCTATATAATTCCATTTTGCTGGAAATTAATGTGTCGGAAATCATGGCTCCGTCGCAAAAATTTTTACCACCGCTTAATTAAAAAAACAAAGTTATGTAGCTTTCCGTGTGTTATCAAATGAATTAGGTTTAATTGACAGGTTTAAAAAAAAAATTTATACTTTCAGCAAACATTTAAATAGAAATGGTACATTGTTTACTGTTACAAGTTTTACCGACTTGAAATCTGCTAGAGCCCCTGGCTGGAAGATCTACTGGTCCAACGGTAATGTATGTATCCACATAGGTGCATGAAGCCTATGTGTACACACCTTCCACTGTTGGACCAGCAAATCTTCCAACGTGAGGGACCAGCTGATATGGCCTCAATTTTACAGGTGTGGCAAGTTACCCATTCATCGTTCATCATTCATCAAAATTGTCTTTATAAATTTTCAAATTGTCCCTTTTCAAATTATGACATAAATTGTGGGTGAATAGTTATTTAAGGAGTATCAGTCTTTCTAAATTTTCAAAAGGAATATTTTTCTTTTGTGGAAATTAAAATTGTCTTTTCAATAGTAATATAAATGTGCACACATACTCCGCAACAGGCTTAATTATGATTGACCTTCGTTTAATTAAAGATAAATTATTAAGTTTCTTTTTAAAAAAAATTCATGGAGCCAATCACGTTTCCGTCTACATACAACAGTTTGTAACTTCGTAGGAGCCAATCACCTTACCGACATTTGATTTTGTTACTGCAAACTGGGACTCTGTTGAAAGTTGGAGGCCCAAATCCAATCGTTTTAAGAGAGGCTAGAGCATCGCGCTTGACTCTTAGATCTGGGCTTAAATTTTGCGCAACAATGACGAGACGTCAGCTAGGCCGTGCCCCCCAATAAATGCTATAAAAGCATTTTAAGTCCGAAAATGGGTAATGGGCGTTCCCAAAAAAAAAAAAAAAAGGGGTAATGGGCTGGTCAATCACACCCTTAAGCAAGTCACACCCTTCAGCGTTTTACCAGTGTGCCAGTTCTAACCCCTTTTTTTATTGTGTGCTTGTCACCAACAATGGTATCTCTTTACATGGGACTTTCAATCTACCATGTTACGGACCCTCCTGGCTTTTCCAATGAATTTCCATTGGTGTTCATGGCTATGACCATTTGCCTGATTTTCTTTATTATGTGCCAAAAAGATAATTTATTTGTGAAAGTAGCTTTTGCAGGTTTATGCGGGGTTCAAATGACCGTGATACAATGCAAGCTTTGTGTTAATGTTTCTCTATCATTTCACTTTTGGGCTTTGGCCTATTTTTATGTATTTTCGATCTTATATAATGAAAATTCGTAACCCTATTTCTAAGATAGCTTGAGTGATTCAAAAAAAAAAAAGTTAGCTTGAATGATTCAATAGATTTCCATACACCAAAGGTCCATTATTTTTTTTTCTAAGATAGTCATTGATCATAACCCATAAGAAGCACGTAGGATACACCCGATCACCAATGCAACCATATTAACATAACATGCACCCCCAAAAAAAAAGGGAAAAGATAAAGCCAAAACCAAATATAATTACAATTAACTGGAAAAAAAAAATTTGGTGACGGTCATCACACTCACACACTGTAGACGATCACGAAACAGGGGAGCACAGCTGTGGGGTCGAAAACCACGAGCTCATCTTCATCCAACCTAGGGTGCACCCCGCCACTCCTTCCCACGACCGAGTCAAACCCCATCTCGTCCTTGTCAAGGTCACAGCCGATCCGACCCGCTATGACTCGGCATACCAGCATTGCACGCTTTACGTTCATGAACGCGAATTCTTTCTCGATCTCATAAGGCAGCGCCGCGTGTGCCGTCCAGCTCGTAGAGAATGTAGATATGCCGTCCATCTTGAGCGAGAAGCCAGACCGTATTATTCCACATACACCGCAGTACTGCTGGTTACAAATACTGGAATTCCCGTTCTGTCCCAAATTACAGACGAACGTCGAACACTGGAACCTCAGAAGCTCGTTACCATCCGCAACGCACCTCTCGTCTCGTCTTCTTCCTCCGCTTCGTGCCGCCTTCGATTTCACACACTCTCTGTGCTCTTCGAAGCTCGACATTATTTTTGGGCCGTTGTGGATTTTAAGAATCCGGTGTATCGTCGGGGACTTTCTTTCTTTATCGTTCCAACCCATACTAAAAATGATTCTCACAATGTTCTTGCCAGAATCACCGTCCAGGAGCTCTGAAACGGCGTGTTTGAACGATTGGTGTTGCTCGAGAAGCTGAGGTTTGAGGAAAATTTCTCCACAAGCTGGGCAAGGAAATATGTCGTTTCGGAGGGGAAAAGAGGGGTGATCGAGTGAGATATCGGGCTCTTGTCGGGACAAAGATGATCTCTTGCGCGGTGGGGCTGAAGGGCTAGCATAGATGGAAACGATCGAATGCTGGGATGGTCTGGCGGATGATAAGGTTGAGCTCGGGGGATGGGTTTCTGCATCATTGTTTGGATACTTGAAGGAGAAGATGCTTCTGAGGAAGGTCCAGGAAGAGGAGAGAGTTTTATGGGATTTTGAACGAGGAGGAGATGGAGTCGAGGTAGAGACGGGTGATACCTTTCGTTTCTTGGCGGAGGATCGATCGTTTCTTACAAATATAAAGCAGCCCAGATGGCATAGAAGGATAACAAGGGCGAAGAATGTACCGAAGACGGATCTTACGCTCGCCATTGTTATGGGAGCTTGATCTCTGAGAATCCCATGAGAGAGAGAAAAGAAGACGGGTGGAGTGATGGAAGAAGAATGGAAAGAAGCCGACAAAAGAAGAAGGAAGACTGGAAACCCCCGGCGTCAGCGGGGACACGTACGAATAAAGCTAAAGGAGTCCGTGAATTAGAATAGAAGACCACCACCACGTTCATCTCATCATCTCTTACCGATCAATTTCTCGTCCCCTAATTTAGAATTTGCTTCTTAACCGATAGCATTAATGTCCTTTAATTATTATCGAGATTAATTACACGTCGTTCTCTAATATCCGTCATAACGACAATAATTAATAAATCTTGCTTATTTTATTCTTTTCAATAATTCATCGGGTACGCACTAATTAATGGATGATATGAGATATCGAGCTTTTCATGATTCAACGTGTTTATCTCGCGAGACGTCCATTTTGTTCCTCGGTGGGCCCCGTGATCCTTCACCTGGCCTCCGTGAAAATTCTTGTGCTCCCTCCCTGTCCCTTTCTATTCATTTTTTTAATTTAATTTGAGCGCACTGATCTGAATCTATCAACTTAATTGAGTTCGTCAGACCGACTAAGGACCCGGGTTCGTTTAGCCAATGGCCTGCAACTGCGTGAGCTGTTTGCTCATGTGGCAGCACTTGATTGGCCAGTAATTGTATTTCCTTCAACAAAATCTAGAGATGGAGAATGGAGATAGATGGTGGAAAAGATGTCAAAAGGACAAAGTCGTTTCCAATTAAGAATTTTCTAAAGTGCTAAAGTGTGATCAAAGGCATTGGAAGGTTTGGTTTTTTGGTTCGCGGGGTTTTCTTGATTTAGGCGGGAATTACCAAATAGTAGTGACTACTGACTAGTGAAACTTGAAAGTGACTACTGAGTACCGAGTGAGTACCGAGTGAGTTGATAGTCACATGAGAGATTTAGGTATTGACCAGAGCGGTTGACGTGTTGAAAACATGAAAAGAGGGATAAAGGTTAACAACCCCGCCTTCTTTTCTTCCTTAACTAATAATTTAGACATCTTTTGGCTACTAGACTGTAGCCTTTAATCCTTTATGACTTTATCTGATCCCACCCCACATGGAAGAAAGGCCACTAGCAAGGCCAGTGGTGGCGCCCAACTCACTTATATGACACAAATATGGTTGTCTGCTTTGGGGCCTTGTGGGTGGTGGGGGCCCGCTTTCTTTGCTTAATACACGAATACATATATCTTCATATAATACGCGAGTAAGAATCATTACAGCCATAATGAACCACGTGGCACTCAGATGCCTGCTCACATGTTCTTCATTTATCTTTATGTTTATATATGGAAGAAGAGTATATGCATCCGTGCACATCCAATGGGATGCTGCCACATCTGATGGTTAAGAGAATAAATAAAAAAAAAATCATAAAGTCTCCAGATACTCCAAAAGAGCAAACTTGAGTCTGGGGGGTTAGGCTTCTAAACTTTTTTATTTTCTTGTTCATTAGACAAAGTAGTTGGGGTAGGTAAAGTGTGTTTCCTTGCCGACACATGGATTTTCATCTCGAAGAAGAGTTGAAGTTGTTTATCGACTTACTTAAAACTGCTTTCGTCTTTTTCATTTTATGTTTGGCACTTGATCGCGCGCACACATGTTATAATTTGGCTCAGGAAAGAAGATTTCTTTGGGGTTTAGTAAGTGTTTGGGTTTTAATTACATACATGATACATCTTGTACTTTCTCTTTGGAGAATCCCACTTCTTTCGACTTACAAGTTACACCCTTAAACGAAAGATCTCTTTTCTCTCTTTTATCCTCTTTCTTTTAACCAATGAGCTCTTAAGCAAAAAGTTATTGTTAGATCTTTTTCTTTTTCTTTTTCTTTCCTTTTTTTTTTTTTTTTTTTTTTTTGCTTTTTTGAAAAAAAGGTATTTAGTTATATTCTTGAGTTTACATGACTTCAAGGCTGGATTTTCCTGCTTATAAAAGGGAAAAAAAATTAAAAAAGGCAAGCTTTTCTTAATATACTCTAAACCGTTTGAAGCAACTCTTTATGAATTGGCAAACATATATTTACACTAGTGGTGGCATGTGCAGACTGCATGTCCTCATCTTTAATTGTAGGAGATAAATAAGGCTTAAATTCAAATGTGGAAAGAGTAGTGAGGTGGTTATAATTTGGGATTGTTTTAGCTAGTTGGGGATAGGGCAAAAATGGAAAAAATATATATATCAAAATTTGTAAAAATATTCCTCCATCTTCCTTTTACTAATAGTATAGAATCTATAGATATGCCATGTTAGGTTCTCGAATGCAGCATATGTAATAAAGCAGAAAACCCCACAATAATTGAGATCCTCCTCCTTTTTTTCCTTGGGAAAAAAATAAATAAGAATTTACTCATAATAGATGCTTGACTAGCTAACAGAGCCACAACAATGCATAGGATACATAAAAGGACGGTGCTTAACCACGAACAATGAGAGACCGATCATAGTCTTTTTTGACGTGTTTGGGCTCACCTCCATCTCATACTTCTCTTATCTTTTTGCTTTACTATTTCCTGTTTTTTTACCGACCGAATCCAAGGTTACAGAGCGTGAAGCCCCTGGAGTAGATCCACATGGCCCATTGCAACGAAGGCCGTTCTGAAGCCTACGAAGGGAAATGGTAAATGGTCTTCCATGTTTCCTTGTTTTGTTTCCTAAAGTGATCATGAGATGCTGTCATATGGAGCATCTCACGGTCAGTCTTTTTTAAATGTTGTAAATGTTTTAAATAGGCCTCACATGAAAAAAACATTGGCCATGAGATACTCCACATGGTAGCATCTCATGGCCATATCAGGGATCTAATCAGGGAAACATGACAGTCAATTTACTTCTCTGTTTGCCCATCCAAAAATTGGCTATGCTCCCTTTTTCCGGTTTTCCCTATTATTTTCGCAAAAGTTGTTTGGGTGATTTAGTCATTGATACAAGCAATGTGCACGTACTACTCTGCACAGAGTGAGGGAACAATTGCAACTGTTCAGATTTTAAATGAATAGATAGAGTTTTGACTATTTTAATCCTATATTAATTATTCTTTAACAAATGATAATGCTTTTTTGACTATTTTAATTCTATATTAATTATGTTTTAACAACAAATGGTAAGGGTTTTTTGGAAAAGACATGCATAATTGTTGATACACTTATTAATAAAAGGCCTATTCTCATTTTATATAGTATAGATATAGAACTATAGATATCATTCATCACCCATTTCAATTTCTTTTTTTTTTTCACAAATATTTGGATAACCAACACTTATTAGGACTAGAACTTAAGTATCACAAATAAGTTGGTTTAGGAAGGAAAAAAAAAATTACCCAACGGAAACTGACTTTTACAAAAAAAAGGAAGTTCAAAAACTAATTAAGGACAACTCAATGTGCCCTAATAGGTTTGGTTCAGTTTTAATCGAACCCTTGCCATTCGGACCAGAAAATAAAGTTTAGGATAAAAATAGACCATAACTCCCTTTGCAAATTCTTCATTTATTTTTCCCATTCTCCTTTTTATTTTTATTTTTTCAAATACACTGTGATAACAAATGGACTGTCAGAATAGAAAAAACTTACACTACATACAAAGAAACCAATTACAAAGCAAACGGACACATTTTGGAATATATAATATAACATATGATAATAATATAAACCCAAAAAATGTAATGACTATAATACCCTTTATGACGACTCGCGACGAGTAGGGTCCATGTGCACTCATTGGCCAGTTTAAAGCGAGGTGCAGTTGGGAAAATAAACACTCAAAATGACCAAGGTAGCCTCCTAGTTCGAATCCACGCCCGAAACCGCAAGTGAGCGTGGATGCGCGTGGACGCGAAGCCCATTCTTCATGAAGAGAGTGAGCGACATCTTCTGCTCGACACGGTGACCGGGTACCAGAGACAACCGGTAGCGTAACAGCACTGCCGCGGCGACGGACTTCATCTGTAAGTACGCCAAATCCTTCCCGAGGCATGTCCTCGGTCCGGCATTAAAAGCTACGAACTTGTAACCATCTTTCGGTGTTTCGAACCGGTCGAGACCGGAGGACAGCCATCGCTCCGGTCGAAATTCTAAGCAATCGTCACCCCAGATCGCTTTCATCCTTCCCATAGAATAAATCGAGTAAGTGATAGACGAACCGGACGGAACGAGAGTCCCGTCGGGTAAGATGTCGTCGGACACCACGTACTTGAAGTCCTCCGGCACCGAAGGGTACAAACGGAGCGTCTCGGCGAGAGCTGCTTTCAAGTACACGAGTCTGTCAGCTTCATCGAAGTCCAAAGGCTCATCAACCCACTTCCGTTGATCTTCGCCACGCGTCCCCTTTAGAATCGTGGATATCTCGCTGAGGATCCTTTCTTCGACGCGTGGGTGGCTCATGACGAGCCAGAAAAACCAACTCAGTGCAACCGATGACGTGTCACGGCCGGCGAGGACGAAGTTAAGCGCAATACGACGGAGGACAGAGCTCGGGAAGTGGTTGCCGTCGACGTTCTTCTTCCTCATAAAGCGAGACAACAGGTCATCGGACGGCGATTCTTTTCGTGCAGCTGTGGCGTCGATCATGTAACTTTCAACAACATGAAGGCTTTTCTTCAATCTCTTCTCAGCTCCGAATCCCAAAGCTTTCTTGAATCTCCAGAACAGACCGGGATAGATTAGCCGCTGAAGCGTCGCCTCTGTGGCCGAGTCAAACGCGTTAGCAAACGGGTTTACAGGTAAGTCAGGAGATAGCGTTTCTGGGTCTTTGCCGAAGGTGAGTCCGCATATATTGTCGAACGTCAAGCGAAGTAGCAGGTCTTGCAAGTCCACGGAGGAGTTCTCTCTTGACGCTGTGTCCAAAATGTGCCAGAGTCGTGTCTTAATGGTCCGGTTCACCCATCGAGCCATGGCTTGTCGAAGCGTCCTTGTGGTGAATTCCAAAGCCGCCGTCTTCCGTTGGATGAGCCACGTCTCTCCGTCGCTGTTAAATATCCCTTGCCCCAGCAGATCATGAAAGGCAGCTTGCCATGTCGGCCCTTTAGGATAGTTCTCGAATCGAGTCCGGAGTATGTGCTCAACGTTTCTGGGGTGACAAGTCACTGTGAAGAAGCCTTGTCTGCGAGCTAAGAATGGGATAGCGAGAGTGCAAGTCTGATAAGTAGCAGAACCACCGCTATCTCGGAGGTTGGAAGCTATCCAGTCGTGAATTCGAGCCCTGTTAGCATACAAACCAGGCAGACTACCCAGAAATGGCCAGACCTTGGGACCGGTAAGCTTTCGGGCTAGGAGATGGAACCAGAAGAGATAGGCTGAGGTAATGGCCGCTACAGTCAAGAGAGCTGGTATGATCTCCATATGTGAGAAGGATGTGGAGTTGGTAATGTTGTGATAGAATAGACTGGTTTATTCGTATGATCGATGATTCGATGGTGATCAGCAGTACTGAGGAGGAACAGACGAAAGAAGGTTGTGTATATATAGAAATGATTTTTTTGAGGGAGACTCAAAAGTTGTTGGGAAATTCAGTGTTTAGAGTTGCCGTTGGGTTGATATGAAGCGCGAAACACGAAAGCTACAGAAACTTTTGGTGAATTTTCTTCATTCCTTGTTGACTTAGTAAACAGGAGGCTACGAGACATTACGAGAGAGGGGTGGTTCGGGATTGTTTACCTGAATGGAGAAATTTGGATTACTTCAAAAATACCCCGACCTGGAAAAACAGGAGAAGTAAAAGAGTGGGTTTGTTTATGGCATAGTTTGAGTGAGAGACAATGCAAGCTTTGGAAGAAGAAACACGAGAAGTGATACTATATAATTAAGTGATCGACAATGGCGACGGCATTTTTCTTGACTTTCACGTGGCTGAGTGGCCAAGGACTATATAATTAATGTAGTATACGCTCTACTTCATCTTCCAATTGCTCTAGTAAGGTACTGCGGCCAACTCGCACCAGCCGTAACAGCTACAAGATCAGTTTGATTCCTCTTCTATGGCGAGGGAATTTTTAATTTCTTTGCTCTCTTGGAGTCTTGGGTTTAAACTTTTAACTCCACCTGTTTTTCTCTTTGGTTGAACCTTTCTCCAGTCTCAACAACTGCGTCCTCTACTCCAATCGTACTCGAGAAACAAAAGTTTGGCTTTAGATAAGCGCCAGTTTTAGATTCTTCCTTCCCTTTTTAGTGTAGCATACCATTTTTAATCCTCTTATATATATCATGAGAACACCGTTAGTGAAATCAAATGATGAGCATAAGACTTTTTTATTGGCAGAGGAAATTACCCACCCTATCCTATCCAAATAAGAACAGAGGTATCATAACCCCCCACCCCACCATCCTCCCCCAATCCATGTACGCACACACACGCGCACCCCCGCATGTACAAATGTGTGCGCACATGCGTACACACACATACACACCCCAACCCCACACAACCATATATGTACACACCCCCTAACATAGACACATACACACAACACCTGCACGCATGCACTTGGGCAACCATAGGCACGTACACTCACATGCACACACACGCGCACCCGCACAAACCCTTCCATGGCAAATGAAAATGCAAAAATAAAAGTTTCAACTAAAAGTAGAGCTGGCAACGGGTTGGGTTCAGGTCGGTTTGGGTTGGACTAAATTAAGGGAGGTTGGAAAACCCCCAACCCGCCAACCCGTTTACTATTTTTTTTTTTCTCAAAAAATATGATTAAAATAGGATTAAATGGTTAATTGGATTGGGTTGACAGAATAGGGCAACCACTTGTGGACCCGGGCCAAATCTGGGTCTAACCTATGTAAACCAAGTTAGTGTATCCTAATATAATCCATGTCATAACAAGTTTTTTTTTTTTTACTTATAATCAAACTTACAATTATAAAGCATACTTTTTTCACATCAACATTTACACCCCTATGTGTAACGACCCAACCCAGCAAAGTATTATTCCCTTTGGGCCTAAGCCCGCACGGTTTTGTCCTCAAAAAGCGTTTCGCTAAGCTAAATATTCTCCAAATCTCTTATACCATACCTGGCATTCATCCATTTCTAATGTGAGATCGGGATGTCATACTATGTACCAATGATATTAATTTCAATACATGTTATATTATACCTATCATAGATAAAACGTAAACTAGCACTTTCTTTTACATAGAAAGGAAGTGCTCTTTTATTTTCTTTTCCACTTTTCCCTTCAAAGTTTCTCCACTTTTGAGAATCCGTCCTGGTTGGGTCAATCAGGCCAGTCCATTTTGAGAACCTAATTTAATAATGTTTAATTTCTATCTTTTATATTGTTGCAATTAGAACAAAATGCATGCATTGCATAATAACTTTTATCTTTTATTATTACCAATTGCAAATCTAATTTTTTCCGAATTGGGATTAAAATGATTATTCACATTCAATATAAGTATCATTTAAATAGAATTACAAAACGAGTACCATCATCCGGCCTTTTTAAGATATCTTAATATTATATTTCAACACTATTGTATACACAGTTACACTTTACTTATCAGTTTAATCTTTGAGTTGCATTGAGAGTTTAATATAATTACTTTCAAAATTAAAATAATTCCAATAATAATATATTAATGGAGAAATTGGTTTTTAGTGTTACTTTTTCAAAATAATTTAGATGCAATCGGCTAGTTCTTGAAAATTGAGAATTAGTGATACTTTTTTCAAATAATTAAGATTCAATGTCATTTTACTGTTCATAGACATTTTCTTCCAACAATGCCCTCAAAAAACTTTGAACACCTTTTCACTCATTTAGGTACAAGTGGGTTTACAAGTCTTTTTGAGGGTATTTTTGAAAGAAATTATTCAAGAGATAGTAAATGACACTGAATCTCAATTATTTGAATAAAGTATCACTAATTCTCAATTTTTAATAATTTGCCGATTAAATCTGAATTATTTTTAAAAAGTATAACTAAAAACTAATTTTGCCTAAATAATTAAAGTAAGACGCCCTCCCTCCAATTCTAAGGGTGCGGCGCTGCAGCCCAACCAAGCGGATAGACGCACACTCAGCCAACGAAACCAGACGCGGATAAACACGCGCTCCCACTCGCCCACGTCCATTTTCCGGATCCTCCTCTCTTCTCTTTCGTTAATTTTCTTCTCGATCCTGCGTCCCTACGTGGCTAATCATTTCACCTGTGTGGGCAAGTGGGGTTCCTCGATTAGGGGACTACTTGCAATAACGCACAGTATCCATAAGACCCGAAACCGAACGTAAGACAAGCCGACAGATTACTTTACATGTGAACATCCGAAATCGACGCAGCCATATCATCATCACCAACCCTGTTTCGAATTTCTGTGGAAGCTACCTTATGTTTAGGCGAAATTACGAGGAAAGAATCAAACAACCAGTAGATGGAACTTCGCCTATACACAAGGCCAATTTCCCGACACTGCACCTGATTAGCAATTGCTGCGCATCTTGGGAACTCGTGTGAACGTGCCATGTACATCAAGGTTGAGAGGTTGCCCGATTCCTTCCCTTGAGAGGAAGCTGGACCATGGGCTGTGAACCCTTTACTCACATTTCAATTCTCTGTCTTTAAAAATGTCAGTTATGAGATCCAATTGTGGAATCGGATTAGTCACATTTCGCTGTGAAATCTTTGAATCCAATTAATCCAGTTCTGTCGTGTGTTTATTATTGAATTCGATTTGTCAAGTCAACCCTTTTTTTTACGAAGCCGTGTGAGATACCGAATTCAAAACAAAAAACAAAAGGCGATGGGTATGGATCGAGTGGGCTGCGATAGTAACTAGTTCAGCCAGGCAAGCAGCGCTAGCTAGAATTCTTAATTCCTTCTTCAGTGCAAATCTCCTCCTTATCATTGAGTCCAAGCTATGGAGAATTCTCATACACAAATTCCTCTCCACAACAGCATTACTCTTTCGCTTCTTAAAGATATCAATTTCAACTCGCCCCTCTTCCCAAACGATTGTGTAACAAGAAGACGTTTTGAAGCTTTTGACCGAGGAAAGTTCTTCTTTTTCCCGTTCAGTTAAGCTTCTTCTTTAAAATCACAACTTAAATCTTGATGTTAGTTTCTACGGATCGGCGCATTGCTTCTTCTCTTTTGTTTCCTTTAGTTCTGTCTAATTGTTTTGAAGATGTTCTTCGTCTTCTACTCCTGTCTGGGTTTGCTTTCATCTCAGCGCAAATTGCTAACAGTTTGATAATTTTACTTTCCTTTTTTTTTCTTTGGAGCGTGAAAGTAATGAAAATATTATGAGTAAAAGAGACGCTCAACTCCTTTCCTCTTGTCTATGGAAAAAATTATTGGCATTTCTTTAATCCAGAATGACATTTTGTTTACAGAGAGAAAGACAAGCAGAGGAGAAGTGATCGATAAGAACGTCAAAATGGCAGGGAGACCCTTCGCCAGAATCTTTGGTATCATAGTCATTAACTTGAGACATATCAATCAATTATCTCTAAATTATCACAAATCCAAAGCTTCTCATAATATATATAACAGGAATTAAGCTAAGCCATGCTGAACCATTACTCGACTGCTTACAAAATTTTGTTTCCATTTTTCTTCACTTCTAGTTTTGATTTGGGCCGACATACTAGCCGCATACGCCATCTGGGTCATGCAAACATATCTAACAGATGTGTGGAAGATTGATTTCACACACTGTTGCTCCGAAATTGGGCCGGTGTGAACACGTGTCGATGTTGATGATGTGTCTCTATGCGGGTGTGCCAGTATCATTTGATACAATGATTTCGGGTTGGGTCCTGACCCCGGGAATCTGTTCCAAATCTAAACCGGAGTCGGTTCAATCGTACTGCAAGTCACCTGTAATAAAATCGGTCAGGTGATAATATGAAGACTAGGGGTTCGGTTTTCGTTTGGATTCTTGTAAGTGTTTGAAAGCAAAAGTAACTAATGGCACACAACTCTTTTATTATAAAATCGGCCGACGGCCGAAAACGACAACAGATAATCCCCAAAAAGGAAACAAAAAGTAAAAATAAAACTGACAAGGCTTGCAAGACCGGCCTGTCTTGGTCTTATAACCGTAATCGGGTATAAGGGCAGGAGGAAGGGGGCGGCTGCTAGCAAAGCCAATTCAGGGGGTTCACCTTGGATTGCTGTTTAACCGAAAATACACGAGTCACCTGGCTTGATCAGAGTGAGTCTCGGGACCGGCTGCTCGGGATTCTGTGAACACAGAACTGCGAGTCATGGGCGGCCTCAACTTACCCTCCGGTGACAGGATTCTGGTGTTGATCGGAGTAAAGAGGGGTCTAAGGTGTCACTGCGACTGTAAGCAGTGAGAGGAGTCCTAGTTTATCCTTTTGACTACAATGTAGGAGAGGGGATAAAAATCACGGATGATCAAAATAATATTATAACCGGTTGCGGTTGGATGGATTGTGTCCCCGAGCTCTTCGAAATTGTGCTTTTTATAGCCGATCATTGACGGTTGCTCAACGTCCTACTCTTGCACGATCTTCATGGCGGTTGTCCATCTTCCGTCTTCTGCTCCTGAAAGATAACCGCTTAGCCACGATCCTAAATAGGTTACTTTCAAACGACCGATGGCACGATCTTCTGATAGTTGTGAATGTGGTTTGTCGCATTGGCTTGTGTGGCCTTAACTGTGCTCCTGGTTTATGCGTATGCTGACATGGCCTATCTAGCTGTACAAATCCTATGTGTGCTTATGCCGTGGCCGAAGTAAGCCATGTAGGTACCACGTGGCTTTGTCTTATTCGTTGATCTGTATAGGGTGTAAATGTAGAACACCGTCCCTACTAAAAGCTTAAGCTGATAGTAAGGGGTGAACTTTCTATATTTAATACATTCCTTAACACTCCCCCTCACGTGTTGGCCGAACTCAAACCCATTTTTAGGGGACCCATTTTAGGGATGCTCAACACGTGGAATATTTTTTTTTTTCTCAACGGGTAGAGTGGAGGTTTGAACCCAGGACCTGGCGTTTGCCTAAGGCTCTGATACCATGTAGAACACCGTTCCTACTAAAAGCTTAAGCTGATAGTAAGGGGTGAACTTTATATATTTAATACATTCCTTAACAGTAAACACACACGCTGCCGCCATTGTCAACATATCAACAGGCGCAGCGATGATATTGCCCATAGGCATGTCCTACATTGCCGAGACTTGCATTGGTCACTTCTGGGTGCTCTTATCATCTAGCATTTGCTATAGTGTTGTAAGTTCCTGACCTCTAAATATAGTCTAGTGAATGTTTCTAATTATAGTGTTGCACAACCTTATGATTTTAATCTGAGTTTATTGATTTAATACCCTTAATTCAGACAGTATTTTAATTACAATTTGAATCCAGTCATTAACAGTCTGAATTCAGACAGCAATGGGAAAGGCTCTTTGTGAAGGGGCGGTGGGGGGTGGAAGGCATCTTTGATTGAAAAGTTCAATTCTATGTCACATAACTCAGAACCAGTTACAATTAGGCAATCCTGATGCTTGGCTGGTATATGTAGAGCTGGCAAAAATCGACCCGACCCGACGGGTCAACCCGTTTAACCCGATTATAAACGGGTTGGGTTGACCCGTTTATTAATTGGGTCGGGTGCGGGTTGGGGTTTTCCCAACCCGCCTGGAATCGGGTCAAACCCGATTTAAAAAAAGTGTAAAAAATTGCATGAATCAACCCGATTATGACCCGAACCCGACCCGATTATGACCCGATTACCCAATAATCCTATTTTAATAATATTTTTTAAAAAATAAAAACTAATAAAAAAAATATAATCGGGTTGGCGGATTGACCCGTTTATTGGCGGGTTGGGTTCGGTTTGGGGTTTTCCCAACCCGCCAGTAATCGGGTCAACCCGAACCCGACCCGTTTAACCACAACCCGATTACGACCCGACCCAACCCGACCCGTTGCCAGCTCTAGGTATATGCAAACACTTATCTCTGAATCTAAGAATTTCATGTGCACGGGTTGGGCTGCTTGGCAATGTCAACCCCTCCAGTCCTTTCTAAATCAACAGGGACTTGTAGTGATTACAAGCCAGAATGCATTGGCCACACACAAAAAATCCTCTTCTACACTTCATTAGCTCTAATATCCGTGGGCATAGCTCGTCACAGTACCTCGTTAGCACCCTTCATAATTGAACAAAATCAAGACGATGATGATAACAATTCGGAGGATGGATCAAAGGATTGCCTCTGCATAAGCACACTTGCAGTGATCCTTGTGCCTATAGCCGGTGCAATTGCGCTTCCATATGTAAAACCATGGTCAGTTCGCTTCGGAGTTCCGGCAATATGTACTGTGGTTGCAACACTAGTGTTCTTGAGTGGGTCATGTTGCTATACTTACATCACATGGAACCTGGTGGGAGCTCGCTCACACGGTTTTTTCGAGTATTTGTTGCCTCTATTTCGAAGATACACATTAGTGCCCCGAAAGATGCCAGTCAGCTGTACGAGAATCACAACCTTGACGACGAATCAGTGCCTCACACCAAAGGACTCAGGTATACATTCCCAAACCCCCCAGCCCTTTATCTGTATGTTAAGGGATGTAATTTTGTACATTTATTTGAAGGTGTTTGGACAAAGCTGCTGTTGTATTACCATCTCAAACACTGGAGGAACAAGAGAGGAGATGGAGGCTCTGCAGAGTGACAGAAGTGGAGGAAACAAAGATAACCATACGTATGGTACCCATATGGATGACCTTCATCGTTTGTGGGATCGTCATGTCAATTGGGAACACATACTTCCTTGAGCAAGCAAATCACATGAATCCAAAGGTTGGAAAATTAAAAGTTCCTCTTCCAATCCTTCTGGCGTTCTATGATGGAGCAAAATCACAAGCCACCAAATTTTACTACATGTTGGTATTCATGTTTAGCGAATCCAAGCGGAAATACGTTCCTGCTATTGGGTTTGGAATAGCGATGATTTTCTCGATATTATGCTGCATTACAGCAGCAAAGGTTGAGACTAGAAGGCTTGATGTGATTGTGAAACATGGTTTACTTGACAAGCCTGATGAGAGGATTCCCATGAGCATTTTCCGGCTCCTTCCACAGTTTCTCCTCTTGGGGCTCCTTGATGGATTTGCTGAAAACAGTATTTCATTTTTCTTTAATGATAAGTTCCTGCCTCAATGAGGGGCTACATGATGTTCTTCGCCAATGGTGTCATGGGAGCTGGAGTCATAAGCAGTGTCTTATCCGTTTACATGGCAGGAAAGGTTAGCAAAAGGGGAGGACGACCAAGTTGGTTCCAGGACACACTGAACAAAAGCAGACTTGATAAATACTACTGGACATTGGCAGTAATGAGTTCCATTAATCTTGTTCTGTATATTTTGGTCTCAATTTGGTACCAATACAGGGAATCCACACAGATGGGATCCTGTAGAGGCTCTATCTGCAGTCCGCGATAGAGCCTTTACAGGATCTTGTCATCTGTCCACTTAAAGCTGAGCCTTTCCGTTTGAGAAACTAACCGAAATGGCAATAGACGCCTAACGGAAACGACCATCCGTTATTAACACCGCGTCGTTTGAGCAGTGAGAGAGATGATTGTGATATGGCCTGGGTCGTCTATTGATTTACAACCGAACAAGGCTCGAATGCGGGATTTTTGAAATTTTCGGAGATTTTGGAATTGCGTTAGAACGAGGCTCAAACGACGCAGTGTTAATAACGGATGGTCGTTTCCGTTAGGCGTCTATTGCCGTTTCGGTTAGTTTCTCAAACGGAATGGCTCGACTTTAAGTGGACAGATGGCAAGATCCCGTAAAGGCTCTATCGCGGACTACAGATAGAGCCTCTACAGGATCCCATCTGGAATCCACAATAGATGAGGATGATGAACGGGAGGAAGAAGAAACTGAAGCTCCCTACGAGGATGCACATTTTTGTTGTTGTTAGTTTTGTCATGACTGCTTTGTATCAAATTCCTTGTCATATATTCATAGCAAAGATAAAAAGGACTAGGCCTCAACATTATGAATACTAATTTGGCCTCTGTTAACTTACACACTAGCATCTTTTATGTTTGTCGAAGCGGCCCTGACTAAAGCTTTGGGGTTGGACATACAAATCTAGGCCAGCCTAGCCCGCGTTAAAATCAATTTTTCTCCTACGTTATATAAAAAATAAATTATTCGAAATATATCTCAAAATATAATCATAAAAAAAGGAGTACATAGCAAAAATGTTAGTCATATTAATGCTATTATCCATAAGCAATAGAAGAAGAAAACTTATAAAAAGAAGTTAGAGAATGACTTCTTGCTATCACTTGTGAAAGAAAGTTTGTTTTTTAGATACTATGGGAAATTTGGAATACACACATAGCAAATTTGAAAGCGAATTGAGGGCATTTTGGATATTAAAATGTTAGGCAATTAGTTATTAATATACGTGGCATTAACAAATAAATGTAGGAGTTAATTTGATAAAAAGTAGAAGGCGTTTTTGACATCAAATATCAGCAAAAAACTAGGGTGTTCGCTTTATAACAGTAACTAATTGTTTTACCTGTGCTAAGCACAAGAACATATATATTTTTTAAAATATGTTATTTTTATATAATTTAAAATAACCCCTACAATGAGTAAATGTAATAGTGGATGTTTTGTTACCACGTGTAAGCACCCTAGTAATTTATTTATAATCCCAGATTTTAACGCAACAATTCCTTATATCATTAATTTTATCAACAAGATTCAATATTTTGTTGGTTGCTTTTTGGCTACCAGTAAAATCCTTTTTTTTTTATGAAAATTATACTATTTTCATCCATCATGTGTTAATGACGTAATTGTTCTAAATTTAAATATCTATATTTAATAATTAACTATTATTTAATAATTACTATTGAAGAAACATTGGGATAAAAACTTTAAAATATTTAAATAAATAATAATAGTTTAATTTATTAAAATTTAATTCTAAATATATTATTTTAGTAAAATAAATATTTTTCGTTAAAATAATATTAAAATATATATATATTTAAAGTAACACCCAAAAAGGGCACTTTAAATAATATATTATATTATTTTTTATTTCGTGAATTAGTTTATGGTTCTTGATTTAATTACGTTAGCAAACGGGTTTACAGGTAAGTCAAGAGATAGAGTAGCCAGAACAGACCGGGATAGAGTAGCCGCTGGAGCGGACTTGAAATCTGCTGGAGTCCTTGGCTGAAAGATGTGCTGGTCCTATGTGTACACAGACGTGCATGAAGCCTATGTGTCCACATAGGTGCATGAAGCCTATGTGTACACACCCTCCACCGTTGGACCAGCAGATGCTCCAGTGTGAGGGACCAGCGGATATGGCCTCGCTGAAGCGTCGCCTCTGTGCCGAGTCAAACGTTTTAGCAAACGGGTTTATAAGTCAGAAGATAGCGTTTCTGGGTCTTTGCCGAAGGTGAGTCCGCATATATTGTCGAACGTCAAGCGAAGTAGCAGGTCTTGCAAGTCCACGGAGGAGTTCTCTCTTGACGCTGTGTCCAAAATGTGCCAGAGTCGTGTCTTAATGGTCCGGTTCACCCATCGAGCCATGGCTTGTCGAAGCGTCCTTGTGGTGAACTCCAAAGCCGCCGTCTTCCGTTGGATGAGCCACGTCTCTCCGTCGCTGTTAAAGATCCCTTGCCCCAGCAGATCATGAAAGGCAGCTTGCCATGTCGGCCCTTTAGGATAGTTCTCGAAACGGGTCCGGAGTATGTGCTCAACGTTTCTGGGGTGACAAGTCACTGTGTAGAAGCCTTGTCTGCGAGCTAAGAACGGGATAGCGAGAGTGCAGGTCTGGTAAGTAGCAGAACCACCGCTATCTCGGAGGTTGGAAGCTATCCAGTCGTGAATTCGAGCCCTGTTAGCATACAAACCGGGCAGACTACCCAGAAATGGCCAGACCTTGGGACCGGTAAGCTTTCGGGCTAGGAGATGGAACCAGAAGAGATAGGCTGAGGTAATGGCCGCTACAGTCAAGAGAGCTGGTATGATCTCCATGTGTGAGAAGGACGTGGAGTTGGTAATGTTGTGAACTTGTGATAGAATAGAGGTTTATTCGTATGATCGATGGTGATCAGCAGTACTGAGGAGAAAGTGAGAAACAGACAAAAGAAGGTTGTGTACTTGTGTATATATATAGAAAGGATTTTTTGAGGGAGACTCAGAAGTTGTTGGGAAATTCAGTGTTTAGAGTTGCTGTTGGGTTGATAACTTGATATGAAGCGCGAAACACGAAAGCTACAGAAACTTTTGGTGAATTTTCTTCATTCCTTGTTGACTTGGTAAACAGGAGGCTACGAGACATTACGAGAGAGGGTGGTTCGGGATTGTTCACCTGAACGGAGAAATTTGGATTTCTTTAAAAATACCCCGACCTGGAAAAACAGGAGAAGTGGAAGAGGGGGTTTGTTTGTGGCAGAGTTTGAGTGATCGACAATGCAAGCTTTGGAAGAAGAAACACGAGAAGTGATACTAATGACCATGGCTATCGACGGCATTTTTCTTGACTTTCACGTGGCTGAATTGCTAAGGACTACATAATTAATGTAGTATGCGCTCTACTTCCTCTTCCTATTCTGCTAGTAAGATACTGCGCGGCCAACTCGCACCAGCCGTAACAGCTACAAGATCAATTTGATTCCTCTTCCATGGCGAGGGCATTTTTAATTTATTTGCTCTCTTGGGGTTTAAACTTTTAACTCCACCTGTTTTTCTCTTCGGTTGAAACTTTCTCCAGTCTCAACAACTGCATCCTCAACTCCAATCGTACTCGAGAAACAAAAGTTTGGCTTTAGATAAGCGCCAGTTTTAGATTCTTCCTTCCCTTTTTAGTGTAGCATACCATTTTTAATCCTCTTATATATCATGAAAACACCGTTAGTGAAATCAAATGATGAGCATAAGACTTTTTTTTTTGGCTGAAGAAATTACCCACCCCATCCAGTCCAAATCAGAACAGAGGTATCATAACCCCCAACCCTCCCCCAACGCACGTACACACACGCACACCCGCATGCACGAATGAACACGCACACGCGTACACACCCCCCACACAACCATGTACACACGCACATGTACCCCGTATATGTACATGCACCCACAACTACACCCAAACACAGGCACCCGTGCATGCGCACGCACATACACGCACATACAAGCACGCACACACACGCACACGCACAAACCCTTCCATGGCATATAAAAATGCTAAAATAAAAGTTTTAACCTGAAGGGTATAGTCGTTTAAGCTTCATAAGTAATATGGCATGTTAAATTGCTAATATAGAAGTTTTAACTTGGAGGATATATATAGTCGTTAACACGCAACAGAATTAATTTATGAAAAAGCTTATCAAACAAAAAGGTGACTGCATGCAGAGACGGAGGTTAGTTTGTCCAATAACAACAATAATATAGCATATTCATAGTATTCATAGACGGGACAAAGCTAGGGTGTTAGAATTTGTTTAAATGGATTGTATTAATTGGTTTGCCGTCTTAAAAGACATGTAATAGTTTACGGGCTTGGATTGGATTGCAGCCCAAAAATATAAATGCTCAACCCAACCAGGCCCCGGCCCGCTATCAAGTCCATATAGCATTTACAGGCCATTAGCAACCAATCATATCGACATATTGTACGTCTTGACACTTGACAGAATAGGGCAACAACTTGAGGCCAAACATGGGTCTAACCTATGTAAACCAATTCGGTGTATCCTAATGTAATCCATGTGTCATAATAGTTTTTTTTATGGTACTTTAAATCAAACTTACAATTATAAAGCAGACTTTTTTCACATCAACATTTACACCCCTATCTACCGGTGATATTAATTTCAATGCATGGTATATTATTTATACATATCATAGATAAAACGCTTATAAGTACGTAAACAAGCACTTTCTTTTATATGGAAAAGAAAAGAAGTGCTCTTTTATTTTCCTTTCCACTTTTCCTTTCAAAGTTTTCTCCACTTTTGAGAATCTATCCTGGTTGGGTCAATCAAATCAGGCCAGTCCACTTTGAGAACCTAATTTAATAATGTTTAATTTCTATCTTTTATATTGTTGCAATTATAACAAAATGAATGCATTGCTTAATAGCTTTTATCTTTTATTATTACCAATTGCAAATTTAATTATATTGACATTCAATATAAGTATCATTCAATATAAGTATCATTTAAACAAAAAAAAAAAAATTTAAACAAAAATATAAAACGATTACCATCAATGCTTTTTGAGATATTATATTGGATACTCGTATATACATAGTTACACCTTCATTTATCAGCTTAATATTTTAGATGTAGGAGTTGTTTAATATAATTTTTTTCAAAATTAAAATAATACTAATAATAATATATTAAATAATTAAACTAAGAGACTCGCCCTCCAAATCTAAAAGTTGCGGCCCAGCCAAAGGCATAGACGGGCACACAGCTAACGAAACCAAACCCGATAAACACGCGCTCGCACTCGCCCACGTCCATTAATTTTACAGATCCTCTCTTCTCTCTCGTTTTCAGCTCGATCCCGCGTCCCTACATGTCTTGTCTTGTCACTGCAACTGGGGTTCGTCAACTACGGGGCTACTTGCAACGCGCAGTATCAATCAGACCGGAAACCAAACGTCAGACAAGCCGACCGATCACTTTACATGTGAACGTCCGAAATCAACTCGGCCATGTCATCCTCACCAACCCTTTTTTCGAATTTCTGCGGAAGCTACTTCAAACCTTCCTTTCCCAAACATATCCAATCACTCTCTCACGAAATTACAAGGAAAGAATCAAACAGCTAGTTGTAGACTTGTAGTTCATGTAACTTCTCCAGAACACAAGACCAATTCCCCAACACTCCACGTGATTAGCCATGGCTGTGGCGGTCGCCCACCATCTTGGGAACTCGTGTGCACGTGCCACGTACATCAACGTTGAGAGGTAGCCCGATTCCTTTAGAGGAAGCTGGACCATCGGCTGTGATTATGAACCCCTTTACTCCCATTTCAATTCTCTGTCTTTAAAAATGTCAGTTATGACTTATGAGATCAAATTGTGGAATCGGATTAGTCTCATTTGAGTCATTTCGCTGTGAAATCTTTGTATCCAATCAATCCAGTTCTGTCGTGTGTTAATTATTGGCTTCGATTTGTCAAGTCAACCCTTTTTTACAAAGCCGTGTGAGAAACCGAATTCAAAACAAAAAAACAAAAGCCAATGGGTATGGAGTGGGCTACTGGGCTGCAATAGTCAACTAATTCTGCCAGGCAAGCAGCGCTAGAATTCTTCCTTCTTCAGTGCAAATCTCCTCCTTATAATTGAGTCCAAGCTACGGAGAATTCTCATTCACATTTCCTCTCCAGAACAGCATTACTCATCCGCTTCTTCCGGATATCAATTTCAACTCGCCCCTCTTCCCAAACGATTGTGTAAGAAGAAGACGTTTTGAAGCTTTCAACCGAGGAAAGTTCTTCTTTTTCCCGTTCAGGTAAGCTTCTTCGTCAAAATCACAATAACTTAAACTTCGATGTTAGTTTCTACAGATCAGTGCATTGCTTCTTCTGTTTTTTTTGCGTTTCCTTTAGTTCTGTCTAATTGTTTTGAAGATTTTCTTCGTCTTCTACTTCTGTTTGGGTTTGCTTTCATCAACGAAAATTGCTAACTCCTTTTCCTCTTGTATACGGAAAAAATTCTTGGCATTTCTTTAATCCAGAATGACATTTTGTTTACAGAGAGAGACAAGCAGAAGAGAAGTGATAAGGACGTGAAAATGGCAAGGAGACCTTTCGCCAGAATCTTTGGTATCAGAGTCATTAACTTGAGACATATCAATCATCTCTAAATTATCACAAATCCAAAGCTTCTCATAATATATATAACAGGAAGCCATGCTCAACCATTACTCAACTGCTTACAAAATTTTGTTTCCATTTTTCTTCACTTCTAGTTTTGATTTGGGCCGACGTACTAGCCGCATACGCCATTTGGGTCATGCAGACATATCTAACAGATGTGTGGAAGATTGATTTCACACGCGCTGCGGCCATCGTCAACATATCAACAGGCGCAGCGATGATATTGCCCATAGGCATGTCCTACATTGCCGAGACTTGCATTGGTCACTTCTGGGTGCTCTTATCATCTAGCATTTGCTATAGTGTCGTAAGTTCCTGACCTCTAAATAAAGTCTGGTGAATGTGTTTCTAATTATAGTGCTGCACACCCTTATGATTTTAGTCTGAGTTTATTGATTTAATACCCTTAATTCAGACAGTATTTTTCTCAATATTCAATAAAATTGGGCACCCTTGCAATTATAATTTGAATCCAGTCATTAAAAGTCTGAATTCAGACAGCAACGGGAAAGGTTCTTTGTGAAGGGGGGGAGGGGGAGGAGAAAGGCATCTTTGATTGAAAAGTTCAATTTTATGTTACATAACTCTGAAGCAGTTGCAATTAGGCAACCCTGATGCTTGGCTTCTGTATATGCAAACACTTGTCTCTGAATCTAGGAATTTCATGTGCAGGGGTTGGGCTGCTTGGCGATGTCAACCCCTCCAGTCCTTTCTAAATCAACAGGGACTTGTAGTGATTACAAGCCAGAATGCATTGGCCACACACAAAAAATCCTCTTCTACACTTCATTAGCTCTAATATCCGTGGGCATAGCTGGTCACGGTACCTCGTTAGGACCCTTCATGATTGAACAAAATCAAGACAATGATGATAACGATTCAGAGGGTGGATCAAAGGCTCTCCTCTGCATAAGCACCCTTGCAGTGATCCTTGTGCCTATAGCCGGTGTAATTGGGCTTCCATATGTTAAACCATGGTCAGTTCGCTTCGGAGTTCCGGCAATATGTACTGTGGTTGCAACACTAGTGTTCTTGAGTGGGACATGTTTCTATACTTACATGAAACCTGGTGGGAGCTCACTCACACGGGTTTTTCGAGTATTTGTTGCCTCTATTTCGAAGATACACATTCGTTCCCCAAAAGATGCCAGTCAGCTATACGAGAATCACAACCTTGACGACGAATCAGTGCCTCACACCAAAGGACTCAGGTATATACACAAACACATAACCAACTGATCTCTGTATGCCAACGGATATAATTTTGTACATTTATAATATGAAGGTGTTTGGACAAAGCTGCTGTTGTATTACCATCTCAAACACTAGAGGAACAAGAGAGGAATAGATGGAGGCTCTGCAGAGTGACAGAAGTGGAGGAAACAAAGATAACCATACGTATGGTACCAATATGGATGACCTTCATCGTTTGTGGGATCGTCATGTCAATTGGGAACACATACTTCCTTGAGCAAGCAAACCATATGAATCCAAAGGTTGGAAAATTAAAAGTTCCTCTTCCAATCCTTCTGGTGTTCTATGATGGAGCAAAATCACAAGCTGCCAATGTTTACTACATGTTGGTATTCACGTTTCGTGAATCCAAGCGGAAATACGCTCCTGCTATTGGGTTTGGAATAGCGATGATTTTCTCGATATTATGCTGCATTACAGCGGCGAAGGTTGAGACTAGAAGGCTTGCTGTGATTGTGAAACATGGTTTACTTGACAAGCCTGATGAGAGGATTCCCATGAGCATTTTCTGGCTAGTTCCACAGTTTCTCCTCCTGGGGCTCCTTGATGGATTTGCTGAAAACAGTATTGCATTTTTCTTTAGTGATCAAGTTCCTGCCTCAATGAGGGGCTACATGGTGTTCTTCGCCAATGGTGTCATGGGAGCTGGAGTCACAAGCAGTGTCTTATCCGTCTACTTAGCAGGCAAGATTAGCAAAAGGGGAGGACGACCAAGTTGGTTCCAGGAGACACTGAACAGAAGCCGTCTTGATAAATACTACTGGACATTAGCAGTAATGAGTTGTGTTAATCTTGTTCTGTATATTTTTGTCGCAATTTGGTACCAATACAGGGAATCCACAATGGACGAAGAGGATGTACCAGAGGAAGAAGAAACTGAAGCTCCCTATGAGGATGCACATTGTTGTTGCTAGTTTTATCATGACTCATGACTGCTTTGTATCAAATTCCTAATCATATATATATATTCATAACAAAGATAAAAAGGACAAAAGCTTTGGGCTTTGACATACAAATCTAGGCCAGCCTGGCCTACCTTAAAATCAATTTTTTCTCCTACTTTATACAAAAAATAAATTATTCGAAAGATATCTCAAAGGGCCTTTTGCATTTATACCCCTACATTATGACATATTTGCATCTATATCCTCTTGTTTTTAGTATTTGTATTTATATCATTCTATTTAGCATAATTGTTGCAGTTGTACCCTAATGTCAAATTCAATTAACTTTTGTTGTTTATTTTTATTAAATGACTAAATTAACCTTCTATAAGATTAAAAGAAAAATATATTAAATATCCAAATTACAATGGATCTATGTGGAATTCCAATGAAAATTATTAATCAAGCAAATTATATCAATGACTTAAAGTATATATGTGTTAACAAAAATTTTCATGTCTAAAACAAAAGACAAGAAAAATGTAACAAATAACAATTTATATTAAAATGAAAAAAATGGGTACAATCCTTGTGATTCTCCTCTGATTCAATCTCCTTAATGGGTCTTTGATCCAAGGGCTACATGAGCTTGATCTTGAACAAACTTCAATATTCAATTCAAGGGCTGAAAGAGCTTGATCTCGAACCAAACTTCGATCTCCGATTCAGGAATCCAAGGGCTTGATCTCGAATCAAACTATGATCTTCAATTCAGGGGCTGCAGGGCTTGATCTCGAACCAAATGTAGTTGTAGAATGATCTTCTTTTTTGTGATTTTGATTTGTCTTCTCTTTTCTCAAAGTATGGGTAAGAGAAAGAGAAAACAATATAGATTTGATGTAGACTTGAATAGATTTCTTCAAGCCTTTGAATTTCTACAGAGTTTCTCCAAGCTTTAGGCAGAACTTCTATAGCTTGAATTCACCTTTTGATTTTTGCAGAATTTTCCCAAGCTTTAGATAGAACTTCTATAGCTTAAATTCGCCTTTTGATTTCTGTAGAGTTTTCCCAAGCTTTAGGCAAATCTTCTAGAGCTTGAAAAGTTCTCCCTTCTTCTCATTGAGGTCCTCTATTTATAAGCAAAAGTCATGAGCACTTGCCTTAATTCTTTTGATTGAGAATTTCCTTATGAGAGTGCGTCTCATTTGGCAGCAATTTGAATTTGATTGAGCATACCATATTGAGAACTTTCTTTGTTTTGACTTTGGCATTCATTTGAATATTGAATTATTTCTTAATATTCTATGCCATTTGTAAGGTTGTGACTTTCCTTCTTTGGATCATCACAACTTTGTTACCAAAAGACATCAATTTTGTTTTAGTAACAAATATAACCCATATCTTGCTTTGTGGAGCCCATTTGAAGTTAATGGGTTGGATTTGTAGGATACTTGTCTTGACCCGTATTTCATAATTTAAGGGTCGAACCATCATTTCGTTTAATCCATCTTATTTGTTTGGTTAAGCCCTGGCCTTAGATTTGATCTCATTTACCAAAGTCAATTATTTGACTTGGTCAACTTTTTGACTTGATGACACAAAAATTTTAGTGTCTACAATATGCAATAAATATAATAATATAATGACGTAAATGAATTTATAAGATTACATAGAAGGATAAATGCAAAACATTTTTATTTTATAAAGGGTTACTTTAGTCATTTAATAAAAATAAACAACAAAAGTTAATGGATTTTAAGATTAGGGATACAATTATAACAATTATACAAAATGGAGGAGTATAAATACAAATATTAAAAATAAGAGAGAACATATGCAAATAAAATATAATGTAAGGACATGAATGCAAAAAGCCCTATCTCAAAATATAATCATTAAAAAAATAAAAATGTGTAGTATATATCAGATACTACATAGCAAAAATGTTTGTCATATTAAAGTTCTTATCCATAAACAATAGAAGAAAGAAACTTATAAAAAGAAGCTAGAGAATGACTTCTTGCTATCACTTATCACTTGTGAAAGAAGTTAATTTGTTTTTTAGATAATATTAATAAGTTTTTAAAAAAATGATATTTTTTGGTTAAAAAATGATTATAGATTAATCATCCTGGGCAATCAAAAGCCTGTTCCAAGATGCTTTTCTTGCAGACGATAAACCATCTCGCTTTGAAATCTCACTTTTTCCGGGCTCTCACAAGAATCTCGAGCGTGTTCAACAAAAAAGAGCAAGCCCAACAAAGTTTTGGTGTTGGGCAGCCTGGGGCCCATGTGCAGCCCTAGACTACTAGTACTGACAAGAATATAGGGCAGTAGGCATAGACCGCTGAGCTTTCGTGTTTGTGGGGTTACTCCATGCTTTCTAAATTCTCGGAAGGGAAAACGAAATAAGCATTTTTCAGGGACAGAAGAACATTATACAACAGCGACGAAGAAAATAGATTAGGCACAGATCAATTTTCCATTTAGACGCCGTGATGGATGTCGTAAAGACGCAGCAAATTTCAGCGAAGCCTATCGAGAAGGTGATAGTCCACCCCCTCGTTCTTCTCAGTATCGTTGATAATTACAATAGAGTAGCAAGAGATACTCGGAAGCGCGTTATTGGAGTTCTACTTGGGAGCTCGTTCAAAGGGACCGTTGACGTCACCAACAGTTATGCAGGTTCGATCCTTGTCGATCTCATTAAATGTGCTGGCAGAACTTTCTTCCCTTTTTATTTTGTTTCGTTATGTTGATTTTTTCTTGGTTCTGTTGAGATTCCAGTTCTGCTGGCTTCTTTTCGTTTAGGTTATGGATTCCTTTAATGTTTCGACTGTTTGATTTGTTCTTTCTGGGCTGACGTTATGGTATGTTAGCGAACTATGTTGGAGATGATGAATAAGCTTCTGAATTAGTATTTGTAACGATTCAGATAATCAATCCGACTAAAACCTAGATCAGAGAAGAGAATATGGGTTTAGGGTTTCAGCATTGTTTAATAATGGTGGATATGTTTTCCTTCAAGTTCTTGTTTTAACGCTAATTGATAGAACATTAAGAGAAATGATGTTTGATTTGGATGATTTCACTATATGCTGGACAGTTTTCTCCTGTTTGGGGACGCAGACGAACACAAAAGGCGATTTTTGATCATTGTTCATGTGAGTGACTTCTAATTGGGGATTTTTCCTGGTAAACTGAATCGTACAGAGTAGGAGTTCCTTTGATTATAGGTTTGAGTGGTTGTGAAGGGAAGGAAGCCTATCGAAAAAGCACTGGTAGAATACAAAGAAAATTTTCTTTTTCCTCTTCTTGTTTTTTGTTTTTTGTTTTTTTTTTCCCCTAATAAGTGAACTTTAAAGATTTAACGTGGTGGGCTTTTTAAACAAAGTAGTGCTAGGCAAATGCATTGATATCATTGTGGAGCACGAATACGGAAATACCAACTATGGTTAAAGTTGTTGCAGTGGGACCAACTAGTTTCTAGTAGAACAACACTTGCACTAGGTGCCAATTAGGCCCTTATCTTTTTTAATTCTGTTTTTTTTTTCTGTCGAACGTGTAACCTACCCTAGGCTGGGCCCTTATCATTTGGAATTATTTAGGGATGAACGTTACTTAAGATAAGTCACCTTGATATATTTGTGTGTATGTTTCTGTGGTATGTACGCATTATTACTTGTAAAAGACATGGTGAGAATACAAAAAGCATATAATATCTATGGTTGGACTGCTAACAGAGATCACTTTTGGAGTAGTGGGAGCAGAACAGTCCATATGAACTGAAATGCAAATTTGAATGGAACTTGCTTAAAAGACTGTAAACTGGTGCAGATCTTAGAGAAGCAGGGTGTTTCGATGGACTGGCAACCGACCTCATCTTTGAAATATTAGTTCAATATGAATTTTCATGTTGATTGTCTGAAGTATTTACCTTCATCGAAATGATGGTCCCATGCTTTAGTGGAACTTGTAATGATGTATATAAAGTGACAAATTTATAGGATGAAGTGGCTGAGATTAGGATGTTGAGATGGATTCGAAAGATTAATATAAGGAATATATATCTGAGAGAGAGTTTAGAAGTATCCACAATGAGAGATAGATTGAATGAGATTTGGTTGAAATAGTCTAGGCATGTAAAATGAGGACCCATGAATGCATCTATGAGAAGGTGGGAGTGGGAAACATTGAGGCTGAAGAGGGATGGAGGAAGACTGAAGTACCTGAATGGAGTTAGTCAAAGCACTGTCAAGCACATCATCTAAGATTATGGTTTTTAATAGATTGGGTTGGTTGTCCAGGATCCATGTTGCTGGGTCTGGTAAAATGTGGCCAAGGTATTTTGTTGTTTTGCTAGTAGTTGCTCTTTCATCACTTACAGGGAGAAATGCAATCAACAAAAATTTTTTTTTTTTTTTTTTTAGTTTTATGATATCTTATGTACTTTTTTGCACTTTTAACTTGTTAGATTTATTTTCTATCTTTGGACAATTGTTATTTCCCTAACAGAGGAGTATCGTTACACAGCAGATTCAAATAGACAATCCTATAGTTACCTTAGGAGCTATGTTTAACATCATTTCCAATGTTATTTGAATTGGTGCATTGATATTCGCTATGTCACTTTGAGATTCTTGCTTTAGTTATAAATTGCATGCAATTTATGGTAGTATTCGACCCCCTAGGTTTATCTTACACTTGAAATGGAATGAGCTACCCACCCAATGAATGCTCATCTATGTATTTCTATGTCAAATTATGTATGGAACTAGTTTTAAGTCATTACTTGTGGAACTAGTTTATATCACAAATTGTGTTTGTTTCGAAATCATGGATTTCCTGTACTTTGGCAAATTCTTATTGTGTTTGGTGTTGTCTTACATTATTCCCTCTCTCATGAGAGTTTGTATTGTTTCCTGAGATGTCTTGTTATTTGTTGTGGGCTGTCCAGGACATGAAATTAAGTGTATCTATCGTTACACTGTTAATCTTGAAAACAAAAATTTATCTATCATTCCTTTTTTATTAATATTTTTAAATGTTCAAGACTTAAATTTGAGTACTCAGTCAATTAAAAAACAGCAAGGAATCTAAATAGACTATTTTTGTTTCCTGAGTTTTGTTTTCTTGTTTGTGAGATGGATTAATAATTTCTGTTGCTAACTATTTGTACTTAATTTTGCAGTGCCCTTTGAAGAAGATGACAGAGAACCGAGCATCTGGTTTCTTGATCATAACTACCATGAAGCAATGTTTTCCATGTTTAAAAGAATTAATGGTATCACTTGTTTCCACACTTTTTCTGATATATCTGTCCACAGCATGTCTGGAGAATGTGGTATCTTAGTTATTGTATGATCAAATTACTAACATATGTTTCAGCCAAGGAGCATGTTGTAGGTTGGTACAGCACAGGTCCAAAGCTGCGGGAAAATGATCTTGACATTCACGGATTATTCCATGAGTAAGCATTTGAATCTTTGTCCCTGAAAGAAAACATAGCTATTCCAGATTTATTAAAGAGCCTTAATCATGCATCCTCTTGTAGTATGTGTTCTTTTGCTTTTCTGTTTCTGCTGGCCTCTTTATGTGTCAAATCATCTTTATTTAACCTTTAAATTTGAATTCTTGCCCTCATCAGGTTGACATAAAAGTTGCTTTCTAGTTCAGTGTCTGTAGGACCTTAATCATCTCACATGAATTTACCCTTATTTTAATATTCTGGCTATAATCCCCCTTTTTATGGCACATGATCTGCAGATAGTCATCATATTTTTATTTATATATTTAATATTTTTTATATGAAACTTGCAAATAATGATCTCAATAGGCTGCTCTTTAAAATGGGACCATTGGTCTGCCTTTCTTTGTTATGTGGAGGATTTAAACGTATTGAACTCCATCTTTCGAAATGTGCCTTATTCTACTGATCAGAATAATAATGTCTGGCATTTTCACCTCTTTTCTCATTTCACAAATTGCAGCTTGGCCAGCCAACCTCTCAGTCACATTGTGTGGACTACTCTAGGATTAGATTCTTGCCCTCAAAAATATTGACTATTATTTATTTCTCGTCACAATTAGAAGACTTCACAGCTGAACAACAACTAGTCAGAAATGTTTATCTCTTATTCTAACTCCGATGGAGAAATGCACTAGGGTACCGATGTGTACCATGCACTTGATATTTTATGTTCATCTCTTACCAAAAACAAGTCATTTGTGGGTATTATCCAAAGTTTACAATGTTGTTTCGAACAACATTTCACCTAAATGAGGAAAAAATTTCCAGACATTAAAAATTTTGAAAAAAGCTAAAAATTAGTAAATTAATGACATTTTGTAACATTTCAGCGGCATCAGGGAAATAAGCCTTGAATCTATTGAAGATCTTATCACTTTTACGTGATGTTGCTGAAATGTCGGTGACATTTTTGTAAAATAATGAAATTTCGCTACATTTTGCCGAAATGTTGCGAAATTGCAAACCTTGGTATTATCAGGAGGTCCATGTAGATCACGGATAGTCCCTTTTCACTTTCCGAAGATCAATTGAACGTTCATTCTATTTCTCCTGAACGACGATATATTTCTAACCTCTCAGCGACTAATGATCAAGAGGCATAAATTTTTCAGATTAGATCCTTCCAGTAAAAGAGTGTTTTGGTTTGTTTTTGTTTTTCTAACCTCTCAGCAACTAATGATCAAGTGTTTTGTTTTGTTATGCTACTGGTTTTGACTTTGACGCAATGTGTCAAAACCAGTAGCATAAGTGATTATTTCTGAATGAAACCACTCTATTTAAATGTTCATTTGAATTTCATATATCCTACCTTTGTACATGAGAATTCTGATTTATTGGCATTCATGGTGTGTTTGTGTTAATATTTGAAATCGCATTCAGAAATAATCACTTATGCTACTGGTTTTGACACATGTATGGGAACTACGATTTTGTACTTCTAGAATTCTACTGGTGTATAACTGTCAGAAATGAGGACGGTAACTTCATCTATGATTGCTTTTAAATAGAGTGGTTTCGTTCATTTTTAATTTTCAGGATATCTTGATTCTTGAGTGATAGGGACTATCACCTTGTGTGATGGTAAAAATCTCAGTTGATCAGCATGAAAATGTGGGTTTGAGTCTGAGTGCAACCACTGTGTACAAAAATGCCTGGTGTTTGTTCTGTCGCTGGCTACCACTTTTGTCCCCCTGCTTTAGCAATACCTACACTGCATTTTGAGAGTTATATTTATATAAATTCACGAGCCTGCAGCATGCATTGTCACTGGGCAACACTTTGCCCACAAACACATGTATGTACATATATATCTATGTCATAGATGGAGTAATGATCACCAAAAAGTGAACTATTACAGCATCAGAGTGGGAGATATTGAGTTATGAGGATGGTTATGTTAAGGTCTTGGGAGTGTGATTGGTACCCGCTTCTAGGGGTGCGCTATTGTACTACTCTCTTCGTTTTTCTCTTTATTTATATAATCTTCTTTACAAAACAAAAAAAATGGTTACCAAAAGTGAACTATTACAGCATCAGAGTGATCTTCGGCCACGCTGTAGCTGTTTGTTCTATCAGTTGGATTTTAATTCTCATTGGGCTTACATTTACCTATTGCTTATATTTGTTTCAAGTCATTCGGACCTTCTTCTTTTTTTTTTTCTTTTTTTGGTATGTGGAACAGACCCTAGACAGGGTCCATTGGACCCACGCCAGGGTAGTAAACCCCGGATACATGAACCACCTGCAAGGCCCATGTATCGGATAAGTTAGAGTGCAACAACAGGAGTAGGTTTGAACCCAGGATGTCCGAGTTTATCGTTCATCCCAGTCTCCCCACATTACCAATTGGGCAACCCAAGCGGGTTAGTTGCACAGACTTTTGTGATCTTTCTTTCTATTTTTGGGTGTCTATTTGGGATTATCAAGGCAAATTTTTTTCCCACTTCTTTGCTGATGTCTGGACAACTTGAATACTTTCTTCATATTCTTTTTTATTGTTCTTAAGCTTTTTTTCCCCCTTCCTGATAGTATTTTATGTTGATAATTGCAGCTATGTTCCAAACCCTGTATTGGTTATTATTGATGTCCAGCCTAAGGAGCTTGGAATTCCCACAAAAGCTTACTATGCTGTTGAAGAGGTTAAAGAAGTAAGGAAATTCTGTTCTGGCTTATGCCAGTGCTTGATCGGTAGCATATTTTGCATTCAATTTTATAACAGTTGGCATGTTTGTCTATATCAACTCTACTGATATTGAGGCTCTATGGAAACCAGAAATTGCATTTCTGTTTCTTAACTTTTTCAAAGATATTCCTGCCACATGAACCATTTCCTTATCAGTAAATTAAATTAAAATATTTTACTATTGTTGCAGAATGCAACTCAGAAAAGCCAGAAGGTGTTTGTGCACGTTCCTTCCGAGATTGCTGCTCATGAAGTTGAAGAAATTGGTATGCCCTGGATATGATAATGGATGTTTCGAGTTTTCCTTCTCTTCCCTAAACTGAATTTGAGCAAGTGATGAGTTGTTCTTAAATTTTACACTCTAGTTTAAATTTCCTTGAAGTAACTTGAACCTTTATTTTCATTACTGTTATGCCTTATCCCTTTTAATAGGAGTGGAGCACTTGCTTCGGGATGTGAAGGACACAACCATTAGCACCCTTGCTACTGAGGTTTTGCTTCTTTACAAAACTGGTGATCTTATTGTTTTCCGCTTGAAGTTTTTGGTCCATCTATTACACTTCTCTTCAGAAATAAATGGGGAAGTACAGGCTCTTTGTTAATGACTATTTCATTTTTTTCTGAACAAAGGCACAAGGTGAAACAAAATTTTCTGCTGACATGACATATGCAGGTTACTGGCAAACTTGCGGCCTTGAAGGGGCTAGATGCACGACTCAGAGAGATACGAGGTTATCTTGATCTTGTTGTTGATGGAAAGCTCCCATTAAACCATGAGATTATGTATCATTTACAGGTGCACTCTTGTTTTTCACGTGATTTTCCTGAATGTACTGGTTTATGAGGATTATCTTGAATGGCACATATTATTGTTTTATAGGTTGATTATTAACTAAACTAATTGTTATCAAATCTCAATCTTTTTTTATGTGGAGTTAAATTGGTTGTGAATTTTTTGAGTTTGAAATGCTAGTGATGTTATCTCATTTTCTGAGATCCTTGCCAAATTCATTTTTTTTCCCTCAAATTGTATTCCCACAAAATGTCCAAATGCTTGATGAAATCATTAAAATTAACCCCCACCCCCAACTCAAAACCCCCAAAAAAAAAATTTGAAAAAAAAATCCCAATGAGAAATTTATAATTCCACCTTCCTTTGGGTTTGTCTCACATTCTAAATTCCCCAAAACCACGAATATCAGCAAACAAGTTGCCAAAGCACGAATAATCCACAAGAGTGCAGGCTTACTTCAACCCTTCTTCCACCTCGGCAACAACACTTGTAACTGTTGGCTTGTTATTCTGCTGTTTCTGTTTGGGCCTCTGCACCATGTGCATGCGGCTTCCCTTCTTTAAGGAGCAGTGGCATCATGTTTGCTGGAAACTGGCTTATTTTCTATCCAGGTGGTATAATACTAAGTGTATACTCTTTATGAATGAGTTTGTCAGTTGTTTCTATGAGGCTTTATCTTCTGATCAACTATATGATAAACCACATTTCCATGTACATCTCTGCAAGGGTTACTGGTGGTGATTACCCTCTGGTTTTGTCCACTACTTTCCTTTATGTGTGTGTGTGTGTGGGGGGGGGTGGTTTTCAGGCTAAAATTCCAAAGCCCATTAACCTTGTTTCTGCTTTTGCTGCTAGTTGTGTTAATAAGAAGTGGAGCTTGTTGATACGATGTTTACCACGTTTTCTTATCAAAATGCTCCTTTGCAGGATGTGTTCAATCTACTTCCGAATCTTAATGTGGCTGAGTTAATCAAAGCTTTTGCAGGTAATGAAAGCTAATGATGTTGAACTAAGTGTTCATCTTTTCTTGTGTTTTGTTCTTTCCTCTTCATTTTCATTTTCCCTTTTCTTCTATTGTTTCTGGGCATACCTGTCTGGAAAATTTTGGATCTTTCGTCAATTTCTGCTGATCTTGTGCAGTGAAAACAAACGACATGATGTTGGTTATATATCTGTCCTCTCTCATCAGGAGTGTAATCGCTCTCCACAACCTTATCAACAACAAGGTGACAAGCTCTTTCCCTACATATTTGGTTTAATCTTCAAATATAGCATTATGTTTACTTGCTTATGCTTGGTGATAGAGTTGCACTTGGCTTCATGGTTTAAAGCTTCATCTGCAACTGATATTTTTGGGCAAAATCTATTGGCTTTTAACCGGCCAATGATTTATGATACCCTCCATTATTTTCACGCAAATATGCGTCATGTCTCCACCAATACTTACCTAAATGTTTTGGTTTTGGAGAGGATTGAAACCCAAGGAGCATAATCCGATGATAGTTACCTTGTGTGATGGTAAAATCCATAGGCTGCCATGGGAAAACATAGGTTTTGAGTTTCTACTTTCAATTTGTCCGATCATGTTAAAGTTTATGAAACCAAAACCTTAGATCTTGTTTGTCTTCGATTAATTTGAACAATCTTGTGCGTTTTTCCTGAATGATTGGATGCAAACTATTATAAAAGAGACTTGAATCAGAAACTTTAGAGAGCTGTTTTTGTCTCATTCAATCTTTTGTCAAAACATGGTGCCAAACTTGTGTCTCTTAAGCTGTAGCATAGTTCTGGTTTTTCCACCTATTTATAATTTCAGGGACCAACTCAGTAAGGGTATTTGTGTATGCCTGTTTGTCTGTGAGCAAGTACATGTGTATGTCAATATCTGTGAGTGTTTTGCTGGCATTGTTTTAACTCTACCAACTACTTTTTTGAAAGTTTTATATTCATGCACATTTGTGAATTTTCATGTGGTCAGGTGCATGCTATGTGGAATTTTGTTATTTAAAATCACCTTATTTCTTGTTCTGTGGCAGGCATTGACCTGATCCCGCCTTCATGTATTTCTACTTTTCCTAGTTTCATAAAAGCTTCATTAAAAAAATAAAAAATAAAACTCTGGCTTAAACCCAATGTATCTCTTAGTTTACCTTGGCACCAATCAACCTTGCAATAATTTGAGATTGCATCGGAAAGTCATCAGAAAATCTCATCTTAACCAAATGCTCAAAAAGAAATATAAATCACTTTTTTTCCTTTTCCTTTCCAATTTTGTTTTTTTTTAATTCAAATATTCAAGTTTTTACATCTTAATACAATGAGAATAGAAGTGATGCACATGCTTTTGAGGTTATTTTGCATCTTATATGTAGATTCCTCCTCTATTGCATCTTATAGATGTAACAGTGCTGTTGGATACATGAATAATGAAGTCATGCACATGCTTTTGATGTTTTTTTTTTCTCATTCATCTGCCTCCACTGGCGTTGAGATGGTAATCTTGTGGTCTTGGTGCTATGAGAGGAAGTTCTCTTAGGTGCCACTTAATGTTATATTCATGATTCAATTTGTTTCATTTTATTTGATTTTTGACAAATGCGCAGAGCATCTAATCAAATTTGATGAGTTTGGAGGGAATAAAGTTTTGAAGGATTTATTGTTCTGGAATCGCAATGATTATAATTCGAGTGTGTGATTTCAGATGCTTAACAAAGAACATGAGAAAGCTGAAGATGCAAAGCCAACTACCGTACCTGCTGCAGCTGGAAGCTAAATGTGGATTCACCTCGATGGAAGACTTTGGCACGAGAGGGCTGAAGCTTCAGAAGATAGAGGATGCTAATTACGTGTTTCCTATGGTGGCGCTTTCAGGCATAAGGATTTCGGACTCTGCATAGGATTATTGAGCCAACAGCCTTTGGAGTTCCATCGCCCCAGCTTACTTTCTTCTGACATTTGTTGACTCTTTTGTAACTATATATTTTTTCACGTAACCGTCTGGCGACAAGTATGACTGGCTTTCTCGTTCCCTTTTGTTTAGCCGGTGAATTTACTGCCATGTTTATTTGATGCTCTATATTTTTTAGCCATTTGTTTCATCCCTGCATTTGCTTTTTTGGCTGTACCAATTCCGGAAATGTCGACCGATCCCAAGCACCGGATGTTGTCAACGCAGGGAGGATCTACTCATTGCAAGTCCAAAATGGCAAATGGATATCTGAACACTAGCTGGGTGCACGTACAGTTATGGAACTTTGTCTAGATTTTACATAATAGGTTGAGATTTTAACTATTCTAACTCTATATTTGTGATGCTTTTAACTGTTAAGGGCTTTCTAGGGAAGTCCTGAATACATGTTGGCACGTTTCTTAAGGGGCCTATTCTCGTTATATATAGTATAGATACATATATCGGGCCTGTTCTTGTTATATAATACTAGTGGAGTGCATGTGCAATACTTGCATGTTGCATGTGCAATAATGCACATGTGTAGATAAAAGGTTAAGACAAAGGATGAGAATTTGGTGAAGGTTATCTTCTGGAAAGTGGTATTTGTTTGGCACACTTTCCAAAAGGCCTGTTAGTTTTATATGTAATATAGATTTTGTTTCCAAATTATTTATACTTGCAAGTCATTTAAGTAACCAAGAAAGTTGAATGGCATGACTCAATGGCACTTAAGGTGTAGTCAAATGGTCTACTCACCAGTCAAAATGCAATTAAGAAGAGTTCACGATATTTAAGGTTTGAAATTTGTTAAGGTTTAAAGAATATTACCAAAAAAAATAATTTTGTTAAAGAATCTTTTTTAGAAAGTAAAAAATAAAAAGACAAATTTACCCTAAAGAAATATAAGATAATAAGATATTATAAGACAGTTTTGGGAGAAAAAAACATTATTAGTTTTGGCACACTTCCCGAGTTGTGTTCTTTATATATAAGCAATTTAGGGAAAAGGGTTTGGCAACTAATTAATAAGTATTTTTAAAATTGAGACAGTTTTGACTATTGTATCCATCTATTAACAAACCTTCATAATGATGTATAAAGGCTTTTTTTGGAAGTCTCACATTTTCTTGGCGCGATTCCCCAAGTGGCACCTTGCATTATATACTGACTAGTGGTGGCACATGCATACTGCACGTCCTTACATTAACTATAGCATATAATTAAGTAATTAAATTCAAATAAGGCATGAGTAATGGGGGTGGTTATAGTTTTGGATTGTTTTAGTTGGGGAGGACAATAATTGGAAATAAAAAGGGAGGCTTGAATCTAGAGGGAATATTTCCCCTCTTCCCTTCATTAATAATATAGATATAGATAGAGCAAACCTTCTACTAGCACGCTTTTTGCGTGCTCAGGTTGGCACGGCACAACCCACTCCCCTAGCCGTGCCGTGTCGGGCCCTGATTATAGGGCATGTGGCCCATTAGAGCACAGCCCGCTAGGCACGTTAGCCCAATGGGCCAATGGGCTTGCACGCGTGCTGGCCCAACTAGGCTGTCTGCTAGGCACGAAACGACTAGCTGTTTTTTTTTCCTCTTAAAGTGGTTTTTATCACTTTTTTCTACTATTTTACCGCGCCCCCCCCCCCCCCCCCCCAGTCATATTAAGGGGGGTATGCTTGTAATTGACTATAAATGACCATTTTCACCCTTCCAACTGCCAAATAATAGTCATATTTGAGGGTAGAGGTGTTAAAAAGCCACATTTAGTTTTCTATAAATGACCCTAATCCTTCCCACTCCAAACCACATCTCTTTTACAATCTCTTACTCTCTTCTACAATCTTCCTTACTATCTTCATCTCTGTAGCTATCAAGAAATAGTTAAATTTTTTAAATTGTTCAAGCATCAAAAGTGGGAAGTTTGACTCTGGAGATTGAAAGCTTCAACTACAAAGTTAAATTGTTTGTTTTGCAAAAAAAAAAAAGAACCCAGGCCCGCCTGGCCCGGTACAGCACGACATGGCCTAGCCCTAGGCATGCCACGGGTTGGGCCGTGTCGGGAGTTTTGGCTAACGGGCCGGCACGGCCCGCTCCCTAGATGGACCGTGCTGTGCTAGACCCGCGGCCCGCCAGACATGCGCTAAACGGGCTCGGGTCGGCCCGTTTAGCACCCCTACCTTCTGCTGATTGTACGTTTACGCATACACACGTGTGCGTGAGAGTGTGGATTCGGGGGTATGCATGTGTAGAATTTGAGGGGTGTGTGGAATTCTGAACATCAAACGATTCATTTTTTGGTACGTTCGTTGGTGGCTTTTGTTTTGTTTTTTTTTTCTTGGGTGCCCTCTTATCACGACCTGTTGTGTCTTATCAAAAAAAATTTTAAAAATCATGCCCTATTGTGCCTAATGAATCAACTATTGGGTGTCCAGCAGCCAATGGGAATGGGTCACATCAGTGGTCACACTATCTTTAATGTGGCTTGGGTCGAGCCGCTGTTAATGTGGCTTGGGTCGAGCCGCTGTTAATGTGGTACATTAACTGTTGAGCACCCAGTAGACGATGTGAATCCGTTTAAAGAAGAAAGTCGTGGACACGATGGCAATGAACCGAACGATTAACCCGTAGAAAAGCCAACATTCCAGTCTTCAGTGGTTTCAATTTTCAACCTCCTTGAGAAGGCACGACTAAACTCGAGGTACTCATTGAAATCTATTTCAGAGCCTTCCGCTGCAAGCCCCTGGGTAGATCATTCCACCCTTTTTTTGATCTGTAACGTTCTACAGGAGAACGAAAGTGGGGCTTGATCTTGGTTTGCATCTCTCTGGAGAGACCGAGAGAATGGGATTTGTCTGCGGAGAACGAACGAAAGATATTTGACGAGGGTTCTCTGGTTCTTTAAAGATAGGGGAGAACGAAACAGAATTTTGGGCTGGAAAGAAGCTAGCAGAAGAGGAAACGAACCGGATTTTTTTGGGGGTTTCTTGCCGACTTCTGAGAGGAAGAGAGAAATAATGATTTGGGGCTCGTGGTGGCAAAGGAACTCTGTGCTGTGAGTGGTTCCCATACGAGTAACAGAGGTTGGTGATTTACAATCGACTCTCGTCAAAGCATGAACATCTCCACGTCCTTTTTAATCCATGGAATTATTTTGATTGATCTTTTGAGAATAACTGATATGTTTCATTGGCGTCTCTTGCTAGCTTTATTCAAGTAAAACAAGTGCACGCTTTATTTAATGCTTCCAATTTCAAGGCAGTGGAAGCATTGCATATTTGAATTACTATATCTTCAAATGGCCGTGAGAACCTTTTTTTTTTTCATTTATCTGGGTCGGATAGTTGATACTGTTCAAACGTCTTATTATTTTAATTAAGGGAAAGAGTGGGTTTGTTTCCTTGTATCCAAACGAAGGTCTGCTACTATCATGCATGATAAATGCTTGAAGAAAGAACTGCTCGAAATAAGATTTAAATGACCTGAAGAGTTGTGCCAACTGATGGAGTCGTGGGGCCAAAGCAAATCTAAGGTTCGTAGAAAGGTGATATGGGGAATGATACCTGCAACAATCATGTGGACCTTGTGGAAACAAAAGGATTTTTACAAATACATCAGTAAATCTAAGGTCTATTATCCATACAGTGATTAGATACTGGCTAGTTTGGTCATCAGATATGGAATCATGTAGAAAGCTTGGATTTCCAAGAAGTCATCAATTGTGTTAATTATGTATGATACACTGTGGAGGACTGTAGCTGTAAGGTCCTTCTCTGTGCACTGTTGGTGTACAAATCTGTTATCCTTATCTTGGAATCTTGCCTTTACTAAATAAAATTCTTGTTATCGATCAGGAAAAAAAAAGATTTAGATGACCTACTTGGGAAGAGAAATATGTGGTATATAGTTCTTCCTTGGACCATTAAGATTTATCTGGGGTTCTTGAAACGAAAACTACATCCTTGGCACACACTCTTATTTCATCATTGTTAGATTAGATATGAAATTGAAAATTTTCTACATAAGCACGTTAAAAATATTCTTCAATTTAAGGAAGAAAAAAATGATAAATCTAAAGGCTAATTTAAGCTATAGTGGTTAAAGCAACATATTATAGAAAGTAGCTTTTTCATATCAAATAAACTATAAGTTGAACATGTAAGTTTAGGTGTTTGCATTGATTTAAACAGTATAACCAAAAAATTGCAAATATATTGTTGATGGCCATTTTGGCATGTGATAACTGCTATGTTACCTAATTGAGATCGATGAGGAACATAATGCTATTTCTTCACCCTAGACTTACCAGGATGTCATAATATATTAGAATAAGAAAATCGCATGCTTTGGATACTTGAAAAAATGGACTTCCAAGATGTTTTGGCAAGTAAATTATCAGTTTTTCCCCAAGTTTAGGGGTCGTTTGGTGGGGTTTCTGGATTTTGGATTTTGGTAGAATCTAAATCTAGAGTTCAATTAAGATGTTTGGCACGGATTTTGAAGTTGGATTTTCAAATCAGTTTTTAAAATCAGGCCAAAAACCATCATTACAGGCTTCTATGGATTTTGATGCTTAATAGAATAAAACTCAAAATCCGGATTGTTAAATGAGCCCGACTCTCGCCACCAATCTTCTCATTCTTCGTTCGATCTTCTTCGAGCTCTTCCTCCATAGTGAAAAAACCAGGTACTTGCTCTCTCTAAAACCAGGTACTCTCTCTCTCTCTCTCCCGCCCTCTTCTACTCTCTTCTCTCGTGACTTGTCCTTTTCCTCTCTCCCTCTTCACTGCTCCCTCTTGAAACCCTTAACAACAATCTAGCATCCCTCTTCTATCGTGACATTTCTTTCCTCTCTCCCTCTTCATTGCTCCCTCTTGAAACCCTCAACAACAATACATCATCTTTCGTTTGCATCATATCCCTCCCTCTTAGGTTGGGTTCATGAACTGGAGAGATTGCCATGAGCTTGGAGCCATATGATATCTTCTAGCATCTCCAACTTTACAGCCACTGTTTTTGGTATTAATGGTGTAGCAGGGTTTATTATGTCAAATAATGGCAACCTGGCACAGAGGGATGGAAGGGCATGGTATCAATTGGACCTACCATGAGCTTTGGCTCCTTTTTGTGCTTCAATTTTTGTCCGGCCGAAAGCCAAGGGGGCTTTGATTGTTAAGAACACGGTGAAGTCTTCCAATTGGTTTTTTTGTCTTTTCTCCTTCTTGTTGTGATCGTGAGACTGTTTGTGTTGTTTCTAGTGATCAGCCATTTGAAAGAGAAAATCATGGACACTAGGTGTTTGTTAATATGTTTGAATCAATATACCTTTCTAAATTCATTCTTTTTGTTTTAGTTTGGGTGTCGTACTTGTTTTCATGAAAAAATTGATGTTCTTATACCAATTATGCTTGTTAAAAATTGTTGTTCTTATACCAAATATACAATCTATTCCAATTAAGAGTTCAACCAAACACAATTATGGATTTTGGTTGCCAAAATCAAATTTTAAAACCAAATTATCCAAACAAGATTCCAGATTTTAAAAATTAGCATTGAGAATCTGGTTTTTTAAAATCCAAATTATAATCCATAATCTAGAATCCAAAAGCCCTACCAAACGCTAGATAACCTAGATTTTCTGGCAAATTATATTGATGGATAGAGTCAGAAATCCTGGATGAAATACCTGCAAAAACAAAGAAATGAGCTGAGGCTGAACGCTTAAAAGGTCCCTTGGCAAGGAAACATCATAGCAAAATAGGTCCTGGTGCCCAAAATTGCCAGTGCCTAGTCATAGTTTTTCTTAGGGGCTTCTTGGCATAATCCTCTTTGATTAATCTGCCAAGCAGTTCTGCAGGTAAACACTAGTAGAACTCAGCAACTATTTATTTATGTGAATATTGTACTTAATATTCGTATCAGTAAACAAGCTGGTGACTGTTTATATGTAGATTGTGTTTACCAAAAGGGCTACCATGAGTACCACAAATATTTTTTCTGGTATTTTATCTCTTAACTTCTCTCATAATCATTGGTCCAATCATGATAATGACAAAGAGGAGCAAATTTTGTCAGAATTTTTCAGTCATTTACCAAATGTAAAGAGCTTGAGGTCATGGATTCCTTCTATCTTTCATGAGTTTCAAATTTACCAGCAGTCACTGGTTAAAGGGTATTTTAATTTTGTTGTTATTTCTTTATCATTTCATTATTAGATGAACTAACCAAACAGTTTTAGAAACCTACAAGCTTTGATCCTTGAATGATTTCTTTTCTTGTAGAACTTCTCCAAAGTACTTTGACCAAGCAGAAGAGAAGATACTGCTGGTATTCCGTTCCTTACCAGCTTACAAAGTTTCTTTGATTTTATTTATTTTTTTGTTCTTTGGGATATTGTAAAGAATAATATATTTTTTTTGTATGGAGTTAGAACTTAGAACAGGAAAATCCACTGTCCTTATAAAACATGGGCAAAGCTTCAAGGGATAAGAGGGTAGGTTTCTATTCTATTAGTTGAATTTCCTTTTCCTTCCATTTTGGAATCTATTTTTTTGTTTTTTCAGTTGTAATATTTATGAGAATTGCTTTGTTGGCAGGACATCTATTATCGAAAGGCAAAGGAAGAAGGTTGGCGTGCTCGGAGTGCCTTCAAGCTCCTTCAGATTGATGAAGAGTTCAATATCTTTGAAGGTGCATTTATATATCTGTTCTCTATTTTCTGCTTCTGGCAATTTTATTGACTAATTTAGCAGGAAAATATAGTAGAGAAATTTATATAATAGAGGGCCTTAATTCATACTGCTGAATTGTGGGGAACAGTGTTACTGTTTAATATCATGTTCCTAATATATAAAACCTTTAATATGGAAAGGCCATTGTTTACAAAGTTCTAATCACGTAGCATACCATGCTATACTTTCCTAATATATAAAACCTTTAATATGGAAAGGCCATTGTTTACAAAGTTCTAATCACGTAGCATACCATGCTATACTTCAAAATCATGGACCTAATACGTAGGACCTTCAATAAACAGAAAGGATATTGTTTACAAAGTTTTAAGTTTTAACCGCATAGTAGTCCATGCTAATCACTTTTTATGGTTCTACTATTTAAATTCAAGTTTAATCTTGAATACCTGCTTAAATACATGTCCAATAATCGCTTGGTTTTCTTTATTTTTAGTAATGTATAATGTATAATAATAACTGGTTCTTGATATGCAGGAGTGAAGCGTGTAGTTGATCTTTGCGCAGCACCTGGTAGCTGGAGTCAGGTACTCTAAGCAGAAAGCAACTATAAATGACTACTTTAATTAATCCCATTTTACAGTTATCCCTTAAAAAAAATTGCATAGAGTTGGCAGAAAACATCGGTTTTATTCTGTTGGTCTTATTATTATGCATGAGAGTAAGTGACAACTTATTGTACATTTGGGGGACTGGGATTTTTTTAGTGGGTTTTTCTTTTTTTATAGTAAAGACCAGCCTTTACTTTCTGTTATTTTGATCATATATTCATCTAGTGTACATGGGCTCTGTCACCATTTCCTTCTTCTTTTTCAATACAAATTCTACATGATTAGTTACCATTCCAAACTGCCCCATATGGGTATTGAAGTTATTATATTATGTTTATTTTGGATATTGACTTCATGCTTTGACACTAAAACTGGTAATCATTGAAGCTGGGGACCTTACATATGCTGTGTGCATGTGTTTAACCTCTCATTTCAATAAATTCGACACTTAAATTAGAATTGCATGTGTAAACTTGCTGCATTTATGTAAAGTCTTTTAACCCCACTGGGAGTTTTAGATTGACGTTATTTAATTGTCTGTTCACTTGTAATTTCTGTTGTGAGACACTTAAGATTCTTATCTGTGCTATCATTGCAAGAGTTGATACTCCAGTCTCCATATAAATTTTGAACAAGGAAAACATTTACATACCGTTGTTGAGCTTCTGTATCATTATTCCTCCCTGTTTAAGTTAGACGCTTTACTTGCCATTTGTATATGGGGCATGATGTCCAAATGATTTTGATCATTTTCTTTTCTTATGCTACGCATCATCTGATGTATAGGTTTTGAGCCGAAAGCTATATCTCCCTGCCAAGTTTTCACCAGAGCCAAGGTTCGGTCTCATGTTTCGTAGCGAGGGTTTCTACACATTAAGTTTCCTGATTTATTGAACTTCTGTACTCATTATGATAAAACATATGCTATGATTATGCTCAATCCGGTTGTATTCTGGCTTGCTTTTGCATAAATGTTGTTCTTGGAAGGTAATTAAGTTTTAGTTTCTATGCAAGGATTCCTAGTCATGTCTCTGGTAGTATGGATGTAAAGAGTTATGGTGGATTTATTTAAGAATGGAATTATGTTGATTTTTTCATTGTTCATTTACTCCTCCATTATATCAAATAAAATGGCATAGTGATACAGTGGGAAATTGTCCTCTGATATACAGCTTAAAGGTGGTACTTGGTAGGTATGGATACTTTGGTCACTGTTGAGGCCTAGGTGTATTAAATAAGGCCACGCATCGTCTGCATCGGGGGTGTATACACCCCCTCACATTCATTTGGGGGCCCCACCATTCAATTGGAGGGCCCCACGCATCCATGTGAGGGGGTTTATAAACCCCCGGTGTAGACAATGTGGGTTCATTAAATAAAAACCAAGGGAAAACTTGTTGTCATGGTAAATGCCTCAGGCTGCCAGCATTAGAACATGGGTTCAAGAATGAGCAATATATTTATATATATGATCATTTATTTTTGATGGCTTAACTTAATAAATTTTGATGTAGCGATTGAAATTATATTGACTTATGTTAAATATTGAGTAATCTAATTTCATTTCTCTGTGGAACCATCAGAACTGATTTGTTATCCAATTTGAGCCCCTCTTGTGAAAACAATTGGTATATTACATAAGTCACTCTTGGATGTATGTATGTATGTGTCTTCAAAAGCTTTTTCCTGTGGTTAGATTTTATCTCAGCCACTTATAACATCAAGGAAAATCAATTTTTTTAAACAACTTTCATAGGTTTCTATATGATTTTAGTCTTTTCTGGACCTAAACATCCTGCATTGTACATCTTGATTTGCAGGGATCTTCCTCTTATTGTTGCTATTGATTTGCAGCCAATGGCTCCAATTGAAGGTGTTATTCAAGTGCAGGGTGACATCACGAATGCTCGAACAGCTGATGTGGTAAATTTGAATTTTTCCAATGATCTTATGTTTCTTATGTTAGAGACAAAGGATACCTTTGCTGATGCTTGTCTATTCATAAATGTAAATTGTCGTAACCAATATTTTACATGTCTTATGGTTTGGGATATGATTCTTTTAAATTGCTTTTTTGTAGAAGGAAAATTTGTTATTTATCAGTTGTTTTCAATTCTTTTCTAGGTCATCAAACATTTTGATGGATGTAAAGCTGATCTGGTTGTCTGCGATGGTGCTCCTGATGGTTTGGAAAAAGACTCTGAATATAATAATATTGGATTCATTTCTGTCTCTCTTTGTGTGTTTGTTTTACCTCTTTTTGAGTTTGCTTTTTGTCATCATGATGGTTGCAGTTACTGGGCTTCATGATATGGATGAATTTGTTCAGTCACAGCTTATACTAGCTGTAAGTGCTAAGGTTTTTCTTTCACATTGCAAACTTTTAGATAGCAAATATTATTTCTAGAAGAAATTTCAATGCATGGATGCACATTCATGCTGTTATTAGAAACTACTCAGTTGATTTTATCTGGGATGGGGATGGCGATGACGCTCTTAAAACACATAAGCTGTTCATCTTGTCCCTAATGGATTGGTTTAAGGCATAACGTAACTGCATAAGTCAGGTTTGAGTTTCATGCAGCACAGCCCTAACTGTCTCATTTCTGGTCAAGAATATGTTAATCACATATATTTTACATAAGATACATATTTTATAAATGAATTGTTAAAAATTTATAATTTTTTTCCTTGTGAAAAAGTACTCTTAGCTGATGTAAACCCAGGTTCTCCACCAAGCCAGCTAATCCTGTTAGGGGCCAGGTTCATATGGCGTAGACTTCTATAACATTATGATTTACTAAAACATGCCTTGTTGCAATCCCTTATATTACCTAGGAGATCTGGATGATCAGAAAGCATGTGTTTCATGAAGTCTTTTTTGTTGTAGTTTTGTTTATATGAAGCATTTCTGAGAAACAGTACATTCATTTCATGGAGAAAGCTTACTGTTTGTTAAAAAAAAAAAAAAATGGGAGGAACATGGCTGTCTCTGACTTTTTTCAAGGCTGTTTCTGTTTTTAAAACTTTTGTTTTTCATTTTCATGTTTTGGTAAAATTAGTCTCTGGTAGGAAATTGTTTTTGAATTGTACATAGAACGTTAAAGCAAGTCAAATCAAATCCCTTGTGAATTTGCTTTTTTGATGATTTTCATGTGAATATTTTTGTCACAGAGCTAGTATCATGATTGACCTTCTTTCATGTAGGGTTTAACCATCGTTACTCATATACTTAGAGATGGTGGAAAATTTATTGCTAAGATATTCCGAGGTAAAGATACAAGTCTACTTTACTGCCAGGTAAATTAGTCATATTGAACTATTACTATTTCTGTGGGCTTTGAGCTTAATTTGTGATTTGTTTTTAGAGAAAATTCAGGTATCCATATAAGGCTGGTTAACTACTTTGTGCTTTCTTTCCTATCTCCTATATGGCTTGCCTTCTCACATCTTCCATATGTTAAAGGTTTGAAATTATATCCGTGTGGCATCAACATTTTTTATTTAGCTTCTGAGAGGCAAATTGATTTTTGATTGAAAATTGGCTTTCTTCAAGCAAAAAGAAAACTATCCCAGCACAGAAAGGGAAGAAAATCAACCACAGTTCAAAAAGGGAAGGATCTTCTACAGAGGAAAGAGCCACTAACATCCCATTCTTAGGAAGGTCATCAATGTCTAAATTAGCAGGTCATGGGAACCAGAAGAATAAGAATGTATGCTCTTGTTGATAGTGTTAGAAATATATGGCACTGCATATCTGGACCCAATTGGGGAATTTTGTAAAGTCAAAAGCTCAGTAAGAGGCGGGTTGCACTTCTTACTGAAAAATGGGTCATTTCCTATGAGTTGGGAAGTATTTTAAAGCCTTTATGAAAAGCAGAGATACAATCGGCTTGGTTAAAAGAAACCTGAATACCCCCAATAACCAGATTTTGAATTATCCTTATAGTATGATTGTTATACAAAACTATATTACATGCATTTTGGAAATGCTAAAACCATATGTATCTGTTAAGTCTGAATTCCATCAGATTTTAAAATCTTGATTAACTGTCTGATGGAGTTAAATCATGATTAAAGCCCTTGGAAAACGGTTTTTTTTCCTCCTCCCACAAGAATCAGAAGATAAACAAGACAAGGCAATTCTAGATGTTTTTGCCCATTCTGAGGAACCATGACAGCTTCACCTATTAGATGTGCTAGAAGTGTAAACCACCCCAAAGGTTTACCAATTTCTTGGTCCTTCAGTGTTTAGTCTATATATTTGCTCCTTTAAACATAGCCTTTTGGGCTAAATCTTATCCAAGTGGCTGATTGAACAAGATCTGGATCAATAAGCATTCATGGCAAATGGTAGATGGATCTCAGAGAGCAATTATTATGTATCATGTTGATCACTATAGATATTTCTACCTCTTGTCCTGGTCTTTTTATTTTTCAAATGTAGTTATGTTTCAATCTTATTCCAGAGCTGCTCATGCCAGTGTGCAATTCTTGGTTCTTGGTCTTCTAATTTTCCTCCTTCATGCTTAGGCTTTGAAGTTATTTAGGATTTATCATCTGCAGATATGTATGTATAGAGAGAAGGGTGGATTGTGGGGGAAAGCAAATTTGATGACTTTTTCTAGTAGCGCATTTACTTTATGAAGCAATAAGCTTTCCTGATGTGCCGATGCATAATGAAGCTAGAGAGGGAGTGAGGGACGCAACTTTGACAACTTTTTCTAGTAGTGTATTTACTTCATGAAGCACTATGATTTCCTAATGTTTTAATGCATAATGAAGCTAGTGAAGGAAAAAGGGATGCGATCTTGACAACTTCTTGTAGTAGTGAATTTACTTCATGAAAAATATATGCTTTCCTAATGTTTTACACATAATGAAGATAATGAAATTTCTTGTTGTATGCATCTCTGCTGCAGCTGAAACTATTTTTTCCGGTGGTGACTTTTGCAAAACCAAAAAGTAGCCGTAATTCCAGCATAGGTGAGAGTTCTCAAACTTCTTTGAGTTTCATCTTTTCTCTTGCTGGCATATTGATTCTCCGAACTCTCTTGGTAATCTCTATAATTGGCTTATTTCTGGGTTTATACTATTATTTTAGTAATAAGAATCCATAGCTCAAGTCAGAACTATTTATATGATTTCAATGTTCAAACTTATTTTGATTCAATAAGGAAACAAGAGTTACATAAATTGTTCACTAAATTGGAGAACATATGAGAGAAGCTAGTAGAATTTTGTTCTCGGTAAGGTGGTAAAGTGTTGAATCAGTTGTTGAGTTTTGAACATCATGGCAAGGGTGTGGGAAATCAAATTACATGTCATTCTTCACCTACTAAGCTTCCTGTTCGCTTATTTGCAGAGGCATTTGCAGTCTGTGAGAATTATTCCCCTCCTGAAGGCTTTAGTCCAAAAGATCTACATCATCTTCTGGAAAAAGTGGGCAGTCCTTCTGGCAGTGATGACTATGGTAATTTCTGAACTACATTATTGGTAGTTTGACTTGCCCCATATTTTGTTTTTTTAGTTAGTTACTAGGCTAGTATTTGTTCAAATTCTCCTTATTTGATGTGGAATCTTATGAGCTATCTCTGTTTGTTTCTTATATGCAAATCATATGAACCAATAATGAAGTTGATCTGTGAATTACCAAATCAAGATAATTGAATTCATCAATTTTTCCCCTTTTCCTGTTACCACCATTGGAGCATCCTTTAAGTTCACAGGAGTTGAAACTGAAACTTTTATTCCTTAAAGGAATTGAAGTAGAACAATAAGTCTGCTTCCAAAAAGATCATAAGTGAGGCCCAAAGAAACCAGAGGAAGTACATCTTCTTTGTGTGCCTATCACAACCTCCTTTTTCATTACTAGCAGCTACAAATGTGCCTTGCACATTGAGATTGATCTTCATAGGACCTAACTCTCTCTTAAGTTTCTTTGGCAACCAAAATTTTAATTATTAAATCAAAAGGTTAATTTTGAAAAAAATTAATTACTATAATATTTAATTTTATCTTTCAGATTGTTTTCGAAGTATCCAAAGAACATTATATTACCATGAAGTTTTTAAATTAGAATTATTTGTTCAAATTCTAGAAATTCTAGTGGATTTAATAGTTTTTTTTAATGAATTTTACTAAGTTTAAATTACTATACTAAGTCATTTTCTTGCGATTGATATTTAGAAAGAGTTCTATATTATAAGAAAATTTTAGAACGTATAAAATAAAATCAGTATGTAGTTTTAATAAAATTTTAGGTTTTAATGAATAAGGATTTTTTTTTATTGATTCTTACTACTCTCAGGTCTTTCTAATTTTGGATATTTATTAGGACCTCTTTTGTGTGCTTAGCATTTAATATTCTTCTTGACATTATAAGGGTTTGCCCATAGGTTTAGCTGTTGATGACAAGGAAAACTTATACCGCTCTGGAATTAGTGGAATTGCAGCCCTGTATTTTATTCACATTAACTATGTTCCTTCTCACCTTACATTTCTTGAACTGGTGTGACAAACTAAATGCCTTGGCAACTCTGTAAATTGTATTTTCTGGGCAGGGAACTCGTGAAAATTGAATTAAGCACAGACCAGATAGCACTTTCATTTGTTCATCATGATATATAAAATTGTTTCTTTATCCCATATTCATTCTAATTTCAGCATAGGCCTGATCCAGGTATTGATCAGTATTCATGATAAGGTTTTGCTTGATTTAATATTAATGGATTGTTTTAAATTGAGGTGATGTGATGTTAACTCCTTTAATTCTTTGGATGCCAAAGTGTGTTTCACTAAGAATGTTGCTCTTAGTGACCCTTGTGTGTTGTGAAATTTGTTATTCCGAAACTGATGCTGATTTTATAACATCGTTCCATTGCAGATTGTAGTAGTGGTTGGCTAGAAGGGCCAAATAAGGTCTATATACCATTTTTGGCTTGTGGAGATCTTAGTGGATATGACTCAGATAGATCATACCCCCTCCCTGATGTTGCAGAAGGTGCTTCCTACCAAAGCTTGGATCCTGTGCAGCCCCCGATTGCTCCTCCATATAAAAGAGCACTTGAACTGAAGAAAGCTTCCAGCCAAGGAATCCGAGAGCTGGAAAAGCTCTCCCTAGATTCTTGATTATCCTATTTTCTTTTCTCTAGTCAATGGATTAGAATGGAAATTTTGGTAGCTTCAAGCCATGAATAGTTTATGCAATATTCTGGTCTCGGCACTCCGTTCTGTCTAGAAGGGAAAAGAAAAAGAAAAGGATACTCATGACCAAAACAGAGTAAATGTAACCCTAGCTCAGATACATCTCTTATATGAGGAGTGCAGGTTGTATTTTTCCTTCTCCAAAAAGTTAGGATTTCTATCTTTCTGTTTTCAAGGTACATAATCAAGGCATATTTCTGTTGTCATTTTACGCCATTTTTAGTATTATACCAAGTTTTGTTATCTAAATGTGCCCTTGCTGCCCCAATTTATTCCTTTTGCTTCTTTCCTCTGCTTATTTTAATTGTTTCTTATGAATCACTTGGAATAGATAGGGATTATTTGAAGATACACATGTGCTGAACATTTGATTATTGGTAAATCAGGATTGCAAAACAAGATTCCTGAACTAGTAGGATCAAGAGTTTTCATTCTTGTTCCTGAGCTTGACATCTTATATTAAAATTATTCTTATGGTTAACAAAACAGTCCTTTTCCCTATCCTATGGTATCTTACATGCGTCAACATTCAGTTATTTAGCAATAAAATCTAACAGGCAGTCGCAGGAACAGAATTTGATCTCTGAAAGGAAGAAGAAGAATTGATGAACTCGATGCAATCCTCTATGGCTTCAGATCTATGAGAATCAACTGAGGCTGACAATGGCTGTGATCTTCCTGAGTTTGATGAAGAAACTTTACTGGAAGATCTACTTGACACCAAACATAAAGCTCTGGCCACCTTGGCTGCAAGACGCCGGAGGAATCCTACTGGTGAGTAGTCAGATGTGTTAGACAGCCTGAATCTGGAAACCCAATCGGCCCTCTTTTTACGATTGCGTTTGAAGGAAATGCTTGGCTTGTAGCTGATATCAGTATTTGAACTCATTTGCTTGCTTGCGTTTCTTGACATTCCAGAGACGATGTCTCCACCGGTGTGTTACAGAAGAAAGTGGAGAGATCGGGGGGGAGGGAGAAGAATGCAGGATGCAGCAACTAGTGAGATTGTAGGATGCATTTAATCAACGGGAGCGGGAAAAATGACAAACAAGTAAGCATAAAGGAAAAAGCCAAAGGAGAAGATACTGTGAAGTAAAGAAAAAGAAAAGATGGAAATGGCCCGGCAAGAAAAAGAAATGCTGAGTCTCAGTCAGGCATGAGCTTGGCGGGCTCTCACATTTGACAACGATGTGTGAATGGATTGACTTAGTCGTATGTGCATATAATGCCTATGGGCCACTGCTTTGGTTGACAATGATGAGTATGATTAACCTCAAATTTCCAATGACAAGATACATCTAATAACGGTGAGTACCGAAGAAAAAAAGGACTTTGTTTTGATGTCGGATGGTTTGAGTTTCGTGGGAGCCTCATGGTCGGTGTTAACAGTGAAAGCCGGCTGTGTATCGGAGAAAGAAATTCAAAAAACATGATGGATGAATTGATGATCCGTAAGAAGAAAGTTAAAGTGAAGTGGAGCCGGTGAGAGGATCTTTTTCTGGTATACAGGAGCCATTGAAAGGACCGGTGAGATAAAGGGTGTGAGTATGAGAGAAGTGGAAGGGGCAGGAGAGAGAGAGAGAGAGAGGAAAAGGATGGATGGAGGGATGGAAACTCTTTTGAGGGTCCTGTGAGGTCAGTGAATATTACTTTTCTGCCGTGGCAACAGGGATGATTATCGTTGAATCTAAAACGTTTTTGGAACTTTTCTTTGTTGTTCCTCTAAAGATGGGGCCCAACATTGAAGCTTCCCTCTATCATTTTGCCAATGGCACAAGCGATTCTTCCTCAACCTACCGCCTGGTATGAACCTCCGCAACACTCTGCATGTCGTCGCGTGTGGTGAACGATGACTAAAGAGTCTGTTAAACAGAAAGGACAAGTAAGCCTAGTGGAGTCCCTTCTTCATTACATGAGCTGCGATGATGATGGAAATGTTAATAATGCACCAATCAAAACCATATATATTGAGTGTCCGAAAGAAAATAAGAAATCTGTGGGTAGAAAGCGTGTAGTGATAGACTGATAGGCGAGGTTTGCGGCGTTACACTCCACGCTTCATTGTTGATTCCGAATGATCTAAAAGGATATTTAAAGGAATATTCTCCAAGTAGCCTCGTTCCTTCCGGAGTGGGCATCGTCTACAGCGGGGGCTGTAGACAGCCCCTCACATGTATGGTGTGGGGCCCCCCAAATGAATGGTGGGGCCCACACCGAATGTGAGGGGCTGTTTACAGCCCCCGCTGTAGAGGATGTATGCTCTTCCTTCCGCACCAGAAGATTACATTGTGGGTTAATATTGCTTAAAAGGATCATATTGGGTTGGGGGTACGCCATTTAATAAAGCATGCCAAACAAAATATTTCTTTCTCCCTAAACATTATTAGAACACCCTATTATAATGTATTTTTGGGGGAACAAGTTTATGTATTCACTTTCCACTTTACATAAAATATCTCGTATTATTTCTTAAACCCCTGCAAATCTCAAACAATCGCTCATGTTCCCTTTTACATGTGTTTATTATATATTTTTTTTATTAATAATAAAATGTTGATTATATCCAATCCATGTCGTCACACGTCGGACTAGTTAATTTAAAACTTGGTTTTTAACCTCGGCTGATACAGTTATGTACCAATGCTAATTAACTAGAAAACCATGATTTGAAACCTGGTTTGCAGGGAGCGACACCACTGCGACGAGGTCTACTTGCCCCAGGCAATCCAAAGTCTATTACTACTTACTAGAGACGTTTTTATAATTTTATTAGAACCTCGATAATGTTTTAATAACTCCGAAAACTAGTTAAGGTACGTGAAGTATGATTGTGATTCTTTTAACTTTGTCTTTTTCCTATTGCTTCATGCTTGTGGTTTTTTTCTTGAAATGGTACGTTTCTATATATATATTATTTAATCTGTTTTGTCATCGTGTGCTTGTTTATTGCGTGCACTGTTTTTATTCCTAACAGGACAGACACTTTGGTATGGTAGACACTTTTCTTTAAGGGATTCCGTCTTGCCAACTCGTTTTAATATAACGTGATGACGTTCACTCACATATCCATGTTATTATATTTGTTGCAGCAACAAATAATCGTTAAGGTCATCTACCATTACAGTGACAGAGCATTATAATAAAACTTTTTTAGCACAAAGCTTTAGTGTAAATGTCATACCATTATTATAAAACTTGTTTAGCAGACAAGCTTGAGTGTACACTTGTCTTTTATATAGGTTGTATTTATCGTTGTCTAGTTGAGTATTCCTTTATTTTTTTATTTTTTTCTTTTGGCTTATATATTAAACTTATAAGTGCGTTTGTTAACATTAAATGAATACAAGTTCTCACCTAAACGTTGTAGAGTAAAACAGCTCAGAAGGAGATGTTGTTGAGATCATTATTTTATTACTTACTAGTAGCGCACACGTGCAATACTGTATTTAGAGAGAGAGAGAGAACGGTTTTATAACTGTTCAGATTTTAAATGAATAGGCAGAGTTTTAACTATTTTAACCATATATTAATCATGCCTTAACAACGAATGGTAAGGACTTTTTGGGGAAGTTGTTCATAATTTTGGCACGTTTCCCAAGGGGCCTATTCTCACTATATATAGCATAGATTATAGATTAGTGATGCAAAGAAATTGTTTTCTAATATATCTTGACAAAACTTTGAATATATTAGTAAAATTTCAATATGATATTTTTACTCTCAACCCTTAAGATAATCCTTTTTATTTTGTCTTTACGAAATGCTTGACTACATATATTTATGGGATAATTACATTTATACCTGTTGAGACTGTCACTTATGAACAAAGATCCCCTCACATTTGGAAAATACCAAAAATAAACTTCCCTTCACACATACGCAAAAATGGTCACAAAGCCCTCCCTTCCTAACAAGAAAACTGAAAAGACCAAGCCACTCCTTGAGATTAAAATCATTTAAAAGCCAATATAGCCTTGAAAATATCTACCCCAAATTGAAGATTTAACGTAACTAAATGCATTTTAACAAAAATAAATATCCAACATCTTTCATTTGACATTCTCTAGGTATTTGTATCATTTAGAATATAAGATAAAGTATTTTGATAAAAGTTAGAGGATATATTAAGTTTAAAACTATTGGCTAACAAAAGCTACTTTTATCCTTGAAAGGAAGCCTTGTGATCATTTGTGCATATTTGAAGGGAAATTTTTTTTCCAAATGTCAGGGATTTATGTCCATGAGTGACAAACATCATGTGGTGCAAGTGTAATTATTCCTATATTTATTGAAAATCAATTTTATAAAAACAATTTATCGGTGTAGTGAATAAATAATTAATCAAAACATAAGTCTAGGGTTGCAGTATAAAACCTTATGGCATGATAAGGGCCTATTGAGGATTTTTATTGATGTATTGGATTAGGAATTTTCTTAAGGATTAAAAATATAAGTTGTAACCTTAGCTTTATTTAATACAATGAAAATTTTCTCTTTTTGCATGAACATAGTTATACTGCAAATTTGGATGCAGTTGCTTTTTGTTCTTCCCTATTGATTTTAACGTATTTGCTTTATCCATTGGTTTTATTCCAAAAAGATTTATAGAGGAGAGATATAAGTCTGAAAATAAAAACCTTTAAAGGGTATGCCCGTAAAAGATGGGGTAACTGAGTAATTAGCTCTCTTGATCTTTTTCATAGAAAAACAACAGCGGAGGACACTAAGATTTCCTCTTTCCTACACATGTTTGGGCGTATGCGTCACATGACTTGGAAATCCTCTGAATAAGACATTACCAACCGTCTGACATGGACAAACCATTTTTTTTTTTTTTTGGTATCGACATGGACAAACCTCTATCTTTGTCACCTGCTTGTACCTTCCACTAATGGTAATGCAACGTTCAGATGTCTTTCCTACGCAAGAAACTTTACATGACACGTAGGGTAACATCTCCCATTTCCACCCAAAAACAAAAAACAAAAAACAAAAAAAGAATATGTATAGCATGAAAGTCCGTTATTGCCTCATCACGCCTGTAACGGCATTACGTAACGATGAAAAATAATCAGGGGCAATTTGGTCATTTGGAATTAAATTTACAGTTGCTGAGAGGGGATGGCGAATCCGAATATGTGACAGGCTTTGATGTACCAACGTGTAGGAATGCAAGGGCTTGTTTGACCAGCAAATTCGCCACCACTCGAATTCGATTCCCTCACATGCTCTCGAATATCCACTTTTAATATTCTCCTCCAAAACCCTCAGATTCCTCTCCAAATGCCTCTACCTTCACCCAAACGATAACAATGGATCGAAGCAACAGATCTCTTCTATCTCTATAAATCCTGCATTGACCCGTCCTTCAATCTCTCCGCAAATACACGTCTTCTTCGCCTTCATCATCTTCTTTTTCTTCTCATTGTCGCGTTTCAGGATCTCTTTCTATCCCGATCTTCGGGAAGAAAACCCATTCGCCGCTTCTACGCTGAAGCTCGTTAGAGGCGGAAGGCTTATTGCAGGGTCGACATGGCCATTACAGAAGTGAGGGATGAGGAAGATGTGGGACCCCTTCTGGTAGGGGAAACCGAATGGAGTTCGAAACCTCGGCGTATTGCTCTGTTCGTCGAGCCTTCTCCATTCGCGTGAGTGTCTCATCTTGCCTTGGGTGAAAGCCCCACCCCCACCCCCACTCCCCCTCCCCCCTCCTCTTTTTTTCTTCCCTCGATTAAATGTCATTTTGAGCCGTGGTTTTTGTTCTCTAATTCTATAGATGATTACGCAGCCGTGGGCTCTTTAACGCAGCGGTTGACTATATACATAAAGCAAACTTTTTGACATACCTCTTGGGTCCTAGAAGTTTAGTGAATTTAGTGGTCTTTTGGGAGGTTAATTTTGAGCGAGTTACCAGTTCTTTGGGTCCTTGTCTTATGGATTTTATTATTTGCGAGTAATTCTGCTTAACTTGCACTCTTTTCCCGGGAAATCTTTAAACTAAGTCAAGTTATATTGAGTATATGGAATGTAAACTTCTTGCAATTATATCAACAGTCAATCGCTTCCATTATATTTGTTCAGCTATCCATAAGGATGACAATGCCAAAATACAGTTAGCTGGGTCACCTAAAGAGGTAATTTTAATGTGTTGGGTAACCTAGGTGCTCAACTCAAGCTAAAGGGCAAATTTTATAGGGAAACTCTTAGGCTTACTATGATGTATAAAACATAATGTTGGGCATCAACAAGGCAAAATATTTATAGGATCAGTGTTGTTGAGATGAGGACATTAAGATGAATTTATGAGAAACTAGGAAATATAAGATAAGGATCGTAGATATCTTACTTGGGAGTTCTCCAAGTAGGAGAAAAAGGAAGTAGGCTTAAATGATTTTGGCATATAGAGGGAAGACCTATTGATGTGATTGATAAAATGTGCTAGTTGGTGTATGTTAAATTATCTAAGAGGCACTAAGGCCATGGAATATGGTTTTTTTTTTCTATAGGCTGGGATGGCAGAAAAAGATTTGTGATGCAAACTCCAACTAGTTCAGATAATAATGTATGTAGTTGTTGTAGTTATACTTCAATGAATTTTTGCAAGCTATTCTCAATGCCAAAAAGGCACAGCTTTGCAATTGTACACAATCATTGTGTCTCCACCTAGGAATTAGTATTATATAATCTTTGTTCCATTTGACAATAGAAATTACAATCTTATGTAGCTTCTTGTTTATGCATTTTACCATTTGTATGGATGATACTTGTGCACTTCTACTTATTCAACTGTTTTTGAATACCTGTTCAGACTAGTTATATGTAGTCATGGTGTGGGATACAACTGTTCAGGTATTTAGCTTTACCATATCAGAAATAATAAGTCACCTGTTTAATGTCCATGGCCCAAACAATATTTGACCAGGTATTTATCGAGTCGAGATAACAGGTTGAATGATTATGATTAGTGATAGCAAAAGTTTCCAGTCTGCAGTAGAACTAATTGTTAAAAAATAATTTCTCCTAGTATTTCTATCACCTGCCCATAGCATTTTGCACCCTCATTTTTCCTTTTTAAAGCTAAAAAATATTTTCCTTATTCTGAAGTTTTCTACTGGAAACTTCATATTGGTGTACTTCAAAGTGTCCCCTGGAAAACTCTGCCATCCCTGCTTTTCGAAGATTTTTATGATCCAATATAATCAAAAATTTCAAATGGGTACAATTCTTGGTCAGATCAGCAGAATATTTCCCACCATGATAAGTTTTTCCATCTCCTTCTGCTCATCTGAGTGAAATGAGCATCTTAGCACGCTTACAAAAATAGTTCATTTTGAGCTGCACAAGCTAGTAATGGTCAACTCAATAGCAAATATTGTTTAAGAGAATGAACCTGCTGAATTGTGGCAGCACAGATGACCAATTTAGAAAAAGGAAGAACACAATATGACCCTTGAGTCACAACACAGTGCTCCTTGCAGCATTGTGATGGGATTCCAGTGATCAGCAAGCCCTCAATCCGATTCACATACCCAAGGAGAGGAAGAGCAGAGAAGTCAAGCCCCCAAGGGTCCAACCATATGGCCTAAGAGAGAACCCACGTGAAGCTGAAGCTATTATGAATTAGTTAATATAACAGGAGGGAATGATGACATGTATGAGGTGGACATAGTTTGTTAGGAAAAGGGGGGTGTTCCAAAGTTAGTTACGATCAAAGAATAAAGAGGAGATTGTTGGGGGAGAAAGGGTATGGAAAATTTATATGAACTCAAAAGGGAGAGGGGAGGTCTCTCGAATATCCTCCATTATAGCTATTCGTTTGATTACAGATATATACAACTTCTACAATTATCTCTATTTTCTTCATCCTTCTCTTCCTTATCTTCTACTTCCCTCTCCATTTCTGTTTTGCATCCAATTTTGAGAGGTTGATTGAGGAATTGATAGAAGAACTCTATCACTTTGGTATCAGAGCATGCAATCAACTTGAAAGTTGATGGATGCTGTGATAGCTGGCTGGGACGCACGCCTAGTACACGTGCTGGTTCCACTCGCCATCCTAACTCAGCAGACAATGCGGGCGGTAATGGCTGACTAATTGTAGCTGTTCCCAAGGCTTTCTGGAGTTGAGAAACATGAAATACCAGGTGATTGTTCACTGTAGGAGGAAGATCTAGTTTATAAGCAACTTGGCCAATTCGTTGGATGATGGTGTAGGGTCCAAAATAGTGCGGGGACAACTTCTCATTCACCCTTTTAGCAAGAGATTTCTGTCGGTAAGGTCTGAGCTTAATGTATACCTGGTCACCCACTTTGAAAGTGACATCCCTTCTATGACAATCAGCCATCGTCTTCATCCTATTCTGAGCGATTGTCAATTGAGCTCTAAGTTCTTCCAGCACTAAATCATGTTGTTGCATTTGCTGTTCCACTGAAAAATTTACTGAATTGGACTGTCCATACCGAATGACAGGTGGTGATTCTCTTCCATGCACAATCTGAAAAGGAGTTAGCTTGGTGGAGGTGTGAAATGATGTATTATACCAGAATTCCACCCAAGGTAACCACTTGGCCCATGTCCGAGGTTGGGTGCTTGCGAAGCATCGAAGATATGTCTCCAAACATCGGTTGACCACTTCACTTTGTCCATCCATTTGGGGGTGATAAGTGGTGCTTCTACGTAGTACTGTCCCCTGCATCTTAAACATTTCAAACCAGAAATTGCTCAAGAAAATCTTATCTCTATATGAAATTATTGATAGTGGAAATCCATGAAGTTTAACCACATGCTGATTGAAGTATTCAGCTACTGTAGGTGCTGAAAAAGGATGTTTCATCGGAATGAAGTGGCTGTATTTGCTAAGTCTGTCCACGACCACCAATATAGTGTCGAAACCCAGAGACTTTGGCAATCCTTCGATAAAATCCATCATGACATCCTCCCATACTGCATTTGGCACTGGTAACGGTTGTAACAAACTTGCCGGAGCTAGTGCTAAATGTTTCTTTCTCTGACAAACCTCACACTTGGTCACATGCTCCATAACGTCCTTCTTCATTCCCTACCAAAAAAGTTCTTTCGATATCCTTTTATATGTTTTAAGGAACCCGGCATGACCTCCTAATGGGCTCCCGTGGAATTCTGCAAGGAGCACAGGAATGGATGAAGATCCTTTCGCTATGACAAGGCAGTTCTTGTAGCGTAATTGTCCTTGGACTATTGCCCACCCTGGTTTGGCTTGCTGATTGGAGAGTAAAGAAGTCTTGATTGCTGCAAGAGTGCTGTCTCGATCAACTTCAGCTACTATTTCTACCAAATTCAATATTTGGGGGATCGTTAGCAATCCTAACTCAATTGTTGGTGTAACTCGAGACAAAGCATCAGCTGCTTTGTTTTCTCTACTAGGTTTATAATGAATTTCAAAGCTAAAACCTATGAGCTTGATTAACCATTTCTGATAATCCGGGGTGACCAATCGCTGCTCCAGAAGATGCTTCAAGCTCTTTTGATCAGTATGGATGATGAAATATTGACCAAGTAAGTAGTGACGCCACTTCTGTACAACAAAGACGATTGCCACCAACTCCCTTTCATAGACCAATTTTTGGCGGGCACGGGATGAAAATGTCTGGATAAAAAATGCAATTGGTCTCTTCTGCCCCTACCCCTACTTCGAAGGCATTGGTTTCAATAGCGAAGACTTCATTGAAGTTAGGAAGAGCCAACACAGGAATGGACACCATAGCATCTTTAAGTTGTTGAACTGCTGCTGTGGCCTCCGGAGTCCAAATAAAATAATCCTTACGCAACAACTGAGTGAGTGGAGCAGCCATGTGTCCATAAGTTTGCACAAATTGTCTATAATAGCCAGTGTGACCCAAGAAACTGCAAAGCTCTTTGGGATTTCTAGGGATTGGCCACTGCACCATAACTTTGATATTGTCCGGATCAGCCTTCACTCCTTCAGCATAAATTAAGTGCCCGAGATATTCCAACTGTGTCTGGCAAAACATGCATTTCTTTGGGTTGGCGAATAGCTCCTGGCTTCATAGAATGGAGAGCACCTCCATTAAATGTTGCTGATGGGCTGCCAAGGAAGGGCTGTAAATTACTATATCATCAAAAAAAAAAAAAAAAAAAAACAAGTACTGACTTCCGAAGTAGCCCTTTAAATAAGGAGTTCATCAAAGCTTGAAAGGTCTCCGGAGCGTTTGTTAGACCAAACGGCATGACCAAGAACTCGTAGTGTCCTTCGTGTGTGCGAAACGCCGTCTTCGGAATGTCTTCTGTCTGCACTCTGATTTGATGGAATCCTGACTTCAGATCCAACTTTGAGAAATACTTGGCTCCATTCAACTCATCTAATAATTCGTCTATTGTTGGAATTGGAAAACGGTCAGGTACCGTAGCTTTATTTAGCACCCTGTAATCAACACAGAATTGCCAGCTTCCGTCCTTATTCTTAACCAATAGAACTGGACTAGAGAAAGGGCCAGAACTCGGCTGTATCACCCCTGCTGCAAGCATCTCAGCCACTAAACGTTCAATTTCATTCTTCTAGGCATGAGGTTATCAGTAAGGCCTCACATTGATTGGCCCTGATTCCTTCTTCCAAGTTGATTGCATGGTCTTGTTCTCGAGCCGGAGGTAACCCCTTAGGTCCTTGAAATACATCATGAAAGGAATCGATCAATTCTCGTATAGACTTCGGTACTGAATTCCCCAGGAACACTGCTGTTGGAGTAGGCTCACGCCCCCCTTCGTTGCCTCCCTCATGGGTCATTACCAAGGACCCTAGCTCCACTACCCATCCAGGATTCCCATGTTGTAACATCTTCATTAGCAACTGTAGGATGTCGGTGTTGCTCAAGCTAAGATCTCCTTGTAACAACACATTAGAATTGCCCATCTTGAACCTCATGGTCAATTTCTGCCAATTGAATTGGATATTGCCCAGCAACACCAACCATTGAATGCCCAAAATAAGATCCGAACTCCCCAATTCAAGAGGGAGGTAATCCTCCACCACTGGCTTGCAGTTTCTGCACCCTTTAACAGAGCTTTCCGTGCCCATCATCTCGCCATAACTGGCAGTTTCTGAGATTGGTAGTTGCAGCTTCTTCACCAACTCCATGGAAATAAAATTATGAGTCGCCCTGCTATCAATCAACACCACCACTTCTCTCACCCCAATCAAGCCTTTGAGTTTCATGTTCCGTGGTTCAGTCAATCCCACCATAGAATTGAGAGATAGCTCTACGTTGTTTACTTGAGTTAATTCTTCCTACTCCTCCCCTTTTCCTTCTTCTTCCTCGGGTTCTTCCTTTTTTTCTTTATTTTCTCCTTCCTCCTCATTCACTGCCAACACCTGCAACTCTTTGTTGCGGCAACGGTGACCAATGTGATACTTCTCATCACATTTAAAGCACAACCCCCTGTCGCGCTTAGCCTGAATCTTGGCTCCTGTTAAGCGTTTGAAGGGTGGCCATTCCACAGGAGGGTTGGTCCTCGAAGGCATGGGAGAAGCTCTGGGTGGCGTCCAAGTCACCGCGCAAGTTTCCTGTCGAGTGGGGTATGCCAATGCTACTTGCCCTTGCCGTTGCCTATCTTTCTTTCAGATTTGCCGTAGAAAATGGTTCCAATCTTCGATCCTTTGCGCAAAATCCATGATCGCTTGCAAGCCCTTGGGATTAGACATCATAAGCTCCGCCTGTATCGTCTCCTCCAACCCATTGATGAAAACGGCAGCTAGGGTTTCTTCATCTAGATGTTTTAGAGAGAACGACAGCACCTCGAATTGTTCTGTGTACTCTGCTACCGTCCCTAATTGCTTGACTGAAAAAAAACCTTTGATGTAGCGATCCGAGTTAGGTATCTCGAAAACGTTGAAGGAGTTGGTTCTTTAGGTGAGCCTGTGTTGCGATCGGTCGCCTTGATTCCTCCCATTGATACCACGATAGCGCTACTCCCTCGAAGCACACACTGGCGGCAGCCAATTTCTCATTCTCCAACAAGCCATTGACGGCAAAGTAATGCTCTGCCCTAAAGAGCCAAGAATCCAGGTCTGTTCCTGTGAAAATGAGCAACTCTAATTTGTGGTGCGGGCCTTCCCAATGAACTGGATTCACTCGACCCGGTCCTCCTTCCCAACACATCATCTCTTCTCCCTGTTTGGTGGTCGTCATGGATGAACGCACCCCACTGGTTTCTGCCTGGAAGCGATCCCCTGAATGGCGCACCCTCAAGATCGCACGGAAACCTTCATCAATTTTTTTGAATTAACGTTTCGACTGTCGCCAATAAATCAGTGATTCGTTCTTCCAACGCCGGCAACTTCTCCTCCACTTTATCTAGTCGAGATTCCATTCATGTCACTAGCATTACCCACAGCCGATCTGGGCTCTAATACCAAAATGATAGAGTTCTTCTATCAATTCCTCAATCAACCTCTCAAGATCGGATGCAAAATAGAAATGGAGAGGGAAGTAGAAGATAAGGAAGAGAAGGATGAAGAAAATAGAGATAACTGTGGAAGTTGTATATATCTGTAATCAAACGGATAGCTATAATAGAGGATATTCAAGAGACCTCCCCTCTCCCATTTTAGTTCATACAATTTTCCATACCCTCTCTCCCCCAACAATCTCCTCTTTTTCCTAACAAACTATATCCACCTGATACATGTCATCATTCCCTCATGTTACATTAACTAATTCATAACAGCTTCAGCTTCACGTGGATTCTCTCTTAGGCCATATGGTTGGACCCTTGGGGGCTTGACTTCTCTGCTCTTCCTCTCCTTGCGTACGTGAATCGGATTGGGGGCTTGCTGATCATTGGAATCCCATCACATTGGAATAAAGAGTTAAAGGTAAAGATTGGTTTTTTTTAAGGAGCATTCAAAGCTCATAGAATCAAATGCAGAATCCTTAAGATAACCTGTAATAATATTAGTTATTTCAAAAAAGGAAAACGGTAAAACAATAACATTAATGAACTGTGCTTCAACTATAAAATTGAGCAAAATAAACGTAAATTTTTAAAACAGATCTCTAAAAAAGAAACAAAGAAGAAGCTTGAGTGTTTGAGAGGCAAGCCACGTATAGATGATACACGAAAATATAGATGATACACAGAAATTAACAGATATTGAAGGCAAAATTATAGAAACAGCACCAGCAGAAACAACCTAAGTATGACTATGCTTTAATCATGGCATTAAAGTGCCCAAAAGAAAAGGGCACAACAGGAAATTGCTCCAAGGAATCTCATACCTTCGGCAAAGTCAGACTTGTATGTTACACACACACACACAAAGGGGGTCTTATACCTTCAGCACATTTTTTTTGCTTGTGTTTCTAAGGATATAAACGATGTTGCTGATTTAGGAATACACTTTAGGTCCATAAGGAAGATGAAATGCCAAGTTGTATTCATTTGTTTTTTTAACTTGTGAAAAATGGCATCCCATGATTGTAACTTATATCTATTGATTTTGCAGTTATGTTTCTGGATATAAAAATCGGTTCCAGAATTTTATCAGATTTCTACGTGAAATGGGTGATGAGGTATATCATTTATGTTTGTTTATTTTCTGTTATGTTGCTTAAATTAATCAAGTCCTTGTCTTTATGGATGATATTCTTGTCGTTTTGATTTAATGGTCATTGCAATTTAAAACAGTCAGAGAAACCCATATTATCCAAGTTATATAGTTCATCTTGGATATCAAGTTGCTCCTCTTTCCAACACACACAAATCTTGAAATCATAAGCTAAATTGACTTGGTTTCACAAGGTCTGACTTGAAAGCTTGACCTCTGTAAGATTTGATGAATCAATAATCATCTCATTATTTTAAAGAAAAAATAACCCTTAAATTTACCAATGATATTCCTCAATTATGAAAAAGGCATATTATCCAATTTGAGTTCTAAGTTTTTTGAGCATCTAATTATTATTTCTGGGAATGGCTCAGAATGTGGCTAACGTGCTTGTTGATGTATGATGTAGGTTTTGGTTGTAACAACGCATGAAGGAGTTCCCCAGGAGTTCTATGGGGCAAAACTAATTGGATCACGAAGGTTAAATCACCCACATTCAAATGATTTGGAATAATTTTACTCTCTTTTATCATTTCAATTTATCTTACACTTTATTTTGTACCTTTGTTATCATAGTTTAGAAGGCATTTTTACCAATTTGGGTTTTCGGAACACAAAAAATGGAAAAATTCTTTCCATTTAAAAAAAAAAAAAGAAAAAACCAAAAAAGATACTGAAATTAAAGAAAGAAAGTAACCGTTTATATTCATCTATGATACAATACAATTGAGGTGAAGAAAACCTCATTTTTCTTAAATTCCCTACAGATTATAATTGGAAAACTGTATTGAGAACTTGAAAAAATGAAAATCAAATCAAATCAAACACTAAGCTTGCTTTTTTAGGCAATCAAAATCTGAAGAGTTTCAAGTAATTAGAACTTTGAAGGATATAGCTTAAATTCTGCATTACGAGCTCTTCTGACTTTGCTTTTCATATAAAGTTTCCATTTGATTTCCTATAAACCTTTCCATGTCCTGACATTCTTCCTCATGTTCTGCCTTTGAATTCTTTTTCTTGATGGTTCTGGATTCTTTTGCAGCTTCCCCTGCCCCTGGTATCAAAAAGTGCCCCTTTCCCTAGCTCTCAGCCCTAGAATAATCTCAGAAGTTGCAGCATTCAAACCTGACATAGTACATGCTTCTTCACCTGGAATTATGGTAACTGCCAGTGTTTCTTCTTGGTTTCATAATTGGATTTCTATTATTGTGCAATATGAAATACAAGATACTGTCATATGGTGCATAACTGACAATAATCTTTAATTTGTGCTATAGGTATTTGGTGCTCTTATTATTGCAAAGCTGTTGAGTGTCCCCATAGTAATGTCGTATCACACTCATGTACCAGTGTAAGTTCAGCTCGTCCTAGATCTCTTGCCATTCGAACTTATGTTAAATTTTGAAGAACTAGCACCAAGTACATAGGAACCAGCTGGATTGACCACCCTTAATGTTCCTTTTTTATCACATTTAAAGATTTTAATGCGTGATATACTGGTGGGATAATGCCCAGACATCTCTCAAGTTCATGAAAGAAATTGAAATTTGTATGCCTAACTGTTAAATCTACCACCCTTATATACAATTCTTTGTTCGATTGCATATCTCTGTTCCCAAGAAAGAAACTTATTAGATTTGATCATAGAATCATTGGTCTGAGCTTCCATACATGTAAACCATAAAAGGTAGAGAGTCAGATTTGTTCCACTTACCTCCCCTAACCTAAATATTACTCTATGCTTAGATAATCAAACATATCTGACATTTATTATGGTCACACAAGCTTCGGTGCTTTTCAGCCGGTCAATTTATGAGATGCCTTCATGTCTGAAACTAAATGCCTCATTACATGTTACCCAGATTCATGTCTGAAACTCAATTCCTCATTATAGGTTACCCAAGTGAAAGCAAACCATGAGACTGTAGTTACTTGGATACAGAACTGACAAAATGCTGTTTTTTCATGATGACTTGAATGTATCTTAGGAATTGATATTTTCTGCTATTTGCATTTATTTTACCCACCTATTTAGTATTGCAAGTCCATTATACGTTCACTTAATATTGAGAGTTGAATACCTTTGGGGATCTTAATTTTCAACTCTCTGTATATTTTGCTGTTTCCAGGTTCTAGAGATGTATTGGTCATGGCATTAGCATGTCCCAGGATATCCTTACTCTTGAATATATAAATTACTTATACAGAACCTATTTTTCTTGTGGTGTCTGCAGATACATTCCAAGATACACCTTCAGTTGTTTGGTGAAACCCATGTGGATGATCATAAGTATGTAAGCTTGCACTTGTTGCCCTCAGTTTTATTACTTAGATTCTGGTGAGTTTGCTGACAATTGTTCATGTCCTTAGAGTTTCTTCACAGTTCTGCTGATCTTACACTAGTACCGTCAGCTGCTATCGGAAGGGATCTCCAAGCGGCTCAGGTAACAACAGGTGAAAATGAAACATCTCATTTCTGGAAAAGTGTTATCCATACTGTACACTTCAATATCACAAGAAATAAATTACAGATTTGCATAATCGTGCAGTACATTTCAATAGATCATAACAAGGTTCACTGATTATCCTTTGTACCTCTGTTATGCTGATGCTGATATATGTGTCATTTTGCTCAATTATCTTATGAACTCGTTGTCAAAATATCTAAATTCTATTCATCCATTGCTTGTATTAATCAGTCTCCACAAAATATTAAATTTTCTTTACTTGTTTTCAGCTGATAAGATTTATCTCTGGAATAAGGGTGTCGATTCGGAAATCTTTCATCCCAAATATCGCAGCCAAGAAATGCGATTAAGATTAACGTATGGCACCAATCCCCTTTATTTCTATATCATTATCATCGTATAAATAGTCCTCTAATTTTCTGATTTTCTGCCTAATCAGTAATGGTGAACCTGAGAGACCATTGATAATCCATGTTGGGAGGCTAGGTGTTGAGAAGAGTTTGGATTTCCTTAAAAGGTGATGTCTTATGCTTTGTTTATGAATCGTAACCATGGAATCTTGATTGTGCTGGTGGAGGTTATATGATATTCCCTTTGATTGTTAATTTATTTTCTGGTGTGTGTTTTTTCTTTTCACACTTTTTTGTTGAGTGCTGACTCGTGACTGCATTAGAGCCAACCAATTATGTCCCTTTTTCACACCCTGTCATATTTGGGATTATGTACATTCATATGCTAGATTTTTAATTTCTGAAGCACCAAACAGTATCATTAATAATCTGATAAAATTATATCTTGGAATCACGCCTTCATTTTCATTCCAGTTGATTGTAACTGTGAATTCCTCAAGTACTCCTTCAAGTTCTAAATTTTTACTTCACCTCCTTTTCCTTGTGGCTGTGGTTTTATGTTTACTGTCCATTTCAACATTTTGACAATTGAAAGACATTTTAACAGGCTCATGGACAGGCTGCCAGAAGCACGAATTGCTTTTATAGGAGATGGACCATATCGGTAAGCTGCGCTGACAAGTGACATCTCTTGGTCGTCTTAATTTCCAAAATAGAGAGGGACTCTCTGCATCTGAAAGCAGAATCTCTTAAACTAGGTTGTCACACAACACGTAAGAGAATTTTCTCCTCGTACGTGCAAGGTTTGAAAACTCAGAATTCGTACTGGTACCAGCCACAGCAAGTACAGTGCGGTACACTTGAAAAGGCCCAGGTGAAAGTTTTGACCAGTGCTGACTGCGGTGGTTTGAAAAAAATATTTCTGGTACCAGCTGAGTTTGACCATTGGGTCAATTTCTCAGTATTGGGGAGCAGTACAGCTGAGATTAAAAACCATGCCTACTTGAGCAAGAAGTTTTTCAAGGGTCAATAGATCATAGGTTCATATGTACTGGCAGAGAGCAATAATTTTTACATTTTTCCCTCATCGAGCTCCCCCAAGCTGGCTTCACCAAGCCAGCTTTTATCCTCTCTAATTATGGCTGTATCCAGGGCAACCTCTTTCTCCACCCGACTATAGATTTTTTCCAGATCAAAAGAGGTGATCCTACTGAATAGGAGGCACCTAGCTCCTGTAAACAGCCTCCTGCTCTGCACCCACTGGATAAGGTTCATTTTGAGCAGCGGGCTCTCTACAAGGCTGACAGAGCCATAACTCCAATTTTAGCTACAAAGATATCCTTCTAATGATTGATTTATCATTTTTTTTTTCTCCACAAAATCTACCGCATCCCTGTAACATTGACAATGAGAACATCTAGGGACCAAAAATAATCAAGTTGGATGATTACAAACGTTTTGTTTTTATGCCTGTCGACAAAATTTGTGTTGCTTCCTGGACCACCCATAGGGATGTTGTAGGGACCTCTGGGTTTGACTAAGTGTACAATGTGTCAATTGGCTGCAGGGTCCTCATTGCTTCTAAAGTATGGAGGGAATTTTCAGGAGTCCTTGAGCTTGTATTTCTGACTTCTAATCATTCATTGCATGTACTCTCTTGGCAGGGAGGATCTGGAAAAATTGTTTGTTGACATGCCTGCAGTGTTTACTGGGATGTTGCAAGGTGAGGAGCTCTCTCAGGCATATGCAAGCGGAGATGTTTTTGTGATGCCTTCAGAGTCCGAGACCCTTGGGCAAGTTGTCATGGAGGCCATGTCATCAAAGATTCCAGTGGTAGCCGCTCGTGCAGGGGGGATCCCCGATATCATCCCTGCTGAGCAGGAAGGCAAGATTGGCTTTCTCTTTAATCCTGGAGACCTTGAAGACTGCTTATGCAAAGTGAAACCTCTTGTTTCAAGTAGTGAGCTCAGAGAAACCATTGGTAAAGCTGCACGCGACGAAATGGAGAAGTATGATTGGCGAGAAGCCACCAAAAAGATACGGAACGAGCAATATAATGCTGCCATGTGGTTCTGGCGCAAGGAGAGAGCGCAGCATCCGGGACCTCTCCAATGGTTGGCAAAGCACATCTTCCGATCACCGGAAGTGAACTCTGGGTGATGCTAAGATGTCATTGGGTTTGGAAGTTGTATTAATGAAATTATTGAGCTTGAAGAAGCACTTGAGAAATGAATGATCGATGGCTTTTATTTGTGGGAATATTAACATTTTCTGTGTATTGTAAAGCATATCTTTTGATCATTTGTCTTAAAATTGTCTTATTAAAGTAATTGACTTGGCTGTAAATTCGACTCATAAATGCAGCAAGCCCCGTCGTTAGATAGACTCAACCCATATCTCCTGTCTTTGCACCAAGAAATTAAGAAAAAATAACTTTTTAAGTTTTCTCCCCTTGGAGTTATACATTAGGCTTCTATGCTCTGGTTCTAAAATTGGTGCGAATAACTTATTGGATTTGTATCCATAAGGAAAAAAATTATACAAATTATCCTTTGCCGGTATGGTCTGGGGTTCATGTGCTGCGATATCCTAATCAACTCAACTGATATAGCATTTATGCCAGTCTTGTTAGGAAACACATCCGGAGAAGAAGTACTGACGAAGTAACCAGAGTGAGACTGGGAGTGAGAGCAAGTAAAGCAATAAACAAGCTGAACTCTGCCCAATGCTCTGCTTGGCTTGGGATCATAATGTTTGAAGAAGGCTGAAACTCTTCAGGGCCTTTTGGGTTCAAGTTCCCTAACATTTCTTCAGTTGGGGCCCAGCGCCCATTCCTAACGTGCTAACCAAACCACTATTTTCTCCTTTGAATTCATTCTAAGCCCTAGAACTCATCATTTCAGGCTTGTAAATTAAGTGAGTTTTTTTATCCTAGTTATTAAGCTCAAACTCGGCTCACGAGCTAACTCACCATCCCTAGCTCAACAAGATTCATGTAAATGGATCATCGCTTTGGTTTATACTGGGTTGGGACCAGTAAGGAAGAGATTAGGGGCAGCCCGAACTAACCAGAGATAGGACCAACCCAACAAATAAATGTGAATTGATATATACTAAACTGTCCTATCGCATTCTTCTCCATTCGCAAACTATAAACAATACCAAGCTCATAAAAACCTTTTCATTCTCAAATTGAATACCTCCTTCAACTAGGGCTGGCAAGGGGTCGGATATATATCCAAATCCGATCCAAAATTGCAGAATTCAGATATAGGATTTAGATCCGTGGTTCGGATACGGATCTAAAATTTCGGATCTAAGGAAATTCGGATTTGAATTCAGATATACATGTATCCGATCCGAACTAAAAACATACTTGATAATATAGATAAACTTAGCCCAGACCAGAAATTAGACCATGGTTAAACCATCACAACTTAAAGCATAGTTCAACCATAAGCTAAAACCAAAAACCGATTTGTTCCTGACCAAAAAACGATTTGCAATTTTGCCCTAACTCTCTTCTCTTCTTTGCAACTCTACAAAATTTGGGGGTTTCTTCGTTCGTTGACTGCGAAGTACGAACGCCACAGTCGCCACCGCCGTTGAACTCTACTGCCGATAGCATCATCACCATCTTCCTCAACACCACTACGAACGCCACGATTGCCATCAACTCTCTCAAGTCCCAACAGATTCCATCATCATGGTGGACGAGATATCCGAGGTTCGAAACAACACGAGGCTTGTCATTCTCGAGCTCGCTAACTTGATCGCCGCCCCAATGTCCCTCCTCGCCATCATCCACCTCAACGTCCCCAAAGCCATCTGGCAAGGTGGCGCCAATGCCCCTCTCTCCGCCTCCAAGATCCTCTCGCACGTCCTCCCCTCCGACGAAGATCCCGATAATCTCCAGCGCCTCCTCCAAATGCTCACCAACTACGACATCTTCTCGGAGCATATCAACGGCTCCAAACGCAAGTACTCCCTGACTAACGTCGGCAAAACCCTAGTGAACAACGAGCAGGGCTTGTCTTACAAGTACTACGTACTGCAGCACTACTAGGACGTGCTGATGAAGGCATGGCCAATGGTACACGAGGCTGTGCTAGACCCCTCCGTGGAGCCGTTCGTGAAGGCGAACGGCAAGCCCGCGTACAAGCTCTATGGGAAGAATCTGGAGATGAACGAGCTGATGCAGAAGTCCATGGCGGGCATGGCCGCGCCGTTCATGAAGGCCATGTTGGCCGGCTACGATGGGTTCAAAGGGGTGAAGCAATTGGTGAATGTGGGTGGTAGTGTAGGGGATTGCCTGAGGATGATCCTCGCGAAGCATCCCTCTATTGAGGAGGGGATCAACTTCGACTTGCCCAGTGTTGTAGCAAATGCTCCCAAAATTCCTGAATGGGATTCATTGTTGTAACATTTTCTTAAATTGTATACAAAAAAGTTCTATTCCAACATAAATTTGATAACTTAACAAAGAAACAAGGAAAAAGATGGCATAAGGCACGAATTCGGATTTAGGTATTAAAGATACGTCGGATATCGGATCGAATTCGGATTTCGGATATTCATTAAATTTCGAATTCAAATTTAGGTATTAAAGATCCGTCGGATATTGGATCGAATTCGGATATCGATAAATTTTTTTTCAGATCTTGGTAGATCCGTATCGTATTCAACCGATTGCCACCCATACCTTCAACTTAAATATTAGTTTCCTAATCCTATTCTTTTGTCAGCTGATGCTTTTTAAATTCAACCCGCAGATTTAGAATACATTTCTCATTGTTTTTGTTATTCTTCAAAGCACAGGTGGCTCGAACTTGACGGTGAACCACCGATTGCATGACCTGAATCAAAGCACATGAAAAAAAACAATTTGGACGGTGAAGTTCAGGTCAACTTTGGTACCGGACAATCGCTGTCATCAGTCATGTCCGGCACACATCAAACAAAACTATCATCATCTTCCAGCTTCATGGTATTTAGATTATAGACCACATTCACTCGATTCCCCAGTTAGCCGCATATCTCCCGGTTTTTAAAAGAGATGCATTTACTCAGAATTTAAGGTTTGGACTTTGACTCCATTTAACCCATTCAATTCAATTAACGCTTCCAGATTTCATGATTCGTTATGCTGGTACATCAAAGCATTTTGGATGAGAGTACATGGAAAAGGATGGGCAGGGTCAACTTTGGCCTTTTTTAATCAACTAGTGCTTGGGAACAAAGACTTCGCGGCTTATCCTTCCAGAACAAATCCCAACCGTCCAAACAATGAAATCTGCACCCATCCCATGCTTTGCCTGCAATTCACGGTTTCTTCAACACAGCGAGACTCAGGCGATACCCGATACGTATTGCATGAATTCCGTATCGGTCTCCAACCCGGCCATGGTTTCGGGTGCCAAGCATACCTCCAGATCGACGCTTCCGCCACCTTCCCGACCCGGGAACGCCGAAATCTTGCCGTCGAATTTGTTGGCTCGGCCGCTACGAACCGCCAACGGTCGGCCCCACCCGAAATCGTTATCGTACATCGGGAACCTCGGGGAGCTCCCCATGGTGATCATTGCGCCGTCAAAGTTCCCGAGCGGGAAACATCGAGGATTCTCCTCCCAATTCTGTACACCCCGGAGCACGGCAGCGTCGTCGTGCGCCACCACGTTTCGGTGCAGCAGCCCCGCGCACCACCGCAGATCGCGAGACAGGACCTCACCTGCTGGGGCATAGGTCGGGATGCTCTGAATCGCGTTCCCGAAATAGTACGGTTCGAGGCGGGGCTCGACCCGGTGACGGCAGTTCACGGCCATTCGGAACGTGGTGGTTTTCGACGGGGCCAGCTTTCTGGCACGCGTGACCGAGCGCCACAGCTGCGCAGAGAGTGACTGAAACGACGAGATCTCCTCCTCAGTCCGGGCACCGTTTTCCGTTTCGGTGGCTTGGGGTTTCGAAACGGCACTCTTGAAAAAGCTCTCCAGGACCGCCGTTATCTTCCCGTTGGGTTTCTGGTTCTCTTCGTAAACGAGTTTCCAGCTATCGTTGCTTTGCTTCCCTAGTATTTCTTCGGTGTTTGAGAAGCCATTGACGTGGTCACGTTTCCGCAACGGGAAATTCGCTCTCGATTTCAGCCTGAGAATTGCTTCCCTACTGAAATGAAAGATCCTCTCGCGCAAAGGCTCGTCGCCGGAAAATGTCACCTTTGGACCGCCGTCGGGAAATCTAAGCACCGCGGTGGAATCTAATATCGTATTCCGGTGGAAAACTGGCGGCTTCGAGATCTTCATCGCTCCTCTACACACCTCCCCAAATGTGTTGAAGAAGTTCCAGAACGACGTGCCGTCCGTAACAGCATGGTTAACCGTGATACCGATAAAGATGCCGTCGGCGAGCTCGGTGACCTGGACAGCAGCAATCGGCCTGAAATGGCCGTCGTAGCTGACAGTGTTGTCAAAGGCGAAGAACTGCTTAACAGAATCGGGGACGTCAAGGGGAGAGAGAATGTCACGGATGAACAGATGGGTGGCATTAGCATGGAAAAACTCAACACCGGCGTCGTTGCAGCTGATATGAATGTAGCCATCGGCATCAGTGGCGAGACGACCAGCGAGAGCCGGAAAGTGAGTGAGAGTTTGGGAAAGGCCGACTTTGAGGAGGGAGATAAGAGCGTCAATGGTGAGAGGGGGGCGAGTGAAAAGATTGCCTTTTTGTATGTACTGGCAAGAGAGCATGGGGAGATCGGAGACGGAAAGCTTAAGATTTCCGATGGTGGACTTGTGTTCTGGAAGAACAGTGCATTTGGAGACGAGAGTTAAAGAATCCGAAGAAGGCATGTTGAGTTTTCTTTGTCGATTCTCTCTCTCACACGCAGTGTCCCTATTTGTGTGTATGTGGGGAGTGTGGAGGGAGTGAGGGAAGGGTAGGCTTATATAAAGGGGAGATTTGGGGGTTGGGTTCATGCACTTGGTGGAGATTACTGACTCCTCTGTATTTAACATTTTTTGGAAACCAACTGGAAGAGAGAGAGATGGTGACGTGGGGTGTGGGTGCATGTAGGAGCAGATGGAAGGTTATGGCCGTCTCCTTCTCACCATTTGGGAGAACTGTAACTGTTGAGAGGACATGTGGTGCTTTCTGGGTATTACAGGTATTAGCTTCCACGTTTGTATGGGCAGAAACGATTGTATTATTTTTATGTATAATCTGGGAATTTGGGATTTGCGATTTGGGGGTTTCAACTTCCACAAAAGTGTCTGTTTTCGAAGGCCTAGGAATCATCCAGCGTATCTCACCGGCTCTACCTTGAATTTCACAATTCCCAGCCAGTATACAGCCAGGTCTAAAAGAATCCCGTAATTGTTAATCCATCTAAACCCCTATTTAAATTGTTTAAGATGCATGGTTAAAAGAAATGAAATGAGCAATAGTGAGAACCTTTGATTTCGTTGGAACAAACTCATTGAACAGTTAGCCTTCAACAATACTGGAGGATAGGCACGGGCTATCTTGAGTAGCAAAAGAATTAGATTAAGTGTAGGCATTTATTTGGGAATAGGGAAAAATAATTGTAAAAATGAAGTGCATTTTTGACAATATTAGGTTGTCAGGAGATAAAAGTATATCAAAGTAAAAGTGAAGAGTATTTTAAATAAAAATAAGTTTTATATGAGCGTAAGTAGTTAATTGGGAGATAAAAATGAATGGAATAAAAAACGAAGAGCAATTTGGTAGTGAATCAGCAGAGAATTTTGAGTGTTGGCTTTATATAATAGTATATATATGAGCCCTCAGTATTTCCCATCTACAATGTGAGCCACTGCAAAATTGGTGACCTATTTATGCCATTGCTAGACACCGTCTGTGTTTGTGGAGGCAATAAGTTCCTAATCGAAAAATGATTTATTTTTTTACCTCCATGTCTCACATTGCAAGAAGAGGTCATATCAGCTGGTCCAACAGTGGAAGGTGTGTACACATAAGCTTCATGCACTTATGTGGACACATACATCACCGTTGGACCAGCAGATCTTCCAACCAAAGGCTCCAGCAGATTTCGAATCCATTGCAAGAGGCACAGAGTCTTGTATCATAGCGTAAGAAAGTTAAGGCCTCGTTTTGGATTCATTTTGGATATATTGTTTCATTTTAGCTTAAGAACTCATTCCATAAACCCGTTGTAAGAACGAGTTAGTAAAGGTGGGATCGACAGTTTGGTTTAACCATATTTACTTTTTATTATAAAGAGTTAAATATTACAAGTTTATCATTGCTCTAATTTAAAAACTTTTTTTTTTTTTTGGTGAAAAAAACAACTTTGTCCTTTATCCCAAGAATATATGTTTTATAAACCTATTTCATAAAAACCCATTCCTAATTTACTAATCAAACCACAGTATTCCACTTAGAATTCATTCGAAGACTTAGAACTCATTCGAAGCCTTGAAATGTATACCGAAAATGATTTCCACTAATGGTAGAAACAAAAGTATACACGTCGATTTAGACTTTCTGACCGGATGGGATGGTTTTTTGCTTTGATCATGCAATGTATCAACTCTTTCTTAGACGACTAACGATGGAGACATAATACATGAATCAAAAGAGGACACATACATAATGGAAAATGAGCTCTTTGTATGCATGCGTGGATAATTTGATCAGATCAAATCATCCTGCCGTGGCCTTCACAATTATCACACCTTTATAAAAAGCAGATAATATTGCACTTTAAGAGTTATTTCAAAATCATACAAATGCCATCCAATTTTTGTTATTGGCTCATTTTACATCATGAGAGATTGCCGGTTGCCCCCCTATCGTGATCATATGGCCTTCCTCACATTACGGAATGTTCGGATTGAGTCATAGCTATCAAATCAACCCCGTTTTAATAGAGGCTATATCAACTGGAGCCTGCAGTGGAAGATCTGCTAGTCCAACGATAAGTAGGGTGCACATGTCAGCATCATTCACAGATGTGTACATCCCACTCACCGTTGGACCAGAAGATATTCCAGCAAAAGGCTCCAATCGATTTCAAGTCGCTTTAATGTATCGGGTCCTATAGGCGGAGATAATTGCCTCAGTCCTTGGACTAACCTTGCAAACATGGGATTTGATCCTCAGACTTCTGGCCTCTAAACCACATATGAGTAACCCGTAGGACCATTGGACTACCACCGCTTCTGTGGTCTTTACTTGTAACTTTCTTATATATGGCCTTCCGTCATATTTTTTAGTATAAATTGCAACTCTCTTGAGGTATTCACTAATCACACAAATCTCCCTTCATGTTTCTAAGAAAAACCTTTTCACCTCATCAGAATACGTCTGCTACCAAACTTGAAATTTTATTTGATTTTACTTAAATTCCTTCTTCTTTAGAATATTACGATGCATCCTTTCTTTCTTTTCCTTCCCCTTTCTTATCATAAAATTACATATTCTCTCCCTTCAATATATTTTAAACTCCCCAGAAGATTAATTTGAAGGATAAATTTATCATTTTATACTCACAGATTAATTGATAAAATTAGACAGACATCTTTGTCAAAAACCTGGACGACAACATGACAAAGGGCTAATGAGTGTGACCTCTCTACAAAACCTTAAAGGGAAAATTGTTATTTCATGAATGTGAAGAAAGGTATGTGTAATTAGTACAAACCTCAAAGAAGATTTCCCTAATTTACACATTTTTTTTAAGTAGATCGATCAGTTGTTGTTGTGGTGATTTGGCTACTGCACTAAACGATGTTGAGTGATGAGCTAGAATTAAAAATTGAAAGTCATTATAAATTCAAATCATTTATCTTCTTTTTATTAATGAAAGTAATGTTATCGAGTGTGTCACGTACACACTGCCATTGGCCGTTTAAATACGTCATGTTAGTAATTTGAATCAAAGCCATTAAAGTTACTGTTGCTACGTACTGGGTGGTAATTAACTGAGGGAATTTGTTGGGTAAATTTTGTCGGGAGAACAAATCCGATCCTTCCTCGTAAAGCGAGAAATGAAAAAAATGGCGCCTAGTAATCAGGATATTCTGATATTCTGGGCTGTCATTCTCCACACTCGATGAAGGTCGTCGGTACAAAATCTCATTAAAAAAAAAAAACAGTCAATCGTCAGCTTATAAATTAATTACAGTGTTGCGACAACATTAATTAGGAGTAAAAGACAGTAAGGATGCTCTACTGTTGCTCGGCTTTCAGGTTGGAATCACGATGAGAAAAATTTTAATGAGGTTTATTAAAAGCCACATTTCTGATTTGTCGGCGTCTAATACCAAGAGCTGCTTGCACGTTATAGCTAGGTTTAATTAATTCAGACTTAAAAAAAGTAAAGAAATGATAAGTTCTATATATATATTTACCCAAGTTTAGAGCATGGAATGAACTGGTGACAACCAAATATGCCAACCGGTTAATTCTGCGTTTTCTAATCATCCGATTAATGCGCTTAATACATCCACTCTTACTTCCTGTACGTGCTATCCACTTGACACAAGCAGCTTGATTGGATTCTATAGATTTGATTAAGTAATATAAGAAGTCCAGGACCTAATAACCTCAATGAAAGACTGATTTCATTAGTGTATTAAGATAAGTATTTCTCAAAAAATAAGGACATGGTCGGTTAGCATACGGTACTGCTGATGAGTTCATCCAATTAATTAAGCTCATCGATCATGTCATCATTTACAATAAATTCCTGTGACGTTTGGCGGCAAAAACATTTTTGAAACCTATTTATCTATGAATCTGAAATCTCTAGATTAACCATAATCAACTCCAAACCGATGAATAGCTAGCAAGTGATTTCTCTCCAGGTTATCGATAACTACGTACAGATCGAGAAGTTTTTGTGATTCACGAGCACCAAAAGAGACAAAAAAGTTGAAGCTTCGTTTTGGCGTTCAACACCGTTTTGTTTTGATCCGAATTCAATAAACCCACAAGTTAACATCACTACGTACGAGTTGTACGCCAGGCTTCATTTGTTGACTAGAAGAAGAAGTTAAAACCCAAAAAAAAAAGAGTAAAATTTTCTTTTTGTTATATGGGCTCTTCTCTATGGTTTAGGCTTGATTGAAAGTTTAAAAAAATTTAATTATATGCTAAGTTATAATTGGTGAACGAAGATGTTAACTTGAGAGAGAGTCAATATCTCCTTCTTTTTATATATAATATAATATATATACGCACCTGCTTGCGTGCAGGTGCAAATGTGTGCCTGTGCGTATGTTTAAGTTCTTCTGAAAGTCAAAATTCAGATTATCAACACAAGGGTGCGACCTTCTAGCTAACTCTTCCGTATATGATAGTAACAATAAAATTGCTGATGCATGAGAAAAAAAAATTCGTAATTATAATAATAGTAATGTGGCAATGACAGACGTCAGAAGGTTGCTGTCCACAGCTGCTCTCGTTCATGCATCTGAGCCAGAGGGTTCAGTCATCTCCGTTGACGTCCGCCATGAGAATGAGCTGGGCAGAGGCCGAGCCCACCGGTGAGAACCTCGCTAACCTCACCATTCACCATTCACCATTCGTATTTCCCAATTACCTTTACAGCAACGACATTACCAACCCATACAGTGCCACGCCATCAACAAAATCTTTCGCACTGGTGACCGGGACTTTATCAACTTTGAGAAAATTAATAGACTTAAATTGAATATTGTGTAGATATATAGTAGGTGATTCTGATTGTCATAAACCTAATATTATGTTTTTCTTTGGGGCTTTGAAAATGATTTGGCTACAAAATGTTTGCCCAGTTGCATCTGATCTACATATGCCTATGTACTTCTGAAAAGAAAATAAAAGCATTTAACATACTTAATTATCTCTTTACCCCATAATCTTTCTTTGTAATTAATTTTAGGGTTGGGCTTTTGTAATTAAAAGAATATATCGTTTATATGTTTAATGCTCGAATGATATACCTATAAGCAAAATCATGATTTATAACATAAATCTTATTCTTTGGCTTGTTGATTTCTGTTTGTTAATAATTAAATTTTTGGATTATTGTTTACACCCTATACAGACCAACGAATAAAATAAGGCCACGTGGTATCTACATGGCCTACTTAGACCATGTCATAAACACACGTAGGCTTTGCAGTCAGATAGACCACGTCAGCATACGCATAGACCGAGAGTGCAGTTAAGGCCACGCAAGCCCATACGACGAACCACATTCATAACTATCAGAAGATCATGCCATCAGTCATTTGAGAATAACCAATTTAAGATCGTGGTCGGGCTGTTATCTTTCAAGAGCAGAAGACTGTGGATGACCAACCTCCATGAAAATCGTGCAAGAGTAGGACGTTGAGCAACCGTCAAAGATTGGCTATAAAAGGCACAAACTCGAAGAGCTCAAGAACACAATCCATCCAACCGCAACCGATTATAATATTATTTTGATCATCCGTGATCTTCATCTCCTCTCCTACACTGTAGTCAGAAAGATAAACTAGGACTTCTCTCACTGCTTCCAGTCGCAGTGACACCTTAGACCCCTCTTTACTCCGATCAACGCCAAAATCCTACCACCGGAGATTAAGTTGAGGCAGCCCCTGACTCCCAATTCTGTGTTCCGAACAAGGCTACAGAATCCCGAGAAGCCGGCCCCGAGACTCGCTTTGATCAAGCCAGGTGATTTGTGTATTTTCGGTTAAACAGCAATCCAAGGTGAACCCCCTGAATTGGCTTTGTTAGCAGCCGCCCCCTTCCTCCTGCTCTTATACCCCGATTGCGGCTATAAGACCAGGGCAGGCCGGTCCTGCAAGCCTTGCCAGTTTTCTTCTTACTTTTTGTTTCCTTTTGGGGATTATCTGTTGTAGCTTTTGGCCGTCGGCCGATTTTCTAATAAAAGAGTTTTGTGCCATTAGTTGCTTTCGCTTTCAAACACTTACAAGAACCCAAACGAAGACTGAACCCCTAGTCTTCATATTATCGCCTGACCGGTTTTATTACAGGTGACTTACAGTACGACTGAACCGACACCCCGGTTTAGATTCGGAACAGGTGCCCAGGGTCAGGACCCAACCCGAAATCATTGTATCAAACGATACTGGCAAGCCCGCGCAGAGACACATCATCAACATCGCCACGTGTCCACACCGGCCCAATTATATAATTATTCATTAATAATTAAATTTTGGGTTATATCTATGTAAGGGTAGCTAGGATTGAAAATGTTGTTTAGGATTCCTATGATTTTCTTGTTGTACAAACACAAAATTCAAGATTTTTAGTAATAAATATAAAATTTTCTTGTAGCATCCAAACAGCATCTAGAAAGTTATTTTTCTGTTTCCTTTTTTTTTACTTTCTTCTCTTTTCTTTTCTCACTCTCCTTAATTTCTTGCATTCTCTCGATGTTCAAACAGAGCTTTTATGTGTTAGCCCTTTGATATAAAATTTATTATATTGAAGTCGACCTCTTATTAGACTAGCTAAAACAGGTTTGGTGTGATATACGAAACAAATAAGGGCTGCGTTTGGATACCGAGATATTACAAGAAAATATAGGATTCCTGAATGCATAAAGCGTTTGGATGCCGAGAAAAAGGAAAAAGATTATGTGACCCAGCACCTGAGAAAATGCCAAATAAAAAGTAAGCTTATTTTTCATACAGCTCAAAAAATTGTATCACATGAAATGAAGGATTCTGACAATGCAATTTCTGTTTTTTTTTTGGTAATGGACAATGCAATTTCTTGACATCCAAATGTAGCCTAATGTAACATAAATGCTTGTTACTATCTTATTTCAAAGATACGGATCAAAGAATATTTGGACTATGGGGATTGCCTATTGAGCTATCCTACAAAAACATATTACTAGCTCGTGGAAATTGAAACATTCAATAATTTGTGGGGTCCAGTGCCTTTCTAAATTTTCTAATTCCAATAGACCAATCCACAAGATGCTGCATCATTTTTTTGTTACTCGTCATTTGAAAAATCCTATCCTACAATCTATTCTTTGAGAATCAAAATGAAATCATTCCTATGCTTAATTATGCTGTTTCTTTTCTCTTTTTACCAAGGGAAAAAAACACCAACATAACAAAGAGATCTCTCTATTCTCCTTGTTGCTTTAACTAGACTAGTGGGTAATGGTGCATGTAAATAAAAAAAAGTTAGGACATGTAAGGAATAAGAAATTGTTTATGGGTATCTTTTGGAAAATGAAAAATGAAAAAGAAAAAGCTATCCTTGTAAATATACAAGTCAAAATAACTTTAAAAGACTATTTTTGAGGAAACGAAGACTATGTTTAAGGGTATTTTTTGTCACGCTTTCCAAAGGGGTTGTTCGTTTAATATAGTATACATAGATTAAAAATCATCTTACGAAAATTGCGGTCATTGATGGTTTAATTTTTAAAATTAACTAAATTTTAATAAACTGAAAAAAAAAATTTTAATGCTTTTCAATGAAGTTACCAGTACACCATTGGAGCAAGAACGACTGTGAAGTTCCAGTAGACATTTAAGGTTTCACCGCTTGGTGGTTTCAAACAATTCGGCTTGTACGACTCACTATATATCCCGTGGGAGTAATCGATGGTGAAACGACACCAAAGACAGACTAGACGCCATGTAAAGTGAAGTGTATCTAACTACATCACTTGTCGAAGCCTAACTCCACCACCCTATAAGGCATAGACTGAGGCATAGACTGATATATAATATATTCACGTATCTCTTTCGCAAGTTGATATAATAAAAGATAAACACGTCTAAGGACATGATTCTTCCTGGGTTGATTCACGTGTGACAATTTCTTTCCCAGTAATCACATCATCTAGTCATCTACAAAGCCACTTGCAAGTCAAGTAAACTCACTTTTAATCACTAGTCGGCCACTTCGCAATACATAGAGGTATGCAACTGACCAAAAAAACAGGTTATCGATCCACGATTACGACTTGTAGTAGATGATGATGCTTTAGTCATGTTTGATAAGAAAAAAACTCCTTATGTCTATTTGATGCTGCACGCGGTAGCATCTCACTCAAACGGCATCGTCTACCATGTTTCTTATCTCAAAAAAACAACACAAGCCCATCACAAGGATTTGCCTACCCCATACTACCCCTTCTACCAAGGAATAGCAGGCTGTACACATCAACTTGGCTGACAACATACATTGCATAGTTCCTGAGAATAGGGGTGGGGGTAGGAAGAGTTTTAAAGTTGGAACGCCGTTTTATTCCACAGCTGGTTGTTGCATTCCAAGGTCCACCTCTAAGCTAGTCCACTGTCCACCTATAGGAGGAGGCTGGCCATCCATAATTGACAATTGTAACCTCCTTAAGTCTTAAAAGATACACTAAATGAATAGTTAATTTAGAGAAGAAGAAGAAGAAGACTGCAGGTTGCATGCATGGAGCCATGGACAAAGAATATGAAATAAAGGAGGATTAATCAATAATGCATGCTTCGATAGTCAGTTCGGAATAATGGACGGTCTTCTCCGAAGTACTGCTGTTACAGTTAATGAGAATCGTTCTCCAATTAAATGCTTCGATCTGCATATATAAAACTATTTTATTGTGCTCACCAAAATGCTAATTGCCGGTAGTGGCCAACTTGTTAGGTTAAAAGAGTCGTTGGAAACAAAAAGAAATGGAGATGGCCTGAACATAGTCGTTTCCAGTCCTATACCTCATCTAGTGGACGGCGAGAGTCGTTAGAACTAGAGTCTAGAAAGGACAATACAAGAACGTCCTTTTCAAATTTCAACTACACTTTATTTTCACCTTGGCATGAAGAGAACAAGACAAATGAGTCCTGAATGATAGAGGTGAAGGCCGAAGTATGGATTTTTTGCCATTTGAGGTACTTTCTTTTTTTTAATATATATTTGCTTTGGGCATCTTGCCCAACACGTCGGTGTACACACTTATCCTGAGGCAAACTCTGCCGCATTTCACGTGCAACATCCTACAGATGCTAAAGGTTTCACGTTAAAAAATATGAAATGTCAGTTGAAATGACATTTCACTTTTTTTTTTAATGTGAAAAAATCAACCTCTGTGGGATGCTACACATGACAGCAGTAGGTTTTGCCGTAAAGCCACTGTGGCAGACGATTTCAACCCTATTTACATCTTCAAACGTCTAGCGCGGCTCTAGAAGAGATCTAAGGACTTGAGTACAATGGGATTAAAATATCTTAATTAAAAGTAAGTTGTCCAACACTCTCCCTTCATTTGATAAGATCGAATTTTAACAACAGGCATTACTTGTGAGGATTAGAAGGATATTTCTCTTATCTCATTTCCAACGTCCCATTATGCTATTATATGATATTATTGATAAATGACGCCTAGTCCTTTAGAATTTAAGTAGTCTTCTCTTGTGTTCGGAATAAAGACAACGCGGTAAATAATTTAATATAAAAAGCAAGCTATGATGACAACGGAATTTTAGCTGCGCCGTAAAATTTGTCGACCCTCCGTCGTACCTTTACGTTTCCGGGCCGTAACAGCTTTTCTACTTGTCATCTAGTTCAATCTTTGATAGAAACTTTAAGATAAATAAATAAATATTTCTACTTCCTGCAGTCAAATCTTATATCATGATTTAATTAATAGAAGTACATGTAGAAAAGGAAGAAGGATACTCCCTCGGAAGAGCCTTGAATCCACCTACAATAAGGTTGGAAGAGAATCACAATACTTCGCAATATTATCTTATGTTCTTAATATAATTGCTCTATATAGACTCCAAACCCTATTAAGGAAAAAAAGAAAATCTACGAAAATCATAAAATTCCTATTTTGACCCAAACTTACCATATAAGTCTATAAATAAAAAAAATAGAGGCTCTTACAACTATATCTTCTTGTTTACATATTTATATTTATACCCATTCATATAGTTAGTATAATCATTACAACCGTACCTCGGCATTAACTTTTGTTGTTTATTTTTATAAATTGACTAAAAAACCTTCTGTTGAGTAAAAAATTATTATGCATTAATTCTCTTATGTTATCATATATTTTCATTGATTTCCTTGTATTATTATATTTATTAAATCTATACCTTAAGTCGTTTATGTTAATTTTCTCATTTGCTAATTGTTCATTGAAACCCAACCTAGCTATATATTCACTTGGCTATTTAATTTTTTTAATCCCATAGAAAAGTTACTTTAGTCATCTAATAAAAGAACAAAAGTTAATTGAATTTAACTTTATGGGTATAGTTGCAATTTTTTAGATCCATTATAATATCAAAGGCTTTGTTAAGTTAGTGAAATTTAATAAATCTCATAGAATATAGAATTTCAGATCATATATCAAGGTTTCAACAATTAAAAAATTCAACTCCAAAACTGACCTAAACTTGGGTAGATTCATTGGTTTGGATTGAGTTGATATTGGACACTTTTTTTCATTTTCTTAGGAAGCAATTTCATAAAACTTGGGTAGATTCATTGGTTTGGATTGAGTTGATATTGAACAATTTTTTTCATTTTCTATCAAGCAATTTCATACTTTTGTCCCACTTGGATGGACAATGCCCAAATGATATAGCATCATAGATTCATAGTGATATTGGCAAAGTAGGCATGTAAAGCAAAACTCAAAAAAGATGTTGGATATTTTTTGAAGGATGTAAGATGGTGAGATGCGATGAATGTTAAAACAATCTTATATGAAGTCAATCAAAAAAGACTTATCGTAATCCAATTGGAAATATGTTTTTGATCTATTCGAATCGTGGAACATAATTCATATTCCCATCTCACTAATTAGGCTAAGATATTTGGCTTTTGCTTTTGTTTTTTTTATAAATAGGATAAGATGTTTTGTTGTTATTATTGCTTTTGCTTATTCTTTGTACTTGTATGTCATCATTGAAAAACAAGAACCCTAACATCAAATCGATTATTTTTCTTGACTTGATTTCAACAATCGAATGCTTTAGCGAAAATTGTGGAAAGAGACTACTTTTCCAACTTATTTATAAAAACATACTTAGAAAAGTTAATGGTCCCAAAACATCCTACTTTTCAAAAGTAATTGCCAATAAGTTCAAAAACACTGTAGCTTAATATCTATTCCCTAAATGCTCTAAAAATAACTTGTTATATCCTACGATGATTGGACTGATATCCTTATTTGCATCCAATGCTGAAAATAATAATATCCCACAAAAAACACCTACATGTATCCTACCATTGAATCAACTAGTATCCTATAAAGAAGATAGTTGTATCCTATAAAGAACATGCTAGTATCCTACAATGATTGGACTAATATCTAATAGTATCCCCATGAAGAACGTGCTAGTATCCTACAATCGTTGGACTAATATCCAATAGTATCCCACGAAGAACGTACTAATATCCTACTATGATTGAACTTATGTCCTAGGAAGATTTGGCGTATAGCTCACGATAGTAACACTAGCATCCCATGATAATTTAAATGATATCCTACAAATATGTCGATTAATCGAATACATATACGAATAATGGTTAAAAACGTTGATTAATCGAGTAAGTAAATGATTAGCTGATACTTCGTAGGATACTATTGTTATCATCGTTGGATACAAAACAAGTATATCATTCTAATTATCGTAAGATACTATCACGTTCTTTGTGGTATACTACTGTTATCATCGTTGGATACAAGGCAAGGATATCAATCCAATCCTCGTAGGATACTAGCACATTCTTCTTAAGGGCATTTGAGGAATAAAATATTAAGCTACAGTGTTTTTGGATTTAGTAGCAATTATTTTGGAAAAGTAAGATGTTTTAGGAGCATTGACTTTTCCAAACATTTTTTTTTTTTTTATAAACAGGCTCAAAAAGTAGCCCCTTTCAATAATTTTCCCAATGCTTTACAACATCCGGTTAAAAACATACTCTTAAATTCCACTAAAGCTGGTGAGGTAGAAGACAATTCCTTTCTTCTTAAAAAATATATTTGTCTTAATTTCCATGTCCAGTAAAACGCGTGGCATCCACCTGTTGTAAGGTTTTTTTAACTTTCCTCTAGATCCTGTGCTTGTGACTTTGTGATCTTGTCGTCAGTTTCGCAATCTGTCCTTCAATATGGTGCACTTCGTCTATTGCGAGCGATTTTCGGTCTTGCAATCGATTATAAAGAAGAACGCAATCACAACCACGCAGGCTCACACTCCCCATAATCTCAATGCGCCACTCCCAACTCTGTCTCTTTCTCTTTGGACTCGTGCACTTTTAGTCATTGCCCACTTCAATCAGAGAGACGATCGAAGAGGATCGAACTATCACTCGTGAGTAGAGCTTCTTGATGATTGATTGATGAATTAATGCAGCTCAACAATTGAGTTCTGCCATGGTTTCAAATGAACTTCGTCCAACCAACATGTGGTTGGGGGATCCCACACGTCGCCAAGCATATTTGAGGCACCAATGCTCCAAATGAAGAATAGATAAATATCCGATCGTCATGATAGAGGAGATTGGCTCAGTTCAATACAAACAAATGAGTCTGACATGTATAATCCAACTGGATTTGCTTCATGGATGCGTAGACTTGTCTATATCCTCCGGTGGCAAAAGTTCAATCAGATTGTTTGAGAGTGGATGGTTAAAATATGATCCAATGGGACATCACCAACTGACTACAGGATGTCTAGCTGGTAGTGGACAAGAGGACAGTTTTCCACTATAACACATCACTTTAGATAAGATTTGTTCACATATTGTAGCAAATTAGGAAGGGATAAGACACACACACACACACTCTCTCTCTCTCTCTCTCTCTTCTGTAGCAGAACAAACAAGGGTATTCTAATAATAGCTCATATGATGAACTTTGATGAAGTTGAAATTTTCAAATCAACACATGCATATATTAATACCCAGGAGAAAATATGGCCAGATGGATTTATATATTGATTGCCTTTGGACTTTGATTGAACAGGGTCTCAGGTAGAACAAAGCAAAGGCAATTTTACAAGATACTTGGTAGGGAAAAGCACACGTGAAAAATCATCATTTGTGCTTCCACCATAAAGTCAGGCATCTGATTCAAATCACAATTCACATAAACCAAAAAACAAACATCAAACATGTTGATTGAAAAGAAATCCAACCCAATAATTTACATAGGGATAAAGACTGTGTGACTGCGTCGTTGCCTTTGGGTCCCTCAAGTAATCGTGATTCTCGACTCCTCATTACTAACTCACATTATTCCCCATAGTCAAAATCAATAATCAATCGCTCAGTCGGGCATCATCCGTGCCCTATTATTATTATTTTACGTTTCTTAAGCCCCGTAAGACAAGTGTCATCTGTCACATCTGCACTGATTGAACATATGTAGATACTCGTTTTACTTTTTCTGAGCACCAAATCTTTGTTTGTCGCAAGAGGGGCCCATATCTTGGGTTAAAATCGTCTGGTGCTTTTAATGTGCGGTAGACGATGCAGTGTCTGTGGGATGCTACCATGTGGAACATGCACGGATACTATACTTTTAATGTGCGATAGACGGTGCAGTGTCTGTGGGATGCTACCACGTGGAACATCCACAGATACTGTGCATCACATTTTCCCAGGCGAAATGACGCTGCACGTCTACTGTACATTAAGGCAGACGATTTCATCCCCAATATCCCCCCTCCAATTCCAATTCCCTTTTATGTTATACACTACCTTATCTTTCCAACATTCAACTTTCTTTTCTAAAAATTAATTATATTTATAAGTTCGGATGTGCGGGGTTCCCCCCTTTTTTTTTTAATGCTTTTCCTTTCTTGTCATTGTTATTATTATTTTTTTTTTTTCCCTTCCCTTGGATCGAGGAATTTGCACTTCACTGGCACTAACAGGATCTTTGACATAAAACGCTCCTAATTTCTTGTTTCGAAGGAACTGAAGAATTGCTACATCAGTTATAGATAATTGGTGCATCACCATCTGCATTATTCGACCACAACAAACTTTAAGTGGCATCCTTGGAATTCCACCAATCTCAAGGAATGGGCTATTACTTCCATCTTGCCCAAAATATATTATCATTAAAATATTTCTTTTAGAAATCTCCTTTTCAATGAATTGAAACCCAAATACCCAATTCAATACATGGTAACCACCCAAATACGCAATTCAATACATGGTAACCCACCCATACTATTATACAAAGCCAAGACCCTCTTTTCTAGCTGAGATTTCATACTCAAAACGTCATTCATTCTTTTTCACATTAACACCTATACCCATCTGTTTATAACTTAACTGCCTAACACTGTATACCCAAAACGTCCTCCCTTTTTTTAAAAATTGCCCTCTCTTTTTTATATTGCCATGCGCAGAGTGCGTGCTCTCCCCTAATCTACATTAAACTAAGAACATCCATTTGCAGATCTTTTTAATACTCGAATAAGACGAGTTCGTTTTATATATAGTACAAGTACATTATAATTTTGGATTTAAGAACTTGCCCAAGAGAATGCCGGAAGACTTCATCAAATAAAGTTCCCGCTCTAAAACCAACATTGGGAGCTGAGATGTTTACATTCATGATTCTCACACCAAGTACCTCATCCTTCCCCTAGTCCATCTTTGATCCTAACAATCCTTGAAAACAAACTAAGATGCATTTGGGATTTCTCTTTACATTAGTATCTTCCCGTTGCATTTTTCAAATTAAAGGTAACATATTGGAAATCATTGTTCACTAAGAAGCCTTGCGATAGACCCCAAAATGACGCTCTTTGGGACAATCAACTAACAACAATAAAAATGGACATCAAAAGCCGAGGGCCTTTTGTATCTAGGCCCCCAAATTTTGATATGTATTCATATTTTCTTGTTTTTTTATATTTATACTTATACCCATCTATTTAACATAACCATTGCAGTCATACCCTCCCATTAGAAGCCATTAACTTCCGTCATCTACTTTCCTAGAACAAATTAATTGTCCATAATTATTCAATGAGTATCAATAAATATTAGAACAGACGTACCTATAATTCTGATAATTTGATTTATTAACAAACTACAATCAAGTATATTGGTATGAATGCAGAATATTTTTATTTAATACAAGGTCAGTTCGGTTATCTATCTATCAATACTATTATAAAGCCAACAGTCTCATTTCTAACTGATGATATTTAATACCTAAACTGCACCTCACATTTTATTATTTTCACTTTCATCTCCCCTTAACTACCTCACTTATACAACTACCATCCAAATTGCCCTTTATGCTTAATTCTATTTACTTTTATATCCTTCCAAATACTGCTTCTATTAATTGCATCCACTTATTTACTTATTTAATTTTGCTACGCGTGCATTTCCCCTCGTTTAATAAAAATAAACAATTAGCCAGAAGTTTTCATGGTACCTTGTAAAAGCTTCCACTGCAAGTAACAGGCATTAAAAGAAAGATACTAAATGGGCCGTCCTTTAAGGAAATTAACGTAGCAGTCAGACACGCTTTTAGATTATGAGTTACAATGTTCCGCAGCAACTATCATAACCTCACCTTTTATTATAACCCGTTCCCCAAATTGCTTGTAAAAAGCTAGAGAGAGCACACCAAGGCTTAAATCCTCATTACTATTTAAACTCACCCATCCCATCAACCCCCATTACAACCTCAGAAAAGATCTGTCAAAATCGTCACTCTACTGATCCAAGATTGTGCCAAACTATATATATATATATATATTTAGAGACCAGCCCACGAGGCTTCTTCCTTAAACAATCATGTGTAAAATCTTTCCACAATATCGATTCCTTCTTCACCACCTGATTACAAATGGAATTCAACACGTTTTCTAGATTTGGCAATTGAAAAAGAAATTCAGGTATGATGCTAAGAAAGATCCCATGCTGACACGAGGATAAGCCTTTTAAATAGTCAGAATTGAAAAAAGAAAACATTAAGCAAACAGTTCACATCTATTTTGAGGAAAAAATGGCAAACTCAATCAATTTTGAAGGAACTAATGAGCAAGAAGCAAATCTAAAGCTCTGTCAAAGTTCTCAAAATGCCAAAAGTACCCTTCCAATTTCAAGAACATGCAGCTATTATTCCATCAATTTCAGTTTTTCCATGACATACTTGGTACAAGTGCAAGTCTCAGACGACAAGGGTATTAGGAGTCTGCTTTGATTTCAAGATCAGAAATGATAATATACAGACACTCAAGTCACTCCAATTAAGCCATTTCATCTTCATAATCACTTTTATTTTTGAGTTTAGCACAGTCTTCTTCCTTATCAAACTTCTTCATATTAGCCATAAACTTCACTATCTCTTTCCTTCTTCGTAAACATCTCTCAGAAACTATTTGCTTCATTTTTTTTGGATTTCCACTTTAAAGACTTGTAAATCGTCACCATACAAGACTAGGAGTCGAATGAAAACCAATCAAAAGCTTTATCTTGGTGACTAAAGCCTCTTCCTTCAATCACATATTTAATCTGGTTACAATCAACTTCTAACTTGGACTCTTGCAACAAAATAACTTCAGGATTCCAGGAATCAAGGAACGCCATAAATGCTAATCCTTTCTCCACGGCATTTAGACCACTCACATTCAAAGATATTGATTTTAGCTGCATTGAGAAACTAATGTTACACTTCTATTTCCCTTGTCTGCACCGGATCTCAGACCCCAAAAACCATCTTTATCCTTCAAAAACCATGACCATTTCTGTCATTCCCACTCCTTATTTGAATTTGCTTCCAACAAATCTGAAGCCAATAGATGCCAGTCTTACTTATAAAAAGCTAAAGTAAACCTTAGGTACACCATTACCCTTAGTAGACATTCCAATTCGCCCAAGGATACTTGTCTTTCCACAAAATCCCTATCTTCAATGGAAATAAAGTCAAACTCCAAGCCATCTAACTTTAGTCTAAGTCTTTCCGTGTCGGAGCTCCAACTTTTGTAGTAATTTGATATTTCAGATCTGAATTGTTCTTCCATAAATAAGTTACCATCCCCCTAGAGACAATCTATACAATTCATTCTACTTCTTGCTTTCGCATGGTGATGGAAAAATATGGAATTTTTATCTCCAGACTTTAACCATAAAGCCCTTCAATTTTGTTTCCAGTTGTCATCATTTAGATTTGCCAACTTCTTAGATTCCACCTACAAGTTTTCCCAATGAATCCACTCAGCTGATTACAAGCCCCCATTTTCTTCCGAAATATTCATATCCATAATAACTGGAGGACATCCCCCCTTCGTTCATCCAATCTACGAAAGACTTCTTCGTTCTACAACTTAATCTTATATTTTAAGGCCCTCAACTTCCTACAGAGCACATTAGTATGATTACCATTATAATTGAATTCAGCCCACAAATCAAAGATTTTCTATATCTATAGTAAAGATTGATCTTCCACCACAATTTTTTCCTTTTTCTTTTTTTTTTATCAGTAATATGTAGTATTATATTAATAATAAAGGAAATATGGTTTGATGGTACACGGATAGTGTACCAAAAATAAACAAACAATCCTAAACAGCAAAATGAGCCTGTGGAGAAACAAGAAAAACCATCCTCAATTCCTTCCCAAATCTTCCAACAAGATATTCTCATATAAAAATAGATTTCCCCTAAATATTTTATTCTCACAAGACCACCAACAAAGGAATTTGATCTGATATAGTATACGACAGGGAAAAAAAACTAAAGAATGAGAAAACTTATCATCTCATTCTAAAGAAATCAAGAATCTATCAGACTTAGAAACCACCGACTGACAATGATTGTAAGACCATGTGAATTTCGCACATTCCAATGATAAAACCACTAAGCCATGCTGATTCACAAAACCTGAGAATAATCTCATATGAATTTGAAATGAATTACACCTACCATATTTGCTTTTAGGAAAACTAGGTACATTAAAATTTCCAGCAATACACCATGTCATCCGACTCCAATTCAACACATCAGCAAGTTCAGACCAAAGAACACGTGAGAGAGAATTGTCCTTACAACCATAAACTCAAAAAAAACAAAAAAGATCACGACTCCTTATTTCTTTCAAAACAAAAGAAACTGAGAACAACAGACAAGACTGAGAGAGAACCCACTAATCAGATTTCCAAGCTATGATGATTTCAGCCACTATTCGTCTAGCCGGGATAAATCCCACCACTCTAGCCCTCCAGATATCTCCCATAATCTGGTTACAGACAACTTCTGCCTTCAACTGTAGCAATAGATAACTTCAGGATTCCAGGAATCAAGGACCCAATTAAATGCTAATCCTTTCTCCACGGCATTTAGAACCCACACATTCCAAGATATTAATTTTAGCAGCATTGAGAAACAAATGTTACACTTCTTTTCCGTTGTCAGCACCGGATCTCAGAACTCAAACAAATCTTCACCCTTAAAAAACAATGATAATTTCTGTAACTCCCACACCCTATTTGAAATGCTTCCAACAAATCTGAAGCCAATACATGCCGGCATCACTTATAAAAACTTCAACAATTTTTGGTACACCATTTCCCCCTGTAGACCATCCAATTCATGTACGGATACTTGTTTTTCCACAAAATCCCAATCTTCATTGGAAATAAAGTCAAAATGCAAGCCATCAATCTATGTTCCAACTCTTTCCATCTCGAGATCAAATTTTTGTAGTATTTGATATTTCAGATCTGATTTGTACTTCTTCCGTAAATAAGTTACCAACCCCCTGGAAACAATCTATACAATTAATTCTACATCTTGCTCTCGCATAGTGATCGAAAAATTTGGTATTTTTATCTCAAGATTTAAACCATAAAGCCCTTCATTTTTTTCTCCAGCAGATATCATTTAGATTTGCATACTTCTTAGATACCACCCTCAAGTTTTCCCAATGAATCCACTCAGCAGATTAAAACCCCATTTTCTTCTGAACCATCCATATCCTTAATAGCTGGAGGAAATCCCCCCCTTCGTTCATCCACTCTACCAACGACTTCTTTGTTCTACTTCTTAATCTTTTCCTTTCAGGCCCTCAACTTCCTACAGAGCACATTAGTACAATTACCATTAAAATTGAATTCAGGCCACCAGTCGACGATTTTTTTATAGTAAAGATTGATCTTCCAACCACATATTCTCATATAGATATGGGTTTTCCTTCCTTATTTTATTCTCACAAGACCACCGACAAAGGAATTTGATCTTGATATAGACTTCGAGAATGAGCAAACATATCATCTCATTCTAAGGAAATCAAGAATCTATCAAACTTAGAAAGCGCCAACTGACATTGACTGTAAGACCATGTGAATTTTGCACCTTTCAACGATAAATCCTCTAAGGCATGCAAATTCACAAAACCTGAGAATAATCCAATTCGAATTTGATATGAATTACCTACCATCTTTGCGTTTCGGATCACTACGTACACTAAAATTTCCAGCAATACACCATGTCATCCGATTCCGATTCCACACATCAGTAAGTTCAGACCTAAGAACACATGAGATAGAATTGTTGTTACAACCATAAACTCAAAAAACGACAAAAAGATCAAGACTCCGTATTTCTTTCAATACCAAAGAAAATGAGTACAACAGACAAGACTGAGAGAGCACCAACTAATCAGATTTCCATGCTATGATTATGTCAGCCGCTATTCCTCTAGCGGGTATCAATCCCACCACTCTAGCCCTCCAGATATCTCCAATAATCTGGTTACACACAACTTCTAACTTCTACACTTGCAACAAGATAAGTTCAGGATTCCAGGAATCAAGGACCAACTTAAATGCTAATCCTTTCTCCACGGTATTTAGAACCCTCACATTCCAAGATATTAATTTTAGCAGAATTGACTAACAAATGCAACTCTTCTGTTTCCCTTGTCAACACCGGATCTAAGAACTCAAACCTATCTTTGCCCTTAAATAACAATGATAATTTCGGTAACTCCCGCACCCTATTTGAAATGCTTCCAACAAATCTGAACCCAATACATGCCAGCATCACTTATAAAAACCTCAACAATTTTTGCTACACCATTTCCCTTTTGAATACCTTCAAATTCATCTACGGATACTTGTTTTTCAACAAAATCCCTATCTTCATTGGAAATAAAGTTAAACTGCAAGCCATCCAACTTTGTTCCAAGTCTTTCCATCTCGAGATCCAATATTTGCATTAATTTGATATTTCAGATCTGATTTGTACTTCTTCCGTAAATAAGTTACCAACCCCCCCGAGACAATCTATACAATTCATTCTACTTCTTGCTTACGCATAGTGAAGGAAAAATATGGTATTTTTATCTCCAGATTTTAACCATAAAGCCCTTCATTATTGTATCCAGCTCATATAATTTAGATCTGCATACTTCTTAGATACAACATTCAAGTTTTCCCAACGAATCAACTCAGCCGATTAAAAGCCCCATTTTCTTTGGAAAAATCCATATCCTTAATAGCTGGAGGACATCCCCCCTTTTGTTCATCAACTCTACCAACGACTTCTTTGTTCTACTTCTTAATCTTTTCCTTTCACGCCCTCAACTTCCTACAGAGCACATTACTACAATTACAATTAAAATTGAATTCAGCCCACCAGTCAGCGATTTTTTATAGTAAAGATTGATCTTTCAACCACATATTCAAATATAGAAATGGGTATTCCTTCCTTATTTTATTCACATAAGACCACAGAAAAAGGAATTTCATCTGATATAGACTACGAGAAAAAATAAAAAACCAGAGAATGAGCAAACTTATCATCTCATTCCAAGGAAATCAAGAATCTATAAAACTTAGAGAAAGCGCCAACTGACTGTGAATGTAAGACCATGTGAATTTCGAACCTTTCAATGATAAATCATCTAAGGCATGCTGATTCACCAAACCTGAAAATAATCCCATTTGAATTTGATATGAATAACTACCATCTTTGCGTTTAGAAAAACAAGGTACATTAAAATTTCGTGCAATACACCATGTCATCCGATTCCAATTCCAAACATCAGTAGAACACGTCAGAAAGAATTTTCGTTACAACCATAAACTCCAAAAACGACAAAAAGATAACGACTCCTTATTTCTTACAAAACCAAAGAAAATGAGTACAACAGACAAGACTGAGAGAGCACCCACTAATCAGATTTCCACGCTATGATTATGTCAGCCGCTATTTGTCTAGCGGGTATCAATCCCACCACTCTAGCCCTCCAGATATCTCCAATAATCTGGTTACACACAACTTCTAACTTCTACACTTGCAACAAGATAACTTCAGGATTCCAGGAATCAAGGACAAACTTAAATGCTAATCCATTCTCCACGGCATTTCGAACCCTCACATTCCAAGATATTAATTTTAGAACATTCAGAAACAAATACTACTCTTCTGTTTCCCTCGTCAGCACCGGATCTCAGAAATCAAACCTATCTTTACCCTTAAATAACAATGATAATTTCTGGAACTCCCGCACCCTATTTGAAATGCTTCCAACAAACCTGAACCCAATACATGCCAGCATCACTTATAAAAACCTCAACAATTTTTTGTACACCATTTCCCTATTGTAGACCTTCCAATTCATCTACGGCTACTTGTTTTTCAACAAAATCCCTATCTCCATGGGAAATAAAGCCAAACTGCAAGCCATCCAACTTTGTTCCAAGTCCTTCCATCTCGAGATCCATTTTTGCAGTAATTTGATATTTCAGATATGATTTGTACTTCTAGCGTAAAAAAGTTACCAACCCCCTGGAGAAAATCCGTACAATTAATTCTACCTCTTGCTTTCACATAGTGATGGAAAAATATGGTATTTTTATCTCCAGATATTAACCATAAAGCCCTTCATTTTTGTCTCCAGCTGATATCATTTAGATTTGCATACTTCTTACATTCCACCTTAATGTTTTCCCAATGAATCCACCCGGCAGATTAAAAGCCCCATTTTCTTCTGAAACATCCATATCCTTAATAGCTGGTGGACATCCCCCCCCCCCCCCCCCCCTTCGTTCATCCACTCTACCAACGACATCTTTGATCTACTTCTTAATCTTTTCCTTTCAGGCCCTCAACATCCTACAGAGCACATTAGTACAATTACAATTAAAATGAATTAATCCCACCAGTAGGCGATTTTTTATAGTAAAGATAGATCTTCCAACCACATATTCACATATCCAAAGGGTTTCCCTACCGTATTTTATTCTCACAAGACCACCGACAAAGGAATTTCATCTGATATAGACTTCGACAGTGAAAAAGACTGGAGAATGAGCAAACTTATCATCTCATTCTAATGGAATCAAGACTCTATCAAAATTAGAAAGCGCCAACTGACTTTTAATGTAAGACCATGTGAATTTCGCACCTTTCAATGATAAATCCTGTAAGGCATGCTGATTCACAAAACCCGATAATAATCCCATTTGAATTTGATATGAATTACCTACCATCTTCACGTTTAGAAAAACTAGGTACATAAAAATTTGCAGCAATACACCATGTCATCCGATTCCAATTCCAAACATCAGTAAGTTCTGACCAAAGAACACGTGAGAGAGAATTGTGGTTACAACCATAAACTCAAAAAACGACATAAAGATCACGACTCCTTATTTCTTTCAAAACCAAAGAAACTGAGTACAACAGACAAGACTGAGAGAGCACCAACTAATCAGATTTCCATGCTATGATAATGTCAGCCATTATTCGTCTCGCGGGTATCAATCCCACAACTCTAGCCGTACAGATATCTCCCATAATCTGGTTACAGAAAACTTCTAACTCCAACTCTTGCAACAAGATCACTTCAGGATTCCAGCAATCAAGGACCAACTTAACTGTTAATCCTTTCTCCACGGCATTTAGAACCCTCACATTCCAAGATATTAATTTCAGCAGCACTGAGAAACAAATGTTACTCTTCTGTTTCCCTTATCAGCACCGGATCTCAGAACTCAAACCTATCTTTACCCTTAAATAACAATGATAATTTCGGAAACTCCCAAACCCTATTGTAAATGCTTCCAACAAATCTGAAGCCAATACATGCCAGCATCACTTATAAATACCTCAACAATTTTTGGTACACCATTTCCCTTTTGTAGACCTTCCAATTCACCTACGGGAACTTGTTTTTCCAAAAAATCCCTAACTTTGGAAATACAGTCAAACTGCAACCATCCAATTTTTGCAGTAATCTGATATTTCAGATCTGATTTGTACTTCTTCCGTAAATAAGTTACCATCCCCCTGTAGACAATCTATACAATTCATTCAACTTCTTGCATTCACAAAGTGATAGAAAAATATGGTATTTTTATCTCCAGATTTTAACCATAAAGTCCAACAATTTTGTCTCTATCTGATATCATTTAGATTTGCATACTTCTTAGATTCCACCTTCAAGTGTTCCCAATAAATCCACTCAGCAGATTAAAAGCCCCATTTTCTTCTGAAACATCCATATCCTTAATAGCTGGAGGACATCCCCCCCTTCGTTCATCCACTCTACCAACGAATTCTTTGTTCTACTACTTTATCATTTCCTTTAAGGCCCTCAACTTCCAACAGAGCACATTAGTACAATTACCATTAAGATTGAATTCAGCCCACCAGTCGGCGATTTTATATAGTAAAGAATGATCTTCCAACCACATATTCTCATATCAAAATGGGTTTTCCTTCCTTATTTTATTCTCACAAGACCACCGACAAAGGAATTTGATCTGATAGAGACTTCGAGAGAGAGAAAAACAGCAGAATGAGCAAACTTATCATCTCTTTCTAAGGAAATCAAGAATCTATCAAACTAAGAAAGCACCAACTGACTTTGAATGTAGGACCATGTGAAATTCACACCTTTCAATAATCCCAAAACCTAAGAAGGCATGCTGATTCACAAAACCTGACAATAATCCCATATGTATTTGATATGAATTACCTACCATCTTTGCGTTTAGAAAAACTAGGTACATTAAAATTTCCAGCAATACACCATGTAATTCGATACCAATTCCAAACATCAGAAAGTTCAGACCAAAGAACATGTTAGATAGATTTGTCGTTACAACCATAAACTCAAAAAACAACAAAAAGATCACGACTCCTTATTTCTTTCAAAACCAAAGAAACTGAGTACAACAGACAAGACTGAGAGAGCAACCACTAATCAGATTTCCATGCTATGATTATGTCAGCCGCTATTCGTCTGGCCGGTATCAATCCCACCACACTAGCCCTCCAGATATCTCCCATAATCTGGTTACAGACAACTGCTAACTTCTACTCTTGCAACAAGATAACTTTAGGATTCCAGGAATCAGGACCAACTTAAATGCTAATCCATTCTCCAAAGCATTTAGAACCCTCACATTCCAAGATATTAATTTTTCCTGCATTGAGAAACAAATGCTACTCTTCTGTTTCCCTTGTCAGCACCGGATCTCAGAAATCAAACCTATCTTCACCCTTAAATAACAATGATAATTTCTGGAACTCCCGCACCCTATTTGAAATGCTTCCAACAAACCTGAACCCAATACATGCCAGCATCACTGATAAAAACCTCAACAATTTTTGGTACACCATTCCCCTTTTGTAGACCTTCCAATTCATCTATGGCTACTTGTTTTCCAACAAAATCCCTATCTCCATGGGAAATAAAGCCAAACTGCAAGCCATCCAACTTTGTTCCAAGTCCTTCCATCTCGAGATCCAATTTTTGCAGTAATTTGATATTTCAGATCTGATTTGTACTTCTTCCGTAAAAAAGTTACCAACCCCCTGGAGACAATCCATACAATTAATTCTACCTCTTGCTTTCGCATAGTGATGGAAAAATATGGTATTTTTATCTCAAGATTTTAACCATAAAGCCCTTCATTTTTTTCTCCAGCTGATATCAGTTAGACTTGCATACTTCTAAGATTCCACTTCAGAGTTTTCCCAACAAATCTGCTCGGCAGATTAAAAGCCCCATTTTCTTCTGAAATATCCATATCTTTAATAGCTGGAGGACATCCCCCCCTTCGTTCATCGACTCTACCAACGACTTCTTTGTTCTACTTCTTAATCTTTTCCTTTCAGGCCCTCAACTTCCTACAGAGCACATTAGTACAATTACAATTAAAATTGAATTCTGCCCACCACTCGGCGATTTTTCAGAGTAAAGATTGATCTTCCAACCACATATTCTCATGTCAAAATGGGTTTTCCTTCCTTATTTTAATCTCACAAGACCACCAACAATGGAATTCGATCTGATATAGACTTCGAGAGGGAAAAAAACTGAAGAATGAGCAAACTTATCATCTCATTCTAAGGAAATCAAGAATCTATCAAACTTAGAAAGCGCCAACTGACATTGACTGTAAGACCATGTGAATTTTGCACCTTTCAACGATAAATCCTCTAAGGCATGCAAATTCACAAAACCTGAGAATAATCCAATTCGAATTTGATATGAATTACCTACCATCTTTGCGTTTCGGATCACTACGTACACTAAAATTTCCAGCATTACACCATGTCATCCGATTCCAATTCCACACATCAGTAAGTTCAGACCTAAGAACACATGAGATAGAATTGTTGTTACAACCATAAACTCAAAAAACGACAAAAAGATCAAGACTCCGTATTTCTTTCAATACCAAAGAAAATGAGTACAACAGACAAGACTGAGAGAGCACCAACTAATCAGATTTCCATGCTATGATTATGTCAGCTGCTATTCGTCTAGCGGGTATCAATCCCACCACTATAGCCCTCCAGATATCTCCTATAATCTGGTTAACGAACACTTCTAACTTCTACTCTTGCAACAAGATAACTTCAGGATTCCAGGAATCAAGGACCAACTTAAATGCTAATCCTTTCTCCACGGCATTTAGAACCCTCACATTCAAAGATATTAATTTTAGCAGCATTGACAAAAAAATGCAACTCTTCTGCATCCCTTGTCAATACCGGATCTAAGAACTCAAACCTATCTTTGCCCTTAAATAACAATGATAATTTCGGTAACTCCCACACCCTATTTGAAATGCTTCCAACAAATCTGAACCCAATACATGCCAGCATCACTTATAAAAACCTCAACAATTTTTGCTACACCATTTCCCTTTTGAATACCTTCAAATTCATCTACGGATACAAGTTTTTCCAACAAATCCCTATCTCCATTGGAAATAAAGTTAAACTGCAAGCCATCCAACTTTGTCCCAAGTCTTTCCATCTCGAGATCCAATATTTGCAGTAATTTGATATTTCAGATCTGATTTGTACTTCTTCCGTAAATAAGTTACCAACCCCCCCGAGACAATCTATACAATTCATTCTACTTCTTGCTTACGCATAGTGATGGAAAAATATGGTATTTTTATCTCCAGATTTTAACCATAAAGCCCTTCATTTTTGTATCCAGCTCATATAATTTAGATTTGCATACTTCTTAGATACAACATTCAAGTTTTCCCAATGATTCAACTCAGCCGATTAAACGCCCCATTTTCTTCTGAAAAATCCATATCCTTAATAGCTGGAGGACATCCCCCCTTTTGTTCATCAACTCTACCAACGACTTCTTTGTTCTACTTCTTAATCTTTTCCTTTCACGCCCTCAACTTCCTACAGAGCACATTACTACAATTACAATTAAAATTGAATTCAGCCCACCAGTCAGCGATTTTTTATAGTTAAGATTGATCTTTCAACCACATATTCAAATATAGAAATGGGGTTTCCTTCCTTATTTTATTCTCATAAGACCACCGAAAAAGGAATTTCATCTGATATAGACTACAAGACAAAATAAAAAACCAGAGAATGAGCAAACTTATCATCTCATTCTAAGGAAATCAAGAATCGATCAAACTTAGAGAAAGCGCCAACTGACTGTGAATGTAAGACCATGTCAATTTCGAACCTTTCAATGATAAATCCTCTAAGGCATGCTGATTCACAAAACCTGAAAATAATCCCATTTGAATTTGATATGAATTACCTACCATCTTTGCGTTTAGAAAAACTAGGTACATTAAAATTTCCAGAATACACCATGTCATCCGATTCCAATTCCAAACATCAGTAGAACACGCGAGAAAGAATTTTCGTTACAACCATAAACTCCAAAAACGACAAAAAGATAACGACCCCTTATTTCTTTCAAAACAAAAGAAACTGAGTACAACAGACAAGACTGAGAGAGCACCCACTAATCAGATTTCTATGCTATGATTATGTCAGCCGCTATTCGTCTAGCAGGTATCAATCCCACAACTCTAGCCCTCCAGATATCTCCAATAATCTGGTTACACACAACTTCTAACTTCTACACTTGCAACAAGATAACTTCAGGATTCCAGGAATCAAGGACCAACTTAAATGCTAATCCATTCTCCACGGCATTTAGAACCCTCACATTCCAAGATATTAATTTTAGCAGCATTGAGAAACAAATACTAATCTTCTGTTTCCCTCGTCAGCACCGGATCTCAGAACTCAAACAAATCTTCACCCTTAAAAAAAAAGATAATTTCTGTAACTCCCACACCCTATTTGAAATGCTTCCAAAAAATCTGAAGCCAATACATGCCGGCATCACTTATAAAAACCTCAACAATTTTTGGTACCATTTCCCCCTTGTAGACCATCCAATTCATGTACGGATACTTGTTTTTCAACAAAATCCCTATCTTCATTGGAAATAAAGTCAAAATGCAGGCCATCAATCTATGTTCCAAGTCTTTCCATCTCGAGATCCAATTTTTGTACTAATTTGATATTTCAGATCTGATTTGTACTTCTTCCGTAAATAAGTTACCAACACCCTGGAAACAATCTATACAATTAATTCTACATCTTGCTCTCACATAGTGATCGAAAAATTTGGTATTTTTATCTCAAGATTTAAACCATAAAGCCCTTCATTTTTTTCTCCAGCAGATATCATTTAGATTTGCATACTTCTTAGATACCACCCTCAAGTTTTCCCAATGAATCCACTCAGCAGATTAAAACCCCATTTTCTTCTGAAACATCCAAATCCTTAATAGCTGGAGGACATCCCCCCGTTCGTTCATCCACTCTACCAACGACTTCTTTGATCTACTTCTTAATCTTTTCCTTTCAGGCCCTCAACTTCCTACAGAGCACACTAGTACAATTACAATTAAAATGAATTCAGCCCACCAGTAGGCGATTTTTTATAGTAAAGATAGATCTTCCAACCACATATTCACATATCCAAATGGGTTTTCCTACCGTATTTTATTCTCACAAGACCACCGACAAAGGAATTTCATCTGATATAGACTTCGACAGTGAAAAAGACTGGAGAATGAGCAAACTTATCATCTCATTCTAATGGAATCAAGACTCTATCAAAATTAGAAAGCGCCAACTGACTTTTAATGTAAGACCATGTGAATTTCGCACCTTTCAATGATAAATCCTGTAAGGCATGCTGATTCACAAAACCTGATAATAATCCCACTTGAATTTGATATGAATTACCTACCATCTTCACGTTTAGAAAAACTAGGTACATAAAAATTTGCAGCAATACACCATGTCATCCGATTCCAATTCCAAACATCAGTAAGTTCTGACCAAAGAACACGTGAGAGAGAATTGTCGTTACAACCATAAACTCAAAAAACGACAAAAAGATCACGACACCTTATTTCTTTCAATACCAAAGAAACTGAGTACAACAGACAAGACTGAGAGAGCACCCACTAATCAGATTTCCATGCTATGATTATGTCAGCCGCTATTCCTCTAGCGGGTATCAATCCCACCACTCTACTGCTACAGATATCACCCATAATCTGGTTACAGACAACTTCTAACTTCAACTCTGGCAACAAGATAACTTCAGGATTCCAGGAATCAAGGACCAACTTCAAAGCTAATCCTTTCTCCACGGCATTTAGAACCCTCACATGCCAAGATATTAATTTTGGCTGCATTGACAAACAAATGTTACTCTTCTGTTTCCCTTGTCAGCACCGGACTCAAACCTCTCTTTACCCTTAAATAACAATGATAATTTCGGTAACTCCCACACCCTATTTGAAATGATTCCAACAAATCTGAACCCAATACATACGAGCATCACTTATAAAAACCTCAATAATTTTTGGTACACCATTTACCTTCTGTAGACCTTCAAAGTCATCTACAGATACCTGTTTTTCCACAAAATCCCTCAATTCATTGGAAATAAAGTCAAACAGAAATCCATCCAACTTCGTTCCAACTCTCTCCATCTCGAGATCCAATTTTCGCAGTAATTTGCAATTTCAGATCTGATTTGTACTTCTTCCGTAAATAATTTACCATGCCCCTGGAGACAATCTATACAATAAACTCAACTTCTTGCTTTCGCACAGTGATGGAAAAATAACGTATTTTTTTCTCCAGATTTTAACCATAAAGCCCTTCATTTTTGGCTCCAGCTGATATCATTTAGATTTGTATACTTCTTAGATTCCACCATCAAGTTTTCCCAATGAATCCACTCAGCAGATTAAAAGCCCCATTTTCTTCTGAAACATCCATATCCTTAATAGCTGTAGGACATCCCCCCCTTCGTTCATCCACTCTACCAAAGACTTCTTTGTTCTATTTCTTAATCTTTTCCTTTCAGGCCCTCAACTTCCAACAGAGCACATTAGTACAATTACCATTAAAATGAATTCAGCCCACCAGTCGGCGATTTTTGATAGTAAAGATAGATCTTCCAACCACATATTCTCATATCCAAATGCGTTTTCCTTCCTTATTTTATTCTAACAAGACCACCGACAAAGGAATTTGATCTGATATAGAATTCGAGACCAAAAAAAAAACTGGAGAATGAGTAAACCTATCATCTCATTCAAAGGAAATCAAGAATCTATCAAACTTAGAAAGCGCCAACTGACTTTTGAATGTAAGACCATGTGAATTTCGCACCTTTCAATGATAAATCCTCTAAGGCATCCCGATCCACGAAACCAAAGAATAATCCCATTTGAATTTGATATGAAATAACCTACCATCTTCGCGTTTAGGAAAACTAGGTACATTAAAATTTCCAGCAAAACACCATGTCATCCGAAACTCCCAAACCCTATTAGAAATGCTTCCAACAAATCTGAAGCCAATACATGCCAGCTTCACTTATAAAAACCTCAACAATTTTTGGTTCACCATTTCCCTTTTGTAGACCTTCCAATTCACCAACGGGAACTTGTTTTTCCACAAAATCCCTATCTTCGTGGGAAATAAAGTCAAACTGCAACCATCCAATTTTTGCAGTAATCTGATATTTCAGATCTGATTTGTACTTCTTCCGTAAATAAGTTACCATCCCCCTGTAGACAATCTATACAATTCATTCAACTTCATGCATTCACAAAGTGATAGAAAAATATGGTATTTTTATCTCCAGATTTTAACCATAAAGTCCAACACTTTTGTCTCTATCTGATATCATTTAGATTTGCATACTTCTTAGATTCCACCTTCAAGTGTTCCCAATAAATCCACTCAGCAGATTAAAAGCCCCATTTTCTTCTGAAACATCCATATCCTTAATAGCTGGAGGACATCCCCCCCTTCGTTCATCCACTCTACCAACAAATTCTTTGTTCTACTACTTTATCATTTCCTTTAAGGCCCTCAACTTCCAACAGAGCACATTAGTACAATTACCATTAAGATTGAATTCAGCCCACCAGTCGGCGATTTTATATAGTAAAGAATGATCTTCCAACCACATATTCTCATATCAAAATGGGTTTTCCTTCCTTATTTTATTCTCACAAGACCACCGACAAAGGAATTTGATCTGATAGAGACTTCGAGAGAGAAAAAAAGTGCAGAATGAGCAAACTTATCATCTCATTCTAAGGAAATCAAGAATCTATCAAACTAAGAAAGCACCAACTGACTTTGAATGTAGGACCATGTGAAATTCACACCTTTCAATAATAAATCCTCTAAGGCATGCTGATTCACAAAACCTGAGAATAATCCCGTTTGTATTTGATATGAATTACCTACCATCTTTGCGTTTAGGAAAACTAGGTACATTACAATTTCCAGCAATACACCATGTAATCCGATACCAATTCCAAACATCAGTAAGTTCAGACCAAAGAACATGTTAGATAGATTTGTCGTTACAACCATAAACTCAAAAAACAACAAAAAGATCACGACTCCTTATTTCTTTCAAAACCAAAGAAACTGAGTACAACAGACAAGACTGAGAGAGCACCCACTAATCAGATTTCCATGCTATGATTATGTCAGCCGCTATTCGTCTGGCGGGTATCAATCCCACCACTCTAGCCCTCCAGATATCTCCCATAATCTGGTTACAGACAACTGCTAACTTCTACTCTTGCAACAAGATTACTTCAGGATTCCAGGAATCAAGGACCAACTTAAATGCTAATCCATTCTCCACAGCATTTAGAACCCTCACATTCCAAGATATTAATTTTTGCTGCATTGAGAAACAAATGTTACTCTTCTGTTTCCCTTGTCAGCACCGGATCTCAGAACTCAAACCTATCTTTACCCTTAAATAACAATGATAATTTCTGGAACTCCCGCACCCTATTTGAAATGCTTCCAACAAACCTGAACCCAATACATGCCGGCATCACTGATAAAAACCTCAACAATTTTTGGTACACCATTCCCCTTTTGTAGACCTTCCAATTCATCCACGGCTACTTGTTTTCCAACAAAATCCCTATCTCCATGGGAAATAAAGCCAAACTGCAAGCCATCCAACTTTGTTCCAAGTCCTTCCATCTCGAGATCCAATTTTTGCATTAATTTGATATTTCAGATCTGATTTGTACTTCTTCCGTAAAAAAGTTACCAACCCCCTGGAGACAATCCATACAATTAATTCTACCTCTTGCTTTCGCATAGTGATGGAAAAATATGGTATTTTTATCTCCAGATTTTAACCATAAAGCCCTTCATTTTTGTCTCCAGCTGATATCAGTTAGACTTGCATACTTCTTAGATTCCACTTCCAAGTTTTCCCAACGAATCTGCTCGGCAGATTAAAAGCCCCATTTTCTTCTGAAATATCCATATCTTTAATAGCTGGAGGACATCCCCCCCTTCGTTCATCGACTCTACCAAGGACTTCTTTGTTCTACTTCTTAATCTTTTCCTTTCAGGCCCTCAACTTCCTACAGAGCACATTAGTACAATTACCATTAAAATTGAACTCTTCCCACCAGTCGGCGATTTTTTAGAGTAAAGATTGATCTTCCAACCACATATTCTCATATCAAAATGGGTTTTCCTTCCTTACTTTATTCTCACAAGACCACCAACAAAGGAATTCGATCTGATATAGACTTCGAGAGCGAAAAAAACTGAAGAATGAGCAAACTTATCATCTCATTCTAAGGAAACCAAGAATCTATCATACTTAGAAAGCGCCAACTGACTTTGAATGTAAGACCATTTGAATTTCACACCTTTGAATGATAAATCCTCTAAGGCATGCTGATTGAAAAAACCTGAGAATAATTCCATTTGAATTTGATGTGAATTACCTACCACCTTTGCCTTTAGGAAATCTATATACATCAAAATTTCCTGCAATACACCATGTCATCGGATTCAAATTCCAAACATCAGTAAGTTCCGACCAAAGAACACGTGAGAGAGAATAGTCGTTAAAACCATAAACTCCAAAAATGACATAAAGATCAAGACTGCTGATTTCTTTCAAACCCAAGTAACTGAGTACAACAACAGACAAAACTGAGAGAGCACCTACCTATCAGAGTTCAATGTTATGATTATGTCAACCTCTATCTGTCTAGCGGGTATTGCGATGTTGCTAACCATCCCACCACTCTGAGCCTCCACATATCGCCCATAATCTGGTTACAGAGAACTTCTAACTGTGACCCTTGCAACAAAATAACTTCAGGATTCAAGAAATCAAATACCGCCTTAAATGCTAATCCCTTCTCCACGGCATTTAGAGCCCTCACATTCCAAGATATTAATTTTAGCAGCATTGAGAAACAAATGTTACTCTTCTGTTTCCCTTGTCAGCACCGACTCTCAGAACCCAAACCTATCTTTACCCTGAAATAACAATGATAATTTCTGTAACTCCCATTCCCTATTAGAAATGCTGCCAACAAATCTGAATCCAATACATGCCAGCAATACTTATAAAATTCTCTAGTAAACCGTTGGTACACCATTTCCCTTAGTAGACCTTCCACTTCCTCTAAGGATACTTGTTTTTCACAAAATCCCTATCATCATTGGAAATAAAGTCATACTCCAAGCTATCCAACTTTGTTCAAAGTCTTTGCATCTCGGAGATCCAATTTTTGTAGTAATTTGATATTTCAGATCTGATTTGTTCTTCTTCCGTAAATAAGTTACCATCCACATGGAGACGACCTATACAATTCATCCTACTTCTTGCTTTCGCACGGTGATGGAAAAATATGGTATTTTTATCAATAGATTATTACCATAAAGGCTTTGATTTTTGTCTCCAGTTGATATCATTTACATTTGCCAACTTCTCAAATACAACTTTCAAGTTTTCCCAGTGTATCCACTCAGCTGATTACTAACCCCAATTTTGTTTCATAATATTCATATCCATTTTTTGATGAATTCCGTAATATCCATATCCTTAGCAGCTGGTGGACATCCCTCATTCGTTCATCCACTCTACCAAAGACTTTCTTGGCCTACTTCTCAATCTTATCTTTTAAGGCCCTCAACTTCTTACAGAGCACATGAGTATGATTACCATTGTAATTGAATCCAGCTTACTTATAGTAAAGATTAATCTCCCAACCATGTTTTCTCATATCAAAATGCGTTTTCCTAATTTTAGGTTATTGTCACAGACAACCAACATAGGAATTTGATTTGACAGAGGCTTCGAAAGGGTAAAAACGGAAGGATGAGCATACTTAACATCTGATTCTAAAGAAAACAAGAATCTATCTAACTTTGAAAGAGCCGACTGACTTTGAATATAAGACCATGTGAATTTCACACCTTTCAATGATAAATCCTCTAAGTCATGCTGATTCACAAAACCTGAAAATAATCTCATATGAATTTGATGTGAATTACCTACCACCTTTGCCTTTAGGAAATCTATGTACATTAAAATTTCCTGCAACACACCATGTCATCTGATTCCAATTCCAAACATCAGTAAGTTCAGACCAAAGAACTTGTGTGACAGAATTGTCGTTACAACCATAAACTCCAAAAATGACATAAATATCAAGACTCCTAATTTCCTTCAGAACCAAAGAAACTGAATATGACACAGCCAAGGCTGAGAGAGCATCAACTTATCAAAGTTTCATGCTATGATTATGTCAACTGCTATCCGTCTATAGGTATTGCTAACCATCCCACCTCTCTAGCCATGCAGATATCTCCCATAATCTAGTTATAAAAGACTTCTAACTTCAGCTCTTGCAACAAAACAACTTCATGATTCCAGGAATCAAGAACCGCCTTAAATTCTAATACTTTCTCGATGGCATTTAGACCCCTCACATTCCAAGATATTAACTTTAGCTGCATTGAGAAACTAATGTTACTCTTCTATTTTCCTTGTCTGCACCGGATCTCAGACCCCAAAAACTATCTTCATCCTTCATTAATCATGATAATTTCAGTCATTCTCACTCCCTCTTTGAATTGCATCCAACAAATCTGAAGCCAATACATGCCAGCCAGACTTATAAAAAGCTCAAGTAAATCTTTGGTGCATCATTTCCCATAGTACACCTTCCAATTCGTCTAAGGGTCCGTTTGGATCGCATGAATTTAAACATCCGTGAAAATTCGAATACACATGAATTTGAATTCATAGATATTAAAATTTTGGTGTTTGGCTAAGTTTATGGAATTTAATTGAAATTTACGCGTGACTTCCAATTCCACCGTTTGGACACTAACAAATCTGTAAGAATTGAAATATTTAAACACTTTGAACAAATTAAAGCCACGTAACCCAACTAAATTTTTTAAACCATCCCACTCACCAAAATTATCGTTGGGCATGAAAATAAAATTGATGTGGCTGAAAGAGCTTCCCCAACCATGCTCAAGATGTTGCACAATGGAAATACAATAACAAGGAAGGCAGCATTTAAAGTTCTAATACAATTATCATCTTACAAACCAAATAGCAAAACACTCATATAAGCTGGTATTGTACAAGCTATGGTAGAAGAGATGTTCACAAGGAGAATCTAATGGACTCAAAAAAGAAAGGCCCTTGCAAACATACTAGAGTCTAAGCTTTCTCCAGAAACCATCCAAGTGAACACCCATGATCACACAAAGACTTCAGACTATGTTGTGTGCAACATCGTTCACACACTCAAGAACTCTAGTCCAGATGAACTCAACACCAATCTCATCAAAATCCTCCTTTGTCTAACAAAATACCTCAAATCAATAGCCACAATAGTCTCTGTTGTCAAGGAAACAAAAGCAAGCTACACCCTGATTGAATTTATAAATTTCCCAGATGAAGAACTCGGGGTTGCATCGATGAAGCTGCTAATTGCACTCACACCATACATGGGCCAACGCTAGCAGATAGACTTTGCAAAACAAAGGGACAGCCTGATGGTCTTATCCAGAACTCAACTGAGACAATTCGAATCTCAAAGAAGCATGCAGTTTCAGAAGACAAGCGTGAGAAAGGAGCTGAAGACACCAAACAAGATTAGTCTTACCAGAACTCAATGAAATGTCAAGTCCCAAATCATCTAATCTAGAGAACATGTAATTCTCAATATAAACTCCAGCTATATGTTCCTCATTAGGCTCTCCTTCAATGGGATTTTTGAGCTCACAGCTCGCCAATTAAATTCCTCCATCTTCAACAGCACCCCTAGTTTTGTATAAGCCTTCGTTATTGCAACCAAATTACAAGGTCGCAAATCAAGTCGCCTTGAAAGGAGAGTTTGATACTCTCTTTCCATGCTTTTGACCAACCCTCCTCGGGCAAACTCCAACACAGCATTTGGACTCCATTTTCTTCACACACTTATCTCATCATACATCCTATAATTCCCATAAGCTTGAATAAGCCCATTGTAGGTTTTAGGCTTTGGTAACAAATTAATCTCCAGCATCTCCTTGAGAAAAAATAAAGCATCATCAAATTCCCTCTTTTGCACAAAACCATGAATTATAGAACTGTAGATTTCCACAGATGAACAAAGACCATTAGCCTTCAGGTCTTGGAGCGCCAAGACAGCTTCTCCCATTAGACCTGCTTCACCCAATAACTGTATAGTCTTCTCATAATTAACCTCGTTGATACAAGATTTCTCCAAGCTCTTCCACAAGCCAAACACCTAAAACCGAATCCTTAAATTTCAACATTAGAACACTTGCACACAAAAAAAGAAATAAACAGTAGAACTAAGAACCTACAATCTTGGAAGAATCGAAATTTCAAAATATTGAGGGTGTCGATTTGCACTTCAATTTATCGTAATTTTACTGACAAGAACAAGAATTAAGCAGTAATTGGATTGACATAATTACTTGGAGAGCCTCTTTCAATTGATGGGTGTCTTTGAGTAATTTAACGACAGCCCAGAACTGGTCTTTGCTCCAATCACCGTCATCTTTCAATATCTGAAGAGGATTTGAATCCTTGTCCTGGAGCTTCTCAATCAAGTCTTTGAGTCTCCAGTTTTCATGGAAAGCTTCAACAAGGAGGGTCATTTGCATCGTAGCAGAACCCATTCGTGGGGTTGCTGTATTTTGGAGATGGTGGGATTTTAGGGCAAGTATTCTCGCCCTTGATGGAGTCCAATTGGTCCCACCACTCACGTTTCAACACCGTCACGACCAAGAGCAACAATAGATTCGAGAAAATCCTAATCCTCAACTCCTCAACTAAACTGCTTTGCTCGAACTGAATCTCGAATCGCAGAGCAAACAGAGTAATCTTCTTCCTCCTCTATTCACGTCTCCCCAAGCTACTCAGATGCAACGATGAAGAAGATGGAGAAGAGACTTGAATGAAGCCTTCTAATCAACGATGAAGACGTGCTCTCGTTGCTCAACGAAGGTTTTGCGCGCTCCCAAAATTTTAGTTTGACGAGGAGTGTGAAACCCGATTTTAATTCCTGCGTGAATTTGAACATGCAGGAATTACAAAAAACGCCTCTCCTATCTGATTTATGATTCTTATGAGTCATGGGAATTGACACAAAGAATTCACAAGTGATTTCTAATTCTCGTGGGAATTGGTCAACCAAACACAAGAATTGAAATTCTCAGCTACCAATTCCAATTCCTACCTCCCAATTCCTGCAATCCAAACGTACCCTAAGGATACTTGTTTTTCCACAAAATCCCAAACTTCATTGGAAATAAAGTCAAACTCCAAGCCATCCAACTTTAATCTAAGCTTTCCATCTCAAAGATCCAATTTTTGTAAAATTTGATATTCCAGATCTGATTTGTTCTTCTTCCGTAAATAAGTTACCATCCCCCTGGAGACCATCTAAACAGTTCATTCTACTTCCTACTTTCACATATTTTTATCTCCAGATTTTAGCCATAAAGCCCTTGATTTTTGTCTCCAGCTGATATCATTTAGATTTGCCGACTTCTTGTATTCCACCTTCAAGTTTTCCCAATGAATCCACTCAGCTGATTACTAGCCCCCATTTTCTTTCGTAATATCCGTATTTTTAATAGATGGAGGACATCCCCCATTCATTCATCCACTCTACGAAAGACTTCTTTGTTCTACTTCTTAATCTTATCCTTTAAGGCCCTCAACTTCCTACAGAGCACGAGTATGATTACCATTATAATTGAATTCAGTCCACCAGTCAACTATTTTTTGTGGTAAAGATTGATATTCCAACCACATATTCTCATATCAATATGTGTTTTCCTTCCCTATTTTATTTTCACAGACCACCAACAAAGGAATTTGATCTGATATGGGCTTCAAGAGGGGAGAAACTTAAGAATGAGCAAACTTATCATCTCATTCTAAACAAATCAAGAATCTATCTAACTTAGAAAGCGCCGACTGACTTTGATTGTAAAACAATGTGAATTTCGCACCTTTCAATGATAAATCCTCTAAGGCATGAAGATTCACAAAACCTGAGAATAATCTCATATGAATTTGATGTGAATTACCTACCACCTTTGCCTTTAGGATACCTAGGTACGTTAAAATTTCCTGCAATACACAATGTCATCTGATTCCAATTCCAAACATCATTAAGTTCAGACCAAAGAACACGTGAGAGATAATTGTCATTACGTCCATAAACTCCAAAAATGACATAAAGATCAAGACTCCTAATTTCTTTCAAAACCAAAGAAATTTGAGTACGACCCTAGCCAAGACTGAGCTAGCACCAAAATATCAGAGTTTCATGCTATGATTATGCCATGCACTGTCCGTCTAGCTGGTAGTGCTAACCATCCCACCTCTCTAGCCCTCCAGATATCTCCCACAGACTCTTTAGAAACAAAATTTTAACTCAACAAAATAACTTCAGGATTCCAGGAATCAAGGACTGCCTTAACTGCTAATCCTTCCTCCAAGGCATTTAGACCCGTCCCATTTCAAGATAATAGTTTTATCTTCATTGAGAAACAAATGATATCCTCCTATTTCCCTTGGCTACACTGGATCTCAGACCCCCAAAACAACCTATATCCTTCAATGATCATGATAATTTCTATAACTCCCTCTCCCTGTTTGAATTGCTTCCAACAAACCGCAAGCAACAACATGCCAGAATCTCTTATAAAAAGCTCAAGGAAGCCCATTAGGCTCCGGTGCTTTGTCAGCCTCCATTTCTTTTACAACACCTTACAATTCATCAAGGGATGCTTTGCCAGAAAATCGCTATCTTCGTCAGAAATAGAGTCAAACTCCAAGCTATCCAACTTTCGTCTAAGTCTTTCCTTCTCGGAGAACAAATTTTAGTAGTAATTTGATATTTCAGAATTTATTTGTTCTCCCGTAAATAAATTCCAATCCACCTGGAGATGATATATACAATTCATTCTACTTCTTGAATTCACATAGTTATGGAAAAATCTGGCATTTTATCTCACGATTTTAACAATAAAGCCCTTGATTTTTGTCTCCGGCTGATCTCATCTATATTTGCCAGCTTCTTAGGTTCCACTTTTAAGTTTTCCCTATGTATTCACTCAACAAATTGCAAGCCCCAATTTTCTTCCTTAACATCCATATCTTTGATAGCTTGAGCGATATCCCCTTTCGTTCATCCACTTTACTAAAAACTTCTTCGTTCCACTTCTTGATCTCATCTTTGAAGGCCCTCAACTTCCTATATAAAACAATAGTAGGATTACCATTAAATAGAATTCCGCCCATTTTTGGATAGAAAAAGATTGATCTTCTAACCACATATTCTCAAATCTAAATGGGCTTGCTTCCTTATTTCATTCTTACAAACCATCATCAAAGGAATATGATCTGATATAAGCCTCACGAGGGCATAAATTGAAGAATGATGAAACTTATCCTCCCATCCTAAACAAATCAGGAAACAATCTAACTTAGAAAGTACCCCACTGACTTTTATTGTTAGACCACATGAATTTCACAGCTTTCAACAGCAAATCTAAAAAGGCATGTTCATCAACAAAAGCTGAGAATTCTCTCATATTATTTTATGTGAACTACCAACCACCTTTGTCTTTAGGAAATCTAGGTACATTAAAATCTCCTGCTATACACCATGGCATCTGATCCCAATTCCAAACATCGGTAAGTTCACACCAAAGAACACGTGTAAGAGAACTGTCGTCATGACCATAAACTCCAGAAATGAGGTACGAATCAGGACTCCTAATTTCTTTCAAAACCACAGAAACTGAGTATGTCCCCAGCCAACACTGAGCTAGCACCCACTTATTCGAGTTTCATGCCATGATTATGCAACCCACTATCCTTCTGGCTGCCAGTGGTAACCACCCCACCTCTCTAGCCCTCAATATATCACCCATAATGTCTTTAGAAACAACTTCTAACTCAACTCTTGAAACAAAATAACTTCAAGGACAGACCTAACTACTAATCTTCTCTCCATGGCATTTAGACCCCTCACATCCAAGATATTAGTTTTATCTTCATTGAAAAAATAATGTTGCCCTCCTATTTCTTTTGCCTCCACTGGATTTCAAACCCCACAAAACTACCTTTATTTAATGAACATGATAATTTCTATAACTCCCTCCCCCTTTTGTCATCTTCTTACCAAATCCATGTCGATGTTCAATAAAACGAAAACAGAGCCTTTGCTTCTTCAAAACCATGAAAGGTGGCACATAAAGATCTACTAAGACCTAAGATAGTTTTTGGAACCAATTCTGATATCATACCTCTCTTCCCAAGGCATGAAGAAATCCCCGAGCCATCACTCTTCTTATTATTAATGTCTGACAATTCATGTCTTACTCCAAGATCAACTGAACCTACCAAAGAAAATGGTGGTTGTGAGTAAACATCCACATCTCCATCAATTTCTGCATCCCGCCTAACAGCCTCATCTCGTGCAACACAACTCAAAACTGGGAGAATGAAAGATTGCACCGTCTTCCATGAAATAAGAGAAGAGTTAGTGGAATGACTGAATTAATATTCTGCAATCAATCTTCCTAATAACACTGCTTCATGCGATCTATCTGCTACTACCCTATTATCACAACTCACCTCCACAATTGACGAAAATCTCTAAGTTCATCACCACCATCAATTTGCATTCCCTTATCCTTCCTTCAGAGCTGATATACAACCCCTTAACACATCACACCCTAAATTTTCTTGGATATAGATCCAATGTTTCCCTCTGGTCATCTGAGTGCAACACCTCCAATAGAATTTCGTCTTAGCAAACTGCTCCAATAGGCATCCTCCACAACTCTCTCCCTTAAAAAGTTCTTTGCATAATGGCTTCTTTACAACCACTGATTTCAATGGTTTGAAAAAAGGAATCAAAGCTTCGAATGGACTTGGCTACTTGGGGCCCCTCTGTCAAGCAAAAACCTACCAAGATATTCTTCACCCAGTTATCCACCTCCACAACCTTGCAATTAAAATCCGACACCCACTCCTCACAATCGCAGCAGAGAGAGAAAAATCTTGGAAGCTGAGGGAAGCTCTATTTTAGCAGAGAACAAGTCTACTAATCTAATCTTGTCATTCCTTTGTATCGATTTCTCCTTAACCCATATGGGCCTAATACAGTCAATCAGGCCTGGATCGTCTGATAAGAGCCCGATTAGATGTGTGTCTCGTGAGTTAGCCTCTTCAGAATTGGCCTTACTGTTTGGAGAATCTAAGTTACTCTTAGCACACCCAAAACTATTATTAAGGTATGGTGCGTTTGACTGAACCTTGAGATGAGATCCACCAAAATTCAAATTTCAAACTACTTCAAAAATATCTGATTGACCACTTGACTCAACAATTCCACCCTCTTTTATTGTACTACTATGATAGCACTTCTGAAAAAAGCAGCATTTGTGTCTACATCTTTGATCCTCTATCACCCTTCTAAACGCAAGGAAATAACCCTTCCTGCCGTACCACGTATACCATCTTCTTCCTCACCTTCACCGATCTTCAACATCTGCACTCCTCACAAGCCATTTTCCTTAGCATTTACAAGGCCAACCTCAATGTAAATCTCATGCTGTTCATACCAATCCCATAACTTTACAAATTTGGGAATACTTTGGGCCGCAACCTCCCTCACTTTAATATTTACTCCTCCCTCTTCCATCATTACTCCAATGTCATAAAAATCTCCCAACGAATCGCCAATGAATTTGAAGGTTGTATGCAAGTAAGTGTGTAGGAATCCCCTCTAGGCCTATCCACCATCCTCCTCTAATGGGACCTGTCTCTAGCTTACGTCCATTCTTCACCCGATCGAAGGAAATAACGACGTCATTCGCTATATATAGACCACTAATATAGAGGACGCAAAGACTATGGCCTCAACTCGTCCCACAAGAATACAAATTAAATCCCCTCCATTTCATCTTCTTCCAAGCACTTACTAATATGAGATTTCCAATCGACAAGTAGGGATGATCTACAATAAATCAAAAATTCCCATCAGTGATCCACACATGATTTAGATTGCGAGATGCTAATGGTTAGATCAACAACTTCAGAAATACATGTTCCAATGGTTTCATTTGCCAAACAGATCAAGCTGAATGCCTCTGTTTAAGACAAGATCTGATTCTTTCCCACTAATAAAGGATCAAAAAACTGCTAATCCACTCTTTCCAGATATTTCCTCTCCTACTTTAACCTTTCCTTTCATATCCGAAAATAGCTTAGTCCATGCATCACCGATATACCTCCACAGCCTCCTTTCTTGGTTTTGGAGTAGACAGACATTGATAACTTTCTACCTCCGGAATTTTTAAGAATTTTAACAGTGAACACCAAATTCCCCATCACCGCCCAACATAACGTGCTGACAATCATATCATACTTCTGTGCATCATCCACCATGTTCAAAAACTAGTGGATATTATTACCATGGAATTGCACCCAAGAAAGAAAACATCCATTATTTTCAACTACTCGTAACACAACACCCTGCGATCCTTTTCCTCTTTTGATGAAGTGGATGGTACCCATGAGGTGGACTGTTATCTGGATTGCAAGGATGCTCTGAATGTTGTTCGTGATGGTGCTCTGGTATCTCAAGGGAAGTCGGTAAGAGGCTCTCTCTCTTATGCTGAAGTGGTTCGCAGAAGTAGTTCAACGGGTGTAGGTCGTCGTCAACAATTGAATCTGAGAAGTTCATTGGCGGTGGCCAAAAAGACAGTTCTGATAGAGAGGAAATCCTTCTTATTTAGCAGAACATCCAGTAATCAGGGTGTCACTCTTCATATAGTTGAGAAATCTAGAAAGCTTTCTTCCTGGGTGCAGTTCAAGGGTAGAGATGTTTATTGGTTTTCGAATGTAGTAGAAAATGCTTAGAATTTTTCTCGCTTGGTTGGTAATTTGGATCATTTGAAGGTAGGTGACTCGTTTTTCTCCGCGAAGATCCTGGTGAATATGAGAGGTAGAATGCTCGTTGTCTCTGTTTCTTTTACTTCAGGACGGGGTGCTTCAGTTATCTTTCCTATGGCTGATGAAGTTTCTAAGTGGAAGTACATCCTAGCAACTTGGAGCAATTGTCGTATGAGATGAAGGGTAAATCTAAGGTGGCGGCGGGCAACCCAAGGGGAGGAGCTGAGGCTCTTGATATTGAGGGCAGTATTGGAGTTAGTGGCATATCTTCTCAGGGGTCTGGTTTGGGGAAGATAAACTTGAAATCCATAGTGCAGATCAGGGATTCTGCTCTGACTTCTCGCACCTCTATGCGGCTAATCATACGAGATGCACACTTATGAGAGTAGGATGTGATAGTGCAATTGAGATTGCAATTGAGATTAAACAAGTTTATCAGATTTTTGGTGTTCATTGGGAGTATCCGTTAAGTTGTAAAGCCTCAGCCCCTGTAAATTGGGAATCTTGTTTTGCTGATTGCCTCCAGAAGAAGGGTAATGCTCCAATGTCTTCTTTTATCCCGCTAGGTCCAAAGGATGCAGTGTTGTTCGCGGCTTCTGCTGGTGTGGTGAGACAGTTGGTAGCAGCTAGCCCTTCATTTTCAATGGAATATTGGTCTCACTAGATTGGTGGTCTATGTGTGGAAGGCTACCACCTGGACCTATTAACAATGAGGGGTGGTGGTTAAGGTTGATGGGGATTCCCCCTCACCTATTCACTCATCAATCGTTTCTGAGTATTGGAGAGGTTATGGGTAGTCTCAAAAAGATGGGAGGAATAGACTGTGATGGAGCAATTCAGATTAAAACGGGGGAATCGCTTGCTCGCAAGATTCCCAGATGTCTGGTTATTTGGGATGGAAAGGAATGGTTTGAGATCTTCGTTGAATTGGTTTTCGGAGACTCTGTTTTTTTCGAATCCCACAGAGCTTCAAAAGGAGGAATGGTCTAAGGTTGAAGATGACCAATGTGACAAGTCTAGGAAGGTAATTTTTGCACTTGGGCAAGGGCAAAATGGGACCTTTAAAAGTAAAGAAGCAATATTTGGTGATGACGTGCGATTTGACTCTAGAGAAGGGGGCGGCAATAAGGCTCCTGGCCAGGTGGCAGTTAACTTTAATTTGAATTGTAATGGGTTAGATGGTGAGGCCCAAGAAGGCAGGTTGGGTGAAGTCTCACTTTTGAAGGTAAGCCCATCGGTTAGAAACTCAGGCCTTAAGGTTATGACTGAGATTGGTGGGCCAAGCAAATGGGCTGGTGGTGAAGTAGGTGAGGGTCGACCTACATCGATCAATGGGCCTAGTGTTTTGAAGGGCGTCAAAGAGGCTAAGGGATTTTCTATTGAGGTGCAGTCTTTCGATCACGCAAAGGTGCTTTCCTGTCTCAAGGAGTCGTTGGAGGATGCTGGTACCCCTGCTACGACTGGTATCTCGGAAGTCCTAGAGAAGCGGCATCGTGAGAAGATCAAGTCGTTGGCTCCGACATCGAAATCTAGAGATTTTAAATACTCGAGCTTATCTCATTTTTGTTTCAGCATGGAGAAATCGATTTCAAGAATAGATGCGAGAATTTAAAACATTGAGGATTGGGTGAAGAGGAACAAAAGTAACCGGCGTTCGTTTTTCCTCAAAGGGGATTTGAGTTCGGATGGGGATTTTAGAGAAAGCGGCAAGGTTAAATATGATCGTTACGTTCCGCCGACGAAAGAACTTCTTGGAATAGCTTCTGAGAAGGTAGTCTGCTACTCCAGGCGACGTGCTAAATTCTCTGGCAGGAGTAGCGGCACTTCAGGGCAAAATAATGATGAGGTGCAGAGGAAGGATAAGGTTGGAAGTAGATCGCTGAAGGATGAGATGCTAATAGGTGGCAAGCAGAGCCTATTGGACAATTCTAATGAAGAAATGGTATTCGGAACCCTGTTCGCAGAACACTCTCCTAATCCTCTTCTTCTCTCCTCGCCTGTTCCTTTGGCGTCTAACCATGCTCGAAAAGATTTTTCTCACGCTCGATGCCTCATGGTTGAGGAGGAGAATTGGGTTCCGTTGGGGGAAATGTTCGAAGATCATAATGAACATGACAGTCTGTTAGGAGATGATGAAGAAAGATCACTACTTCGTGGGGCGGGATCATTCCCAGATTCAGTATTGAATCTTGCAAGAAAGGGTGGCGATGAGTCTTTGGAGGAGAACCTTTTGGCTAATCATATTTTTCAGAGTATTGTCAGAAAGCAGGCGGTTACCTCTGAGATCAATCTCAGCAAGGAGAACCAGAATTGTTCTCACATGCCTGTCTTGAATGGGGAGGCAACTGCATAGGTGGCCAAGAATATTATGAACCTTAGCAAGGTGCTTGGGGTTTCCTTTCAAGGGTTTGAGAGGGAGGTTCAGGCCCTTTTTACAACAATCGAAGAAAGGAGGGAGAAGGGGAGCAATAGGGGAGTGCACTGCGAATCTTTGCATGCGTCCTAATATGAAAGAATTTTTTCAGAGGGTTCGATCAGTTGGTGGAGTGGTATAACTCAATTTTTTATGATTTTAAAAATTCTTTCTTGGAATGTCAGAGGGCTCAATGCCCGCGAGAAGGGGAGAATCAAAGCAAGTTTAGGCATATGGGACCCCGACATAGTAATGCTTCAAGAATAGAAGTTAAGCATGGTTTCCAATTTGTGATGGGGGATATTTGGAGGGAGGATAGTGTGGATTGGGTTTTCTTACCATCTCAGGGAGCTTCAGGAGGGATAATTTTAGCATGGAAGAGCGACAAATTCCTAAAAGCTCAGATGTGGATGGGTCACTATGCCTTATCTGTATTGCTTAAACAATCTGCTAGCTCCAAGTTGTTGCTATTGTCGGCAGTTTATGGGCCAAATGACCACTCAAAGTCAAATAGAATTTGGGAAGAGCTATCGGAAGCAAGGGGAGTAGGGGGAACACCTTGGTGTATCAGAGGAGACTTCAATGTGGTTAGATTTGCGGAGGAAAGGACAAGTGGGAGGTGTTGTTCTCAAGCTATGTCTAATTTTTCCTCCTTTATTGAAAGCTTCAATCTAATCGATATTCCTCTCAAAGGATCTAGGTTCACTTGGTCTAAAAATCAACTTTCCCGAAATTTATCAAAATTGGACCAATTCCTAGTTTATATGGAGTAGGAGAGGTCTTTTCTAAAATTTAGTGCTGCTGCCTAGCCTAGATCAGTTTCAGATCACTCCCCAATTTTGCTCACTAGTGAAAATGAGTTTTGTAAAGCATCTCCTTTCAGATTATAGAACATGTGGTTTGAAGATAAGTCTTTCATTGACTTGGAGGAACGAGATGGAATTCCATGGGTCTAGCTCTTATGTGTTCTCAAGGAAATTTCATGCCCAAAAATTCAAAATCAAGAAGTGGAATAGAGATGTGTTTGGGAGAGTTGATGATGTGACCAAGTGCATGCTAACAATGAGCCTATTTTTTGCCTTCTCCTCTAACATTCACACTTTGGTGTTCACTTGCAATCATTTTTCCGCATTAATTTTCACACGTAAAATCAACCAAACTAAAGAAAAATCAAATATAATTTTTAAAACATGCAGAAAAAATGTGCTTATGAACCAAAAAATTACAACAACAAAGCCGAGTCTCATTGTGCCATATACGATACTAATATTGGAAATAAGATTACCTACATTCTATATATAAGCATCAAGCATTGTCATCTGCCTCTCACATTCCATGAATAGCTGATCTAAAAGCATATTCAATCTCTTGGGACACTTCTGAATCAATACATACATTTTGAATGGAACACTGAAGGATCAGTTTGACTTTTTGTAGTCCATGGTTCGTGAGGATGAACGTGTCCTAAGGTTAACTCATCTTGGTCCTATCACTGTCAACGAGCTTGAATTTCTGGGGCACCTATTCTATCACATGTGTGAGGAATCAATCTAAACAGATTAAAAGTCAAACCTCAAAATCAAACATAGAAGAACACTGCGCAAGAAGCTGGATAAAGCAAGCAATAAAAGGACCATCAATGTTGTTCCCACCGGTGTAAGGTCCCCAAAAGGTTGGAATGATAACAAACCTAGACTTCAAAATTTTGTGCAAGTGACCATGCTCAGACTCGAACCCACATTCTCATATTCTCAGCTTGAAATTTTTAACATGACAACACGTGAATGTCCCCTGCTGAAAGCAATAATCATTCCTTTCATTTAAAAGCATGAAATACCACAGATCCAGAAAGCTCTCACAAACAAGAACCAAATTCGCTTTGCATTCAAAGAAATCATTAGAAAACAACAATCAAACAGAAATAGATTTATACACAAATATATATATGGCAAAGCTCTAATGTCAGTACCCCGGTTATTTGATGTTACCTCCTCGCAATAGTCCAGAGCCTTGCACACAATATTAGTTCAATAATCACCACGATAATCACTATAATCGTCTCTTGCAGCCAAATCACTCTCGACCCTTTCTGTAATCTTCTCTTCCTCGTACTTCAATCCTTCTTCCAATGCAAGCCCTCCCAAAGCACCAGCAACGGCTCCAACGGCCAAACCAGTACCCAATCCCATCTTACTGCCCTTCGGCTTCTGATCGTAGGGTGAGTAATCAACCGGCGCTGATGGCCCACTTGGACCACCATAATTAGACGGGCGATCAAAGAACGGCCGAGGTGGTGGAGGCGGCTGAGGATAATATCCCGAGTAATAACCAGAATACGGATCGGAGTAGGTGCCGTACGAATACAGAGAAGCGGGAGACGATGCCGGTGCAGCCCCCGGTGGGGGGATCGTGCTAGTGTATGGAGAGGGATGATAAGCCCTGTAATCGCGGGTAGGAAGAGGAGGAGGGGCACTGGAATAATAGTAACTAGGAGGAGGAGGGCTAACATGGTAATCCGGCGCTGGTGGCGACGGCCGTTCCCTTATGGAGAGCCTCAACCGGATCTTACCTTGAGGACGGCCTGAAGGGCGGCGGAGCTCAAGGGTTTTGATAGGACTTGAATCATCGGAATCTACCAGGTCCCTAAGCGGCAATCGGAGGGTCCCTACCAGGGGTTTGGGGGTTTCGGAGGGTTTGGAATGGAAGATTTCAAGGGTGAGAAGGGAGTCTTGCAGTGGCAGACTGATTGGCAAGGTAAATCGTTCGTTCCAGACGGGACGAGTTGAGCCCGCGTCGTCGGCTTTGGTGGCGAGTCGGCGGTCGGGATCGAGCCAGAAAATGGCATAGGGTTTGAGGTCCCCATGGCGCCAGTTGACGTTCTTGAGATGCTTCGCGGATACAATTGTAATGTCCAGATCGAGAAGCTTCGATGAAGAACGAGATCCCGCCATTGTCCAATTCTTCCGATCTCCGACGAAAAATGGGTTAGAAGAAATGCCGAGGGAGGGAGAGGCGGAGCCCAGCAACGGACAGAAACAAGCTTCCCCAACCCGCTATATATGGGCTATATATACTAATTCTGTTCATGTCCCAAAGAGCAGAACATAACGAATACATCGAATGATATTACTATTTTGCCCTTCCGTTTGACGATAAATAAGTGCATATAATGACTTAAATATTTGGAAAAAATTAATTTTGAAATTTGAACTTTGAACTTTGAACTTATCACGCTCTACGCGTGCCGCGTGGTTATACAACCCTCATTGTCGAACTCGAACACGTGCGCTCCAGAACAAAGACTCAAAGGGAAGACGGGTCGATGTCACGAACTGGCTTTTCAGGTGGTCTCGGACATAATTTCTAGCCATGTAAGGGCGAACCATGATTGTTTTCTGGACCGATCAGATGCAGGGCTACGCTGGGCAGGGTTTACTGAAATCGTCTGCCGTCGTGGCAGCATCCAACAGCCGCTGCATGGTCTGTCGCAGCAACCCAGCGACAGACGATTTCAGCCCGATTTCATCCCAGGCTTATTGAAGCACCGAGCAACGAGATATCATTCAAGAATAAAAGTGAAGCTACAGATGGTGATAAATTTACGATGCACCCTAGTAGTCGTTTATTTCAGTTAATTTTATTAAAAAGGGTTTATGAAATTTCTGAAATTATTAAAAAGGGAAATTTAATTTTTAGCGGTACTTTATCAAACTATTTAATATTTAGTATGCAAAGTTTTGAGTTTTAACTTTTAGTACACCTTTATCAAAATAATTAATTTTTAATGTCATTTCAATGTTACGGATAAATTCTTCCAAAAATACTCTTATACAATTTACTTCCGAGACTTGTACAAGCAATAAATTGACTTGTACAAGCCATTTTAGACTTGTACAAATAATAAAATGACTTGTACAAGTCAAAAAGTAACTTGTATAAGTCAATAAAGTGACTTTTACAAGTCATTTGGATAAGTGACGTAAGGGTATTTTTGGAATAGTTGATTTGTAATAGTGAAATGGCACTAAAAATTAATTATTTTGATAAAGGTGTATTAAAAGTTAAAACTCAAAACTTTGCCTACTAAATCTTAAATAGTTTGATAAAGTACCACTAAAAATTAAATTTCCCTATTAAAAAAGTTAAATACAAATATAATAGATTTGTAATTTCTTATTGTGAAAATTAGGTTTTTAGTGATACTTTTTAAAATAATTCAGATTTAGTCAACTAATTCTTAAAAATTGAGAATTAATGATATTTTTTTAATAATTAGGATTTAGTATCTTTTTACTCCTCTCCATGTTTTCTTCCAAAAATACCCTCAAAAGACTTTAAAAACCTTTTCACTCATTTAGGTACAAGTGAGGTTTGTAAGTAAGGCTGGCAATGGGTCTGATATATATTTGAATCTGACCCGAATCAGATCCAAAATTACCGAATTCGAATATAGGATTTAGATCTACGGTTCGGATACGGATCTCAAATTTCGGATCCGAATTTTTTCGGATTCGGATTCGAATATACATGTATCCGATGCAAAAAAGATCTGAACCGAAAACATACTTATAATATGTATAAACTTAGCCCAAACCATGGTTCAACCATAAGTTGAAAGGGTTAAACCATCATTTGATCACTAGACACTTAGATTTGTGTTAAAATTTATAGTTAAATTTACTTTAATTGTTAAAATTGTTTTTTAAAGTTTTAGGCTCAAATAGGCTCGAATTCGGATTTCGGTTTTGAATTCGGATTTAGGATCAGATATCGGATCGAATTCGGATATTCGGATTTCGGATATTCATTGAATTTCGAATTCGGATTTAAGTATTAAAGATCTGTCGGATATCGGATCGAATTCGGATATCGGTAAATTTTTTCGGATCGGATTCGGATCTTAGCAGATCCGTACCATATTCGACCGATTGCCACCCCTATTTGTAAGTCTTTTTAAGGTATTTTGGGAGAAAATTTTCACAACTAATAAAATGACACTGAATCCTAATTATTCAAAAAAAGTATCATTAATTCCTAATTTGTAAGAATTGGCCGACTTAATTAAAATTATTTTGAAAAAGTATCACTAAAAACCACTTTTCCCATTCTTATTTCATTTAAGTATGTATCGTCGATACATCTAAGTATGTATCGTTATTAAATAAAATAATTGTAATAGGTTAAAATAATAACATGATAAAATTTTTGCAATGCTCTTGTTTTGTAAAATCATCTTCTTACCATTCGCACGATCACAAAAATAAAAAACAATAATAATTTTATATCAAATATAAATTCCTTAGATGGGCCCTTTGGTGAAATAAAAACGTATTAAATATTAGAGTTGGAAAATTAATAATCCTACTATGCCTTTTAATTAATTGTTTGGTCTCATTGTTTTGTTTAAATTAAAATCAGCATATTTCTAATTAATTTACACCTTTTTATTACATCGTCTTGTGGTAATTGGACACAATGAATTTTTTTTTTTTTTTGTTGGTAATGTGGACACAATGAAAATTGCCTGAGTAATTTTTCGAGTGGCAACATTAAAAGCTGGTTTCTCGTATTACGTGTCGTACTGATTTTATGGTAATTTGAGTCATAAGCAACCGAATAAATGGCATAAACTTTAGCAACTCCCAAAATGATTGCAAAGAACGGTGGTTTTAAAGACTCTAAGAACATAGTTCTAATCCCCTAAAAACCATAGTCTAGGCTAATCCATGTTGGACTCTATGGAGAACACGAAATCAGGTAATTTTCGAAGGAATTAAGCCAAATATTAATCTGAGCCTCTCGCATCTCAATTCATTGCAGGCAGACTCATAACAGTTGATGAAGAAAGCCACAAAGGTACTACAAACAGAAAATTTGGCAGTGAGATGGCTACAACCGAAGGGCAAAAACATGAAAATTAACGTGGATGGTGCAACTCGTGGGAGCCGTTGACATGTAGATTGTGGTGTCATCTGTAGAGGAAATGGTAGAGAATTTGTGGCAGCTATCTCACGCTACATGGGAACAACTACTACAATCATGGCGGAAGCTCGTAGTCTACTTGAAGACATCAAACTTGCGCAATTCCTGAACATCAAACACTTAGAGATCGAAAGTGACTCCAAGAGAATTGTCAATTTCATGCTGGGAAACAATTCGGCAATTCCATGGTCGGTGATCGACATTATTGAAAAAGCTAAATTCCTGTGTGGTTCCTCTGAGTTTTGTTCTAGCTCTCACATCTTTAGAGAAGCTAACAGTGTAGTTGATTCTCATGCAAATTTTGCTATTGATGACTTCCTCTGCTTATGGTTGAATCATTCTCCAATTTTCTTAGCCCCCCCTTAAGTTCTGATTATTTGGGGGATTCTCATATAAAGACGATTAATAGTTAATAATATACGTTTCTATGCTTTCACTACCAAAAAAAATAAAAAATACTTTAACAAGTCCATCGAGTTTGGCTCAAGCTTTAACTCTTTAAAAGGTTATTGTGTAAGTTGAGAAACCATACTTGGCCCCCAAAGAACGCAAGCTCTCACGTTGTTCCAATTTTTTTAGGGAAATTTAATTTTTAGTGGTATTTTATCAAAATAGTTAAGATTTAGTTTGTAAAGTTTTGAGTTTTAACTTTTAGTACACCTTTATCAAAATAATTAATTTTTAGTGCCATTTCACTATTACAATTCAACTATTCCAAAAATGCCCTTACATCACTTATCCGAATGACTTGTACAAGTCACTTTATTGACTTGTACAAGTTAATTTTTGAATTGTACAAGTCATTTTATTACTTGTACAAGTCTCGGAAGTAAATTGTATAAGGGTATTGTATTTTTTGAAGAATATATCTATAACAGTAAAATAACACTAAAAATTAATTATTTTGATAAAGATGTATTAAAAGTTAAAACTTAAAATTTTGCCTACTAAATCTTAAATAGTTTGATAAAGTACCACTAAAAATTAAATTTCCCATTTTTTTAAGTGAGCACTTAAGCCCCAAAACGGCATGGGCCTGTGAACTACTGTGGGTGTGTTTGGGGTGCTTTTATATCATGCATGTATGCATCACTGTTCTCATCAATTGGTTGTTGTCGTGACATGTGTTTATGCATGTGCTAATGTGTATGAAGTATTATTTACTATTATTATTTTTTTTTCACTTTTATTTTCTGGTTATAATTTGCTTGAAATGTTTTCTATTTTTCGCTTGATCACCATGAGATAGGCGCTAGAGATTGCCTAGTTAGAATTTGATTGAAATGGTTTTTTGGTTTTGTTTTTGTGCCTGATCATTGCAAGACAAGCGCTCGAATAATGCCTCAAGTGATCTCTAGTGCCAGTCTCTGTCTGAGTTTTTTTCTGCAACCCATGAGTAGCGCCAAAGGGAGTGCTCAAGGAATCAGTCCACTCAACCTCTGCTCGAGCGATCATACGCAATAGTATGATTGTTTTTAGATCATTTTGCGCAATCGAGTGCGTCGGTTTGCATTATATTTATGCAGTTTTTTCCTCATTAGTGTATACAACTTCTGAAATCCTATTTTGTTGAGAACATAGGAAAAGCTCTAAGTCTTCTTCTAATTCGTCATTCTTGCTATTCTTTGAGTTTGATCTGAGTGCACCCAAGGCGATTCGCCATTGTCAATATTATTAGTACAATCTATTAGTGAGGTCTTTGACCGTTGAATGATGGGAAACCTAACACTGGGAGCCTAGCATACTGAAGAAATTGTCCGGAATGGGTACATAGATTTATTAATCTCCTATCAGTCATAATAAGTTATTTCTTGTCTCTCTGTTATTCATTGGATTTTTGATTTGTTTGGGATTTGAATTTTTGCAGTTACGGTTTTGGGATTTGAACACTATGATTTCTGCTTTGGTATTTCTAATGCATATATATTTTGTTTTGGGACTGGTTTGGTTGTTGATCCTCTCCATATTTTGGCCAACAAATTCTATTGTTCATTCGCTCATGAAGTTGGGAAGGCAACTATATCAATGAAGTTAAGGCGAAAGCCTCTTTGGAAGTTCTAAGCATGACATATGCTAGATGATAAAAAAATTTGGAAATTGAGGGAGATTAATTGAGTATTTCGAGACCAATAGAAAATGAAAACAAGAAACCCCGTGGAAAATTGCAGCTATTATTGAATCTTGTTGTAGGCATATTTCTCAGTTTAGCGAAGTCTCGATAAAATATAGATGTAGAGATGCTAACTTTGCTGCTAACCTTTTAAAACTAACTTTGATTTAGGTTGTACTTCTCTTGCACCTGGATTGATAGGCCACTCCGTTTTGTGGTAAAACTAGGGGGCTGCATGTGCTACGTGCACAGAAAACGTGGCCCACTTAGATAAACAGCCTAAGGTAGTTATTTTAAAATAATGAGGGATTGTTTTATTTGGGGAGAACAATATTTAGAAAAATAAAGGGAAAATTGGTTTTTAGTGATATTTTTTAAAAATAATATAGCTTCAGTTAGCCAATTCTTAAAAATTGGGAATTAGTTATACTATTTTCACATAATTGAGATTTAGTGTAATTTTACTATTAATGCAAATTTTTTTCCAAAAATACCCTAAAAAGACTTGCAAACCTCGCTTGTATCTAAATGAGTGAAAAGGTTTCCAGAGTCTTTTTAAGGATATTTTTGAAATTTTTTTTTGATAAATAGTAAAATGACACTAAATCTTAATTATATGAAAAAAATCACTAATTCTCAATTTTTAAAAATTTGTTGATTAAATCTAGATACTTTTGAAAAAGTATCACTAAAAATCAATTTCTGAAAAAAAAGTCAAGAATCTAGAAGGAATATTCCTCACTATTAATTGTATAGATAGATAGCACCACTGCCGGTGCGATGGTTTAATCCATTTTGAAATATGCATAGGAATACATATTAAAAAACAATGTCAAAGATTTTTTTCCGGTTTGATTTTCAATTAAGCGAGTTGATTCCTTACCGTAACAAGTTTTTTTCAATTATAAATTTTTTTTGGCACGTATTGTGAGAAACCGGTTACGAAAAATTTTAAACTTCCACGAATTTTCTTGCCAAAAGCGAAGAGGACGTGACCGGTTTACTCATTTAAAACGAGAAAGAGGGGAAGAAAGCAGTTCAGCTTCATTGACATCATTGAACGGAACCCCAACAAGCAACATGGGACTCGTTGATAGCGAATGACAAGAAACTAAGCTAGCTACAGCCAAATTTGGAGATATTCCATCCTTCTCCCTTCCTCCCTCCCTCCCTCTGAAAAATTTTCTCGCTTCTGTCGGATCGATTCTTTGTCTTTGCTTCCTAGTTTCTTCATTTCCCGCTAAAAAGGATGTCAGACGCTTTGATCAATGGATTGGCTGGAGCTGGAGGAGGAATCATTGCTCAACTTATCACGTATCCCTTACAAACTGTAAAGTCTTCGAGATTGTTCGGGCTTTTTATTAGCTTAATTTGGTGGTTATTCTAACTGTCTTCTCCTATTCTGGGTTTGATTTTATAATTTGGGGCTTTTTCTTTTCCGATCTAGGTTAACACTCGTCAACAAACCGATCGGGATCCGAAGAAGGCCGGGAAGAAACCTGGGACAATTGAACAAATGTGTCAGGTTTTCCTCGTTTATTTATTAATTTTTGTTATTTTTCATTAGTCACTATATCTCTCTCTAATTTTTGATGGGATACAGGTTGTTAAACAAGAGGGATGGGAGCGCTTGTACGGAGGCCTGGCGCCGTCTTTGGTGGGCACTGCTGCATCTCAGGTGAGCTCATTTTAGCACTCTTTTGATTTCGTCCTGCGTGGGCATTGTACGCCCTGTCGCTTAACCTAAAGCTGTCCATGAATCGCGAATAAAAACTTGAAGCTGAGCTCCTGCGCACAGTACTTTCTGTTCATCCAAAATTATTGTTCAGAACTTCAGGTCATGTTTTGCCGGTTTGATTTTCTTATATTACATTTCTCTTACCAATATTTTATCGCCTATAGTAAATTAAAATTTCTGCTGAAGTGGAAAATGTTGTGGTATGACATTGTAACGCCCTGGATCCGAATCTCGTATCCCAACTCGGAGTGTTAAAGTAACAGTGGCCCAAAAACATGTTAAACCAGACAATAATTAAAATTGAACTTTATTCATAACCAGAGTGCGGAAGAAAAATATGAAATCTAAACAAAAACATAGATTACATAAATCAAAGTATTCAATCATAACCACCAATCAATAACAACCATCAATTAAAGCTATCTGGTATGGGTTCAATTATAGTACTCTAAAATAACCCATGATCAATTACTATAAATCTCCTACACAAATGAATATCAAAATAATAAATAATATCCCTAATCCTACATAGTAAAGTAATATTCTTCTTGATAATCGGAATAGTCCCCTTACAAATTAGGTTCCGCAACGTCCTCACCAAGATAATCTGAAAACAAATCCGATAAAACAATGTGAGATAATAAAATCTCAACAAGTAGCCATGTAGAAAGGAAACATTTATACAGTTCTAAATATGCAAACGAATAATCAGATTAATTTAGCAATTTAAATCTTAAAAACAATCATTCATGATAGTCTTGCAGGACTCATAAAATAGAGAATAGAGAATCGACAAGCTATGCCAATATGCTACCTAATTGATTTACAGGTGGACCAGCAGCTACCGGTCAAGTTATTCAACATCCAACGGCAGAACTCAACCAATACCGGAGTGAGTTAGCATGTATGGCCCAACCAATCCAGGAGTGGGTAACGTATTAACTGACCAATACAGGAGCGGTACCATCCTCGTGATGATGGAATTCCTATGACCCAGAATCCGAACTTTAATGACATTCCACTTACTAGCTACTCTATGAATCCATGTAAGAGCTAAGCCCACTCAACAGTGGCAAACCAAAACAAGGTAGTAGACATACGTCACTAAATCCGCATACGCGAAATCAATTATATAGGCATACACCAAGTCACATACGCGATAATAAACCCACATACGTGGAAATAAATACATGTCCAAAATCATGGTTTCAATAGGCAAATACGATTTGAGTGTAAATTAAATCATTTAATGCTCAAAACATGTTTAGATAGTCCAAATACAAGTGTAGGAACTCTTAAAATCAAATTTCATTTAAAAGAAAAGAGTTTGGAACGATAAACTCGGATAAAAGCTATTTCAGTAGAACTGTTCCAAAATCTTTATAAAAATTCGATTTAATCAACGGCCAGTACAAACAATCTCTAAACACTTAAATCTTATTGGTACATGAGTCGGAAATCAATAAAAACAATTTATAGTGAAAAACTAGGCTAATTTTAAAATATCAGAAATACTGTTAGGGGCGTTCGAGCGGCGTTGGGTGCTCGTGCGGGCATTAGTTACAAACATGTTTTGAAATGGTTCTTAGAAGGTTGGTCGCTCGAGCAACCAATCGGGCGTTTGGTTTATCGAAATCTGTCAACTTTCGGGTTTCAGAACTTTAGAAAAAACATAGGCGGGGCGCTTGAGCGGCGACAAGCATCCGCTTTTTACAACTGGTGCCTGGGTGACGCTCGAGCTTCATTGCAGGTGTCCGTTATAATTCGTAACTTTCCGGAATTTGCGATTTTTGAAAACTTCAGATTTGTTTTTCTCGATTTTTAATACCTCGAATCATTTCCAAATCTTGGGTTTTCATCTTCAAAACACTTTAAACTATTCCAGATGATCGAATACATCAAACTACATGTTTCCATATCAAATCATTCACAAACAACCGGAAAACTCTCGTTTAAACATGTTCTTAGATAAACCAAAGTATATCTGTTTATGCAAGCTGTAAGGGCCTACTTACCTCTCTTCTGAGATTAGATCCTTCTCCAAACAATTCGAAAATCAACCTCTAGTAAATCCCACGAACATAGCAACTCCTCTTTGATTCACATGAAAATCTTTACTCCTTCTGATCTGGTCAGCAAGTACACGAAAGTCACACTTTGAAACTCACGTATGGAAGAGACTAACGGCTGGTCTCTTCTCTCTTTCTCTTTTGTTTTCTTATACCTGAATAGCAACTTCCAATAGGTTTTTATTTTCTTTATATTTTCGTCCATAATTACTAACCCTAATTAGCTTCGTATATTTTCTCTTAGCCAAATTAGAATTAGATTCCAATTTAACTAGTCGTCCATCCCCTTATGGACTTGGCTAAGTCGACCACTTGCTCCTCTAGTGGGGTTCGGCCACTATAGTTTAATTATTTTTCTTTGAATTGTTTATTAATTATTTAATACATAACTCAAAATAATAATTATATTAATAATGATAATAATCTTAAAACTAATATACCAACTCACCTTATTTTTAATTCTCCAAGTTCTCCGGGTCACCTTGCAATTCTCCGGGTTGAACCAATTCTTCATTCCTTGAAATATTAATGATAATAATTAATTTATTTGTTTTATCTTATTTATTTTATTAATAAAAATCTAGGATTTTGCAGACATAGATACAACCTTTTATCTAAAGCGTGAAAAGTAATGCCATACAATTTGAGTTAGTGCAGACTTTATGCTTTTGTAGGTTGGATAGGTTTTGAGAAGTGTGTTTATGTTTTGGCATTCAGTTGCACTGTGTGCTGATTAGTGTGGTTATGGATGGAAGATGATTGGGAGCTTTTAGTGTAGTTACTGACTTGGACTATATAAATGGACCTTGACATTGGGACATTACATTTGTGCAAGCTATGATTGTTCTCTCTCACTAGTCATTATATCTTCTCACCTATTTGGACAACATGTAACCACTACCAATTATGTTGATTTTTCATCTTATACTTTTTTAGTCTTTCCATACATTCTTCTTAATAATTGCATATTAGTAGTACTCATCCTATGCATATTATGTTTATCTTGGTTTTTTTTTCCTTTTGTTGTTGTTAAACTTTTTGACAATTTTCTTTTTAATTTGAGTGGGAAACGTTGATCACAAAACATTCTAGAAGTACATCTCCACTTAAATTATCTAACTCTAATTCTACATGCAACATTGTCATCAATGTCTCATTGTCATGAACAGCTGGCCGAAGATAATAAAATTGATTACTTTAAGGAATATATTGATTATTTATTCTCATCTTTGCTTTGCTTCTACCATTATTCATGTTGTAGTTTTATTTCATACACTTGGTTTTGGTTCATCTTATTTCATACACTTGGTTTTGTTAACCGTGCACCGGATCCCATCAGGGTGCGATCATACCATCACTAGTGCACCGAATCCCATCAGAACTCCGAAGTTAAGCGTGCTTGGGTGAGAGTAGTACTAGGATGGGTGACCTCCTGGGAAGTCCTCGTGTTGCACCCCCATCCACTTTAAAAGTTAGTTTTTGGGATCCTGTAGTGGACAAGGTGTATAAGAGAGTGGGCAATTGGAAAAGGCAATTTTTGTCTATTGGAGGACGTCTTACGTTGATTAAATCAACTTTAGAGAATATTCTGACTTATTATTTGTCATTGTTTAAGGTGCCAGCTAAAGTGTTAAGTAGAATTGAAAAAATTCATCGTGATTTCCTTTGGGAAGGGAAAAGGAAAAAAGGGTTTCATCTTGTGAATTGGAGAGTGGTGAGTTGAAATAAAAAAAAAGGGAGGTTTGTCCTTAGGAAATCTCTGTTCTCGGAATAAGGCAATACTTGGTAAATGGCTTTGGTGTTTTGGGGAGGAAATGGAGGCATTATGGCGTGAGGTAGTAGCAAACTTTTATGGGATTCATCATAATGGAATAGAGGTAAAAACAGATATTCGAAGTCAGGGCCATAGTCCATGGAAGGCGGTCTTACGCTTTGCTGATGTTTTCTTTCCATTGCTTCAATTAAAGTTGCATTCAGGCAATCTCATCAGGTTTTGGTCTAATATTTGGTGGAAGGGTCAGGTCCTTTCTTCTCAATACCCTAGGCTCTTTAGAATTCGTGCATTACCTGATCCTTTGTTTTGTGAGATTCTTTCTCCTTCTTCTCATGGTGTCAAATGGAATTTGAACTTTAAACGTGACATTCGTCCTGCGGAGTTTGTTGAGTTGGCAAGTTTATTGAATAATCTTAGTGAGGTTTCATTATCTTTTTCTTCCATTTCTGATAGGCGTGGTTGGGCACTAAATTCTGGTGGAAGCTTTATTGTTGCTTCGTTTTTTGCTCATCTGTCAAATTTTGCATCATCTCCTTTTGTTCCCTTTACCATTTCGTTTTTGTGGAAGGCTGCCATTCCTGCAAAAGTCAGTTTTTTCTTGGACTGTTTTGCACTATAAGATTAACACATTGGATGTTTTACAGCATCGGCAGTCTCATATAGCTTTGTCTCCTTGGGTATGCTTGATGTGTATGAAGGAGGCCAAGTCCGTTGATCATCTCCTACTTAGATGTTCTGTTGCTGATCATGTATGGAGACATATGCTCAACTTAGGAAATGTGAGTTGGGCACTACCTTACACCGTACGTGAGTTAGCTTTCCAGTGGAGATTCATGGGCTTTGGTAGACTAGGGAGGAAGCTTTATAGGGGAGCGTTCTTTGCTACTTTATGGACACTATGGCGGGTGCGTAATAGGAGCATTTTTTAAGGTGAGATGGTGCGAAGATCTTATGTGGTGGACCAAGTGATTTCATTGATAGCTTTTTAGGCATCAGGGCAGAAGGATTTCGACTCATATTCATCCATGGATATCATCAGGAATTGGATGACTTTAATCTATATGTAGTGTGGGGTGGTCTATCTTTTTGGTGGTGGTTTTGGATGTAGCTTGCTATATGTTGATAACCCATAGTGTATATTCTTATGTTTTTATGTTTTTTGGGTACATCTTGTACTTTGGGGTGATCCCACTTCTTGTGGGGTTCTCTATCTTCCTCTATTGATCTAATGAAAGCTTCATTACTCATCAAAAAATGTTAACTATTTAAAAGTGTATCTACAATATGTGATAGTATTAAAATGTGTTATATACACAACTTAGGACTGGGATAGTCTCTTTTATGACCTCGCCTGCCTGTTATTTTAATGGGCTTCAAAAATCATCCCATAGCCTAGCCGTATTGTCATATTATGTCCATGCCCAGATCTATGTGTGCTGGAATCTGACGAGTATACAGTGTATGATTTGGCATATGTATTCAAGCTTACACCTTAACCTGTTTGCCTAGCCTTTGCTATATTTTGAACACTAAAGCACGATCCAACGCATTCTAATTGATTGAGGCTCAAGGCACAAAACTCACTGCTTTTTATTTGCTTGAAATTTAGGAGATTCATGCCTCAAAGTAGCAATTAGCCGACGAAGAGAAGTTGTGAGGCTTAAGACCCATAAGAATACATATCATATTGGATATACAAATAAACTATCCACGTGATATAGAAGTAGAAAAGCATAAAAAAATATGCAAACCAGAAAAAAATCAGTTTTGTAGTTTAAAAATTTACGAATCATATCCCATGAACAGTATCATGTTAGTCATTCTCTGAAATTGAAGCATCTAAACTTTCAATTTATATAATTGTGCACCAAAGAAGTTAAAATTGAATGAAGTAGCTGCTGTAATATCTTTTTGCTCATATAAATGTTGAAAATTATTAGTTAGACATAAATTATTTTGCAAAGTTCTAGTCTGATAGTCATAAATAATTCATAAAAAGAATACTGCAAACTAGTGGCCTTAATTCCCTATGTCTACTGGAATGTTTAATGTGAAATAGTTTATCAAAAGGGTTTAAAACCAAGGAATGTAATAACTGTTATACAAACTAGCAGTGTTTTCCGCTGAAATTTCGCTCCAAGACTCCCCAACAATGCGTTTCGTGGGGTTATTTCAGTCTTTAACAAATTGAGCGAAATTTCAAGTGGCACGGGGGAAACGGGGGTGGCGTGCCGAGCAAAACGGGGGGAAACACTACTTTTTTAACAAAAAATTATTTTGTTGCCATTTAAATTGGTGAAATATAGTGAAATTCCGCCTAAATCGAGAGAAACAAAATTCCCCTAAAATCCAAAAAACCCTCAATTTTTGTTCTTTTCGATTTTTCTAGTGTTTTGGTGTGCTGTCGAAATTTCGTTTCATGCCCTGGGCAATATGCTCAGCTGCACTGAACGGTAAAACTTGCAAACTAGATGTCGAAAATATAAGTATAAAATGGTCTCAGACTCCATTATGTTGAGTTCATACTTTAAAAATGATGAATGCAATAAACATTGACCTTGTATTGAGATAATCCTCCAAAATGGGGAGGTCTATAGAATATTCTTTTTCAATAAGATAAAGGTACATAGTTTATTTTTTCTTTGATAAAGGTGTATCTCCATGGGTCTGCCTTCCATTGATTAAAAAACTGGTTGTAATTGAATAGAGGTATCTAGTTATCATTAGAGGAAAAAAAAAGAATTGTAGAGTTACTTGAAAATGCACCTTGGGATGCTCTAAAGAATTCATGCATCAGTATGAATACACAAGTAAAACTGTGGAAACGTAGAAATACATGCCCAATTGAGACGTGATATAATTATATTGTGGGCGTAAGGACATGATCTAGATTGTTGTGCCAAATAGTTGGATCATATTCTCTTACCATAAAAATGGCAAGGGGAAAGAGGCTCCGGAGTGATAGGTTCGAAATATGTAATGCATAAAACTGTTCAAATTATTGAGTTTTTCATGTTTTCTGTGGAGGAAGTGCTTTGGTTTTAATTCCAGGCGTGACGTTGTACAAAGAGGAGTCCTTTGCCTCATTAAGTCTTGAACATAAAGCGAACTACAAAGGCACAATGCATGAGCCTCATGTGAGCTTCATATTTATGTGTTTGAGCATCATGGATTTGAGCCTCAGCTGTTTTTCTTAAGCTTTGTCTCAATTCTTAAATGTTGTGCTTATTTTAAAAATATTGAGTGTATTACAAGTTTACAAATTATTGGTCCTCATGAATTTCTCGCAAATTGTTTTTGGCTCAAAATATATGCCACGTGTCAAATGAACGGCAAATGCTCTATGCTGTCATCATTGTATTTGTAATTTTTTTTTTATATATTTCATTATTATACATGAAATGTATGGGTTCTTGTCCCTGCCAAAGATTAGTTGCCCTAATTCCTCACTCTATCTCTGAATAGTCAGCAGAAACTTACCTGCATAGCTCATGTTTCTTTTGCCGATAATTCCTCTTTCTCTCGGTGAGCTATTTACATTTTTATGTTCCTCAGCATGTACCTGCTGCCCCGGAAAGAATTTTTTAGTTTTGCGATAATGAGAGGTCGTTTATATACACTGAATTAGACATGGTGTCTGCACACAAAGAGGTTTAGTATCTAATTGGGAATGTTTGTAAATCATTTTGCTCATATAGAGTTCTGATTTCTCATTTGATTGCTACTTATTTGGTGCAGGGTGTTTACTACTATTTTTATCAAATATTTAGGGACAAGGCAGAGTTTGCTGCACTTAATCGTTTGAAGAGAGGGATTGGTGATGGATCAGTTGGGATGTTTTCATCACTTGTGGTGGCTGCACTAGCTGGGTGATGTTTTTCTACCATGGTCCTGATAGATTCAATTCATTTCCCAGTTGGAGACTAATGTATATCGTTGCTATGAGCTTCCTACTTCTCACACACGTCTTGGTTATATAACTTCCTTTGAGACTTATCATCATCCCCATAGGTTGTAATAACGGAATGTAATGTCTTTTTGGACTAGTTGAGCACATGTTAGTTCATCTAATAGTGTCATAAATCTTGCCTAGATATCGTTCTCTGTCAAAGCCAATACCATTAGATGAGTAGTCAACCATACTGTTCTCTTATTGTCTATGCCGCAGGCTAGTCTTGAATCTTGACTATTGAATTGATTTGTGGGTCCCTACCATTAGCTTTTCGACCATATTTTCAACTGTTCCATTTGGGAACTACAATCTTGCTCATATGGAAGTTGAATTTTTTTGGTATCATTTAATCACAATCTTATGGATAGGTTTCATTGCCTCCATCGAAAGTTGCTTACATGTACTGTTGTATACTTTTTGATAAAGCTGGTTCTATTTCTAATTTACTATGTACGACTTATCTCAAAGAATATTTTATGCTATTAGTCTTTCTTTCCTTTTTTTTAACGTGTCTTTGATTGTTTTCTTTCATGTGATTTGATGATCGAATCTTGTTTGACACTTTTTTTTTCCTGTAGGTGTGTGAATGTGATGATGACTAACCCTATATGGGTAGTTGTAACACGTATGCAGGTAAGATGCTGGTTTATATTCATACATGACTGTATATAATGTATGCAGGTAAGATGCTGGTTAATATTCATATATGACTCTTTCAATGCTTTAAGCATGAATGAGAGTATGATCTCAAGTTTTAATTTATAAGTGTGACACAGAAGTCAAGGAGGAAAATGTTTTGTTTTACAAATGATCTTATGCTGCATTGTCTGATATTGGATTCTGGATCTTTCAATTACAATGAAGCTGTAATGAGTTCTTTTTGCCAAGTTTCTGGTCAATAACTATGACCAAAGCTTAAATAGTCCTGGTGCCATGGTAGGACTTTGGCCCCTGTTGATATGATCTCATGGACGATGAATGTGGTGAATGACGTCATGGAAACAGCTTGGTTCTTTCTATGCTAAAATATTTACAGGATTGGTCTGGCAACTGTCTATCTTATGTGACCTACATATATTTTAGCTTATTCAAAGCAACAATCTCAATTATTCCCCATGTTCCCACTAGAAGAAATCAAGTGAAGAAGGGCAAAGTCTTACATAGTACTGATTGACCCATTCAAGATAATGAACCAGAAAGGAGGGGGATCTTGAACAGGAAGGTCTTTGGTTTTAAAGTTGCCACCTTAAGAAACCAGAGATGAGGTTGTAGGGATGGAAGGAAGTGGGGAATGGTTTGTGGTTTTAAAGTGATTATTATTATTATTATTTTTTGCTTTTGTCTTCTTCTTCTTCTTCTTTTTTTTCGGTGTTAACCAAACAGTATAAACTGAAGAAATAAGTAGGATAAAATAAAAGAAAGAAAGAAAAAAATTAATGCTAGCTTTTTTTCTAATAATTTATGACATAATTGTTAATTCATCTTTTGATCCTGACTTTGCTCACAATAATTTTTGAGAGGATTTATTTTCTTTTTTAGTTACCACCATAAGAATTCAGATCAAGAGGAAAGTGGGAATTGGGGTTTGTGGAAGGTGTTTGGTTCCAAAACTATTGCTTCCTTTTGTGTTAATCCAACAATTTAAGACTCAAGACGTAAGAATAAAATAAAAAGAAATGAAATGAATACTGACCTTTTTTAAAATTATGTTGGGAAATTATTGTGTAATCATTCTGAATTCCTTTTCATTATTTTTAACTTGCAGACACACAAGAAAGTCTTGAAGAAACCCCAGTCTACTCTTAGTCTGGCAGTTACTCCAGATCAAGCAATTCCTACTGCGATTCAGCCAGCTCCATATGGAACTAGCCATGCGGTAATCTACAAATATGTGCTATATGATAATTCTTTAATCGCTTAGTAATCACATGTGGCTTAGAGTTCCATAGCAACCTTAAGAAAACTAACTTTATATCAAGTTTTAACAAAGAGAATTTAGATTATACTAAGCTTTATTTTCTTCTCGTAAACTCATAAGTATCATGGTACCATATTATTGATACTCAGGATTTGTTGTTGTTTCTTCTTTTCATATTAATTGTGATCCATCGAAATAGTGAACATAGACTATATGGTTTTATGTATTATAACATGATATTTAACTAGGGCTGCAACTCGGTTGTTGATGTTTTGATGAACCCCAACCAAACCAAACTGAACCGAAACCTGACTTAAAAATATACTTTACTAAACTGAAGCTGTTCGGTTTGGTTTTTGGTTGGAATGATTGGTTCTCAATTTGGTTCGGTTAAGTTTGGTTTTGGGTTAATAATTACAAACCTTGGATTGGTCTTAGGTTGATGTCAATACGGATGAAACTGAACTAAGTTGCACCCCTATATTTAACAAGATGTGGTCATGTGTGGCTGTTAAATGGAGCAACTTCAATATATATATTTTATATAAAACCCAGACACACACACACTTATATCAAGGTCAACAATGATCTTAATTTTCTATTTCAAAGGAAACTTTACTCCTTACAGTAGGGAATTTCAGGAAAAATTTTGCTCTGCAATATTTCCTCACAAAAATATATAGAAAATTTTACTGCCTAGGAAAATCTTATGGTGGCTAATTTTTTAGTGCCTGTTGGGATTGGGTGATATCAACAGAATTTCACTAAATTTCAAGGAAACTTATAATCATAAATTTGAAACATCAATAAAAATTTTATCACTTATCGAGACGCCAAAAAAAAAAAAAAAAGGAAAGAAAGAAAATAAGAATCATCAACAAAATGATTTATTTCAACTAGTTGAGGTCAAACAATATGGATCCTGTAGCCTCCTAACCTGTCAAAAACCGAACTTCAGTCGGATTAGTGTATTTAAATCAATTTTGATGGAACCTGTCCATGTATTTTTTGGTTTTTTTTATGTACGGTGCACCTTTTCAATCCTTTGATATGCTTCCTTGCACCTCCGCACAAGTTCTTTTCAAGTTATCTATTAGACATGCCAAAATTGTGTTAACCTCTTTGTCTTTATCTTATATCCTGTTGAGGCTACTCCTAAATACGTTGGATATTTTCATTCCTTAAAATTTATTTCCCATTCTGTCCACTTAATTGTCTCATCGTCCTCATATCATCTACCCTCACTTATGAATGTTGCTTATTTGTTACTCAATATTGTACTCCATACAATACATCGAGCCTGATAGCTATATTGTATTCTTTTTATCTTGAGTGGAATATGATGGTTAGTAAAATTGTAGAGGAACAGTCAGACTAGCATCTGGAGGTTCGCCCTTTTATTTTGTTTGGCTAGAATTAGTTTTTTTTTTTTGGGAAAGATAATGAAGTTATATATTAAATCGAGAGAGGAGAACAAGGATGTTTGGCTATAATTAGCTAGTGGCTTGTATATCTCTGTCAAAGACGTGCCATGTTCTGCCAAGGCACTAGTGGATTTACTTACCAGGAATGGAATCTGTAGGCAATATTATTTTTAAGGCATACCAAGGAGGGTTATCCGGGTTGGGGAAATGCGTACAGATCATGGTTGATTGTATTTTTTTTCTTTGCTGTTGCTTGCATCAGGTATGCGAATAGCTCTTCTTATTAACATATTAATACTATAGTGGCCATTAGGGGAAAAAAAATGTAGCACTCTAAGTGCCTTTCTACTTCTCAGCAATCTAATTTTCTATCTCTGTGTGACATCCTTGTCAATATTAAGTCAAAATCCCTTATTTTAGTTGGTAGAAGTATCTAATGAATCTTTTCTAATGATCCTGGACGAATTAATATTATAATTTGACCTTCTCAAGCATAGACTTCCAAATTCTACCATGTGGTTTTCAGTATCGAGGATTTGAACCTAGAACCTTTACAGGTTCAAGAAGTTTATGATGAAGCTGGAGTTTTGGGTTTTTGGAGAGGTGTATTCCCGACACTTATAATGGTAAGTAACAAGTAACACTAATAGCTGTTAAAGAAATATGTTACACTGTATGGTGCCTGATATTTCTTGTAGGTAAGCAATCCTTCCATTCAATTCATGCTGTATGAAACACTGTTGAAGAAGCTCAAGAAAAGACGTGCCTTGGGCAAAAAGGGAAACAATGGGATCACTGCTTTGGAGGTGAGCTTGGACCCTAATTCACTGTCACTTGATATCCAATTTATTAGAAATATTGTTTCAGTGACCTTGTTTTCCATGATATGGGCTAGATTTTTCTTCTTGGGGCTGTTGCTAAACTTGGAGCTACTGTGATGACATATCCTCTTCTGGTTGTCAAGGTAACTGATATGAGAAGTTGAAATATGGCTTCAAAGCTTGTTACATGACTCAAACATGACCTACTGGAACAATTTGAAAGATTACTCACTTGTTGATTTGAATTGGAGATTAATGACTTATTTAAAGATTGGTTTATTTGATTGCAATGCGGTAGATGATTTCTTTTTCTTTGTTAATAGAAAATTAAAAAAAAATGATAAATGGGTTATGGTGGAAGGTTTCATATTGCAAGGCGTGCAACTTGATTGAAATGTGGCAAATTATTTCTTTTCTTTTTGGAAAAAAAAAGGATTAGTGGATTATGGTGGAAAATTTCATATTGTAAGGACATGTTCACATTCCAAATGATTTTATAGGCCTATAATGTAATTTGCCCGATGTTAATCAGTCAATAAACTATGTCCCAACTGGTTGGGTTGGTGACGTGCGTTTTATTCCTCCACTCTGGTTTTAATAAACCTAGGTCTTTTGTCAAAATATATGTTTTCAAGTCATTTGCAGACTAAGTTTAAGTCCTTTTATGTCTTTCCCACCATTTAACATTGGTTCTTCTAATGATCTTCATTTTGTGTAGAACCTATCACAGTTTGTTCTCCTTTATTTTAACACCCATAGGAGCTACTTGTAAACTTGCTAATTCATTTCATTTCTCAACCTTTTTTTTATCTTCTGTTTCCACTGATCCATCTCAATGGCTACTCTTATGAACTTGAAGTTGTTCTTGTGATTTTTAACTGTTTTTCTTTAATTTTTTTGGATGAATGTCCTATGAATATTGAAGTTGTATATTATATTTTAATTCAAAATTCTCATTTATTTGTTCATTTTGAGTCAAGTGGCATTTTTTTTTTCTGAAGTGTAAGCCAATATTATCTTGATTAAAGCTGAAGCATTTAGTCTTGTCTATGATATGGTTGATATACTATGGTCTATCTACACGTTAGTGCATTTTTTTTAATTGTATCTCATGAAATTTCTCTAAATTGTTGGGACAGTTTGTATAATTTCATCAATAATCCTCATTTTTTGCAGTCGAGGCTGCAAGCAAAACAAGTTGTGGATGGAGACAAAATGCATCATTATAAAGGTGTGAAAAATTTCTAGTGAAATTTTCTTTTGAGAGCTGATTTTGTCATAGCAATGTTTTGTATTTTGATGACAAATTACCTCTTTTTGTTAAAATATTAAAATACTGAAAATTTTTCATTATAAAGTAAACAATGAAGTAATACGGCGGATCACAAAATACGAAAAAATGCTGCGGCTTGCCTTGGTCATATAAATTCATTGCCTTGGCAAATTCATCAACCATCAACCATTTTTTTTCATTTCCTAATATAGATTAGCTGGTTTGGTTTTTCATGTCCTTGCGTAGGTTGCTTTCTTGTTGTTTGGTTCCTTTTGGTGGTGACCTGTTGTATTTGCTGCTCTCATAGAGCTTTTTCTGGTTTTCTTTTGGTGGTGTCCTGTTGTATTTGATGCTCTCTTAGAGCTTTTTATGTTTAGGTGCTACTTCTTCTTTTTTTAATAAATTCATCGTTTTATAGATAAAAAATTAGTAGCTCCATTTATGCATCTTTTGGACAGCAAGAACATGCCTTTTTTCAGTCAGTTGTGAGTGGGAACACAAATGTTATTCTGCTATCCCAATCTATTGAAAGCTGCATCTTCCGTCAGATGTATTGTAATTTTATTGAAGATTATAAACGGCATAGCACGCAAGATTCCCTTACTGTCGTGACTTTTTGTTAAGCAGGACTCATTGAAGTTATGAGCTAGAGCAGTCTGTTACCATGAATCACGATGCAGCACTGAAAACTTTATGATTTTGTATTTTTGATCCAGTCCATGTCATAATGTTAAATTTCATATAATTCAGGTACACTTGATGCAATCGTGAAGATGATCCGCAATGAAGGATTTCCTGGCTTTTACAAAGGAATGAGCACAAAAATTTTCCAGAGCGTGCTTGCAGCTGCTGTTTTGTTCATGGTAAAGGAAGAACTCGTCAAAGGGGTTCGTGTGTTGGTGTCAAAGAATTCAAGTATAGTGCGATCCAAGCCTCCATGATTAGAGTGTCATTCCCTTCTATATTTGTGTTAGCTTTCCACTTTTCTCTGATAATCTCAGGAGGCTATTGTTTGGGTAACATTGTGTAAGTTTCGAACTGGCAATGCCTATATGTCAGGCTTTGTACCTTGAAATAAAAGATGGTAAAAGGGGATTTGTACTTGAAAAATGGTTGGACCATTTTGATTTAGGTCATATTTGAAAGCTTAAGAATGTATCGTTTCCATATGGTTGAAATAAGAGATTAGATGGTAAAAGTGGGCTTTGGATTCGAGTACGACGTCGCGCCAGTTGCACAATGCCAACCTCTGGACGCATTTGGTGGCTGTAGAAACCTTATCGGCTAACCCAAATTCGCTTTCACCAAACGGATCAAACGGATAGGGAATCGAGCAACGTGCGGTATCTCCGGAACCTGAAAAAATGGCGGTCTCTGCATCATATTCTTCAGTCTCGTTCTCGTTATCCTCCAGTTTTCTCTGTTCTTCTCATCACAAACCCAAATTACTCTCATCTTTGAGACCCAATTCGTTCAGTACCGCACTGCACCTGTCTCATTCCCAAACCTTTGACCATAAATCTCCCAAATTCCTAATCATCCGCTCAGAGGTTGCAACGCTACCTATCCTCTCCTTCAATGGTGAGAAGATAGGAGAGACTTATCTCGAACTGAAATCAGCCCCTTCAGAAACAGCGCGGGCCGTCGTTCATCGAGGTATCATCACTGATTTACAGAACAAGCGAAGAGGAACAGCTTCAACCCTAACGAGAGGAGAAGTTCGTGGAGGTGGTGTAAAACCTTACCCGCAGAAGAAAACCGGCCGAGCGAGGCGTGGTTCTCAGCGAACTCCTCTCCGGCCGGGTGGAGGTGTTATTTTCGGTCCCAAACCCAAAGACTGGAGCATAAAAATCAACAAGAAGGAGAAGCGATTAGCAATATCGACGGCTTTGTCGAGTGCAACCGTTAATACGGTCGTGGTAGAGGATTTCTCAGACAAGTTTGATAAGCCGAAGACGAAGGACTTCATTGCAGCGATGAAGAGGTGGGGGATCGATCCAAATGAGAAGTCAATGTTCTTACTTACGGAAGTGTCGGACAATGTGAGACTGTCTAGTCGAAATATTGGGACTTTGAAGGTGCTGACCCCAAGGACGCTAAACCTTTTTGATATATTGAATTCGGATAAACTGGTGCTCACTCAGCCGACCGTGGATTATCTGAACCAAATGTATGGCATAAATTATGAAGGTGAAGCTGAAGATGAGGATGAAGAAGAACAAGAAGAAGTCGAAGGTAGCCATTACCTTTAGTTTTTACCATGACCACAGTTTTTCCTCTTAAACCATTCCTTAATTACTTCAGATTTTGCTTTGATAATGCTGATACTAGTGCTAGTAGGTGTGTTCTTTTCCTCGCTGCTTGTGATTGAATTCATCTTTGCCATCTAATTACATGCACTCCTTTAAATTAGAAGTCTCAACCTGCAAATCAGTTTTTCTGTGCTTTAAATAATAAAAATATATGTAAACATCTGTATACATGTAGGTATCCGTAGTGTAGGAATTTACTGTATACATGTTGCTGCTCCAAAAGCCAAAATCTAGATAACTGCAGCAGAATTTGAGGGTATATCTCTGATTACGCCCATTTCTGAGAATTGGAAATGCAATTCTCTATTTTCCACAATGTAAATCCTCATAAATGGATGGATCCTAGAAGGTCTCAGATACTACAAGACCTAATTTAGTATGGTATCCTACATGTAAAGAAAACTTTATATTTCTGGAGTTTCTCTCTCTCTCTCTCTCACAAGCATTTTTTGTTCTTGAGAATTGTCACAAAAGAAGACACACTCCGTCTACCTTCGTTAAGGGTCTTTTATAGGGGAAAATTTCTCCATTAATAGGCAGCTTTTAATTGCCATTTAAGTGTTGATTTAATGGGAGTGAACCTCCATTATTTTTGTTCTCATTTAATGGGGCATTTGAGTTAACTGATTGAACAGCCAGAGCATCCAAAGAGATGTACACATGTATCCATATTTGAGAGCTAGTTAATTCTTTTTCCTTAGTTTATCCCTGATTACTGTTTGTGATCTAAAACACAGTGCTGTAATTGCTGTTATTGAGTCTTTTCCTTTGTTGCTCAAGATTGAATCCGTCTAGTCATAGAAGTTTATGTTTAGAATGCTATAACCAAGGCATTTATATTTGTATCTTCATTGTGCTCGGCTTGAAACACTATGGATGCAAACATGAATGTGTAGGTAGGCATACATATGCATAGTGTTAATGGTACATGCACACATCCATTTAAGACTACAGAGAAATTTTGTTAGAGTTTTATATCCAAGGAAGTTTAGGTGGAGGATTACACCGGCGATGCCTACAAAATCCCTTACCCTGACTGGTTGGGCTAGCAACCTTGATAATTTTTTCCCATCTCAGTATATAAAAAACCAAGAAGATTATGTATATTGACTCGTATCTCAACAAATTATACAGAAATCCATTTTGGCCTTATGTCTGATATTCATCTTCAAATTCTCTATTTTACATGCCCAAACACTTTAAACTGTTTTTCTTTATTTTGTAGGTGATACTTGTTTATGTTCTCAGGTATATTTGGTTAACTTATATCTTATAGTCTTTCCACACCTGTCTAAACATCCTCTTCTGTCATGCTCTTCCTATGAGTATGTTGCTTTCTACCTTTCCCTCCCAATCGTTGTAGCAGGCTTAGTAGTTATTTTATGAAATTTGGTTTATAGCTTGCATCAAATACTCTGTTCTAGAAATGCAACACACTAACACAGACATGAGTACATGAACGGGGGGGCATCATATACGGATGACAGATGCAATGCACATGAGCATCATTCTCTTGGATTTTATTAATTGTTTTGATATTACACGCATTCTCATTTATTCCAGCCTCCCGCATCTGGTCACCTGTTGAGTTAAATTCTTCAAAGGTTTATCCTTTTTTATTTTGATATGATCCATCCTCTCAATCTTGCTTGTATTACATGCTGGTAGTGCTTTTTCATGGCATGAATTTTTGCATGATGAAACTGATGGATTTTTCATATTTGTTCTTTGGCTTCTGACTGGTGTTACAGGAGGTGAGGCATCTGGTGCAGCAGCATGAAGCCCTTCCGCCTTTTGACGACCTTTTGTCTCAGTTGAATCTGGAAAAAAAAAGTCCAGAAATCAAACCTTAAGAGTGCTGGGCGTCCAAGGGTGAACTGCTAGCTAGCTGCCATTCACATTGAAAGATGGTTTTTGTTATACCTTTGTGCATTTCTCTCTCTTGCTTAGAACTGTTCGCCCATGAAATGCATTTTGTATCTTTCGAGGTATTATGGCCGGCAAAAATGGCATGTTCTTTGATTCTTTCTTTGCAGAGGTATTTCAGATTGGAGTGTTATCAAATCTATATTTGTAGGGCCATAAGCTAGTGAAAATGTTCAAATCTATATTGATTCGTAGTCGAACCAAAATTTCTGTGAAAATCATTTTTGGCTTCATAAAACATTTGATTGCCGAACCTGTAGTAAACGGATTTGACCTAATTGGCTGAAATTTACTGAATCATGAATTCCAAATTTATAATCGAAATCGAAGAGAAGCGTTATATAGACCACTGACCGGGGGATTCTAATGGTTCTCAAAACTGTTCTCTGCTCTTAATTAAACAGCTTTATGTCCGTCTTAAAGACTGCGCAAGTTTAATTAAACCAAATTTTTTGATAAATTAAAAACGATATTATTAAATTATATATAAAAGATAAAAAAATTAGAAGCATTAGTTAAATCCCGTTGGATGGAGCCAAAGGACCGACCGGATTGTACCGAACCATTCCCGGATGAGTCGACCGGTGTAATCGTTGAAGACATTGATTAAAGAAATTTTCAGCAGAAGCACCAACAGGTCTCCCGGAGTCTGTTTGCTCACGAAATTGAGATTTGAGACGATCTCATATGCAGAAGGCGGATATGGCGACTAACGGTAACTCGTCTAATAAGAACACAAAAAAGGCGAATTTGATGGATCCTCATTCGATCAAACATCTTCTGGATGAATCCGTTACAGAGGTATTACTAGAATGTCATTTCTTTTTGTAATCGGTTTCTCTTTCTGAAACCCTAGATCTCTCTCCCGTGCTCTCTCTGTTTTCTCCATCTATGTCGGTCGTCGCTTTGCTCTTAGGTTTTATTTAGTTATTAGAGGTTTCTTTTTTCGCTAGTGTAGATTGTTACCAGTCGCGGATATGTGGAAGACGTGAGGATGAGCAACTTGAGATTGTTCATGGGAGTCATTATCATCGCAATCGCTCTCGTTGCTCAGTTCCACCCGAAGAAGTTTCCTGAGAACAGAGATTTTCTGATCGGATGCATCGTATTATATCCTTTTCGTAACCTAGTTTTATGTGATTTTCATTTTTGAACTCTTCTTCCGTTTTACTGGCGTTCTTCGGAAAATGAACTATTAGTTTAGTGATGTCGGGCTCAAGAAGTTCGTTTGATCTTTGACTCTGGCACGTATATTATTTTCAATGGATTGTTGCAGCTGATCATATACACGAAGGAAAAGAATGCAATCCTGTTCACATATCCTCCCGCGGTAAGTTTATTCTTGCTTCAAGACATGGAAATTTGATCTCAATCGCTCTATAAATATACAACGTGATTATATTTACGAAATTTTATGTGATTATGTTTATTACCAATGATTATTCAAGGTTTTTGCTGCAAACCATATCTCTTATTATGTTCATGGGTTTTTTAACGGGGCATATATTTAAAATAAAACCGATAAAAAAAAAAAAAAACTGGGCATATAATTTGGATTGGGTAAAACAAAGTGAAACCTTGTATCTTTATCTAGATATAAAATGAAGAAATTAAAAAATAAAAAAGAAAAAGGAAGTGCTTTTTTATGTCTTCTTGCTTGTAACATTTAAAGATTAAAAGAAAAACTTTAAGAGTTACATTTTTTTTTCTATTTTTATTAGCTTCGGGGCTTCGATATCTGCATTGGCATCTTTATTTTTCTTTCTCTTTGCAGGGTTTTACTAATTTTCAGAGGACTGCACCAATTCATATATTTTGGTTGTTTCTCCTTACATGCCAAGTTTCAGCCTGAAATACATGTTCCCCATGGCAAAAACTTTTTCCTAGGTCTTAATTTCTCTGTGCTTTAAAATCTGAAAAGAATGTTGAAATACTCAAGAACAAACGTATAATATATTGTATAAACAAAACTTTGGTCAGTAGAAGGCTGTTCATATGTTCTCTCCAGAAGGGTCCCTAGCAGAAGGTTGTTTGGATTTGCCAAATCATCCCTCTGCATCCAAATTGTCACCAAATAAGTAAACCTGTGAAACAATCCAGATGCTGTTTTGCCAAGGTTTAGTGTGGTGAAAATGTTTACCATCTTTATGGATTTTGACTATTTTCTTAGCCGTTAAACTAGTAGTATTTATTTATTCACAATATTCTAGATGAGCTAGTTTCTGAATTTGATTAATCATCTCTTTGGTGAAGTTTTTTTTTTTACCAAAGTCCTATCTATATCAGTATTGTTTCTTTCTTGAACTTGCCTGTATCTTGCCTCTCCCTTTTCCGAAGCAATGCTGCACATATTTAGAAAGGTGGAAGACCTTCCCGATTAGATATGAAAAACAAGAGGAAGAGAGAAGTGAAAAGGTGGAAGACCTTCCCATCCAAATATGCAAAACAAGAGGAAGAGGGAAGTGAATGTAATTTGAGCTTGAGGTGTCCACAGACCAATATTCAATTGCATATTTAGATGGGAAAGTCTTCCACCTTTCTAGGATTTCATGTTGAAAGATTTAGGAAGTTTCCAATAGAAATCGTTCTTACCATCATCTTCTTTGATTTTCTTACCATAATAATTTGCTGTATCTGTGTGAATTTTGGACCTTCTAGGCGTGGAGGAGATGGGGATTGAGCATCAAAATTGCGAAGGTCTTAATCTCATGTTAGATATGATGCAAGAAGTGTAATCATAAAGCATTTGATAATCCAGTTTGAAATATAGATCAGATTGAATACACCCTTGGACATCTGATGATAATTTTAAGCAAGAATCATTTTTTATTCATGAGCATTCAAGTCATTCTTGACCAATTATTTCGGGATTTTGATATCATTTGATTGATTGGCTCTTTCCTCCTGATTTCCTAAAGCATCCTGTTGCAGTAACTTCCTTCTCTTTTACATCTTTCAGTTTTTACCGGATACATCTTTTTTATTGATGTCGCTATGTATTTTCTTGAATATTTCGGGACCACTTTTAGGCCACTTCTCCTATTGCTTTGAGGCTTTATTAAGTTTTCATTTATTTGCTTATTTTTAATTTTTAATTTCTATACTTATCATGTCTACATCATAACATCCTCATCTCATCTAGATATGCTTAATGTGTTGCACAACCTTGGTTTACATTTCAGGAGGATTTGGAGCAAACTGGGAGATTTAGGATGAGAAAAACATCATTTAAATGCAGGCGAGCTTTATTGGATGTTACTAGTTTCAGTTTATTCAAGTTGGGTTCCCATAGAAACCAACCTATTCTTTTTCCTTTATCCTTTTTTCCTTTTTTAAATGGCATTGGCTTCTATAGGGGGTGAACTTGTATTGAAATCCTACCAGGTGCATTTAGACATAGACATATAACTTCTAGCAGACTGTAAAAACCATTGTTGGTATTTGACATCCTATGTTTGGTTTTTTGCCTTAATCAAATTGACTTGCTTATGTAAGTGTCACTTGAGTATCATTTGTGAAGGTTGTCTATGAATCTGAGAATGATAAACGGGCTTGATTGTATACATGAGAAATCTGAGCTTATATAGTTTTTTATTGATGAGGTGATCAGAGAGGAAGCAGCTAAACCGCTGAGTTATTTTTAGGTCTGCTTTTATGGATGAAAAATTTAGAAAAGCAACTAGGAATTAAGTGATAGCAGAGAAATTTAACCATTGAATTCTTGAAGGATTTCTGGGGGAGCTTGGAAGAAATTGTTCGAGGTTGAGCTACACTCATTTTTAGGTTTTCTTTCAAATATGGTGCTACTCAAATTCTTGTCTTCACTATCCTTCTCATAGTTGCCTCCTAGGTCTTTGCTTTACTTGCCTAAAACATCTCAACCATTTTTTTTTCTTTTTTAATCTTATTATATCCTAGTTACAAGAACTTAGAAAAAGTTCATTCCTTACCTTATCTTTTTCAAGTTTTTCCATTCATCCATCTCTCTCAGCGTCCTCATTCAAGCAACACTTTACAAGATCCTCTCGACTTAATTTATCTAGCTCCAATTATATATGCAACATCCTCATCAATATACCCTTCTTTTTGGGTAATTAATCCAAGATATTGATGTTGATTACTTCTAGGAATCTCTTGATTCTCAATTGTCACTATTGCTTTACCTATCCTAATGGTGTATTAAAGTTACATTCTATGTACTTGCTCCTAGTTCAATTACTTTTAAAATATTTTCATTTCTAGGTATCCCTACGTAGCTATAATTTAGCACTTGTTCCCTCCTTAGTTTAGTCCTCTAAATCACATTATTTGCAGCACACTCAGAGGTACCTTCTGTTGAATCTGACCAATTCATTGATAATCCCAAAAAAGGGAAAAATGAAAGACAAGGACTTAGATTTAACACTTGGTGTAAACTTACGTTGTTATCGGAAACTTATTTTTCCAAGTAACTGTTGCTCTCACCTCGTTTGTCTTACTAACTGCTGCTCTCACCCTGTTTAGCTTCCTCATTCATGCATTTAGCAAGCTTAATGGATCCAAGTGGTACTTTGTTTTCCTTTTTGTCTTTTTTTCTTTTTGCCTAAAACCCACTAGATAAACTTCCTAATAATAATTCTATAATATGCCTTCGCTAAATTAATAAGAAAATGCTTAAAGGTTTTTTTCTCTCAAAACTTATTCACTATTTGTCCAAGTAGAAAGATTGCAATAATGACAAAATCCCTAGGATAGAGCTTAACTTATTTTCTGCAGTGCCTATATTTTAGAATTAGGAGTGAGGCATTCACTAAGGTGCACCTAAGAAACCACTGGTGGTAGCTTCGATTGACAGGCATAGCTAGTCAATTTCATTATATGGTGCCTTATATTTATTATTGAATATACAAAACTTGCTTTCTATTGATATTTATGCCCATAAATAAGACTTAACCGAGGTGTAGTGATGGAGCAAATATTGACAGTGATGGGGCAAATATTGACGAGTAGAGATCATTTCCTCTTTGGAATTTCACAGCTTATGCAATTCTGATGGTCCGCCCATTTTATTTTTACAATGCTGTTCTTTTTCAAATATGAACTAACTATATACATAGTTTCATTTTCCCCGCCTTCACTTGTTCCTGATGTATGTTAATGAAACATCCTCTTATATCCATTATGAAGTACATTGTCCGGATTTATTTATTAGAATTTCCATGATTATCTTGTTTAGGATGTTCATTAGATTGCTATCATTTTCAGCACAAAAGGTTTGTTGGTGAAATTTTGCCTTGTTATTCTATTGTTGTACATTTTCATAAAGTTCATTAGATAATTAAAATAGCCTGACCAAAGAGCTTGTTCTGGGTCATCATGTTTGAGATCTGCCTGCTGTCCTCAGTGTTATTTCTACCAGGCCATGGAGGCTAATATGGTATATGGTGACATTGGATGATATAATTTTGTAGCTGCAATTTCATTTTGCAAGTTGTACATATAAAGCGATACTTGTTTAGTCACCACCTCAGTAGGCAGATTTTAGTGAAAGTCTATTCGTAGATTTCTCATTAACTCTATTGATAGCCAAAATTGGAATGTGGAGGAAAGTGAAAAATGCATTGAGTACAACTTCTATCACAAATTATTTAGCTACATTTACCAGTTGCATTACTTTTGTACAGGGATCTTTTAACATGACAGGGCTAGTGGTCTCTTCTAAATTGCCCAGGTTCTCTGACATGTACACATTGACCATTGCCAGCGCTGATCCTGAATCTGTTTCTGCTAAGAAACCTGTGCAGTTTACAAAGAGCGTCACTCAGTGGTCTCTCCTTTTTCCCCTCTCAAACACAGACACACTTGTGCACTCAAATTCTTTTCTGACATAATTTCTTCCATCTTGGATAAAAATGTGTTGTATAATGCTTCAGGTTCACCAAGGATGGAATTCTGGTGGAGGGTCTATTCTGGAAAGATGTTGATGGGCTAATCAGTGATTATGCAGGAGAAGCCAGAAAGAACAAGTGAAGCGACAAAGGGAAAGCTGGCCAGACTAGATCGTGCAGGTGGAATTTAGGACAGAACTGGTTAACCAGTTTGAGAAACAGTTAGCAGCTTACTTTATGGTTCATCTGGCTCCTTGAAATCTTTGTTCATGCCATGGATTTTGTGTGCCAACATATCTAATTCTAACTGTTTGGGAGCATGCTGTAACATGAACACAGCCTACTTGTTCTGGAGATTTCAGATTTTTTATCATCAATATGTGCGATGCTGCTGCAATGGTTTAGTAGAAATAGTCAGCACATTTAATTTTGTTTTGTAGGGTCTGTGTTCTTCTTTCTTCTTTTGGGGTTTCAGAGAATGAAAACCAAGCAGTGACACATAGAAATAGAACTGTGTAACAGAACTCCAGTTGATTAGAACCGGGAAATAAACTAGTTCTTCCCCCTCCCCCCCACCTCCTCTCTTTATTTTGGCAGGCTATTTTCTCCTTTGAATTGCAGAATCAAAAAAAGATATATCTCCGATCGGATCAAAGTTGTAGTTATCCGGGAACTAAAATAAAGAAACGACGAAGCATTCCATTCTAGGCTTGTTTAAGTTCGGGTAGGAGAATAAAAATAGAAAGCACAGTTTGAGTTCAAGTAGAACAGTATGCGTAGGTAGGGTTTGATTTAAAAATTGAGAGGAAAGTTTGAGTTCGAGTGGAATGGTAAAAGTTAGAAGTGGATAGGGTTTAATCTAAAAATTGAGGCAGATTTTGAGTTCTATTGGAAAAGAAAACATGTTAATAAATAAAAAAAATATTCTGTTAAAGAGTTTGGGTTGAACTAGGATACAAACAAAAATTTTTTGGATATATAAATTTAAAAACAAAACCTTTGATAAAAGAGTTGGACTCAAAGCACTTAATAAGTTTTAATAAAGACATAATTAAATCTTATATAAATCATTAAAAATGAGAAAAACATATTTTTTAAATTAACATCGGCATTAGATTAATCTATAATTTTACATTCTAAAGTTTTCTTGAACATCTCAAATATTACGTGTATTCTCATAAGAACATTAAAGATTTTTAAATTTTTTTTAAGAAGATAACATATTCAAAAAAAAAAATAATTATAATACAAATTTTTAGATAAATTTTTTGCATCCTAGTTTTAATTTTTCTTCAGAAAAATAAGACATTAAAATATTTTCAAAATAAATAATAATACTTAAATATTTTAGTCTTTAATTATATTTTGAAAATAATCCAAACAGAACTAGGATTTTAGCTGCAGTCAATTCCCATAGGAGACTTACCTTTCCTATCGGAACTCTAAAAGCCATTTGAGTTCTTATCCAAATAGATTTTGTATCTAACGGCTTAATATAATCACGCCGTATCCTACATGAATTTCGGCACGGATCACCTAGTTGAGATCTCTCTATAAAACCTCAAAGTATCGCATTATCAAAGTCTATTTCTTCTTTTGATTCTTTCTACACACCTAACCAGAGGAAGCAGCCATGGCTCCCGGCATAGTTTCGTCGTACAAAGGCGGCCGTGGACCAGATCCGGAAGCTAGGCTTACGTTGCAGGTCCTGCTTTGCTCCATTATTGCAGCTTTCGGAGGTCTTATGTTTGGTTATGACCTAGGGATTTCAGGTACGTACGAACTGATCAATCTTGGGTGTGTCTTGCATTATTTCTTCGAACTTCAAATCAAATAATATTCCTGGTATATGCAGGAGGAGTAACATCGATGGATGATTTCTTAATAAAGTTTTTTCCGGATGTTTACGTAAAGAAGCATCGAGCAGAGGAGAACAATTACTGCAAGTACGATAATCAGTCTTTACAGCTCTTCACGTCATCGTTATACTTGGCTGCCATCGTGGCCAGTTTCTTTGCTTCGCATTTATGCAGGAAGTTTGGGAGACGGACCACCATGCGAGCTGCTTCTATATTTTTCTTAATCGGAGCCATCTTAAACCTTACTGCAAGGAATCTGGTTATGTTGATTTTTGGAAGGCTTTTTCTTGGTTTTGGAGTTGGATTCGGGAATCAGGTAAATCCATAAATTATTTTTTTATTTGCCACCAATGTTTTTATCGCTGTCGATCGATGTGTTCTACTTAAAGCGACGGAAAAAAATTTTTGTTTTTGTTTTTTTGCAGACAGTTCCATTGTTCATATCTGAGATTGCCCCACCAAAGTTTCGTGGTGGACTTAATATTACATTCCAGTTGATGATAACGATTGGGATTTTAATCGCGAATCTTCTGAATTATAAGTTGGCTAATGTGCATCCAAAGGGATGGAGTTACGCGTTGGGTGGCGCTGCGGTGCCTGCTTTGATCCTTTGCTTGGGCTCATTGCTCATTGTAGAGACCCCCACAAGCCTTATTGAAAGGGGAAAGACCGAGGAAGGCAAAAGGACGCTTAAGAAGATTAGGGGCACTGAGCATGTGGATGCTGAGTTCGAAGAGCTTGTTCGTGCTACCGACTATGCTAACCAGATCAAGCAACCGTTTAAGAACCTCTTCAAACGATCAAATAGGCCTCCCTTTGTCTGTGGCACCATTATTCAGGTCTTTCAGCAGTTCACAGGCATGAATGTTATCATGTTTTACGCGCCGGTGCTCTTCCAAACAATGGGGTTCAAGAGCGACGCTTCTCTGTTATCGGCCGTGGTGACCGGCGTGGTGAACGCTTTTGCAACTTTGGTTGCGACTTTCACCGTTGATCGAATCGGTAGAAGAGCCTTGTTCATTGAAGGCGCGATTCAGTTGTTCCTCACCCAGGTAAGTCGTGGTACCAATTAAACTACTTGATCTTAATTTGGTTTGGTTTTGGTTTTGTGATAATGCAATTCTAATAAATCTGTTGAGATTGTTAATTTTCGTGTGTGTGTGGGTTCTTGTAGTGCATCATTGGAGGAATTCTTTCGGTGCATTTGAAAGCAACAAACGTACTTGATAAAAATCTGGCAGTGGCGATTGTGATCTTGGTGTGCCTTTTTGTTGCTGGCTTTGCATGGTCATGGGGTCCTCTGTGTTGGCTGGTTCCCAGCGAGATATACCCACTGGAGGCCAGAACCGCCGGTTTCTTCTTCGCCGTCGGCACCAACATGTTTTGCACCTTTATCATTGCCCAGGCCTTTCTCACCATGTTATGTCACATGCGTGCCGGAGCTTTCTTCTTCTTTGCGGTGTGGGTTGTTATCATGCTCACTTTTGTCATCTTCCTCTTACCGGAGACCATGGGGACCCCCATCGACGAGATGGTCGATAAAGTTTGGAAGAAGCACTGGTTCTGGAAGAGATATTTTGATGATGATGATGAATCAGGCCGTCCCAGGAAACAGCAGGAAATGGCATCCATCTGAGTTCATGTTCTAGTTCTTTAAAAAAAATTTTTTTGGCTGTTTTTGTTCTCTTTCAATGCAATTAGATTAGGCAGTGTCTTAGGTTTCTTATTCTTTTAATTTAGATGTAATTATTAGCAGGTGATGTCGAATGTTGATCACCATCAAGAGTCTTTCCCGGGAACAGATGAGTCGTTTTAATTCAACTCTGTTAAGAATTCCATTTTTGTCATCTGGTTTTGGTTTTTTCTTTTTTCATGAATCGTTTTTGTGTGTCAGTAGATATTATGCTTTTCCACCTCACAATCTTACGAACATGGCTCCCCGTTTGGGCTACATGTGCCCACAAGCTATAGAGTTGATCATTAATTAACCACAGTTCATTATTTTATTGGATGGATCATTCTTTCAAAAAAAGTTTTTTTGGGCTATAGTTAGTCTTTATAATTGGATTTGTGGCAACTATGTTCTCCTTCAGAATTCAGTTCTTTTCCAAAATCATAATTGATCTTACCTAAATGTGACCGTGTGAGCTTTTTCTTCATTTTTGTCTCTCCAAAAACACGAAAGTTCTTTATTTAGTGCATCTAAAATTCTACATTCTTAGAATAGTAGCAGAGATTCCCTAAAATTTTTTCCTTATATTTAAGAAAGTTTGTAATATTTAGGGATCCTTAACCTACATCAAATTCAGAGTATAAATATTAAAAAATTACTTGTTTTTTAAAATAAAGATTGAAAACATTAAAAAATTACTTATTTTAGGGATTCTTAACCTAAGCTAACTCCTTGTCTTCGATTCAACAGCCCTTTCACACATGTTACTAGGGGTGGCAATCGATCGAATACGGATCGGATATATGTATATTTGTATTTGAATCCAAATTTTTTCGGATCTTAGATTTCAGATCCGTATTCGAACAACGGATCTAAATCTTATATTCGAATTCGCCAATTTCGGTTTCGGATCGAATTCGAATATATATCCCGTTCATTGCCAACCCTACTCAGAAAGGGATTTAAATGAGAAATGAGTTTGAATTTCAAATTTGAAGGACCACGCAACAGTGGATATTGAGCGACTGGCAAAAAAAATAGTACCCCAGAACTTAAAACGACTGGCCTGTTCTGGACAATGGAATTTCAGAGCAAAATAGGGGGTTTTGGAATTGGTTTTTTAAATGGGTTTGCAGGTACCAGTCACTGGAGGGTGACAGCAACAAAGAGAAGAGAAAGTTTAGATTTAGGACAAATAATTTTCTAAAGGTTTTTGGTTTTAGTTATGATGATTCAACCGTAGTTTATAAATGGTCTACAATCTAATTAATGTCAGCTCTGGGTTTATGTATAGGATATATATGATTTTGGTCGGATCCTATTCGGATCGGATATATGTATATCCGTATTTGAATCCCAATTTTTTCGGATCTTAGATTTCAGATCCTTATTCGAACCACGGTTCTTAGATTTCGGATCGGATTCACCAATTTCAAATCGGATTCGGATCGAATTCGGATCCGATCCATTACCAGCCCTACATGTTACCGAGTTTTCCCATCTCTTTGCAAAAAGCTGCTCGCAGGTATAAAGTCTCATCTTCCAGATAAAAGTCAAAAGGTAGTAAAGTCTCATCAAAAGCGACCGTACGTCAATCATGTTCGAAGACCTCCAAAGCACCAAAAGCATCCCTCACCAGCTGTACACGCCTCGGCACCTTTGGGGATGAAATCGTCGGCAATTCAATTCTTTAGAGAATAAAATCCTATATTGTAGGGATGATGTGGCAAACCCAACAAGATTCGTAGGATGCTGTCACATGCCGCATTCAACTACAGTTACATTTTTTGATGTAAAATAAAATGTTAGTAAAATAACATTACATGAGATGTTACACGTGATAACATTCCATGGTGGATGAGATGTTGCATGTGGTAGCATCCCATGGTGGTTATAGCTTGTAGGGTTTTGCCGTCCACCTTGCAGCAAACAATATCATCCCATGCTTTACTGCATTGCAGATTGCATACGGTCAATGTCATTTCAAGTGGCTTAACCTGAAACATTTATATTGTAAGATGCTCCAAATGGCAGTATCTTACAGCCACAGTAGTCTACAATAGAGTGAAGCATTGAAGACGATTTTTGCTGATAAGACGATTTTTGCTGATACCTTTACTATCCAAAAAAGTTCCAAAAAAGAACCGATGTAAAAACCAACAAATGCAAACGCTTATAGCTAGATAGTTTAGGATTGCGCCAGTAGAATTGCTTTATGAATTATATTTGTTGCGCTTTTCTGTTGCATTAGTTTTACTGTTAAAATGAGATTCCGCCATATGAAGCATCTATTTTAAGGATTGAAATCTTCTATGGACGACGGGCTCGTAAAAGGTGCTCATTCGTAGCTAAAACCACTTTCATAAAAAAAATATATATATATATTTTCAATCTTCATTGAGAGAGAATGAAAAGGCTACAAGCACTTTTATGGGCTTGTTTGTAGATGATTTGAATCCTACATTGTTTGTTGTTGATCGCATGAGATGCTTTAATATGGAACATATCTTTTTAAGTGTTATAAATATTTCAAATGGGGCCCACTTGAAAAAAATAATTGGCCGTAAAATGCTCCACATAACAACTTCTCATAACATAACAGGACAGGTGATTTCATTTAAATGTTTGAGACGGTATCTTTGGGCTTGGGCATGATATGGATGAGTGGGGCCTATCTTTTCATAGCAGTGGCAGCAAGGACTGCTAGGGAAGCTACGTTTCGACTCTTTGAGTGGCTGATAGAATGGGGCCACAAATCCGAAAACTACCCTTCAAGATAGCCCTTGGCCCACTAAGGTTGAGGCAAATTTACCATTAACGTGGGAACCCCAAATGGAATCAAGGATTTAAGGGTCTCTAGACGGAATGAAATCCTCTCATGCTTTCTTGAATTGTTCCCTGATTTGGCCGTGAGATGCTGCCACGTGGAGCATCTCACGACTACTGTTTTTTTCATGTGGGGCCCATTTTCCTTATATGAAAAAATAATGGTTGTGAGATGTTCCACATGGTAGCACCTCATGGTCACCTCAGGGAACAATTCAGGGTGGCATAGTAGATGATTTCAACTCTCTGTAGACCCATATTTTATTTTGCATTATTGCCGACATGTTGCTGTCATATTCTAAGCAAAGCAATTGATTTGGAATTGGACGGCAAATAACAATTTCTTTATCCCCTTAGATCCTGAAATCAGTGCTATAACGTATCTTTACTTTGTTATGAAGCTTTATGTCAGAGGTGAATTTTATGCCCTAAACCAAACCGAATTATGTTGATCTAAACCGAAAACCGAATTGAACCAAATTTTAACTAAAGGTTATAAACTGAAAACCGAACTGAAATAAAATGAATAAACCAAAAAATCGAAATTATATTATCTTTAAAGTTTAAACCATATTGTTTAATAGAATATAAATGTGAGTAATATTGTTTACTAGAAAATAGAAATAGTATTTTTATAATATTACATTAATAAAAAAATTAAGTCAAATACATAAAAAGTGTGATAAGAGGTTTTGAAATTTTTGTATATATTTTATATGTAGTATAAAATTATAAATATATAATAATATAGTTCCGATTTGGTTCGGTTTCTCAACCACCTAAACCGAACCAAACTAATTCGGTTTGTGCTTTTCCAAATCAAACTAAGAATAAAACCAAACCAAACCAAAATTTTTCAGTTTGGTTCGATCGGATTTTGGTTTACATTGAACCAATTGACACCCGTAACTGCTACCCGTGAATTGGCACGTGAAAAGCCGTGACTAGAATCATAGATCGCTAATCTTAGGCTGTCTTTTGATTGCAAGAGATGATCACATTAAATCAAATCATAGCGAATGTGAGTTCAAAATCAGGCAAATCCTATCAGGGAAATTGGTTTTTAGTGATACTTTTTCAAAATAATTCAGATGCACTCTTCCAATTCTTGGTAATTGACTTTTAATGATACTTTTTGACATAATTGAGAATTGGTATCATTTTACTATTCATAAAATGTTTTATCCCAAATGCCTTCAAAAGACTTTAAAAACATTTTCACTCATTTTGTTACAAGTGAAGTTTATAAGTCTTTTTTTAGGACATTTTCGGAAGAAACTCCTTATGAACAATAAAATGGCACCGATTATCAATTATATTAAAAAACATCACTAAAAAATAATTACCAAGAATTGGCTGACTGATTCTAAATTATTTTGAAAAATTATCACTAAAAACAAAATTTCCCAATCCTGTGATGCAGCATATTTCTTAATAAATTTTAAAGCTTACTGGTGGGCCGCACCTGACAGCACATGCTGGGGACATTGTTTAGGCAAGATTAAACTTTTTTTTCTTCCTTTTTCTAGAGGACATTGGGACCCTAATCAATTTGCTTGCCCACTAATATTGAGTTGACCAAAAAATGGTTAAGCAAACCTTCAACATCCCCTGAATGGTTAATCAAACCTTCAACATCCCCTGAAGCATAGCATATTTCTATCTTTATCACTGCACACAGTCTGCAGTGTTGATATGGAGCAAGAGACATCACGGGTGGGGCCCACCAAAGTGAATGTATGGTGAGTCACAACTCACAAGTAATGTCTCTTGATGTACATAGACTATAGCCGATGTGAGCTCATACCGATCGAGTCTTCGATACTTGGCATATAAATCTATACGCAAAATCTATTCACAACCGCCACACTAAACTCATTTTGCTCTCATGAGAATATTCTCATTCTAAAACCTAGTTCTATATCTAGAGTATACAAATAATTTAGACCTCATCCGTTACATAAATCAATTTCGAATAGAAATTGACTCGAACATTGCATTAGTTTTGATAAAGTAAATCAATAAATGTTGTATTGTCGAAATCTCAGTAGCTAATTAGTTGAATTATGAAAAAAATTATTCTATAATATCAAATTATCTTAGATATAGGTACCAATAATATTTAATAAATCAATTGGAAAAACAAGAGACTCAATACCCTAAAATTACTTTTGATGATACTCGGGATAGCCTCAATTCTTGATGACACTCCGATAACCTCAATTCTTAATGTGGTCGTCTTCGAAGTAGCTAACTAGTTGATTATTATTATTATTTATTATTGTTATTATAATTATCATTATCACTATCGATATCATCATCATCATCATCATCATATCATTATCATTAGCTTTATCCTTTTTATTCTAGGAAATTATGCTGTAATTTGGCTTGGCTCATTAGCTGAGTATACCTGATAGATATGTAATATGAATGATACTTATTTAGACCATCTGTTTTATCCTATATTTGTCCTTGTGCAAAGTCCCACTTGTGAGAAAGTGCTGATTGAGCTATTGAATTTGGGCCGTTTGATTTACATAGTTACAACATCATCCATTATCTTGAGCTTTTAGGTTCAATTTAATTCTCTATTTTTGATTCTTTGTGATATTTGATCCCTTTTATGTATTAGCTTAATTTTTTGGGTTATGGTATCAAAGTAGGATGTCTCATGTTTAACTCTTGAGGATATGTTACACTGCAATATATTTGACATGTGGTAATTGGTGTCAATATTTTTATTTTTTTCCTTCTAACTTTTCTAACTAAAAATCATTTAGGAATGCAATTAACTAAATCAAGAAGGAGAAATTGCATTTTTAGTGATACTTTTTAAAACTAACGGTCACCTAATTCTTGTTAAATAGAAATTAGTTAAACTTTTTTAAATAATTAACAATGAGTGTCATTTTACTATTCACAAGAGATTTCTTCCAAAAATGCCCTCAATAAATTTATAAACGATCAGTTTGTTATCATCTGTTAAGGATATTTTTGGAAGAAATCTTTGTGAATAGTAAAATGACACTCAATTCTCAAATATTTTAAAGAAGTATTACTATTTTCTAATTACCAATATTAGGTGGCTGAATTTGGGTTTTATTTTAAAAAAAATAAAAAGGTATCACTAAAAACCAATTTCATTAGTCAAAATTAGCCTACTCCAATTCATAATAAGATCATGAGAGTGATCACTGGCTCATTGTGGTGCCTCGAGAGGAGTTGGAAGTACTTTAGCCACTACTTTTATCTCCCCTTGCTAAATTTTGATAAATTAAAACTAGCGGGTGCTAACTGAATTAAATAATTACTTAGAAGATCAACTTATAAATTACTAACTACCACTTTATAGAAAGAATGGAGTTGACATAATAAAATGTACACTCATGGTTATTTAATAAATTAAGGGATGATTTGTTAGAGAAAATGTAGGGCTGCTAAGGGATGCCTCCCCATTATGTATAACTAGTAAAGTACATGTGCAGTCTTGCACGTATGTAGAAAAATAAGGGAGGAAATACTTGTACAACCGCTGAAGTTTTAAAAGAATTAGGCAATTATGACTTTTATACCCCTTTATTAAAGAATCTTAACAATGATTTGTAAGGGTTTTTTAGGAAAAGGTCTTTTAGGAAAGGGTCACATTAAGATTGGCATGTTTTCCAAGGGACCGCTTCTCATTATATTTTATATATATATATATATATATAATACTAGCAAGGGTGCATGTGCAATACTGCACGTCATTGAGGGAACAGTTGTTGTATGAAGACTCTTGTAGAAAGCTGTACAATTTCTTTGTCACGCTTCCCAAGGGACACCTCGCTTTATATATACCATATACATATAGATATAGATATATACTATACAGATTTAGACATGGATAGAGATAGATCGTAGCTTTTGCCCTTTTTGGGTGTTAACATAACGACACATTTTGCACAACGGTTTTCCCCTTAAGTATTACTGAATTGGCAATTCTTCCCGATTTGGGACGTTAAAACACAGAAAGTAACTTTCACCCCTGAGATATTGTTAGCCGCCATAATAACTGCCGTTGCGAAAATCTTGGGCCAAAAAAGCGAGGCAGTAAAGCGAGGCAGTAAAGTTAACCGTTGCCAGATCACTCATGGTTACTTCAGCAACGCCGCTGTAATATTTCTCAATCACAGTATCATTTAGCCCACACAAATGACAAATTAGTCAAATAATTCTCAGATTCTTGTATTATTTATCAAAACATCCCCCAAAGGGAGAGCCGAGCTTTGCTTCAGCGATTATCAAAAAAAAAAAAAAAGGCTTTGCTTCAACGGTTTGGCGTAACTCGGCTCAGGCTCCTTGGGCTATTGCACTACAGCTGTCATCGCACGTCGCTGCTTGTGCTTGAGTCTACTTCGTTCTATGGTCCTCCCAGCTGACACGTGTACCATCCAACGGGAGAAACCGGGGGAATGACATCCTCGTCAGGTGCGACATTCAGAGGAGGATCGCCGTCGTGTATACGTGTCGCTCGCAAGTTCCGTTAAATTGATGAACCTCTTCCTCAGTGAAGCCCGCGACGTGGGTGGGAATCCAAGTCTGCTGTATTTGTTTTTTGCCAAGTAGTCAATTCACTCGCTGGTAGTCAATTCACTCGCGATGCAGCGAGTGAGCCAATAAGGAAGATCCATCGATCGTGTGAACAGTTAAGGCCAATGTACGACAGCGTTATAATTGGTTCGCTCCTGATGCCGCAATTGAGCGTAACCTCGGCCTTGTTTTGTGTTTTATAAATAAATTGGAAGAGATAGTGTAGCTAAATGTCGTTTCTCATCTTTGATTTTTTATTTCCTATTTTCTTTTGCTCTGGTTCATACAAACCTAGGTCTGATCCGTTCCCCAGAAACTGCAGCAACTGTCGTCTCTGTTAAAGCTCTCACGTTCCTCGCCGTTATTCTTTATTAATCTTGGTGGTATTTTCCAGCTCGGAGGCCATTAATGGTGGATTCTATTGGTGGAAGAGCTGCACGCTCTGCTTCGTTGCTTCAGTCCTTGATAGACTGCTTCTTTCGAGAAGATGGAGATTGGTTGTTGCCTTGATATCGGATTGGCGGATCTGATAAGTTTCCACTTTTGAGCTTTTCCTATCTTTGCGGTCTGGAGTCGCTAGGTGGTTTAGTATCAGTAATAAGGTTCGATTGCGTCTGATCCGATCGGGTGGGATTTCGTGTACGGAAGGCGTGAGTTCTTGGCTTTTTCTTGTTGTAGACTTGTAGTAAAGTTTCTTTTAGATCGTGATGCTGGTTAATCGCTAGATTTTCGTGTTTGATATTATTGATATGCTTACAGCTATGGTGGATCAGTTGGTGCTTTCAGTACGAAGTCTGTTCTTGTGTTCATTTTCTTGTTGATGGAGTTTTGAAGCCACCGGTTATTGGTACGGCTCGTAGATTTTTTTTTTATGGTGTTTTCCGATCAGAATATGTCTTTCCAATACTTCTGATCGATCTTTTGCAGGATAATAATATTCAGAAGGTGAAAAACTGAAAAGCTCTTTAGTTGATTTTTTTAAATTTGTCGTGGAGATCCGATCGGTTCTTCTGTTTATTGATTGAATTTTTTGTTCTCCGTAGATGCCTTCCGGCGTTCTTGGATTGCTGACGCGTAGAAGTTTTGTGGGATTTAGTGTTTCTTAAAGAAACATTTCTGTGCAAAATCTTTATCAGATCAAGACAAGCCTTCCTTTCTATAGAGAAACACGCTTTTCATTTGATTGCTGGCTATTGCTGTTTCGCCGTGATCACTGCTTCTTCCTTTCGATGATGCCAGTTATACGTTGACTGGAATAGTGTTCCTCCACGCTATTTTATATCGGACATTAGCTTCGATTTGGTTATTTTCAAAGGTTTCTTGACATGGAGAATCGATTCTTGAGCAGGACTGTGAGCAATCGCATATCAGATGTGGCTCTTCAATGCGTCATGGCATACATCCATGACCCTCGTGACCGTGATGCCATTTCTCTGGTGTGCCGTAGATGGTATGAGATTGATGCTTTGACACGGAAGCACATTACAATTGCTGTGTGTTACTCTACGACACCTGATCGTCTGACGCAGAGGTTTCGGAATCTTGAATCCTTGAAACTGAAGGGAAAACCTCGGGCCGCAATGTTTAATCTCATTCCAGAGGATTGGGGTGGATATGTAACACCGTGGGTCAGAGAGATAGCAGAGTCTTTTAACTGTCTGAAGTCACTTCATTTCCGGCGGATGATCGTGAAGGACACGGATCTGGAGCATCTGGCTAGAGCACGTGGTCAAATACTCCAGATACTTAAACTGGATAAATGCTCGGGTTTTTCAACAGATGGTCTTCTACACATTGCTCGCTCTTGCAGGTACTTCAGCCTTGTGTTTTAAAGCAGAAATTAGAATAAGAAAAAAGGATATAGAACTTTCTGAGATCATTCCTGCATTGAAGAATCTTGTCCTTGAAATTTTTAACTTATAATCCTATCTAGTTGGTTTAGACATTTTTTCTTTCTCTGGTATTGTTGTGCTCTGCCTTTCTGTGTTTTAGTCTTGTGTCAGAAATGGAACAAGTTCTGTCAATGATGGTGCTATTTGTGTATCTAAATACCAATCAAGATTGATTTTTTGTTTAGAAATACAACTAAGTCTTTTCTTTATATGCTATTGTTTTCTTGTTGCTCTTGTGGAGGTGGATATTGTGTTTAAGATTGCTGTCCAATATTGATTGCATAAATGCTTTAAATTGATTGACGGTTGTTTACATGTTACCTTCTTGCTTCCACTTCAAGTTGGACGTGCAGGCTCCCATGGCACACTAGACACTGTGCCAGGCCAATGGCAGAATCTGAGTATTTTGATAATGAGCTGGAATGAGGATGTTGTTGCCTTTGTATCTGAATAATTGCATATAGGTAACTTCTTAATCAATTGTGTGATGGTTAGCACTTGAGGGAGACCTTCATCCTTATGAAGAAACTTCTTTAACTCCCTTTTCTAGGTTCTGCCGTGTCTGATGTCCTATCTTTTTGATGCATTTACTGCTTGATGATTTGGTGATCGCTGTCTTCTTAATTTTGTGTGCTCAGAATTATAATAATTTGATTCCTTGTAATTTTGTATTATATAATATGCTCTGTAACCCCTTAAGAGTGAGCCAAGATTCGTACTCTGTAATTGCTTTCTACTATTTCTACTCCCAATGTTGGTGGAGGCATGTCGGCGTCGTGGATGGGTTGTTTTCCTTTGTTTGGCCTGTTAAATTTCTCAATCATTGAAATGCTTATCAAAATACTGAAAACTGAGGACAGGAATTTGACAGATTTTATTTATGGGAAAATAGGATTCTTTTGTTTATTTTTGGCTGTCAGTCAAAATAACAACATTTATGACGTTACTTTTATTCTTCTGAAGAATGGAAACTGCAGACCTGTTACCCACAGGATCTGGTTCTTTGGAAAATGCTATCAATTGGAAGGATTAACAGAAGCCATTAGCTTAGTGTTTGTAATATGATGTATTATTATGATATAAGAAAGGATAGTATGAGTTCCATCTCAAATTAGGTTCTCTTTAGATTCCATATGTTGCAAGCTATCTGAACTAAGATGTCCATTGTTGTTGTCTACACCAGGCATAAAATAAATGGTTTCTACTTTGTCTACATGTATTATTAAATTGCATTTGTTTCCATCCATGTAGGTGGGTTTTAATTACCCATATAATTTTCTTTCCTTTAGCACTCCCAACTTGTTCCTAAAATCATGAAAACATGTGTGTAAAATGTGCCATTCCTTATTATTATTGTTTTGTGACTGACAAGTAGGGTAACATATAATTAGTTGAACCTTGTGTTGTCCTTTTTATGTAATGATTTTGGGATTAAGAAGTGGAAATATTAGGAGATGCAGAAGTATTAAGCAACTTATTTGGAAAGTGGGAGTAGCCTTCCTAATAAATAAAATAAATGAGTCTCCCTTGAGATGGTTTGAGTGTACAAAGAGCATTGATTACATGCCAATTAAAAACAAAAGAGGGGAGGTGTTCAATTTGGATTTTGATGGAGTTAATGAAAAATGATTTGAGAAATTGTAGAATGGCCTATGCCTTATTATAGATTAATTCATTTGAGGCAGTGGGTGTAGGCTTGATAGAAGGGGATTCATGTGAGTTAGTTGATGCCTTTGGGCTTATGGTAGTCCAGGCCAGAAAATTGCACCAATGCAATGAGAATATGTGCTATTGCAAAGGATATAGAAGTGCAAGGAGAAGAAAGAAGATGTTGTTCGAAGTGTTGATGAGTATTCTAGTTTTAAATGAAAGAAGGCACTTCATAGCTTATGATGCAGGCAGGGGGGACGATTTTTTCAGTCATCGCCAAATTAGATATTAAAAAACAGGGAGAGGGAGAGGGAGAGGGAGAGGGAGAGGGAGGGAGGGAGGGAGGGAGGCAAACCATAGAAGCTCAATCTCCAATCTCTCTCTCTCTCCAATCCTCAATTTTTATATTTTTGTAAAACTTTTTACCTGGATATATCAGATTCATTATAAAGGTTGGATTTCTTAAGTTTTTCGAGTTATTAAATTTTCATCCAATGACTTCTTCAATTTTATTCTTAAAAATAGCGTTCCCTTCTCTACCCCCGTCCTCTCCTTCTTCCCTTCCTCTCTTCGCTCTCCCCCCACCCGCGAGTCGTGTATAGGTGCAAAAATTTGGTATGTGTAATGGCATTTTCAGAAGAGATGCAAAGATAGGTTTGAAGTCATTCTCATTTGAGTTGTTTGTTCCTGTTGATAATTCTTCGACGTGGTTATTAGAGCGCTGCTTCTTGCTTCTGTTGGAGGTGGTGTTAGAGTTGGATGTGCTTTGGTGGTTTGCCGATAGAGTCTCCTTGCTTCGCAGTCGTGAGTTGAATGGTTTTCTGGGTTCCTTCAGATGGAGGAACAGAGCTTTATTTTTGGAGAAATGTGCAAATGGTTGGGGTGATTTCTTAAAACTCTTGGTCCTCCTTCAGGCTGTTCGTAAGAGGATTTTTTTCCCCAGAGAGAATGAAGTCAACTGTTGGGAATATGTCCTTTTGGGGATTAACCATTGTTCCCTTGGCCTTGGACACTTCTAGAAGGCTATGGATGTTCCAAAAGAGTTGTTCAATGGCAATAAGACTGTGTTTTGGAGGAAGGAAAGATGTTTCTGATTTCTTATTGCAACAGTTGGGAGCTTTGAATCCTCCGAGATGGAAATTTTTGTTGTTTTTTTTTTTTAAAACACTGATAGGCCTATTTGTAGTTGGGACTCTTTGGTGGAGTGGTTGGAGCAAATCCCAATGATTCTCACGTCTTAGGTGGCCTATAGTGAGCAACCGACAGGTTGAGGCAGGGCCAAAAAGGGAAAGTTGGTATATCATGATTCTTAGAATTTTGTCTTGGAATGTTAGGGGGTTAAATGCTCAGGATGAGAAGCCGAGTGTGAGTGCAAGTTTGTGCATTTGGATCAGGATGTGATCATATTGCAAATAGTAAAAAAAAATGGAAGTGGTAGATAGCAACCATATGGGGAAGATATGGAATTGAAAGGAGGTTTATTGAGTCTATGTTCAGACACAGGGACCATCGGAGGTATTATTATGGCTTGGAGGCGGGGTAAATTTATGAAGGTCCATCTCTAGAGTAGCCATATTTGATTTTTGTATTTCTTAAGGAAGCTGTCGGCATTTAATTGATTCTGGTTTCATGAAGATATGGACCAAAAAACAATTCTAAATCTGGGATGATATGGGAGGAGTTGGCAGCAGCTAGAGGGAATATGGTAGAATACCTTGGTTCATAGGTGGTGACTTTAATGTCATTAGATTTCCATTGGCTGCAGGTATGTTTCCATGATAATGAGAGATTTCTTGACCTTTTTAGATCAATATGCATTACTTGATGTACTACTTGTGGGTGCGAAGTTTTCTTGGTCCAAGAATCAAAAAACCTTGGCACTTTTGAAGTTGGATCACTTCTTGGTGTCCTTGGAGTGGGAAGAAATTTGGGAGTGGATTATAAAACACTGCATTTGATGGAGATCAGTTGGAGACAAAAATCCCAAGCTTTATGGCTCAAGTTGGGTGATGAAAACACCGGTTTTTTTTCCACAAAGTAGCCACTGTTAGAAGGAGGAGAAACCATATTATAGTTTGGAGGTAGATGGTAGAATGCTCCTTGAGGAAGAGGATATCAAGAAGGCCAATCTAACTTCTATTGTGATCTTTTTGATGACAAGTCGAGTTTAATACTTCGACTAACAAGCAAAGAGATATGTTGGAAGGCCAACTATTGGAGGAAGAAGTTTGCAGAAATTGGGTGAATTAGAAGGTGATAAAGCACCTGGTCTGTATGGTTTTACTGTAGCATTTTTACAAGAAGTGCTAGAGTTGTATCTGAGATGATTTTATGAGACCAGCCCACGAGTTTTTTGCTATAGCCGACGTTGTAAGAAGCTTAAATGTTACATGTATTTCTCGTATCACTAAGAAAGAAGGTACAACATCTTTGAAAGATTGTCCAATTAGTTTGATGAGTAGTTTTTATAAACTTATAGTCAAGTTGCAATCTTATAGATTTCAAAAGGGTTCTCCCCTCCATCATCTCTCAATCACAAAATGCGTTTGTGGGTGGAAGATAAATTTTAGATGCTGTCATGAATGCTAGTGAATGCCTAGATTCGATTGGGGGGGGGGGGGGGGGGGGGGGGGGGGGGGGGGGGATGGTTTGCAAATTTCACCTCAAAAAGGCATATATAATCATGTAAGCTCAAATTTTCTTATGCATCTTCTACAGTGTATGAGTTTTGTTGTCAAATGCTGCTGTTGGGATCTACTTTGTTATTTCATTGGCTTCTTTCTCAACCCTTGTAAATAGGACTAAAGTAAGCTTTTTTGGTTCTTCTAGAGGATTGAGGCAAGGAGACCACTTTTTCCCTTGCTCTGTTTATCAGAGTCATGGAAGCTTTCAGCGAGAGAGTGGAGAGAGCAGCAGCCCTTGATAAGATAGCCTTCTCTATCTATGAATTACTCTTTGCAGATGATGCAGTGCTTTTTCGTAAAGATCAGTCCTCTCAAATCCTTGTCTTGATATTTTAAAAAAAAAAAAATTCCTTATCTTGACAGCATACTTGTTTTGAGTCCATTGTGAGCTTAAAGGTGAACATTCAGAAGAGTGAGGTTTTTATGCGGGGGAGATTAATGGAGTTTTGGAGTTGTGTAGTTTGTTTGGATGCCATTTAGGTGCACTTCCAACTAGGGGTGCAACTCGGTTCGGTTTGGTCCGGTTTGAGCTCAATCTAAGACCCAACCAAAGCTATTGGAAGTTGACCCAAAACCGAACTGAACCAAAATATAAACCGATCTTATTAAACCGAAAACCGAACCAATTATAAATAAGAAATCCGAAATCCAACCCGAACCAAACCGAATCATATATTCGGTTCGGTTCTAGATTAGAATCGAGCAAGTAGTAAACTTTTTTTTTATTAATAAGTTTAGTCTGGCCTTCAGTTGAATCAGTTCATGGGTTTGAACCGTTTAAAGGGTTAACCTGTTTAAGGAAGAAGGCTTGGTCTAAGGCATGAGAGAGGAGGGGGTTGCTTTTTATAACAGTCGGCTAGGGAAGAAAACTCTTCCCTGGCCGATGTGGGACTCAAGGGAAGAGTCAAGGGAAGAGCCTCTTCCCTTGAGTCCCACATTGGCCAAGGAAGAGTTTTCTTCCCTGGCCGACTACTATAAATTAAAGCTTTAGAGTCCCATCATGAAATACTCTTTTTGACAAAGACAATGACCACGTGTGTTGGTCAAAGCCTTTGCTTTATTAAAAGAAAACTTTTCTCATAAGTTTATAATATATATATATATAGTGTCGGGTTTCGGTTCGGTTCGGTTAAATTAGCCTTTAACCCAAAACCAAACCGAACTAATTCGGTTTTAGTATATTTCAAACCAAAACCGAACCAAATGTTATAAAAAGGGTTCGGTTTTAACCGGACCGAGTTGCACCCCTACTTCCAACTACATATTTTGGCACACCTTTTAAGTCAAAAGTAGTTTGGG